>CM064488.1:22088539-22702013 GCA_032716605.1 Paralithodes platypus | reverse complement strand
GCTAACCTGACACAAGAACACACTAGCAAGCATGAAACCACCAAATATGAGACAACAAAAAAGCTTCCTAGGTCTCATTAACAATTAAGGCCCAAAATCCTATCTAGTTATCTGAGAGCTCGTCGTTAATACAATAATAGATATAAGGTCTATCAAGGGGATGGGATAATTAAATAGATTGGTGAAGTAGTGGAAGGAAGGTATACAAAGTAAGAGAGAAAGTTTCTAAGTGGGGTTGAGAGGGATAGATATCAAGGGGGTCCGAAGGGTACGACAGTGAGGTGAGCTCTGAGTCTTGAATCTGTCTGGACCCCGCCCTAGGCATGCAGAATACATCCCAGGCTTGGCAACACTCAACACAGTTGCCGGGTCAAAATCGTCTACCCCGTGCGTGAGTCAAAACTAAGCCTAACGTTGCCAACAAATGCATATGGCACATCAGGCTCGTCCCAAGCTAGACTCTCCGCGCGAAGCAACGTCCCCCAGCCGGTCTCTCTCCCCCGCTCGTCTCCTCCCACTCTCACTAGACTTACATCTTATATATTATAATGAAACAATCAACTATCGAGAATAAAATATACTAAGATGCGTTGGTTAAGAATAAGGGCAGCTACAAGCTGTGAAACAACATAAGAATATCCCAGACGTTAGTTGCGTTGTCGTAGGATATATACTAAGGAAAAGCCGGCCGGCCGGCTGCCGCCAGCCGGTTTCTAAACAGCTGGGCAGCCGACGCGCGCGCATGCCCGCACGTGGCTACTATGCAGAAGCGTCACACCTCCCCCAAGATATAAGACCCTTGACTAAGTTTTTCATATCTAACAGAAAGCTTCTCATAGTACCACACACTGTTGCGACACAAGGCACTATATATAAAAAAATAAAGACTGTTGCGCTCCACCGAGCAAGTTCAACTAACTTAGCGACAATAAGCGAAAACATTCAAGTTAGGTACTGCTACAACATCTTATACAAAATTCTACACGTTATAAAAAATAAAGAGTTTTTATAAGGTTTTTGCTTTTTTAATTTGTTTTTTTCGGCTGAACTACAGTGACAGCCTATTTTCCTCCACACTCAACCCTCAATCCTGTGGCAGTCTAACCAACATCATCCACCCTTGATAGACAATCCGCTATCACGTTATCAGAATCGGCAATATGGCGTATGTCCAGATTATACTCCTGAAGCACGAGTGACCACCTGGTCAGCCTCATATTCCGGTTATGAAACTGATTCAAGAATTTCAGAGGGTGATGATCGGTATAAACCACTACGACTGGTCCGAAAGCAGGAACATATACATCGAAGTGCCTGAGTGCCAGCACTATCGCCAGGAGTTCTTTTTCAATTACAGAGTAATTCCTTTGTGCACTATTGAATTTTTTACTGTAAAAACTCACTGGATGTTCGATACCTTCATCATCTGTCTGTAACAAGACAGCCCCAGCCCCTACGCCACTGGCATCAGTCGCCAGCTGAAAAGGTCTGCTGAAGTCCGGGGCCCTGAGTATGGGGTGGGTACATAACAGATGTTTCACCAAGGAAAACGCCTCT
This sequence comes from Paralithodes platypus, assembly GCA_032716605.1. Taxonomy (NCBI): domain Eukaryota; kingdom Metazoa; phylum Arthropoda; class Malacostraca; order Decapoda; family Lithodidae; genus Paralithodes; species Paralithodes platypus. The sequence goes on along the minus strand of CM064488.1, from coordinate 22,700,456 downwards.
GCACACTCAGGAGACCACCGGAACTTCTTGTCCTTAGATAATAAGTCCGTTAAAGGTGCAAGTACAGTCTAATAGCCTTAGATGAAGCGACGATAATAGCCTATCATACCTAGAAACCGCATGATTTGTTTCTTAGTCACAGGCTGGGGAAACTGATCGATGGCTTTGATCTTTGTCTGTGGAGGGCACACCTGATCCATCCCCACCTCGAACCCCAGGTACAAAACTGTGGCTTGACAAAATCGCACTTACCCAAGTTTACCACCAAACTTGCTTCATTCAGTTTATTAAAAAGCTGTCCGATGTGAGCACAGGGACTGTTAAAATCCTCGTCGTATATTATGACATCATCTAGGTACACCGTACAGTTGGGAATGTCGGCTACAATGTCGTTCATTAATTTCTGAAACGTTGCAGGGGCATTTTTCAGTCCGTATGGCATAACATGGCAACGATATGTGGCACCGTCCACCACAAACCCACACACCTCTCGCGCTCGCTCAGACAAGGGCACTTGCCAATAACCCTTAACAAGGTCTATCTTAGTGAGGAACTTGGCTTTTCCTATCTTATCCACACTGTCGTCCACGCGAGGGAGAGGGTAGGCATTTGTGGGGGTTAAACCATTCAACCTGCGGAAATCTATACAAAACCGCACCTTGCCATCTGGTTTGGGCTGCAGTGTGACTGGAGAAGTCCACCTTACTGCACCCTCAGAAATCAGCCCAAGGTTCAGCATATAATCCAGCTCTTCCCTAAGTGCTGGTAATTTAATAGGGGGAACACGGTATGGCACTGATTTAAAGGGCGGGTGGTCCCCAACATCGACATCGTGCACCGCTTGAATAGTGAGGCCACGATGCTCCGCGAAAACAGCTGGGTTTGAATCAAACAAGTGCTGCACAGCTACACGCTGTTGCTCAGGCAGGTGCAATATCAACTCGTGAGCCACTTGTCTAGAATTCCCCGCCCATTGATCCGCGGAAACATGACAATCCCAATTATCCTCCCCCGCAGCTTGACTGTCCCTTCCCCCTTCTCCACCACGATCGCTGCAGATCAACACCGGGACAGTGAGAGGCTCGGAGGGGTGCCTCACATACTCTTTCATCAGATTTACATGGCAAAGTTGGTTCTTTTTCTTACGATCAGGAGTAGCTACTAAATAGTAGAGATCAGAAACCTTCCTTACAACCCGATACGGACCAGAATACTTGGCAGACAAGGGGTGTCCCACCAGAGGCAGTAGTATCAGTACCTCCTGATCTACTTCAAACTCCCTCCGCTTCACCTTCTGGTCGTATCTGTCCTTCATCTGAGCTTGTGAACTCTTAAGGTTCCGACCTGCTACCTCCAAGCTCTTTAGCATTCTCTCACGGCTTTCAACTACATACTTTAGAAGCGAGCATGGCTTTGTGACTCTCTCCCAGATCTCCTTGACTATGTGGAGGGGCCCCCTGACCCTGTGTCCAAAAACCAACTCGTTCGGGCTAAATCCCAAGCTCTCCCCAGGTACTTCTCTCGCAGCAAATAAAACGTATGGGAGACCTAGATCCCAGTCCTTCCCATTTTCCATGCAATAACACCGCAACATACTCTTGAGAGTCGAGTTCCACCTTTCCAAAACTCCCTGACTCTCGGGATGGTAGGCAGATGACACCACAGACACTATCCCATGTTGCTGCATGGTCTGCTTAAACAGAGCAGAAGTAAAATTGGATCCCTGATCAGACTGGATCTCCTGAGGGTAGCCATAACGAGAGAAATAGACAAGTAGGTTTTTGACAAGTCTTAGCCATCCCGTTGCGCATGGGGTAAGCATATGGATACTGTGTTGCTACATCCATTACAGTTAGTAAAAATTTATTGCCGGCACTAGTGGGGGGCAATGGGCCAACCATATCGATAACTACTTTGCTGAAGGGCGGCCCAATGACAGGGATGGGTTGTAACGGGGCTCTCGGGATGACCTGATTGGATTTCCCAACAACTTGACAAGTGTGACACTGTGACACCCATGACACGCCACTAGCCTTTAACCCAGGCCACCAGAAAAGCTTGCTCAGAGCTGCCTCCGTCTTACGTGCCCCCAGGTGCCCTGCCAAAGGCACATCATGAGCTAATCTCAATAAGCTCTCACGGCACACCCTCGGTACTACTAACTGGTCCACTAATCCTGACCCGCCATCCCACTTTTTCTTGGGATCCTGATGTCTCCGATACAAGATCCCCTCGGACAAGAAAAAATCACCAGTCTGCGCATCCCCATCGCTCTCCAGTTCGACAGCACCATTACCACACGCCCTGACTTAAGGATCTTCCAGCTGCAAGGAACATATATCAGCAGGTGCGAGATTATCCAAGTTCATCTTAAATAATTTATTTCCACCTCCAATGTCCCGCTGAGCCATCCTTTCCTCACGCTGCGCATAACGATGCTGTCGCAGAGTCTCTTCCTGCCCCGCACCTGCACTAGCGGTGACAGGCCCCGGGGCCTCTCCAGACTCTAACATAGGTGCCAATAATGAGTCACCAAGAAACTATGCCGGCTCAAAACTCTCCAATTGACCAACACTTCCCGTTTTCTTGTGACCTTTCCTCCGCGGTTTGATAGACTGAGGTGGTGGCTGCAAGGCTCCGGATGTCTGAGAACGCGTCACAACACACGCCATGGTTTGTACGCTACACTTCTCAACCCACTCCTGTTCCTCCCTACTAACGTCGGCCGCCTTCTCGGCAACGACCAAGGGTGAAACCTTAGAAGCAGGCACCGCAAAGTCGTTGCCGAGGAGGAGGTCGACGCCCCCAACAGGCAAGTTCTCTACAATTCCGACATCCAGCTCCTTCGCCACACCACCCACCTCCAGCTCCATCCGCACCAGCGGGTAGGACTTCGTAGCATTGATCCCCTGAACTACTACCACCCGAGCAGCGTTAATCGGTCTACCAGTAAAGTTCCTTAACAAGGTCTGAGAAGCCCCAGTATCACGCAATACCTTAACTCCTCGCCTTTCGCCAGCCCACCTCACAAAACCATGCCCTCTATGACCCCCAAAGACGTCGCGGACAGGGTTCGAGCCTTCCGGACTCTTGAACACAGGCTGTGTCCCAACCTCTGACGAACTACCCTTGGCAAACTCAGAAGATATAGGCGACACCCCTATGCTGCGGGCCACTGACACAACCTTGTTTGGTGGCTTATTCGGACAAGCATTTGCAAAGTGACCCTCCTTGTGACATGCAAAACACTCTTTACTCTTTGGTTTCCCTTGGGAGTGGGAGGTACCATTAGACTTCTTATACGGGACGGTATTTGGTTTATGTTCAGTTTTATTGTCAGTGCTAGATGGTTTTGTGTATTTATGTGTATCAAAATTCTTGGGAGGGGGAGGGGTACGATCCTTTGCACCCGACTCACTCCTAGCTGCTGCTTCGCACCCTCGAATTAATGACAGTCGGCGGTCAGCCATTTCTGCTGCCTCCTGGAGAGTTCTAGGATTTTTTTCCTTTATATTTAATGTTAAGTCCCCGCCTGTGCACTTAAAGAACTGCTCCAAGAGAACCAGCTCACTCAACTCCTCAAAAGTAGCTGCCCTCTCAGAACGCAGCCAATGTCGTAGTGCATCAGACAAGTCCCGGGCGTGTTCTAGGAAGGTACTATCCTTGCCCTTAGTAACACCCCGAAACTTCAAGCGGTAAGTTTCTGGTTGTAACTCATAGGCCCGTAGCACAGCCTTCTTTAGCTCATCATAAACAACACAGGACTCTAAAGGTAGTGCATCATACGCTTTTAGCCCCTTTCCTAGGAGTCTTGATGAAACTAATGCTGCCCACTTTTCGAATGTTATAGAATGTGCCTTATCTCCTATGCAAGTATGTATATACTAATGTTATTTAAAGTCTTTAATGTGTTATATTGGTTGCTCCAAAAAAAAAAAACATGTCCACTGTATTCCTCTAATCATAAGGAATCTCAAAACAAATGAACACTATATTCCTCTGTTCAGTAAATCCTATGCAAGGTCGCCATTTGTTACGTCCTGGGATATATAAACACTGGGCTCTTTCTATTGGACTAGGTATGCGGCAACAAGCAACAACGGAAAACGCTAGATCCAACCCTTATCTATAAACCCAGGCAACAAACCACCCTAAACCGTCAAGAGTCCTGCCTGGACAACGAGGTATCCTATGACTCGGTTACAGGGTGCACGCACTATAGACTGCTGATAGTCAAGCAGGCTATATAAAAGATCACACAATTAAGTTGACTTAAAGCTTCAAGGAAAAGATAGATGACTGAATTAAATTGCAGAAACAATTTAAACAAACTAGAAGAAAGTACATTTAACGTTAAGTTAATTAATACAACTAATCACCCCTGCGTGAAAGAAGGTGAAAGCAAACAGTCTTCAAAACATCGTACAGGTAGACAAGATGCAGGTTTCTAAACTGCATGCGGCTACTGTAGGATCTGATGCTTAGCAAAGAAAGTAAGTTACGGATTTAGAGAACTCTTAACTAATAAGCAGGAATAAATACTAGTGATAGGCCATACAGTGTATAATGGCATAGGTATAATTAAATAAAGGCAGCAACTCGCAACATAACCACATACAGGTGTGCTTCTCACTCTTAGTCAGGCAAGCCTGCTCGGACAGAGTCTCTAAGCCACACCCTGACTCACAATGCTCACAAAAACGGTAAACTGTGGCACAATAACAAGCATACAGATATAATAAACCACTAGCTGTTAATCTGCCAGGCGGCAGAGGTCTAGCCGGAAGGATATAGGCTTCAGATACCCGGGCTGAGCCACCTGCTCCAGCCTAGGGACGTTCCCAAGTCTGTGCGCCAAATTACTCTAATTGAAAGGGTGCTCTCTTGAGAGACTCCGATCGCAAGTATCCGACTCTCTCCTGGCGACCCTAAAGCAAAAGCAAGACGTGCTAGTGCAGTGCTGAGTGGACTAGGCAAGGGCCCTCACACAACACAACACTAGACACAGAGGGACACAGACAAGGAAATGCCCCCAGACTCCCACGGGTATCCTAGTAAAGTCGAGCGGGTCCACAGGACTCGCACCAGCAGACTTTACTTAAAGGATCGCAAAAAGCCTCCCCTCCGGCCTAGCCCCTGCTAACCTGACACAAGAACACACTACCAAGCATGAAACCACCAAATATGAGACAACAAAAAAAGCTTCCTAGGTCTCATTAACAATTACATCTCTGCATAAGGCCCAAAATCCTATCTAATTATCTGAGAGCCCGTCGTTAATACAATAATAGATATAAGGTCTATCAAGGGGATGGGATAATTAAATAGATTGGTGAAGTAGTGGAAAGAAGGTATACAAAGTAAGAGAGAAAGTTTCTAAGTGGGGTTGAGAGGGATAGATATCAAGGGGGTCCGAAGGGTACGACAGTGAGGTGAGCTCTGAGTCTTGAATCTGTCTGGACCCCACCCTAGGCATGCGAAATACATCCCATGCTTGGCAACACTCAACACCGTTGCCGGGTCAAAATCCTCTACCCTTTGCGTGAGTCGAAACTAAGCCTAACGTTGCGATCAAATTGGCAACATCAGGCTCGTCCCAAGCTAGACTCTCCGCGCCCGCGCGAAGCAACGTCCCCCAGCCGGTCTCTCTCTCCCGCTAGTCTCCTCCCACTCTCACTAGACTTACATCTTATATATTATAATGAAACTATCAACTATCGAGAATAAAATATACTAAGATGCGTTGGTTAAGAATAAGGGCAGCTTCAAGCTGTGAAAACACATAAGAATATCCCAGACATTAGTTACATTGTCGTAGGATATATACTAAGGAAAAGCCGGCCTGCCGCCAGCCGGTTTGTAAACGGCTGGGCAGCCGACACTCGCGCATGCCCGCACGTGGCTACTATGCAGGAACGTCACACTAGGGACGTTCCCAAGTCTGTGCGCCAAATTACTCTAATTGAAAGGGTGCTCTCTTGAGAGACTCAGATCGCAAATATCTGACTCTCTCCTGGCGACTCTAAAACAAAAGCAAGACGTGCTAGCGCAGTGCTGAGTGGACTAGGCAAGGGCCCTCACACAACACAACACTAGACACACAGGGACACAGACAAGAAAATGCCCCCAGACTCCCACGGGTATCCTAGTAAAGTCGTGCGGGTCCACAGGACTCGCACCAGCAGACTTTACTTAACGGATCGCAAAAAGCCTCCCCTCCGGTCTAGCCCCTGCTAACCTGACACAAGAACACACTTGCAAGCATGAAACCACCAAATATGAGACCACAAAAAAGCTTCCTAGGTCTCATTAACAATTATGTCTCTGCATAAGGCCCAAAACATATCTAGTTATCTGAGAGCTCTTCGTTAATACAATAGTAGATATAAGGTCTATCAAGGGGATGGGATAATTAAATAGATTGGTGAAGTAGTGGAAAGAAGGTCTACAAAGTAAGAGAGAAAGTTTCTAAGTGGGGTTGAGAGGGATAGATATCAAGGGGGTCCGAAGGGTACGACAGTGAGGTGAGCTCTGAGTCTTGAATCTGTCTGGACCCCGCACTAGGCATGCAGAATACATCCCAGGCTTGGCAACACTCAACACAGTTGCCGGGTCAAAATCCTCTACCCCGTGCGTGAGTCAAAACTAAGCCTAACATTGCCATTAAATTAACGTGGCACATCAGGCTCGTCCCAAGCTAGACTCTCCGCGCGAACCAACGTCCCCCAGCCGGTCTCTCTCCCGCTCGTCTCCTCCCACTCTCCCCAAACTTACATCCTATATATTATCATGAAACAATCAACTATCGAGAATAAAATATACTAAGATGCGTTGGTTAAGAATAAGGGCAGCTACAAGCTGTGAAACAACATAAGAATATCCCAGACATTAGTTACATTGTCGTAGGATATATACTAAGGAAAAGCCGGCCGGCCGGCTGCTGCCAGCCGGTTTCTAAACGGCTGGGCAGCCGACGCGCACTCATGCCCGCACGTGGCTACTATGCAGATGCGTCACACAAACCACTCTCTATACGCTTTCTTCTTGTCTTCCACAGCTATTTTTACCTCTTCTGTCCACCATGCTGTACCTTTCACTCCCCTCCCTCTTCTTACTCCACACACCACCTCACATGCTGCACAGATCTCTTCCTTAAACACCTTGCTCATCTCTTCCACTTCCTCCATATCTTCCAGGTCGAGCCCACCTATTTGTCTTTCTACTGGTCTCCTGTACTCTTCCCTGATTTCCTCCTCCTGTAGCCTCTCTCCTCCCTCCAGCTCTCCTCACCCATATTTATTGATCATAATTTTTATCACATTTATAAAACTCTATATTACTGGAAAAACGCAAAGTCCAATCACTCCCAGAGCTCCCGCTGACGTCGTCACTGTTTACAAACTTCTTTATTATGGAGTATAATCGATATTTACCCCCTGCTGGCAACATCGATGATGATTTCAATGAGTCATGAGGGGGTGAGGCCTTTCAACCCATCTTGTATCCCACGCTGGAATTATAACTAAAACCATGAAAATACTAATCTATCAAAATCTGAAGGAAAAACCATGAAAAATAAAGGTGTGAGCCTTTTCCCTATAATTACCACTACAGTACCAAGTTAATTTCGTAGTCAACATCAGCAATGTCTGTTCCAGCCATATTATATGTATGCTTAGCATTACCGTAGCCCACATGTAAGGACTTGCATTTATCTTGGTTGAACAACATTGCTCATTCTACTGACCATTCATACAGCTTGTCTAGGTCTTGTTGTATTCGGTTAACGTCGTATGTTGTAGCCACCTACCAAAATACCTTGGTGTCATCGACAAACTTTAGAACATGAGTCCCTGCGTCATTGTCTAAATCATTATGAATATCAAGAAAATAAGTGTTCCCAACACTGACCCCTGCGGTGCACCACTCTTTACCTTCAGTCACTCCGATCTTTCTCCTTCTATGACCACTCTCTGTGTACGGTCTTTCAACCAAGACTCAATTCATTTTTTTTTTTATTTACAATTCCATGGGCAGTGATTTTCTTGAGTCTTTGGTGAGAGACTTTGTCAAAGTCCTTGGAAAAATCCAAGTATAGGATGTCTACCACATAGCCTTCATCTACATACTTGGTGATTTCCTCCAGGATTGTCAACAGGTTGGTCGGGCAAGATTTTCCTGGTGTAAAGCCATGTTGACTTTCCCATATAAGTTGTTTTGTCAGATGTCTGAGTATGGCATTTTTTAGTAATGACTATTAGTTTACTGATTTATGAAGTTAGGCTAATTGGTCTATAGTTGCAGACTTGCTTCTTGGATCTTTTTTTCATAAATAGGGGTGACATACGCTGATCGCCAGTCTTCTGGAACATCTGAAGTAATGTGCTAGCTTTAAATATTTCATGAAGGGGTTCTGCTATTACTCCTCTTAGATTTTTTAGGACACTGGGGTATATCTTATCAATACCCAGAGATTTCTCAGATTTTAGGTCTTATAATTTCTCTAAGATCATAGTTTTATAAATATATTTAACCAGAATGGCCGCTTATACATCAGATTGTGTCTGTATTACTGGTGAACCTTTTCCATGCAGGTGTTGGTGCAGTATGGGGTCTGGGGCATGGCCTTGAACTACAACCCCTTCCTCACCTCAGGCACCCACAGACAATCACCAACCTTGCCCAACCGTGACCGTACAGGCCACTCACAAGACTATGGTAAGCATTGTATTAACATGTAAGATGTAGGACACCCTTAAGGCCGCGTCATACAGAGGTCGACCGCGACCCGACAGTAACCCGAAGGCAATGACTTGCAAAAAACATCGGGTATGATTCTGGTATGTTCGAGTCGTTCTAGTCATGCTCTGGTCATCACCCGAATGTTCGGGTGAGTCGGCCAAAAGTTAGTGTATGCGTTAACTTTTGGGAAATCCTAGAGTGCGTTCGGGTAAAAAAACCGTTACAAAATCCTCGAGTCTCCTTCGATTTACATTAGAGTCGTATTCGGCTTACATTCTACCATATTCTGATCGCATTCGACCTATTCGGGTCACTTTCGAGCCAAAAAATTTAACCCGATTCATACCAGAATTGATCGAACCTAAGTGGACTTGGACCCGATGATGTAGACCGTAACCCGAAGTAGACTCGATGCTCAGTGGAAAATTCCAACATAAACTTGTTCGAAAGTCAACTGTTACTCGATGCTGACCCGAATTTCAGGATGATGACTGGATGGATACCAGAATACTACTAGAAAATGACTATGCATGTCCGACATTTCTAATTAGACTCGATGATTACTCGATCATCAGGTTTGCGACAGGGTTGTGTAATGTCACCATGGCTGTTTAATATGTTTATGGATGGTGTGGTGAGGGAGGTGAAAAGGAGAACTATGGGAAGAGGATTGGGTTTAGTAGGAAAGAATGGTAGAGATTGGGAGTTGAATCAGTTGCTGTTCGCTGATGACACAGCATTGGTGGCGGATTCTGATGAGAAACTGCAGCGGGTAGTCAAAGAGTTTGGTGTGGTTTGTGGAAGGAGGAAACTGAAGGTGAACGTCAATAAAAGTAAAGTAATGGTGTGTAATAGGGGAGAGCATAGGGTGAATCTAGATGTGAGACTGGATGGGGAAATATTGGAACAAGTAGTGTTTTAAATATCTAGGAGGAACAATAAGCAGGAGTGGAGGTATGAAAGTGGAGGTAAAACAGAGAGTGGGTGAAGGAAGGAAGGTTTTCGGAGCAATGGGAAGTATGTGGAAGACGAGAAATCTCGGAGTGAAAGTAAAAAGTGCACTGTATCAAGGAATTGTTGTGCCAACAGTGATGTATGGGGCTGAGACCTGGGATCTGAAGAAAAAGGAGAAAAGAGGGCTGGATGTGATGGAGATGAGCTGCTGGAGGAGTATGTGTGGAGTTACTCGTAGAGACAGATTGAGGAATGAAGAGATACGTAGGAGAGTGGGGCAGCAGGAACATTTGTCAGCCAGAGTGGACAGAAGGGTGCTGAGCTGGTATGGTCATGTTGAACGAATGGGAGATGAAAGGCTTACAAAGAGAATATGTGAGTCAGGTACAAGGGGAGATAGAAGGGCAGGAAGACCCCCATTGAGATGGAGAGACTGTGTAAGAAAGGCTTTGGATGATAGAGGAATGACTATAGATCAGGCAGGGGAAGTGGTGGTGGACAAGAGTGAATGGAGAATGCTTGTGAATACTTGAGTGAACACGTGGTCATTTGGAATAAGGGGTCGGGCGCAAGTTGGACTAGATAATAGTCCATCAGGCGCCTGGCCCGGGGAGACGATTAATATGAAGGGTGCGCCTGGAAGTGTGGTGGGAGGGCTTGTGGCTTTGGCTCCGCTGCATGTCTGCCTGCTGAGATCGGAACCTCTCCGGGTGGTCAGAGGCCGGGGGAGTGCTGGAGCGACCTTGGTAACCCTGGTCTCTGAGTCTTCTCCTGGGTGACCTGGATGTGTGAGAGTTTGTGTTTTTTATCTGTGGTTATTTTTTGTTTGATGTTGTTTTTGTGTTTTCCCTGTTCTTGCTCGGTCTTGAGTCGGCTACCCCCAAAATGGGGATTGGGCCTGAGCATATAGATAGATAGATTACTCTATCGTGATCCGAATGACTAGAATGTAAGTCTAAGGCTAGTCGAAGCCAAGCCAACGTCAACGTACATAAATTTTCCCAGGTGATCGACTATTGCCAGGAGCACAATGGAGTGCTAGTGCTTGTAATTGTAGTACAAGGATCCGCAGTTGCTTGAAGGCTGTATGGCAATGTGCTTCCCATCAATTGCCCCAATGGTGTGTCCGAAGTTCCACCTATCCTTGAAGTCCTTGGCGACCTCCTTCCATCCTTCAGGTGTTGATGGGCACACTATTTGCTCCTCAATGTATTCCTGTATGATTGCCTCACACGTCTCCCGCACTGCCAGTGATATTGTGTTGGCACCTACACGGAAGTTCAGTGCCATGCTCTTATAGGCCTCGCCAGTGGCCAAAAAGCGTAGTGTCATGGCAATTCGCAGTCCGGGCTCCACGGGTTTCTTCCAGTTGGTCTCGTCCTTCTTGATGCTGGGTGTAACACACTCGACAATCATATTAAACAGCTCCTCGTCCATACGCAGAAAGTATTTATAGGTAACCACGTCAGTTTCCTGGAGTTTCTTCAGCAACTGGTGGTAGTGTCCGTGTGTCTCTCGCTGTGCCACCCATGGCTTGATGCTGCAGCTTCGGGGTTTCCTTGGTCATCGTGGCTGTCGAGGTTGAGCACGTTGGGGTTCACGTTCTTTGTCCCTGATGGCGCGGGCAGTAATCTGATATCTGAGGTTGGCATTAACCATCTCCTGCCTTAAGATTGCCAACTCCAATGCCTCGTCATCCATCTCTTCTGGTCGTGATGGGTCCGGGAGGTTGCTTTCCTGTGACATGTTGCTGTGTTGAGTGCACTGTACAAATGAAGTTTGTGTGAGCACACCCTCTCTTTATATAGTGGGGTGATGCATAACCTCATAATCGTGTCATAATCGACTTATTCTAGTCACGTTAGACTTACATAATGGTTTCATTCCGGTTGGGTTCCTGACTTCGGGTGGGGTTCGGTTTTCATTCGGTTTTAAGTCTGGTTTCTTCGGGTGTGATTCGGTTTTAACTCGGGTTGGTATCGGCTACTCGGGTCACCGTCTATTAGCTTTAGACTCTTGGTCGATTCAATTCCGTTCAACTTCTGGTTAGTTTCGAGTAATATACGGGATAACATAGACTCTTATTCGAGACGCATTAGAGTCCCTCGGGTAGCATTCGAATTGCTTTCTAGTCATAGTCGGGGTAAGAGTCTCATTCGGGGACTTCGGGTGAAAAGTGCAAGTCATTGCCTTCGGGTTACTGTCGGGTCGCGGTCGACCTCTGTATGACGCGGCCTTTAATATATAGTCGCAAGTTCCGAAAATATTATACAGCCCTAATTGTTATTGGTCAATATAAAGTTTATGTAATTAAATTGCTAAAAAAAAAAAAAAAAAAAAAAATATATATATATTTTAGAGTTGTGTGGAAGTGTTTTGATGTGTGATAATAGTAGGAAATGCATAATATATACTAATTAAACAACCATCTAAAAACACGCCCCCCACTAGCGAAAAATAACCGTATTTGGCCAAAACCGTTTGCCATGGGATACAGAATATGTTGAAGGGGGGGGGGGCCTCACCCCCCACGTCTTATTGAAATCCTCATATTTCAACAGTAGGGGGCACAAACTTTATTTTCCCCAACGTGTGAATCGCCGAGGCTACACTCGCGACGGATGTAAACAAACTCACTCGCCTCTTGTGAGGTAGGCGATATAGAGGATATTTTTTATTTTTTTTCAGGATCTGTAATAAATGTTTCGCATATTTAGACATCTAGGAATTAAATTCATGGTATAAGAAACCTGTAGGCCAAGATAAAATTTATGTCTGAATTTAAATACAAACTTTATATCTTCCATTTAATAGCTCAATTATATATATATGTATATGCCTGTATGTATATACTGTATATATATATTTAATAATATTGAACATAATACTAAGTTATATTTCGATCCGAATCTTAACACTTTTCAGACACAGGACGCGATTTGAGCCTATTCTGGAATACTTTAAAGCCTTTGTGACCATCAGGGGTGTTTAGAAACCTTTAGTTTAGTTACTTCAACCTTTGCAGTTGTCTATGGGTTAGCTGTGGGAAGAAAACTCATTTTCGAGAGGTAATTAGAAGATTGAGAGAACTCTATTTATGATTGCTAATCGGCAACGCCTGCATTCACACGTGTGTGTGAAAGGGTTAATTTGCCATAATTAGCTGGTAATTCACCACACAACCCATGCATATAATGTTATACGTGAGCATGACTGTTGATGGTCCCTAAACTGAAATGTTTCTTGCTATGCGTACTGTGGGTGACCAGACAATTCGACCATTGTTTGGGGCCATTCTAATTTGTAGATCTCAACCACAGTAAACTCAACCAATGGCCTACACTGTAAAAATTAGCTCATTTCGGTTAAACTTAAGATAATTAGTGCCACACTATTAGAAACAATTTATTAAAGACAATACAGTAGGTAGTATACTCGCAATAATATTATCAATATTGTCTCCATAGAGAACAAAGCCCCCTTCAACCTATTATTGTATCCCACGACCATTATGGGTAAGCTAATGTAAATCCTCCATTTACTGAATGATAAACAGCAATAAAACAAGATATTTGTTGAAAAAAAAAAAAATCTTTGGGGAAAAATATTATTTTAATACCACGAATTTTCAGAGTTTGTTTTTAATTGTTTTGTGTTAATTTGCATCAATACATAGTGTTTGTAATAAATTAGAAATTTTGGAAAAACTTATTATCCCCATTTTAAATCAATGTTGAGACACTCTTCCCGATAGTGAGGAGGGCTATGATTTGCAGACCTTACCCTAACCTAACAACCTTCCCTAACCTATCTTAGTATTATGGGTGGGGGCTGCTGTCCCCACACCCCCGCTGGTTGGGTACTAATCCCATAGTAAAAAAAAAAAAAAAAAAATTCTGTTGATTATACTAAGGCGAAAGAAAAGTTGATGAAGTCTATGGTGTTTACTTTGCAATCTTCAGCTTTGACTGTACGTTGATAACAGGAAAGTACCGTATTGACAACCTTGTTACGAAAATTACATTTTAGTAGCATACTTTATATTAGGTTTTACGAGGGTTAAAACACATTTTTATATGATCATTAAGCCACTTTCACACATTCACGATGTTGGTCCCGATGTACCCGATTTGAATATCGGGACACAACGTGGTGCAATCCCCAACGTGTGTCGGGGTCATCGGGGAGCGGCGTGTTACCCACTGTGCGTGGCAAATCGAGCTTGGCCACCAAAGTTTTGGGTTTGTTCAAAAATTTTTGCACGATCGACTTTTGGCGTGGTACCATCGGGTACATAGTTTTGTTTGACGGTCTGGCGTGTCTGCATCAGGTTCCATCGACGTAGCGGCGTCGGGGTATAAATAGTTATAATATTATATTACAGTAAAAGTCATGTAATCCGAATGGCAGCGGACCGACAGTGCTTCGGATTAGTGGAGTATACTGACAACACTATAAACACGCACATGATGAATAAATAAAGACCTGATATGGTATAGGCCTATACCGTATATACCGTATATAATATTCCATAATCAACTTATATCAAACGAGATAATAAGTTCAAATGAAAAATCAGTGTACCGGTATGATTACCGAAACACGTGTGTGTTAATTGTCGAGTGAGTGTGTGCGCGTGCGTGTGTGTGTGTTATTGTTGTGTGGCTATATCGACCGCCACTGATACACGGTATGCAATAAATGTTATTATAATTATGCTCTATGGAATTTAATTTCATTTTACCTAATACAGTAGTGTTTATAATAGTAAAAGCCAAAGGAAATCTATCTATCTATCTATTGACAGACGCCTTACTCCCCTTAATGAGGGTGGCCATACACAGAATGCCCCCAAGAGGACTTATTCCCTGTAAGAGGGACAACCCGAGCCAGTTTAATGAAGGACTTACAGGATTGACCACTCCATTTAGGATCCGTCCGGCTCCGAGGCCCTCTGTGTATCTTGTTAGCACTATTTTTCTACAGTGGTGTTCGGCTAGTCCATCCACTAACCAGCCTTACCCTTCGGTAAGCAGTACGGATTTGTATCAGGTTATCATCCCCTAGACAGGTTGCCGACCAAGGCTGACGAGTCCCATCCACCCGGATTTTTATAAGGTTGTCTCCCCTAGATAGGTTGCCGACCAAGGCTAATGAGTCCCATCCACCCCAAAGGAAATACGAAGTGTTATTGATTAATTTAACACAAGGTAGTGTTTGTGTGGGTGGATGGGTTTAGATAGAGGAGATTGTTCCTGTGTTTTCGACGATTCCATCCATACACAAGCTATGTTTATATCGATCCTTTTGCACGAGATAGGTTTATATCAATACATTTTACCTTCCACAATTAGAGAAAATATGATTCATCACGAAGTGTAGCCTACCTGTGGAGATTAAACGCACTGTTTTATCATATACTATGTGAGATATACCGGTACCGGTATATATTTTTTTTTATCGTTATATTTATTTTCATACTAAATCACAGCAATGTTTTCCGCTGAACATAATGGCGGTGTTTAGAATATGCTATCATCAATATTGGATTTTATGGAAATTAATCTATAACGATAGTTTTTTGTTTTTATAGAATCTCAGCCGCACCAAAATATTCGCTCTCAATTGGTTTTCACCCATAATAATTTTTTTTTTATTTAATTTTTTTTTATGAACGGCAAGAGGAAAGGTTATTATATAAGATTTCAACAAAACAATAAATACAAATAATATGTGGAATTTCACCGTAGGTGAAAGTTACTGTTCAGTCCGCCCTTACTTTCCCTCCCCATCTCAGTTGGTTTTCACCCTTAATAAAAAAAATTTTTTATGAACGGCAAGAGGATAGGTTGTTATATAAGATTTAAGAAAAAAAAAAAAATATGTGGAATTTCACCTAGGTGAAGGTTACTGTTCAGTCCGCCCATACTTTCCCTCCCCATTTTTACCGATAAAATGTGGGACAATGAATATTCTGTAAGGAAGTGATATATAAGATTTTTCATTAGCTTTCTAATGGTACATACTGTATATGGCCAATGAACGATCAAAACTTATTTTTCCTGAATATAATTTGTCCGTCGCCGCTGCCACCCACTGGTAAATATTTTCGCTTCACTTCATGGTCTATTTTTATATAATTTAACGTTCGATACAGTTTTTAGATATTCATTTCGTATATCGGCAATTAATACAGATTGTTATATACAAAGAACCAGCTCTCTACGACAAAAACTTGATTGTATGTAAAACATGTCATACGCCTATACCTTACAAAGAAATAATTCGACCTTATCTAACCTTAAACTTGACCGTTGAACGTAATACCTTTAACACCATATGTATTGACGATATCTGTCAAGCCACTTTTACACATTCACGATGTTGGTCCCGATGTACCCGAGGTGCACAAATTAGTACATCGGCAGAGACAGTGACACGATGTAAGTGTTTGACAACGAAGCCTCGACGGTGACGCGTCGTAGCCACGACGGGCAGACTGGTACCACGGTTGCAACACGACGGAGTCACGTCAATGCTGTAACGGTCAAAACCGTACCCCAACGTGGCACGAGAGGAACACGACGAGGGGCGATGGACTTATGATGGTGACACGTGGCAGAACCGACGAGGACGACGCCACAACACCACGTCAGGCAGCCTGACAGATATCGTCAATACATAATGGTGTTAAAGGTATTACGGTCAAGTTTAAGGTAAGATAAGGTCAAATTATTTCTTTGTAAGGTATAGGCGTATGAAAGTATTTATATAAAATCAAGTTTTTGTCGTAGAGAGCTGGTTCTTCATAAATAACAATCTGTATTCATTGCCGATATACGAAATTAATATCTAAAAACTGTATCGAACGTTAAATTATATGAAAATAGACCATGAAGTGAAGCAAAAATATTTACCAGTGGGTGACAGTGGCGACGGACAAAAAATATTCATGCAAAATAAAAGTTTTGATCGTACATTGGCCATATACAGTATGTACCATTAGAAAGCTAATGAAAAATCCTATATATCACTTGCTTACAGAATATTCATTGTCCCACATTTTATCGGTGAAAATGGGGAGGGAAAGTATGGGCGGACTGAACAGTAACCTTCACCTAGGTGAAATTCCACATTATTTTTTTTTTTTTTTTTTTTGAAATCTTATATAATAACCTTTCCTCTTGCCGTTCATAAAAAAAAAATGTTTATGGGTGAAAACTAATTGAGAGCTAATATTTTGGTGCGGCTGGGATTCTATAAAAACAAAAAACTATCGTTATAGATTTATGTCTATAAAATCCAATATTGATGATAGGCATACTCTAAACACCGCCATCATGTTCAGCGGAAAAAATTGCTGTGATTTAGTATGACGATAAAAAAACGATATACCGGTTACACTTCGTGATGAATCATATTTTCTCTAATTGTGGAAGGTAAAATGTATTGATATAAACCTATCTTGTGCAAAAGGATCGATATAACCATAGCTTGTGTAAGGATGGAATCGTCGAAAACACAGGAACAATCTCCTCTATCTAAACCCATCCACCCACACAAACACTACCTTGTGTTAAATTAATCAATAACACTTAGTATTTCCTTTGGCTTTTACTATTATAAACACTACTGTATTAGGTAAAATTCAATTCAATTCCATAGAGCATAATTATAATAACATTTATTGCATACCGTGTATCAGTGGCGGTCGATATAGCCACACAAGAACAATAACGCACACACACGCACACACTCACTCGACAATTAACACACGTGTTTCGGTAATCATACCGGTACACTGATTTTTCATTTGAACTTATTAACTCGTTTGATATAAGTTGATTATGGAATATTATATACGGTATAGGCCTATACCATATCAGGTCTTGATTTATTCATCATGTGCGTATTTATAGTGTTGTCAGAATACTCCACTAATCCGAAGCACTGTCGGTCCGCTGCCATTCGGATTACATGACTTTTACTGTAATATATTATAACTATTTATACCCCGACGTCGCCACGTCGATGCCGATGCAACCTGATGCAGACACGCCAGACCCACGTCATCGACACGTTGTACCCGATGGTACCACGCCAAAAGTCCATCGTGCGATTTTTTTTAACAAATCCAAAACTTTGGTGGCCAAACCCGATTTGCCACGTCCCGCACCGCGGGTAACACGACGCTCCCTGACGACCCCGACACACGTTGGGGATTGCATCAGTTTGTCCCGATATTCAAATCGGGGTACATAAAGACCAACATCGTGAATGTGTGAAAGTGGCTTCAGACTGCCTGACGTTGTGGCGTCGTCCACGTCGGGTCGGCCACGTGTAACCATCATAAGTCCATCGCCCCTTGTCGTGTTCCCCTCGTGCCACGTCGAGGTACGGTTTTGACCAGAATTTTGACCGTTACAGCATTGATGTGGCGCCGTCGTGTTGCAACCGTGGTACCATCTGGCCCGTCGTGGCTACGATGTGTCACCGTCGAGGCTTCGTCGTAAGCCGTCAAACGCGTACATAGTGCCACTGTCTCTGCCGATGTACCAATTTGTGTTCCTCGGAGTACATCGGGACCAACATCGTGAATGTGTGAAAGTGGCTTTAGAGCTGTCGGTAACTGGAAGTACCGTATTGACAACCTTGTTACGAAAAAGACATTTTAGTACCATACATTTTTATTGTTTTGCCGAGGGTTAAAACTATTTTTCATATGATCTTTAGAGCATATAGATTCCATATTTATTTTCAAATATATCAAACAATTTATGGTATTAAAAATAATATTGAACCGATCTTTGTTAATAAGTCGGCACAACTGATCTTAACCCACTGAGCACCAGCTGATTTGTAATAAATGGGTTAGTAAAGAAGGATAAACCACAAAAAAATGCTCACCTAGCTCATTTAGGGGTCCTGCGGGGCGGCGGAAAGTCTCAATTAACATAGGGAAATGGGTAGGCAAAATACTGGAAAATCACTCTAGCGCCCACACGCACGCTGCTAGACTTGGAGGGTTTTAAACTATCATTATTGTTAACAGACGTTTTAATTAAACGCGCTTTATAGTTATTACGTTTTCCACCTGAGGAACTAACGTTATCTATAGATATCTCACTGGGAGATAACTAGTTTTGGTCTAAATATTATACCATAATAATCAATATGGACACAAAATACACGACCAAGATTCACACGTTTATTTCCTTATTAGCTAGGGTACATACTCCAGATGATTCGGGGAATTAACATGGATCCAAGAACTTCTTAATATTCATAAGGTTAATGACACCAAATATTAGTAATTAATAAAGTATGTTCACAATAGTAATATTGGCACTAAGTGAACATGTAAATAATACTTATGGTACTACTAGAACATATAAATAATCAGCAGGTTACTAATAGAGCATATAGATAACAATACACAGATGTTAAGTCTCAAATACAATAAATAGTCTTGATAGAAAACGGGGAAATACGAGATAAGATTTCACCTAGTGTAAATATTAGTTACTGCTGTCGGTCGCATACGCACAGTACTGAAGGTATGTAAAATAAGACACTGTTTGACTATTGAATAAATAATAATTTAATTCAAATTGGACAAGAGATTAAACTCAAATAACTCAAGAGTAATATTTACGAATATATATTCATGACAGTTTTAAATATAATTATGAGTCTTGTATGCTTGACTGAATGTCTAGACAAACTACAAATTAATGAGACTTGAATAGAAGAGAGTTGAAGCAACTCTAATAATACACAAATTAATTATCTTCATCAAGCGTGATAATAATAATAGTCATATAAAGAGACTGAACGGTTAAACACTCTGAACAATTGATCTATGAATTATGTACCCAATGATGATATAACATAAAACAAGATCTATATAAGTGTTCACTGGTTCTTACATGTAAATGTGTGTGTTTTTATTCATGGACAAATATGTATAATTCTCCAAAAGGAATATAGGAACCTATATCCGAAGAAATATATATATCTTTACCCAAACAATAGAAGTGTATATGTTCTCTATAAAACGAGCAACGGGGAACTAGGAGAAGTGAAGAATAAACAATCTTCGATTATTACGTTTATGTGAACCTTAATATATCAAGTTAACCTTAGTTGAAATCATCGTTACCGATAAAGATGTGCTTTCTTTGTCTTTCCCACATGTCTGTCGTACCAAGAGGCATACAGCATAACTTGCAATAACACTGCCATGCTGGGCAGTTTAATTTAAGGGGAGATTTCCACTTTAGAGATTTTTTCTGTTTTGTTTTACCTCTTTCCCCCTCATGTTTAGCTCCATTGCTTTTGAAATTTTATGACGTTCGCCCCATTAGTTTGGCGATTTTAAGAATGTTTGCCCCATTTATGTCAATGTTAAGACCTTTCGTGCCATTTAGGTGTCTATTTTTCCAGACGAGCGATAGCGAGCCTGTAATTTAAGAGGAACCGGCCTTCGGCCAGGACATTTTTCTACCGAAAAATTTACAAATTTATCTTGAAAGGGGGTCTAGGCACTCTAGGGGGTGTAAGTTTAAGCTTGATGGAAGTCTAGGAAACAAACTAAAAACCTCCCTTTAAGTCACCGTTAAAATAGTCTGTAGGCCGGGCGCTGTTTGAGACTCGGGTAACAAAGGAAACTCAACAGAGTAGGGGAAAATATACATATGGATACTTCAAATTAGACGTAGGCCTGCATTTGTCATCTCCTTTGCGTCTCGGTCAGCTCACTCCAATTCGAATTAACTGTTCAGATTTCTGGCCTGCTCTATTCTGTGTTTGAGTTTTCTGCGTCTCGCCACACAATCTCAATTTATACTGCAGTCTACATTATACTGTATGTGCTTAACCCCTTCTGTACCGGCGACGTCTTTTTCATTTGATCTCGGCTACATTAAGACGATTTTATGAAGCTCAGGAACGATATATGGTAGCCAAAAGGATTGAGATGGTCTGCAGCCTTTTAGTGTAGACGTCCTTCCTAAGCTGAATAGAATCGTCCAATGGTGGCAAGAATAGAACTAAAAAGACGCCACCGGGACTGAAGAGGTTAATGGATCAAGTATATAATAGCAAGAAAGGCTAAGAAATGTACACTCGGATACCATAGTCTCTAGCCCACTCATACAAATTCGTGGAACCCCTATGTTTTTTATTATGCAATTATATCTATCGGGACTGTTATTTGCATAGAAATCGCTTTTCAATAAATAGTATTTATATTTGTTTAGTTGATGTATAGAAAATTATATCAATACATTCGTGTCCAGAGATATACTTCCATAATTAGAAATAGGTGAGGTCCAGGAATTCTTATGAGTGGGCTAGAGACTATGGTATCAGAGTGTACATTATACTCTGATGTTTGGCACTAATACACTACAACTCTTAGCCCAGAACAGCATCGATAACGAGCTACACAGTTTCTTGGTGGCCCCCAGTCGTAACTTAGTGCCGGTGGACACTAACGCCGACACCGCCTCCACCCCCCCGGAGAACCAGGGACGTATGGCTGCCACTACCGGGAACCAGGTCTCAGATGAAGGGCTCAACCAAGGTAAGCTAGTTGTTTAGTCTTCACCCCTTTGGTACAGTCGCTTATATAAGTTCGTTGACACCCTATGTTTTTCATTATGCCAATGTAACCACCTAGTTTGATTTTTGATTGAGACATGCATTTCATTCATTAGTAAATGAAGTTTTGTATTTGATCTAAATAAAATTTGGGAAGGATGTAGTATGCAGGCGCATCGTCGTCATGTTTCCATAGGTTGTGTGCTCGCAGTTACGTTCCGGTATATTTTTAAGGCTTTTTTTTTCTGTTATTTGTGCCCTTCTGTCAATATACAGTATATATGATGACAATAAGTCATTGGGGGGTGAGGGGGGACCTATTATTGTATCCCACAGCAGTCAAAATAGACAGGAACATGATCGCGAGCGTACGAGTGTAAACAAGGCGGGCGGTACGCCTGAATACTACATCCTTATTCAAAATTTCACAATTACATTAATTTCCAGATATATCCTTGCATAATTAAAAGGCGAGGTGACCAAATTTTGTGACTGTACATTCGTTGCTCATGAGTTACCCCTAGAGGATTATGACTCATTTCGACGGTTTTCTCTGGCTATCATTAGACGATTGCATACAGCTTAGCAAAGGAGCTGTGTGAAGTAAAAAGGTAAAGACTATCTCAATTAACCCTCTTATTTCCACACCCTTTCTAATCTGTAAAAAAAATCGTCTAATGATAGACCGAATATACTATCAAAACGCGTCCTAACCCTCAAGTGGTTAATACTTAGACGGTGAACAATAACTAGAGAATCTTAGTATTTTACGGGGAAGGGTAAATTTATTGGTTGATTTAATTGTACTGTATATTGATTATTGTTTTAATTTCCTCCTTCCACCTCCAAGCTTAAAAAAACATACCAAAAATCCCCCTTCTAGATACATTTTTACATATTTCGGTAGAAAAATGTCCTGGCCAAAGACCGGTTCCTCCTAAATTAAAGGCCCGCTTTCGCTCGCCAGGAAAAAAATACTCCTAAATGGCACGAAAGGTCTTAACTCTTTCACGCTTTTATGACGCAGGGGTTGCCAGATTAGCAATAAGAAATAGTTCTCTTATAATTACCTCTCCAAAATTAGTTTTCTGCCCACAGCTAACTCAAAGACAACTGTACAGGTTGAAGTAACTAAACTAAAGGTTTCTAAATACCCCTGATGGTAACAAAGGCTCAAAATCGCGTCATAAGCGTGAAAGGGTTAATATTGACAAATTAATGTGACGAAAGGTCTTAAACTCGCCAAGCTAATGGTCCGAATGTCTTAAAATCTGAAAATGAATGGGCCTTAACATGAGGGAGAAGGGGGACCAGATAAACTAACAATTTCCCCTTGATATATGGTTCAAGCCGCGTACCCAACTCTTTCGTATCATCATTGAGCCTCCAAACATTGTCCAGAAATTCCTGTTCACGACTTTATCAATCAGACTTTCTCCCTTATGTTCTGGCTATACCCTGTTCATAATACGTAGGCCACAGTTCCCGACCCTAAACTATAATAACTTGCAAAGGACTAGAGTAATCGAGGTAATGTTTCTAGCAGTTGGGAAGGATCAGCCAGGGAATACGTCTGAACATTTACGGACCGTTTGTTAAAGACCTTTTGGAGTTATTTGATGATAGATGGCACGATGTCTGGCCTACCTGGAAAGGATGGGTTATACCATTAGACGTTTTTATAAAGTCTAGCAAGGGCCTATGGGAATTGGAGGATTGTGATTAAGGGGAGATGGGTGTATATATTAAGGGGGGATGGGTGTATATATTAAGGGGGGATGGGTGTATATATTAAGGGGGGATGGGTGTACTGTATATATTAAGGGAGGATGGGTGTATATATTAAGGGAGGATGGGTGTATATATTATGGGAGGATGGGTGTATATATTATGGGAGGATGGGTGTATATATTAAGGGAGGATGGGTGTACTGTATATAATAATGGGGGATGGGTGTATATATTATGGGGGGATGGGTGTATATATTAAGGGAGGATGGGTGTATATATTAAGGGAGGATGGGTGTATATATTATGGGGGGATGGGTGTATATATTAAGGGAGGATGGGTGTATATATTATGGGGGGATGGGTGTATATATTATGGGAGGATGGGTGTATATATTATGGGAGGATGGGTGTATATATTAAGGGAGGATGGGTGTATATATTATGGGAGGATGGGTGTATATATTATGGGAGGATGGGTGTATATATTATGGGAGGATGGGTGTATATATTATGGGAGGATGGGTGTATATATTATGGGAGGATGGGTGTATATATTAAGGGAGGATGGGTGTACTGTATATATTAAGGGGGGATGGGTGTATATATTAAGGGGGGATGGGTGTACTGTATATTAAGGGGGGATGGGTGTACTGTATATATTAAGGGGGCCCCGATGGGCGTATATATTGTGGGGGGATGGGTGTATATATTATGGGGGGATGGGTGTACTGTATATATTAAGGGGGGATTGGTGTACTGTATATATTAAGGGGGGATGAGTGTATATATTAAGGGGGGATGGGTGTACTGTATATATTAAGGGGGGATGGGTGTACTGTATATATTAAGGGGGGATGGGTGTACTGTATATATTAAGGGGGGATGGGTGTACTGTATATATTAAGGGGGGATGGGTGTACTGTATATATTAAGGGGGGATGTGTGTATATATTATGGGGGGATGGGTGTATATATTATGGGGGGATGGGTGTATATATTATGGGGGGATGGGTGTATATATTAAGGGGGGATGGGTGTATATATTAAGGGGGGATGGGTGTACTGTATATATTAAGGGGGGATGGGTGTACTGTATATATTAAGGGGGGAGGGGTGTATATATTTCCTCATATATGGATCTTTCTATTATAAATTGTGTTTTGTTACGCTGGCCAGCTTGCCAGAATGTGCTCGTACTCGCTAGCGCTCGCCAGGGCAGTGAAATGGGCTATACTAATCGTAGAACGATGTTCTTTCTTTCCTAGTATTCATGTTGTCCCAGACAGATCAGTGGTGGTCTTTATTCTTGTCTGTGCCACGTGGAAGTATTTTATATCAGTGATAGAGTATAAGATGTATAGTGTGAAGTTAAGGAGAGAGAGAACGAAGGAGGCAGCGTGGGGGTATTATGTGCGTGTGTATGTAAGTGTGCCTCCCTCGCTCGGGCGGGGTTTCCCACGGCCTTGATTGGCTGGCGGGCCTGGCGCGTCGTAGGACGCTTGCTTTTCATGACTTAGTGGTCTGTGATTGGGTGCCGCTGTCCTAGTGTTGGTGCTGGGGGGGGGCTCCCGCCGCGTGTCTTCTTTAGAGCTTGGCATGGTGTGCTAGGTCCTAGACGTCCCTTGCAATCTGTCTCCAATCTAAGCCCCTGTACTACTATTTCTCTCTCTGAACTTCTTCTTTTCCATTACTTCTCATCTTTATTCAATTACTTATCCCTTCTGGTTCTGCATACGACTTTCATAGTCAGCCAGTCGTATTACCAGCAACAGCTCTCACATTTATGTTTTGCACTAGCTTTAGGGATTATTAGTCATAGTCACAGGAGTCATATTATCATTGGGTGCTTATAATTATTGAGTTGTTCTTTGTTAATATTTAATGCTAGACAGTGGAAGGTATCTTTAGTCGTTGTCTGAGTTATGTATATGGCGAGTCAAAGCCTGTACGACTTCGACGGAGCTAGGTGCCTGTAACCCTTGTGCATATTTTTCCTTTGCGAGTGTAGCAGTATACGAGCGAAGGGCTTTTGCCTACTCTTGCTCGTATGCTCGCTACCTCTTTGTGTTGACCTTTGTGGAGCGCCAGGGTAAGACCAGATACTTGAGATCTGGACTTACCAAGAGAGCCTCCTAGTCACTTAATGTAACCTAAGGGAAATCTGTTCAAGGGGAGACAGTAGGCTACGAGCATGCTTGCGCTCTGCTTAGCCTCCTGGTACCTTTTTTGCCGCTGCTAGACTTTATTAGTAATAAAGACAGCATTGTGTTTATTAAATTTAACTGCCTATGCTATAGGAATTATTCACATATTATTTTAGCCTAGGATGGCTGTTACTTTGGCTAAGGAAGTAGTGTTTTGAGTGGAATAATTATTAGTGCTGTCACAAGAGTTGTTGCACTCCCTTGTTTTATATATATGTATCCTACTTATTGGTGTATTTAAGATACACGCTTTGGTGTCCTGCCTCTGCATTATTTCTGTTCTATATTAACGAGCATCTTAGAGCATCAGACGTTTTCAGAAGATTCCATATCTGTTTGCTGTAGGACTAGACTTCCAGTGTTTTCATAGAGCATTGTAGAGTTTAGTGTTGAGTACAGACTCACACTAAAGTGTAAGCATATATTTCTTTATTAAATCTTGTTATAGTTTATTCAAGCATTGTTATTACTTAAGAGCATTTTATTAACGTAAAGTACTCCTTTTGTGAGTTGGCTTTGCCGTCACCGGAAAGCCTTTTTAGAAGTGCACTAAAACCCAGTTAATTGATACCCCATTATCCAGTAGATTAACTCTGGAGGGTTTAAGTGTTTTGTTCACCGGCGTAATAGTTCCAGGGTTTGGAATTAGCGTACCGTTGTTGCAGATATAGCCTATCATCTAGTCTATTATTAAGTGCCCTTGTTTATTTCGTAGTGCCGGTCGAACAGTTTCCTCCCTAGACCTCAATCAAGCTGAAATAAACACCACCCCAAGACCCTCCTTCATGATACATTTGTCCATTTTTCGATAGAAAAATTTCTTTGCCGAAGGCTTACTCCTCTTAAATTAGAGGCTCTCTAACGCTCGCCAGGGGAAAATAGACGCCTATATAACACGAAAAGTGATATTGACAACAAAATGGGGCGAAAGGTCATAAAATCGCCAAGCTAATCAGCCGAACGTCTTATAATCTGAAAACTAATGTGGCTAAACATGGAGAAAGAAGGGGTACCAGAAAAAACTACCCTTCTCCCCTTAATTCATTTGACTTTGAGGTTCTTCCTAACCTACAAAAAACCGTCAAAATGTTATTGGCAGATGTCAAGCCCGGCCAACTTGACCTAGCGATTCGTGACAAATGCCACCCTTTCTCGGGAATTACAGCGTCTGGCAAATAAAAATAAAATATATATATAATAAATAAATTAAAATTTAAATTAAATAAATAACAAAAATACTAAGTAGCGGTTGTCGCGTCTAATTATGTATGAATCACACACACACACACACACACACACACACACACACACACACACTCACACTCACACACTCTCTGAAGAAGAGGAAATGGTTCTCCAGCAATACCAACACTGGTATACTAGTTTTGTAATTTTGTTATTGCTTTCCTAGTTAGCAAGTATGTATGATTAATGTTAGTATTTAGTGCAAGTTAATCAGAACCAACTAGATTAGCACTGCAGCTGAATAGTTAAGGTAATTGTATTTACTCAAAGTCATGTTGGTAGGCCTTACAAGTAAGACATTTGGTATTCCTGGAATAAGATAGGTAATGGTAGAGCATTTTTCTTAAAGAAACTATTTAATCTCAACCTTTTGTCAGAGATCAATAAAGGCTAAAATCAGACTCAAATTATACAGTTAGAGAGGAGGGGCGAGGTTGGGGGAAGGAAAGTAAATGGTTTGGCAGGACTCAGCAATATCTACCTTAAATCATCATCAACAGAGGTGAATATAGTATCAAAGTTCAAACACGGTTGTCAGCTAGTCTTATTTTGTGTATACATGAAGGAAGCGTTTTACCAACATATATGCCTCCATGTAAAGTAATTGTTATCTATATAATAGAATGACTGCTCTACCATTTGGCTAATGCAGTAATATTATGTTATCTGTAATGTTTCTTTCTGGCTGCTAATTTAAAACTATAATAAACATATTGCTGTTACCTATACATGCAATTGATGTTACAAAACTTAATGAACCATGATCACTTTAACCCTCTCCGACATATGACGCGATTTTGAGCCTATTGGGGATACTTTAAAGCCTTTGTTACCATCAGGGGTATTTAGAAACCTTTAGTTTAGTTACTTCAACCTCTGCAGTTGTCTTTGAGTTAGCTGTGGGCAGAAAACTAATTGTGGAGAGGTAATTATAAGAGTGAGAGAACTCTATTTCTTATTGCTAATCTGGCAACCTCTGAGTCATAAATGCGTGGTAGGGTTAATCAATACCCCACCAACTCAACTTCAACTGACGCATAACCCATTGTCACAACACAAAGATGATCTCTCGAAATCTTTATTTTACCACTTATGTTAATTTATGTTACAGCTAGTTTGTGGTTTGCTAGCAAAACCTTTATTTCATAAAGTGTGTGTGTGTGTGTGTGTGTGTGTGTGTGTGTGTGTGTGTGTGCTCTAGTTGTATTGCGGGAGTGAGCATGCTCGTTATTTCCCGCCTCCTATATGTGTAGGTGTTGTATGTATCGTTGGAATGGCTGTGGATGTGTGTGTAGTCTGTAATTTTAGCCAATTGGCGACATCGGAAACGAAGGCTTAGGGTGGATCTGTATGGTACCGTCTCGCCCGAAGGCTTAGGTACCCATCATCGTAGGTGAACCATATGATACCCATCTCGCCTTGTACCATTTTTGCCAACCCCAGAAGGGACGTCACAACGTCGTCCACTTATTCCAGATACCTATTTACAGCTAGGTGAACTGAGGCTAACACATGAACGGAGACAAGCCCAATTTGTCTCCGCCCGGCCGGGGAATTGAACCCCTGACCCCTCGTGTGTGAGACGAGAGCGCTACCTACTAGGCTACGGGCTGTGTGTGTGTGTGCGAAAATCTCTGTAGGTTTACAGGTACATGATGTTTGGGGCGACAGTTAATCGGTACACACCTCTTTAAAATACGTTGAAATGGAGTGTTTTCTGTTAGGTTAGTGTAATTTAGGTTTAAAAATCGAAAAATGTACTCTTAAGCATGCACCAAATTGATATGTACCGATAAACGCCAACCGCTCGTGTGTGTGTGTGTGTGTGTGTGTGTGTGTGTGTGTGTGTGTGTGTGTGTGTGTGTGTGTGTGTGTGTGTGTGTGTGTGTGTGTGTGTGTGTGTGTGTGTGTGTGTGTGTGTGTGTGTGTGTGTGTGTGTGTGTGTGTGTGTGTGTGTGTGTGTGTGTGTGTGTGTGTGTGTGTGTGTGTGTGTGTGTGTGTGTGTGTGTGTGTGTGTGTGTGTGTGTGTGTGTGTGTGTGTGTGTGTGTGTGTGTGTGTGTGTGTGTGTGTGTGTGTGTGTGTGTGTGTGTGTGTGTGTGTGTGTGTGTGTGTGTGTGTGTGTGTGTGTGTGTGTGTGTGTGTGTGTGTGTGTGTGTGTGTTGTGTGTGTGTGTGTGTGTGTGTGTGTGTGTGTGTGTGTGTGTGTGTGTGTGTGTGTGTGTGTGTGTGTGTGTGTGTGTGTGTGTCCGCCCGCCCGCCCGCCCGCCCGCCCGCGCGCTACTCAGACGTGTGGAGTTATCACTTTCTCTACACGCTTCGTTATGTTGGTCAATGTGCCTCACATTGTCGCTCTCTGTCTTATAGTAATGTTATTAATCATATTGTAATACTGTAGGCAGTTAGTAGCACAACAAGTATTCATGTCTGTGTTTTACCTCACTCACCTTCCACCTGTTCAAGGATACCACCCGCCATAATATTTAAAGAAATTTACAACATTTAGAGGTATTTCTAAGATGCCTACTTTTACTAAAGATAGTTGCGCTCTCTTTACCATCTGTCACGGGTCCCGTTTTACCGAGGGGGAGGTGTTGAGAGAATACAAGAGCCAGGTGTACATATAGCAATTTAAGTAGTGGGTTGAGATGCATTTTTAATTTCATTAGATAGAGATACTATGCACTGACAACATAAACAATTTGTTTTAAAGCAAAGTACAGCATGAATATGGTACACAAGGATACACGTAATTATATACAATATTAGCAAATACTCAGATGTAATAGATTAATATGGACTTCTAGTTACTCAAATTGTGTGGGGGAATCTCTTGCTAGAGTTAAGTGTAGGTGTGGCAGAGCTCTCCACCTATAGTTACGCAGTGGTTTGGTAACCTAGAGGTTAGACAAACATGTGACAACGTAACTATAGTTGAATAATTAAAGTTAAGGATAGCGTGTGAGGGTTTTAATTGGCAACTGAAATTATTAATAATTTATTGTAAAGGGGGGCCTGAAAGCCAGGTCTCAACTATTTCAAAGCATCTCTAATTATTATAATAATAGCTTATACTCTAGGCGCTAGAGCCAGGAAGCAACTATATATAACTTCTATCTATCTATATGCTCAGGCCCAATCCCCATTTTGGGGGTAGCCGACTCAAGACAGAGCAAGAACAGGGAAAACCCAAAAACAACATAAAACAAAAAATAAACACAGATAAAAAACACAAACTCTCACACATCCAGGTCACCCAGGAGAAGACCCAGAGACCAGGGTTACCAAGGTCGCTCCAGCACTCCCCTGGCCCCTGACCACCAGGAGAGGTTCCGATCTCGGCAGGCAGACATGCAGCGGAGCCAAAGCGACAAGCCCTCCCACCACACTTCCAGGCACACCCTTCATATTAATCGTCTCCCCGGGCCAGGCGCCTGATGGACTATTATCTAGTCCAACTTGCGCCCGACCCCTTACTCCAAATGACCACGTGTTCACTCAACTATTCACAAGCATTCTCCATTCACTCCTGTCCACCACCACTTCCCCTGCCTGATCTATAGTCATTCCTCTATCATCCAAAGCCTTTCTTACAGTCTCTCCATCTCAATGGGGGTCTTCCTGCCCTTCTATCTCCCCTTGTACCTGACTCACATATTCTCTTTGTAAGCCTTTCATCTCCCATTCGTTCAACATGACCATACCAGCTCAGCACCCTTCTGTCCACTCTGGCTGACAAATGTTCCTGCTGCCCCACTCTCCTACGTATCTCTTAATTTCTCAATCTGTCTCTAAGAGTAACTCCACACATACTCCTCAAGCAGCTCATCTCTATCACATCCAGCCCTATTTTCTCCTTTTTCTTCAGAGCCCATGTCTCAGCCCCATACATCACTGTTGGCACAACAATTCCTTGATACAGTGCACTTTTTACTTTCACTCCGAGATTTCTCGTCTTCCACATACTTCCCATTGCTCCGAA
This sequence comes from Paralithodes platypus, assembly GCA_032716605.1. Taxonomy (NCBI): domain Eukaryota; kingdom Metazoa; phylum Arthropoda; class Malacostraca; order Decapoda; family Lithodidae; genus Paralithodes; species Paralithodes platypus. The sequence continues at coordinate 22,669,998 of CM064488.1, read as the reverse complement.
AACCTTCCTTCCTTCACACACTCTCTGTTTTACCTCCACTTCCATACCTCCACTCCTGCTTATTGTTCCTCCTAGATATTTAAAAACACTCTACTTGTTCCAATATTTCCCCATCCAGCCTCACATCTAGATTCACCCTATGCTCTCCCCTATTACACACCATTACTTTACTTTTATTGACGTTCACCTTCAGTTTCCTCCTTCCACATACCACACCAAACTCTTTGACTACCCGCTGCAGTTTCTCATCAGAATCCGCCACCAATGCTGTGTCATCAGCGAACAGCAACTGATTCAACTCCCAATCTCTACCATTCTTTCCTACTAAACCCAATCCTCTTCCCATAGTTCTCCTTTTCACCTCCCTCACCACACCATCCATAAACCTATTAAACAGCCATGGTGACATTACACAACCCTGTCGCAAACCTACCTTTACCTCAAACCATTCACTCAACTCACCATTTCCTACTCTCACACATGCTCTGCTCCCTTCATAAAAACTCTTAACTGCTTCTAACATATTTCCTCCAATTTCATAAATCCTTAACACCTTCCACATTGCTTCATGGTCCACACGATCATATGCTTTTTCCATGTCCATAAAAGCCCAAAATATCTCCTTATGCTTCTCTAAATACTTCTCGCATAACTGTCTTACTGCAAACATCTGATCCACGCACCCTCTTCCCCTCCTAAATATATAACTTATTTTATTAAATCCCAGTAAATACACGGAGAGACGTAAATGCATGAACAATGAACTCCTAGGTAGACTTGATTATGTGGGGGAATTCCTAATTGAAGTTTAGTATAAAGTGTGAGAGTGGCATGGCTTTTCACCTACAGTATAGGTATGCAGCGTTTTTTTGGTAACTTAGAGGGTAGTCAAAACATATAACAATATACCTATAGATGAATGATTAAAGTTAAGGATAGCGTGCGAGGGATTTAATTGGCATATTAATTGATTAATAATTGATTGTAAAGGGGGCCTGAAAGCCAGGTCTCAACTATTCAAAGTGTCTCTAATTATTATAATAATAGCTTATATTCAAGGCTCTAGATCCAGGAAGCATCTAGAGAGAACTTATCCTAGGTTTACCAAGAAGCCAGAAAGCATTCAAGGTCCTAGCACTTGATCGGGATTAGCCGTTGTTTAAGTAGTTAGGTCGGGCCAAGGAGCACCATTGGAGCCAGAAAGCATCCATGATCTCGGGTGTTAGTGAGATAACTTCCCCTACCTGGCCCGGATACCTATCTACTCCCTATGTGTTCCTTGCCCTAGAAGAGACACAGGGAAGAAGGGCACGTCGATGCACTGGTTCTAGGGGAGGTGTAGGTCGCTCTGGTCACGGTGAAGGGGGTAGGGAGAAGAGCAATGGAAGGGCCCTCTTGATTTGCTTCAGGATGCCTTTCAGGGACCAATCAGCAGGTCGCTTGGGTGGTGGCAGCACGGCGGCCCGGTTTGTAGAGGCGCTGCTCTTGTCGGCCAATCCCAGGCCGGCTCTGTCCATGGGAGGTTTATTTTGAAGTTCCGAGGGGGGGGACTGGTGTATTGTGGGACCGTTTTCTATGGCGGCTTCCCACTTGGTTTTGGAGTGGGGTGACCGAGTTATCTGGGCCGAGTGGTGTCTCCGGTTGTGATATAACTATTGTATTATCTTAAATAGTGATATATGCATTTGTAATATATGTATGTTTCCCCTGTCTTGCTTAATACAGGTTTGACACTGATATACCCGAAATCAGATCTACCAATCACAATCCCTGTAAGACAACCCTCCTTAGTTCACCAAGTATTCCTAGATAAAATTAAGAGACCCGGAGCGAGGGTGACCAGCTGGATCTTTGACAGACTGTACATGGCTTGAATATATGTATAAGTAAATCAGAACTAGTATATCATTTTGAAACCGTAGCAAGGAGAGAGCCCTCCACCTTTTACTCTTCTACTTAGCTCTGTCCTTCCTCCTTTAGTTCTCTCTAATTCTTCGAGAGCTCTCAACTCTCCAATCTGTCTACCCCCCCCCCCTCAACTTTAACTTTAAACTCAATCCTTTTTATTGGTGCTAACCCTTTGAATATTATGTCGCACTTGGCTATCATTAAATTATTTAATGTAGATTAGGAAGTACCTGCAAGGGTCAAAACCAACTCGATTATACCTCTGACTCTCACAGATCCTACTTAAGTTGTATATGATCGTCTAATGATATCGAGGATAAGCTGTCAAATTGCGTCATAATCTTTTCGGTGTTAATGAGGTGTTGCATTGTGACTGACCCTCATGGTTACCTCCATTAGTTTTGAGATTTAGCTGTCGATGTTGTTTTCTAGCGTGCGATAGCGAGCCTGTAATTTTAAAGGAACTAGTCATTGGCCTAGAAATTTTTCTACCGATACATTTACTTTATCTTGAAGGTGTACTTGGGATTTTTTTTTTTTTTTTTTTTTTTTTTTTTTTTTTTTTTAATAATGGAGGAAACTAAAATATTAATAATTAGCTAACTAACCTAATAAAATAACCCTACCCACCTTAATTTAATGTATTTTTCGTGGGTGTTAATAATGAGGCGTTCCATTGTGACTGTCGGCAGTAAGTGACGCTAGTGTGTCGCCGTACTGGGCCGACCCTAGTGGCCGTGCCCCCAACCAAGGCCCCAACACCGTGCCCGAGGACCTCCTTACCAGACCTCCCTCTTGCAGGTTAATTCATACGTTCACTGTTCTCACCTGTACTGTATATCTCGGTTTAAGCCGGTGTCAAACGAACGCTTATTCAGTAATTTTGTATGAACAATTGTAGTCTGTCAGCTTGAAATTATAAGTTCCATAAGAATTCAACTAGCTAACATAATCTACCTTCCGTCTAGTTTCCGATTCCAATGCGAAAAAGCCTCAAAATAATATGAGAAAATTACTTGCTCGTTGAAAATTGCTGGAAAATGCGCTCGTGTGACACTGGCTTTATATTATGCCCTATTCCTAGTACTCCGAACCTCTTGAACACTAACCTCTATATCTCACAAATTACCTGAGTAATAGGGATACTATTTCTGGCATTTTGGAAGGGACAGTCTGGGAATAGGTGTGGAGATCTATAGCCCATTTGCTCTCGCCCTTTTTGAGTTAGAGGTTAGGGTTTACGATTTCTGGACTACTAATCTGGAACAGGGTAAATTTCTATCTTTTCACCGGACTACCCTCATGCAGGTTAATTAATATGTTCAGTGTACTCAACCTTATACTTTTCTTTACTCCATTCAGTACCGATGACGTCCTGTTCATCAAATTCTGGCAACTATTAGATCATGGTATTCAGCTTAGGAAGGATTGGCGGTAGCTAAAAGGATGAAATGAGATGTTATAGAGAATTTTAATAGTTAAAGGACCCTACTGGGTTGACTCTAGTAGCACATACCCCATAGCTGGGGGTGGCCGATTAGAGACTGAGCTCGAACGGAAGCAACACAATCTAGATCAACCAGGAGAAGACTCAGAGACTAAGGCCCATTTAGGGTCTCTAGCAAAAGATTCCCAGGTCCCAGACCTCTCAAAGAGGTTCCGGTCTCAGCAGCCAGACACCAGCAGAGCGCAGCACAATGCCCAGCCACATCACTTCCAGGCATGGCCCTTCATATTATATTCACCGGCTCCCCGGGCCGGGCACCTCACGAACTATTATCTAGTCAGACTGGCGCCCAACCCCAATACTTGTGACTTTAAATATACGATACTGTTTCAGGGAGGTACCGGGCCCGTGCAACTCCTCCAACGTGTACCGGTCTATCAGTGGTAGATGTAACAACCTCCTCCACCCCCACCTCGGCACCTCTGGACAAACCATGCCTAGGATTCTACCGGCAGTATATGGTAAGTCACCTACTTTATTACCCGTTGTTATCTGGTATATATATTTACTTTTGTTACTGAATGTTTAACATAAATCATACCCTGTGTATTTCATCCTTTTGACCAGTAGAATTATTATATATATTCCACGAAAGACTGTACTGATATGTTTGGGAACTACTATTCTTTCAACTGGGCTGACATCGGGCACATACATCTTTCTCAAGGAGGTACCTAAAAAGTATTTTGCAAAATGTGTCTTATGTCGACAGATTGGACTAATGAACTTAACTGGAGAATACTCATAATTATGAATAACGATATGCATAAGTGAGGTATATTAGTGTACCATGCATGGTTATTAGTTTCCTTACATTGTCCAAAAAAGACGTTGTATAACATTTTACAAATAGTTTCTTATTTTGTAGACTTTGGCTTTATGAGAACCCGATCAGTGAGTGGAGATCTGCTGCCGAACCCCCGCCTGGTGAGCCTGGTGATGGGGGAGGTGCCCCCTCTACCACCCACCTCCCTCAACCTCTTGATCATGCAACTCGGGCAGTTCATTGACCACGACATGACTATCATTTCAACCATGCATGGTGAGTCCTTCTTATGTAAGGTAACTATTTGCAGTTGTAAATCCGTGTTTTTTTTTTCACCCCAAAATCGGTAATTTCTTAATACTTTACACAAAATATGGAACTTCATTTAACTTTAAAAAATAAAATCTCTGCCAGTATATCCTATCAAACAGTCTTATACGTTTATCTGTATGATCCAAAGAAAGTATAGACATTTTAATCTATAAGAGGACCTACAGTAGTTTGATTAATTAAGCATTATGGAAATATATATTTGACTGCGTTCTTGGTTAATAGTCTTAAGATTACATTGTTGTCATTCATATTTGATAATAGGTTTAGCTCTCTTAAGGGGACACTGACTGCTTTTTTGGCCTATAAATTCATTCATTCATAAATTCATTCATTCATAAATTCTTAGTTTCCTCGCCAGACATACATCCCTCAAACTTAGAAAAACATCCCCTAGACCCGCCCCCCCCCCCCCCCCTCCTCCCCTCCTCCCCTCCTCTCCTCCTCTCCTCCTCTCAAGATAAAAGTTTACATTTTTCGGTAGACAAATTTCCCGTCCAAAGGCCGGTTCCTCTTACAATTACAGGCTCGCTAACACTCGCCCGGAAAAAATAGACACCTAAATGGCAAGATAGGTCTTTAAATGTATAACGAAATGGGACGAAAGGTTTTAAAATCGCCAAACAAATGGGCCGAACATCTAATAATCTAAAAAATAATGGGACTAAACACGAGGGTGAAAAGGGAACAGAAAAACGACCGTCTCGCCTAAAACAACTGAATCGCTAAATGTGACTTCAATCTCCTAGGGATTCATTTTGATGTAGCCCATGGACTAGTATAATAGCTCTGATACCATTGAGGTGTACAATCCAAGCAGGGCCCTGGGTGGGGCTTTGGTTTCCCGGGCGTTTCCGCACCCTCCTCGGCTCCCCGCCATGGAGTGGCTTCGGTTACCCAGGCTTTATTGTGGTCGGCAGGGAGGGTTCTTTGGGGGCGCACTGTTATGGCCTTGGCCTTGGGGCTGTTCGGCCAGGCAGCTTGGGGAACAACAACAACAATCCAAGCAGTTAATAGAACCATTTTATGGAACTCATAGCTTAGTGAACTGTGCTTCACATCTATGGATTGCAAAATTGGTGTTGCCATTGTATCTATTAATTATAATATTAGTGTGACGCTCCTGCATAGTAGCCACGTGCGGGCATGCGCGCGTGTCGGCTGCCCAGCCGTTTAGAAACCGGCTGGCGGCAGCCGGCCGGCTTTTCCTTAGTATATATCCTACGACAATGTAACTAATGTCTGGGATATTCTTATGTTTCACAGCTTGAAGCTGCCCTTATTCTTAACAAACGCATCTTAGTATATTTTATTCTCGATAGTTGATTGTTTCATTATAATATATAAGATGTAAGTCTAGTGAGAGTGGGAGGAGATGAGCGGGAGAGAGAGAGAGAGAGAGAGAGAGAGAGAGACCGGCTGGGGGATGTTGCTTCGCGCGGAGAGTCTAGCTTGGGACGAGCCTGATGTTGCCAATTTGATCGCAACGTTTGGCTTAGTTTCGACTCACGCAAGGGGTAGAGGATTTTGACCCGGCAACGGTGTTGAGTGTTGCCAAGCATGGGATGTATTTCGCATGCCTAGGGGGTCCAGACAGATTCATGACTCAGAGCTCACCTCACTGTCGTACCCTTCGGACCCCCTTGATATCTATCCCTCTCAACCCCACTTAGAAACTTTCTCTTACTTTGTATACCTTCCTTCCACTACTTCACCAATCTATTTAATTATCCCATCCCCTTGATAGACCTTTTATCTATTATTGTATTAACGACGAGCTCTCAAATAATTAGATAGGATTTTGGGCCTTATGCAGAGATGTAATTGTTAATGAGACTTAGGAAGCTTTTTTGTTGTCTCATATTTGGTGGTTTCATGCTTGCTGGTGTGTTCTTGTGTCAGGTTAGCAGGGGCTAGACTGGAGAGGAGGTTTTTTGCGATCCTTTAAGTAAAGTCTGCTGGTGCGAGTCCTGTGGACCCGCACGACTTTACTAGGATACCCGTGGGAGTCTGGGGGCATTTTCTTGTCTGTGTCCCTGTGTGTCCAGTGTTGTGTTGTGCGAGGGCCCTTGCCTAGTCCACTCAGCACTGCGCTAGCACGTCTTGCTTTTGCTTTAGGGTCGCCAGGAGAGAGTCGGATACTTGCGATCGGAGTCTCTCAAGAGAGCACCCTTTCAATTAGAGTAATTTGGCGCACAGACTTGGGAACGTCCCTAGGCTGGAGCAGGTGGCTCAGCCCGGGTATCCGAAGCCTATATCCTTCCGGCTAGACCTCTGCCGCCTGGCAGATTAACAGCTAGTGGTTAATTATATCTGTATGCTTGTTATTGTGCCACAGTTTACCGTCTTTGTGAGCATTGTGAGTCAGGGTGTGGCTTAGAGACTGTCCGAGCAAGTTTGCCTGACTAAGAGTGAGAAGCACACCTGTATGTGGTTGTTGCTAGTTGCTGCCTTTTTTTAATTATACCTATGCCATTATACACTGTATGGCCTATCACTAGTATTTATTCCTGCTTATGAGTTAAGAGTTCTCTAAATCCGTAACGTACTTTCTTTGCTAAGCATCAGATCCTACAGTAGCCGCATGCAGTTTAGAAACCCGCATCTTGTCTACCGGTTCGATGTTTTGAAGACTGTTTGCTTTCACCTTCTTTCACGCAGGGGTGATTAGTTGTATTAATTAACGTAACGTTAAATGTACTTTCTTCTAGTTTGTTATTAAATTGTTTCTGCAATTTAATTCAGTCTTCTATCTTTTCCTTGAAGCTTTAAGTCAACTTAATTGTGTGATCTTTTATATAGCCTGCTTGACTATCAGCAGTCTATAGTGCGTGCACCCTGTAACCGAGTCATAGGATACTTTGTTGTCCAGGCAGGACTCTTGACGGTTTAGGGTAGTTTGTTGCCTGGGTTTATAGATAAGGGTTGGATCTAGCGTTTTCCGTTGTTGCTTGTTGCCGCATACCTAGTCCAATAGAAAGAGCCCAGTGTTTATATATCCCAGGACGTAACAAATGGCGACCTTGCATAGGATTTACTGAACAGAGGAATATAGTGGTCATTTGTTTTGAGATTCCTTATGATTAGAGGAATACAGTGGACAGAGTTTTTTTTTTTTTGGAGCAACCAATATAACACATTAAAGACTTTAAATAACATTAGTATATACATACTTGCATAGGAGATAAGGCACATTCTATAACCGTGATAATTACTGCAGTATACAAACATGTCTAATACATCAGAACACAGTGATGGGTCAGGTCACGATACGGGTTCGGAGGGAGCAAGACCTGTGGAGTGGCTAGTCGATAGCGAGGAGGGTGCTAGAAGATTTTTAGAGGTGACCCTTACCGCTGCCAGGGTGTTGAAGCTGAATAAGTATGGCTTAAAGTGTGTTGGTCTTCAGGGTCACCAGGATTTAAGTGGCATGAGGAAAGATCAGCTGAGGACTTTGTTATTGGGTTTAGAAGGGAGAGACCTGAGTGGAGAGGCGACTGGGGGCCCGGGTCCCCAGCCCCCCCTCCACTCTACCTCCATATCAAACTTCAGGATGCCTGAACTTAGTACATACCCCCAAGTTGATGGTCAATGGCAACGTGGAATTCAATCACAGGGACTCTCTCCATTAAATGCACCTTCCCCTCCTCAAGGGTTGACTCCAGATTTGTTGTTTCGGCTTGAGATGGCCAAGGTTGAGGTTGCTAGAGCTCAGGTTGAGGCTACCGAAAGACAGGCTAGAGCTCAGGCTGAGGCTGCAGAGAGAACAGCTATACGAGAGGCTGAACTGCAGGCAGAGTCTACTAGGTATCGGGCTGACAGGGAGCTGGAGAGATCTCGAGTGGAGGTAACAGGGCGAAATATTGGGGGAGGTAACAGACATCGGGACCAATCATGGTCGCACCTGCTTAAACTAGTTCCTGTGTTCGATTAATCATGTGTGACTGAGTTTTTTATGCGATTTGAGAAGAAGTGTCAGGAACACCAGTGGCCTCAGGAAAAGTGGGCAGCATTAGTTTCATCAAGACTCCTAGGAAAGGGGCTAAAAGCGTATGATGCACTACCTTTAGAGTCCTGTGTAGTTTATGATGAGCTAAAGAAGGCTGTGCTACGGGCCTATGAGTTACAACCAGAAACTTACCGCTTGACGTTTCGGGGTGTTACTAAGGGCAAGGATAGTACCTTCCTAGAACACGCCCGCGATTTGTCTGATGCACTACGACATTGGCTGCATTCTGAGAGGGCAGCTACTTTTGAGGAGTTGAGTGAGCTGGTTCTCTTGGAGCAGTTCTTTAAGTGCACAGGCGGAGACTTAACATTAAATATAAAGGAAAAAAATTCTAGAAATCTCCATGAGGCAGCAGAAATGGCTGACCTCCGACTGTCATTAATTCGAGGGTGCGAAGCAGCAGCTAGGAGTGAGTCGGGTGCAAAGGATCGTACCCCTCCCCCTCCCAAGAATTTTGATACACATAAATATACAAAACCATCTAGCACTGACAATAAAACTGAACATAAACCAAATACCGTCCCGTATAAGAAGTCTAGTGGTACCTCCCACTCCCAAGGGAAACCAAAGAGTAAAGAGTGCTTTGCATGTCACAAGGAGGGTCACTTTGCAAATGCTTGTCCGAACAAGCCACCAAACAAGGTTGTGTCATTGGCCCGCAGCATAGGGGTGTCGCCTATATCTTCTGAGTTTGCCAAGGGTAGTTCGTCAGAGGTTGGGACACAGCCTGTGTTCAAGAGTCCGGAAGGCTCGAACCCTGTCCGCGACGTCTTTGGGGGTCATAGAGGGCATGGTTTTGTGAGGTGGGCTGGCGAAAGGCGAGGAGTTAAGCTATTGCGTGATACGGGGGCTTCTCAGACCTTGTTAAAGAACTTTACTGGTAGGCCGATTAACGCTGCTCGGGTGGTGGTAGTTCAGGGGATCAATGCTACGAAGTCCTACCCGCTGGTGCGGATGGAGGTGGGTGGTGTGGCGAAGGAGCTGGATGTCGGAATTGTAGAGAACTTGCCTGTTGGGGGCGTCGACCTCCTCCTCGGCAACGACTTTGCGGTGCCTGCTTCTAAGGTTTCACCCTTGGTCGTTGCCGAGAAGGTGGCCGACGTTAGTAGGGAGGAAGAGGAGTGGGTTGAGAAGTGTAGCGTACAAACCATGGCGTGTGTTGTGACGCGTTCTCAGACATCCGGAGCCTTGCAGCCACCACCTCAGTCTATCAAACCACGGAGGAAAGGTCACAAGAAAACGGGAAGTGTTGGTCAATTGGAGAGTTTTGAGCCGACAGTGTTTCTTGGAGACTCATTATTGGCACCTATGTTAGAGTCTCGAGAGGCCCCAGGACCTGTCACAGCTAGTGAGGAGGTAGGGCAGGAAGAGACTCCGAGGCAGCAACGTTACACACGGAGAGAAAAAAGGGTTGCTCAGTTTGATATTGGGGGAGGACTTGGGTTGCTTCGGAAGCATCTAGACAGGTTGGTTCCCTCAGATATTTGTAAACTGCAGTTGGAGGATCCGGAAGTTCAGAAGTGTGGTAATGGTGCTGTCGAGATCAAACACGAGGACGGGGAAACATGTCATGTGAACCTGTTGGAGGAGTTTGTGAGGCAACCACCTGAGCAGCCTACTGTCCCTGCGTTGGTCTGCAGCGGCCAAGGTGGAGAAGGAGAGGGGGGCAGTAGGGCACAGGTGGAGGAGAGTAGGGATTGTCATGTCTCGGCGGAGCAGTGGGCGGGGGACACGAGTCTGGTGGCTGTGGAAGCGCTAGAGCACCTGCCTGAGCAGCAGTGTGCAGCGCTCCAGCACTAGCTCGGTTCATACCCCACTGGTCGTGCCGAGCCCTTGAGCCTCACAACTCGGGCGGTGCAAGATGTTCCGCGGGCAGGTCACGTGAATGTTGAAAGACCGTTAGCCTCGTTGTTTCGGTGGTTCAAGGTGGGCGACGAGGCTTTGGCATGGTTGCCAGGTCAGGGTCGACCCATGGCTGCCAAGGGTGGTGGTCAAAAGGAGGACTTTGAGCAGATTGGTGAGGTTGGCTGTGGCATAGAAGTGCCCAGTCGTCGCATAGCCTCCCAATGCTGCTCTCGTCAATTGCAACAGCCCTACCATAGACCGACTGTATCTGGCCATTTCGCTAAAAGCGGTGATGCTGCGCAGGCAGATGTAGTCGTAAGAAATGCGGGGGTGTGCATGTACGGTATCGGCGGGGAAGCCTTAGCAATAATGAACTATGGGAGTGACTGCACAGGTGGTACTGATTGTCCCTCTCATGACCTGGCTGTTCTAGGGACGAAGGTGGAGAAGGAGGGAGACTACAGGTTAGAAGCTGCGGTCTCGGCTGGGTTGTGGGAGGGCACTAGGCATGTTGTTCGTGGAGACAGTGCAAGGCAGTTGTTTACTAGGCTATGGCAGTACTTTCGCATGTTTGTTCATTCTCCAGGCCTGATGTACGAAGTAGAATCCGACATGGAAGCTGGAGACAGTGCAAGGTTCAAATTGGCTCCCTACCGTATAAATCCTGCTCGACAGCCTGTGGTGCAAGCAGAGCTGGATTACGTGTTGACGAAGGGTCTGAGGGATAAGGAATGTCGTGAGTGGTCGTTGCCTGTAACTTTGCACCCGGTGTTAAGTGGCAAGATCAGTGAGTGTGTTGATTGCGAGAGTGTGAGTGCATTATCCCTGACAGACGCCTATACCTTATCGAGAGTTGACGACACCATAGACCGCCTCGGGGCTGCATCGCCTATCACGAAGGTAGAACTAGTGAAAGGTTATTGGCAGGCCCCGTTGCCGGAAAGAGCGAAGAGAAATGCCAGTCTTGTGATGAACTGGGCAGTTTATCAGTGCCAGGTGTTCTTTTGCTGCCGGGACACAAGTTGGATGTGTGGCATGCTAAGGGCACTGATAATGTTTTGGCTGATTGTTTGTCACGGGAGGGTTTGTTTGCACGAGAACCCTCGCCGTTCAGTCAGTGTGTGTTGAGAGTAGAGTAAAATAGGCTTGCCCCTGTAAGTGCAGCCGCCATAAACAAATTAAAAAAGCAAAAACCTTATAAAACAATTTATTTTTATAATGTGTAGAATTTTGTATAAGATGTTGTAGCAGTATCTAAGTTGAATGTTTTCGCTTATTGTCGCTAAGTTAGTTGAACTTGCTCGGTGGAGCGCAACAGTCTTTATTTTTTTTATATATAGTGCCTTGTGTCGCAACAGTGTGTGGTACTATGCGAAGCTTTCCGTTAGATATGAAGAACTTAGTCAAGGGTCTTATATCTTGGGGGAGGTGTGACGCTCCTGCATAGTAGCCACGTGCGGGCATGCGCGCGTGTCGGCTGCCCAGCCATTTAGAAACCGGCTGGCGGCAGCCGGCCGGCCGGCTTTTCCTTAGTATATAATATTATCCTACGACAATGTAACTAATGTCTGGGATATTCTTATGTTTCACAGCTTGAAGCTGCCCTTATTCTTAACCAACGCATCTTAGTATATTTTATTCTCGATAGTTGATTGTTTCATTATAATATATAAGATGTAAGTCTAGTGAGAGTGGGAGGAGACGAGCGGGAGAGAGAGAGACCGGCTGGGGGACGTTGCTTCGTGCGGAGAGTCTAGCTTGGGACGAGCCTGATGTTGCCAATTTGATCGCAACGTTAGGCTTAGTTTCGACTCACGCAAGGGGTAGAGGATTTTGACCCGGCAACGGTGTTGAGTGTTGCCAAGCATGGGATGTATTTCGCATGCCTAGGGTGGGGTCCAGACAGATTCAAGACTCTGACCTCACCTCACTGTCGTACCCTTCGGACCCCCTTGATATCTATCCCTCTCAACCCCACTTAGAAACTTTCTCTCTTACTTTGTATACCTTCCTTCCACTACTTCACCAATCTATTTAATTATCCCATCCCCTTGATAGACCTTATATCTATTATTGTATTAACGACGAGCTCTCAGATAATTAGATAGGATTTTGGGCCTTATGCAGAGATGTAATTGTTAATGAGACCTAGGAAGCTTTTTTGTTGTCTCATATTTGGTAGTTTCATGCTTGCTGGTGTGTTCTTGTCAGGTTAGCAGGGGCTAGACCGGAGAGGTTTTTTGCGATCCTTTAAGTAAAGTCTGCTGGTGCGAGTCCTGTGGACCCGCACGACTTTACTAGGATACCCGTGGGAGTCTGGGGGCATTTTCTTGTCTGTGTCCCTGTGTGTCTAGTGTTGTGTTGTGTGAGGGCCCTTGCCTAGTCCACTCAGCACTGCGCTAGCACGTCTTGCTTTTGCTTTAGGGTCGCCAGGAGAGAGTCCGATACTTGCGATCTGAGTCTCTCAAGAGAGCACCCTTTCAATTAGAGTAATTTGGCGCACAGGCTTGGGAACGTCCCTAGGCTGGAGCAGGTGGTTCAGCCCGGGTATCCGAAGTCTATATCCTTCCGGCTAGACCTCTGCCGCCTGGCAGATTAACAGCTAGTGGTTTATTATATCTGTATGCTTGTTATTGTGCCACAGTTTACCGTCTTTGTGAGCATTGTGAGTCAGGCTGTGGCTTAGAGACTCTGTCCGAGCAAGTTTGCCTGACTAAGAGTGAGAAGCACACCTGTATGTGGTTATGTTGCAAGTTGCTGCCTTTATTTAATTATACCTATGCCATTATACACTGTATGGCCTATCACTAGTATTTATTCCTGCTTATGAGTTAAGAGTTCTCTAAATCCGTAACGTACTTTCTTTGCTAAGCATCAGATCCTACAGTAGCCGCATGCAGTTTAGAAACTCGCATCTTGTCTACCGGTACGATGTTTTGAAGACTGTTTGCTTTCACCTTCTTTCACGCAGGGGTGATTAGTTGTGTTAATTAACGTAACGTTAAATGTACTTTCTTCTAGTTTGTTATTAAATTGTTTCTGCAATTTAATTCCGTCATCTATCTTTTCCTTGAAGCTTTAAGTCAACTTAATTGTGTGATCTTTTATATAGCCTGCTTGACTATCAGCAGTCTATAGTGCGTGCACCCTGTAACCGAGTCATAGGATACTTTGCTGTCCAGGCAGGACTCTTGACGGTTTAGGGTGGTTTGTTGCCTGGGTTTATAGATAAGGGTTGGATCTAGCGTTTTCCGTTGTTGCTTGTTGCCGCATACCTAGTCCAATAGAAAGAGCCCAGTGTTTATATATCCCAGGACGTAACATTAGGTAATACTAGAATTTAAGGAGAAGTAATTTGATGTATTTGTTTATTATTACCGGTATATATATTAGTTTCTAGTGGGCTCCATAAACATCAATCAAGCTTAATTAAAACATCCCAATGACCACCCCTCCCCCTTCGAGATTTGTACATTTTTAGGTAAAACACAGTTTCATCCGTGGTTGTTCCTAAATTTCAGGCTTGCTATCGCTCCCCAGAAAAAATCTACCTAAATGACACGAAAGGACTTTATATTGACAAAGAATGGGCAGAAGTCTTAAAATTTTAAAACTAATGAGGCTAAACATGAAGGAGTAGGGGGTTCAGGAAAATACAAATACGTTCCCATAAACGTATACAGGCTGGTAATCGACCAACACGACTACAACAGGTATTTGTATTTATAGCCTTGGTCAAGCAGGCCGAGAAACGGCCTTTATTGGTTCAAATGCTAGCCTTGGCTGCTATAATAATCACCAAATTCATAACTTACTGGTATCCATATGAATTAATAAGAAATTAAATTATTTCCCAACATATATATATATTTGGCTTTTACTGGGTAAGTAACTAACACTGAAAATGCTTAGAATGGCATTTATATAGTCGGGATTTATGATGCGGTTGTATACCACTATGCACTCTCTGCTCAAGAGCAGGGAGGTGCCCTGATGTTTCAGGGACTAAAGTGGACAGTTTGCCAATAACGCACACTGGCTGGACAGAGCCTCGAACTCTTGATCTTTCGGTTTGCATGCGAGTGCCCCCTATGGCCCATGGAAGTACGTTGTTCTTTGATAAGTGAGGCAGAGATGGCGGAGGTGCAAGAGGGAGGGTCCGGTCGCTGCCTTACTCTTCTCCTTGGTCAGAGCTGTGAAGTGGAGATGACTGGGCGTAGTTAGAGCCTAATTTTGCCAGGCTCGGTTCTGGAGGCTACAAGTATGTGTCATTGTATACCGAAAGGGTCAACTTCTGACTTTTAACTGCATATCCCCAGGACCCGGTGAAGAAATGAAGACCTGCGAGGACTGCAGCTCGTGGCGTGACCCAACCTGTGCCCCCATCCCCATCCCTGAGACTGATCCCCAACTCAACCCTCACAGCTTCTTCACCACCGCACCCAGATGTCTGCCCTTCATCAGGTTATACATTCGGTTTACGTCATTGTTCCTGAAATTGCAAGGTGCTGATACGATCAGAGCGCTAGTGAATTCCAGTGAAAAAAATGGCGGTTGAGAAATAGGGCAGGAGTAAAATATATAAAATACAATATAATGGAGATAATTAGCTACTTAAGGAGTATGAGGGGAGTGATGCATAGAGACAGATTGAGAAATGAAGAGGTACGTTGGAGAGTGGGACAACAGGAACCCCTATCGGCCAGAGTAGAAAAGAGGCTATGCTGGTATGAACATGTTGAACGAATGTGAGATGAAAGGCTTAGAAAGAGTCGGAAACAAGATTTAGAGGAAGACCTCGGAGGAGATGGAGAGATGTTGTGACAAAAGTGTTGGAAGATTCAGAGATAACTGAAGAACAAGAGAGAAGTGGTGATGAATAGGAATGAATGGATAATGATTGTGAATAGATAAGTGATAATGCGGTTGTAGGGAGTGGGGGTCGGGCGCCAGTTGGACTAGATAAGTCAGTCCGGTGTCTGGCCCGGGAAGCCGGTGTATATATGAAGGATTATGTCTGGAAGTGATGTGGGTGGGCATTTTGGTGCGCTCCGCTGCGTGTCTGCCTACTGAGACCTGAACCTATCCGGGAGGTCTAGGACCTGGGAGTCTTTTGATGGGGATCCGAAATGGTCCTTGGTTTTTGGGTCTTCTGGACGATTTAGTTATGTGAATTTGTATTGTATTTAAATGCTTTGCTTCTGTTCGAGCTCTTGTCTCGAGTCGGCCACCCACAGCTACGGGGTACGTGCCTTTGTATATACATATATACATACAACTAACCAATTGTAAAAGAAAGGTGCTGACTACATTCATTTGGTAGCCAAACGTATCTATTGTTTGAGAGGCAGTTACATGTACTGCGCAGGTCACCTGATGGCTACAAAAACCCTGCAATGCCCCTGTAGAGCACCTTTAAACCAAGACATTCTCAGGATATCACTATCATTCATAGAGGCTCTTGATTAAATAGAGTTCGTTAATTATGTTTGGTTAAATGTTTTACATACAAATAAGTTAAGATTGTGTGCCAACCCATTTATCTCTATCCTTGTGACATCTTTATCTTAGGAATACCTATGCTACCATTTCATATTTTGTTCCTGGCTATCAGAAGGCGATTCTACTCGGCTTAGGCAGGATCTCTTGGAACCAGTGGGGTAAGCCTCATTTCAATTAACCCTCTAACTCTCCCAACTTCTCCGTAAGCATATTGTAATTGTTTGATACACAAAAATATCATGGAAGGGTTAATAAATAAATCCACCCACCCCAATGAAGATGACTCTTTGTTTATACTGATCAAACTCCATGATAATTATAGGGAATAGGCTCGCAGCCTTATACATAATTTATAAGGGACAATGTAGGCCTATGGAATCCATATACTTTACTCGTGTATAAATCCACTGTGGGAGAATACATTTTATCACATTATTTTATAAAACTTTATATTAATAGAAAAAACGCCCAGTCTAATCAATCTCAGCTCTTTCGGACATCCTCACTGTTTACAAACACCTTCTTTATACAGTATTATCGATATTTAACCCCTGCTGGCAACATAGATGATGATTTCAATAATTCATGGGGGGGGGGGGGAGTAAGGGGAGCAAACCCCCCCCCCCCCCTCAACCCATCGTGTATCCCACATTGGAATTATAACTAAAACCATGACACTCATTTCTCAAAATCTGGAGGAAAAAACATGAAAAATAAGGGTGCGAGCCTATTTCCTATAATTACCAAATCCCTGTGCTACCAAATCACCCGTATAAACAAATGCCCACTTGGCAGAGGTATGCGTTCTACTTAAAATTTGTTTAAAATTGTATTCTGGTTGCAGAGCATATGTTTTTCAAAGTAGGCCTAATTATTAATACACTTGGACGTTGGTTTCGTCCTGCTTGATATTAATGGTATGGTTATCTATTGCTATAAACCCTTAAGGGGAGGCAGATTGATTTTCTGGACCCCCTTCTACCTAATGTTTAGCCCCACTAGTTTGGAAATTATAAGACCTTTCCCCCCATTTCGTTGTCAATTTTAAGACTTTTCGTGCCATTTAGGTATCCATTATTTCCTGGCGAGCGGTAGCGAGCCTGCAAATTTAAGAGGAACCGGCCTTCGGCCGGGAAAAGTTTTCTACCGAAAAAATTACAAACTTATCTTGAAGGGGGGTCTATGGGGTGTTTTTCTAAGCTTGATGGAGGTCTAGGGAAGAAACTGAAACACATATATGAATAAGTGAATTAATAGACCAAACAAACGGTCTGCCTCCCCTTAACCTCTTCAGCACCATGATGCTTTTTTACCTTTGATTCTAGTTAATATTAGATGAAGTTATGAAGTGAAGGACATAAGTTACTAAGAGGGTCTATGGAGATTGTATTTACCCATTTGAGTCGTAGAAGTAGCTTATAAACTAAAGAAAATCGAGAATATACTCCAGCGAGGCAATTTGTTCGATTCTCAATCCACTTCTTAAATACGAACCACTAACTTTACCATCACATCACAGGAAATCAGTTGTGTAACTACTGGATATGCTTTCATCAGGTGTAAACATTAGCCCCTTGGCAACTGAATCATAACAAAACAAACTAAATGCGGTCTCTGCATCATATTGTTGATTTTTCATAATTCATATTACATAAACTGAACAACTTAGATGGGGACAATTTTCACCAAGTCAATATGGAGGGCACCCAATATTGTATTTGTCAATGCCTGTGCTAGCTGCAAAAGAGTTTAGTGTTGATGCTGGAGAGTGCTTTAATTTTGACGGCATACAGACTAGCATTAACACTGTTTGTGGGTTAATATATTTGATTTGTTTATTATTGAGTATTTTGCTTGATTTTGCCATTTTCGAGCCATGATTTTAGTTTGTCCCCTAAGCTAACAAAAAGGCCATGCTAGACTTCCTTCAACATACAAATAAAAAGACAATCCAGACCACAAGGTATTTTGTAAATTTTCCGATAGAAAAATGTCCTGGCCAATGGCGGTTTCTTTTTTATAAATAGGTGGTTCGCTATAGCTCGCCCAGAAAAAACCCAGCTGAATTGGGTGGAGGGCCAGATTACGGCCAAACTAATTGGATGAAACTTCATAAAATCTCCAAATCAAAATGGGGAGGTCCAAAAAGACCCTCCCTCGAACAAAACCTTGTATAAGTACCGTGTTGTTTAATATTATCCAGTACTGGATGTCGAATCACACAGATTTTTTACCCACATAGCGAAGATTGTGTTCATATATAATGTTTGTTGGCAGGAGTGGAGCCGTGGGTGGACGAGACGACCAAGGTAGGCTGACCCTCGACCAGGTGTCCCTCAACACCGCCTTCCTCGACCTCTCAACCGTGAGCACCAATTCATTTATCAAAGTTTCACTCTCAACCTAGAGGGTAAAGGTCGAAGCTGTGTACAGTATGTAATACAAAAAATCCTGAATATATAACTGCATATATACAGCACATACTGTATACTTGTTAAGTGTCTGTAAGGCATTATCACAGAGTTTGGTCTTCAACTTTGAGATAAACATACAAATATATTTACACAAATTATGGTATATTGTACATAAGGCATAAGCAAGGTTTATACAATCTCCAATATTTGACAATCATATACAAAGTAAATACAATTTATCTATACATATGCATCTGTGGAATGAGGGAGACTGTGGTGGTTCCTATATAGTAAGTCCTTGATTCTTCAGATATTGTTTTACTCTGGCCAAAACATTCTTGTCACTCTCAAACTAAATATTTTTGTGGTTTATCTCTTCCCTAATTCTACCGACTATCCAAAATTCTTTGACTATCTAATTTCAAAAGTGGAACACATTCTATCCATCTCTTCTTTCGCAGAAGTCTCCATCTTAGGAGATTTCAATGTTCACCACTGCCAATGGCTCTGCTCTCATTTCTCTAACCAGCCTGGTGAACAAGCTTACATCTTTTCTATCCTAAATGACCTAGAGCAGTCAGACCAGCACCCCTACTCGAATCCCTGACCACCTTGAAGATCGGCACAACATTCTTTACTTATTTCGAACTTCTACTCCTACTTACGCTGTGAACCTTTTCTCTTCATTGGGCTCCTCCGATCACAACTTTATCGGTTACCTGTCCTATCTCTCCAGTACGGCCATTAGATCCTCATAGCCGGCGGCGCTTGTGGCGCATTTGCGGTGCCAACAGGGAGGCTCTTAGGCAGTACTTCTTTGATTTCCCATTGAATTATTTTTGCTTCCATGGCTGTGGAGCCCCGGTGTGTGCTGAGCGCATAACTGAGGTAATCCTCTTGGGCATGTAGGCATACATTCCATTTTCTTTCTTTCAGTTTAATGCAAACAAATCTTGGATTACTCCCAATTGTTCTACTGCAGTCACCAATGAGGAAGCATGCAAACGGTACCGTTGCCTTCAAACTAAATAATCTTGTGCTTTTGTTTCTGCCTGGAATCAAGCCATATCTGTTATTCAACTAACCAAAAACTTTCATCAATAACAAATGTTCTGAACTTTCCAAATCTTAGTTCTTCCCAAGCTTTCTGGCATCTAGCGAAAAACCTCCAACAATATTAATTCCTCGTCTTCCCTCCTCTTTTCCACTCTGTCGGCACCACCGTCACATCTTTCTCTGACAAAGCTGAACTCTTAGCTCAAACTTTTCTAAAAAAAATCCACATTTGATGATTCCGGTGCTATTCCTCCCTCTTCACCTCCTCTCGCTTTCTTATGCCTAGTACCATAATCTCTTATATGGCTGTACTTTCTGCTCTCTCGGGGCTTGGTACTAAGAAGGCATACGTAGGACTGAATGGTGTCCCTCCTGTTGTACTAAAAAAAAAAAAAAATCGTGCGGACTCCCTGCCTAGGCAAACCCTTTCATCTGTCTTTCTTTCTTGATGGAAGTTTGCTCTCATTCAACCTATCCCAAAGAAGGGTGACCGCTCTCAACCCTCCAACTATTGTTCAATTGCTCTCATTTCTTGCATTTTTAAAGTGTTTTAAACTATTCTTAATTCTTGAGCATTTATCTTCCCAAAACCTACTTTCAGATCACCAGTATGGTTTCCTTAATGTCTGCTCTACTGGTCTTCCACTTGCTTATCTTACTAATTCTTGGTCATCCTCCCTTCGGGACTTCGGTGAGACTTTTTCTATTGTGCTAGACATATCGAAAGCCTTTGATAGAGTCTGGCACCAATCTCTTTCCAAACTACCCTCCTTCGGTTTGTATCCCTCTATATGTGACTTTGTCTTGAATTTCCTTTTTGACCGTTCCATAGCTGCAGTTGTGGATGGCCATCGTTCACTTCCTCGACCTATCAACTCCGGTGTTCCTCAGGGTTCTGTCCTGTCTCCAGTACTTTTTTTTTTTTTTTTTTTTTTTGTTTTTTTTTTTTTTTTTTTTTTTTTTTTTTCCTTCCCCCCCCCCCCCCCCAAGTCATTGGTAATCTCAAATCTAGTCCCATCACTCATATGCTAAGGACTGTACATTAGACTATTCAACTAGTTTTTCACAGCAACCCAGCATGCAATCACTCCAAAAGTCACTTGACAAGACCATTGAATGCCTATCTTCTGATATATCAGTTATTTCTGATTGGGGCAGAGAAAATGTTGTTACTTTCAATGCCTCCAAGACTCAATTTTTCCATCTACTCATCGCAGTCTTCCAGAAGACTATCCATTATTCTTCAACAATACACAAATCAACCCTTCATCTTCTCAATATTCTTGGTGTATCTTTTTCATCTGACCTTTCTTGGCAAGAACATATTCCCACTCTTGTTAAAATAGCTTCCCAGAAGCTAGGTGTACTTGACCGTCTCCGTGGGATCTTGAACCCCGCACAGCTTCTTGCTCTGTATAGGGGCACAGTGCGCCCATGTATTGAGTAATGTTCCACTCATACCGCACTTTTAGAAAGGCTAGAGTCAAAAGCATTTTGCCTAGTCAGCATACATCCTCTTACTAGTTCCCTACAATCTCTTTCTACATGCCGCAATGTTCCATCTTTCACTCTTCTATCACTATCACAACAATCGGTGATCTTCAGAGCTCTCTTAGTGCATACCCCTTCCCTTTTGATGAGTGCGAGGCACCCACCTTTCAACACAATCCCACTTCTATTATGTCCAGCTCTCCAACCCAAGAATTAACAAATATTCTCGGTCTTTCTTCTATTCAACTAGTGAACTCTGGAAATCTCCCTCAATCAATCTTTCCTTCATCATATGACTTAGACTGCTTTAAACTTCGCGTGTCCAGGCATTTTGGCCCCAATGTCCCTTGAATTTGGCTCTGTCACTTTTGGTTTTGAGGGAGACACTGGTTACAGAAAGCCTACCATGTGTCTTCTTCATACACATTTGCAGGTAGTAGGGGTAGGCAGCCCCGCCCAGGGAAGTACTACCGCCAAGGTTTCGGGAGACTCAGGGAATAGCCTGAATTCCATTTTCTCTCCCAGGCCTTGGTAGCTGGATACATATCTTTCTGCCTCACACATCAGGGGTATCAGGAAAACCCTCTTTATATAACATACACATCCAACTTCACGACATTGCCCTACATCGCTATCCTCTATCCATAAAATACTACTCTTCCCACTACATACCATACATGTAACACCATACACTTACCTTAAATATGGCAGTACAATTGTTAAGAGCAAACCTGGTGGTCCCTCGGATATCCACCCCCGGCAGGGGTTGGGTTATTGACACAGGGCCCTCCCGGTCGTCATCATGCGACTGTGTCAAGAGCATTGCAACGTCCCAAAGCGCTTGCCAGTACAGCTTTTTCCTTAGTAATATAAGGGGACTTCACTCTAACATCAATTCTGTACACCAATTTCTTCAAGCAGAATCCCCTACTCTCCTTTTTTTGACAGAGACTCAAGTAACATCCACATCTGAACATCTAGATTTAATTTCCAGGTTATCACTGCTCCAAAATTTCAGACCTAAAGTGGTGTATGTTGCTTCGCAAAATCTGAATGCCCTGGAGGAGGTTACTAGTTTCAATTGTCCCTATTTTGATTATTCTATATACAAATTAATTTCTGCTGGTAAATTTTAAATACATATGTTGCATCTACCGTTCCCCAAATACTCTCCAGAGCAAAGTCTTTTTGATTCTCTGTCCTCACAACTCAGTGTCCTCAACTTAAATGCTTCTTCTGAAATCACTGTGTTGGGTGATTTTAATGTCCATAATGTTGAATGGCTCACTCATTCAGCCAGGACTGATGATGCTGGTCTTGAATGTGAGCTATTTGCAGACTCATTTAATCTCATTCAACTAGTCAACCAACCCACCCGTGGTACCAGATATCCTAATCATAATTCCCACCTACTCGACTTATTTTTAACAACCAATTCAGAAAATTATGATGTTACAGTGAGGTCCCACTTGGATCTTCTGATCACTGTCTTGATACAGGCCACCTGTCTATCACCTACCACACTTCCCACTCTGAACCTGTTTTTGGTGACTAAATGGCATTACGATAGGGCAGACTGGGAGGGTCTTCAAGGTTTTCTTTATTGATATTCCCTGGACCTCTTTCTTTCTAATGATGCACACTCCACCTTGAGCCACATACAAGATTTTGTAAAAATTGGAATGGAAACTTTATTCCTCATCAAAAGTACAGTAAAAGATCTAATTCACCTAAATGGTTTGACCATAATTGTGCTAGAGTACTGAACAAAAAGCAATAGCCTACAATGCATACACAAGATCAAAAACACATGAAGCCTTTAATTACTTTAGAAACATCAGAAATCATGCCAAAACTGTATTAAACCTAACTAAATCAAACTTTCTCCATAAGCAGGCAAATAAACTTCTAAATAATCCAAATGATAACAAAATATTTTGGTCTACTCTTAACTCATTCAAATCCAACTTCACTACTGCTTCATCCATTCCACCATTAAAATCTCCGACTGGCAATCTTGTAAGTGACCCACGAGGTAAAGCTAACCTTCTTGCAAGATATTTTTCTCCACCAACTCAACCTTAGAGGACATAAATCAAGATGTCCCTGTACTTAATTTTAATTCACCTGAAATTCCCTCACTTAAGATCCACACCAGACATGTCAAAACTATTTTGCAGAATCTCTCAGTAGATAAGGCTCCTGGTCCAGATGAAATTCCTCCAATAGTACTTAAGAATTGCTCCTTGGTGCTCGCTCCTGTATTGGCAAAAATTTTCCGTCTGTGTACTCATACCTCATGCTTTCCCAGTACCCTGGAAAGAAGCAAACATCCATCCAGTTCCTAAAAAAGGTGCCTCTTCAGATCCATCAAACTACAGACCAATAGCTATAACTTCCACTCTTGGCAAAGTTTTTTGAAAATTATATTAAATAATCACATAATTAAGCATCTGGAGAATAATAAATTAATCAGTGATAGGCAATATGGTTTTAGACGATGTCGATCAACTGCAGACATTCTTTGCCTTCTTACGCATCAAATCAAACCAAGCTACAGACCAACATGGTGAAACACATACAATAGCACTGGATATATCAAAGGCATTTGATAGAGTCTGGCATCAATCCTTATTGTCGAAGATGTCACAACTACGGCCTTGCATCATTAGTTCCACTAATTTCTTCTTATCTTCATAACAGAAAAATACGTGTAATGGTAGATGGCCTTTATTCTCAATTTCACTCAATAAATGCTGGTGTTCCCCAGGGATCAGTTTTGGCCCCAACTCTGTTCCTCATTCATATCAATGATCTCATATCTACCACTCATAATCCAATACATTCCTACGCAGATGACTCAACACTCCACAGTTCCTTCACATTTACCAATTCTTTCACCCACCCGATCTTATAAATTCAAAAATAAACACTGCAATTTCTCTGAACCAGGACCTTTCTAGAATTAATGATGGGGACAAGAGAATCTAGTTTCCTTTAATGCACAGAAAACCAAGTACATTCAATTTTCTAACCGACAGAATCTCACTGACTCCCATATATTTTTTAATGATGTAAATATTCCCACTTCCCCTAGTATTGACATTCTCGGTGTAACATTAACTACTAACTTGAGCTGGACACATTATGTTAGAAGCATTGCTAAGAATGCCTCTAAAAAACTGGGACTCTGTACAGAGTTCGAGAATTCTTCACTGACGAGCAGTTGGCCGTAATATATAAAAGTCATGTGCGCTCTCAGATGGATTACTGTTCACCTCTGTGGGGTGGAAGTGGAGTGGTTGCATTGAGGCAGTTGGACAAAATTCAAAATAAAGCTATTAGATTAATCAATAACCCTGCAATCACACAGGACCTTCCTACATTAGCCATAGCCATACGAAGAAACGTTGCATCCCTTGCATTATTCTACAGATATTTTCACAGCAATTGTTCCGAGGAACTTGCTTCAATTGTGCCGCCTCTCCACATCTTTCCCCGTAGAACTAGGGCAGCTGAGAGCGCCCATGAATTTACACTTTCTCCTCCACAATGCAGAACTTCTGCTTATCAGAATTCATTTATCCCCAGAGCTACTACTCTTTGGAATTCACTTCCCTCGAATTGCTTTCCACAAACTTACAATCAACAAATGTTTAAATCCAGTTGTTACAAACATTTTATGAATGGAGGATGCCTTTAGGCACATGGACCTTTTTGTTTTATCTGTGTTTTTCCTTCCTCCATTCATTGTCTCTTAAAAAAAAAAAAAAAAAAAACATACAAAAATAATAATTAAATCATTGCCTGGTAGTGTGAACAGGCTGACTGTAAGGTTAACTAGGGGATTGAATTTGTCTAGCGGTACTCATAGCCTCGGTTCAGACACTCTGTGCTCCAGGTCCAGATGTTTCTTGTTGAGTAGGCTTTCTCCTTTTCCCTTGTTGTTGATATGGGAGAGTCTATTCTTCCAAGACGGGCGAGTCTGTAGGGCGAATACCGTGGAAGTAATCGGCCCAGCCGTTAATGAGGGGGAATTACGGCAATTGCAAAAGTTCGCAGAGAGTTGCAGTAGGGATAAGGACAAAACAAATGGCGTTGATGTCTGGGTATATGGGGGGATGGGCTCACCCTGCCGCGATGGCCTCAGAGAATCTGACAAAAGGGGGATGGACCAAGGGAAATTAAATGGGTGGTCAGAGGTAAGGGTCAATCTTCTAGTTGGCTTCCTTGGCTCTCATGTTGACTGCTAGGTGTGTCGTGCTGCTGGCTCTTTCCTGAAGACAACTTTTCTGAAAGGTGGCTCTCTCCTCTTTAATTGGTTTTGGGGTAGTCCTTCTGCCACTCTTGTATGGTTCTGAGAAGCTCCTCCTGCCACTCGCAACTTAACCCTTATTTAGCGGCGAGCAACATAAGTAGAGTTAAATAAAGCTGGACTATGTGGCGGCGCTCGACATAACTCGAGTGGCAATTTCAGCACGTAATGTGGCTGAGAGAGAGAGACAAGTGGTGGCAGGAGACTAGCGAGCGTATGACTGCTCCAGACCACCGCGGCGAACCTACTGACACAAATCTCAGCTCCCTCCTCCCTCTCTCACTCGCTACATACTCAATTATGTACTGAAAGTACCGAATTACCTGCTTTTTGCACTCGCGTTGCACGGTTATTGCAAGAAAACTATCCATCATACAAGGATCGTTATGGTGTCATTCGAAAGCTCTGTTTATGCCCTTTCAGGGATAGGTACTTGTTTTACGTTCTGGGTCTTATTTAGGCATGAAAATGATCACGTAAACAGCCCTATTTTGGCTAAAAACACCCCGCTGTGCGGTACACATAAATAAACCGCATAGGCCGCTCGTAAGGTGTTAAATGCTCAAAGTAATCCTCATTGGAATTCAGCAAGTCTTTAGCTCCTGCAGCTCCACACAGTCATTGCTCTGATCCTGCAGGTCAGTTGGCAGAAGACTAGAGATGTCTGATATTTGTCTTTCTCGTAAGGGCTTATCTGGCCGGTCTAGAACATAAGTAGTTTTCAGTAGTTCTAACTCTTCAATGCCTTCTGGTGCTGGGGATGACTGGTACTGCTGAAGGTGCAGAGTTGAGGGATGAGAGTAAGTTCTGGACTAGTGACAAGTGTACAAACTTATGACTTCTGGGTATATTTTCTGGCCCTTACATGGCCCCGGCATGGAGGGAGTTAATACATTTAAGCAAAAGATCAAGCAGTAGCTGTTTAAAACTGTCAAGAGTATAAACTTTAAGATTGTCTTTATCTCTTATGTAATATTAGTACGTATAATGTATATTTGTAATGTGAATTGTGTTGCTCAATCTCCTTTCAGGATACAATAAAACTATTATTTGCCTACTAAGAAGCTTCTCGCTCAGCAGATAATGCTGTGTTATCAGTAGAATTATTAAATTTTAAGGTAATTGTATTATATTATGGCCATAAACTTTAATTTGATTTGAATTTGAAGGGATTAAGAATAAGTCTATCATAGGTGTACAGTAGCGACCACTGCCGGGAGAGGGAACTACGGTTGTACTTCGGGGGGTTGCTGGTGGAGATGTCCATGGAAAATGGGGAGCTGGGTCTACCTCCACTCGTGGAAGATCACATGTTTGAAGATTGCCGTACAGACCAGGGAAAGTGCTTCTATGCCGGAGACAACAGGTGCTGGAACAGGAATAGTGTTTTTCATCTAATCTAATCATTACGAGCTTAATATGTATGTAATTATATTATTAATAGTTAGGATACATCTTTTGCACAAGCACCACTTACTTCTAGAGAAATTTACTAGCACTTACAAATAAATCATCACAGAACCAAAGTATTAGTTATAAAACTCATATTAAAATACAAATCAGCAAGACCTTGATTTTGGCCCTGTCACTCTTTCAGCTCTGGGGGAGGCATTCGCTGCAGACAGTTATGCCTTTTGTTTCCCTCATTCACATAGAAAAACAAATTAGACTAGTTATATTTTAAAGACTTATCCAATAAGCTAACAAAATTATTAGCAATGTGTATGTAAATTTAGGATCTGGATCACAAACATGCCAGTAAGTGCTTTAATCATTCCACTATGATTAAACTAGAATAACTGTGCAGTATGTCTTATGGCTACAACTATATCAACGGCTGTTACATATTTTGCTATCAGGTATTTTGTAACAAGCTATCACCAAAGTTAGTATCCTCACTATGTATACAGAATAATCATCTACCACCCATCATATATGATTTGTCATCATGAACTACCACTTATTACCCTCACGTAGTACATAATTTTAGTCTTGGTCAGGAATTTTTAGGCAATATTAGGAAGTGCATTAATGATACAAGGGTGCATTGATGATTTAGCTTTTTTAACCGCACTTCAAAATATGGATATTCATAATTTGTCACAATCTTGCTTTTATCATTAGGAGGTTATTCCAGTATTCCAAACCACGACTGGAATGTCTCACAATTCATGATCCTCTCTAATTTTACCCCTAACCGAGTATTTCGCCCATCTGACCAGGTGTAACGAGAACCTTGGGTTGATGGTGTTGCACATCATTTTCCTCAGAGAGCATAACCGCCTGGCACGGAGCCTGTCTCACCTCAACCCTCACTGGGACGATGAGCGAATATACCAGGTGAAGAAATAAAATTTTCAAATGGTTTTGGTAAATCCTGAAAGAGGAGTTTTATATAACTGTATTTACATTACAGAAAGGTGGCCAACCTATTGACTACTCACGACTAGAGTTTTCTGATAATATTATGCAATTTTCACAAGTGATGATAAATAGGTGTTTCTGCTTGCTTTCCTGTGTAATTCTTCATAATCTTCTGCATTCATTCATGCATCGTTAAATCCCACGCCAAATTTGTCACCACACAAATATATTTTCACTAAATCTTCAGATAATTCATAATCTATTTTATGTATTAGTTTGAAAATCTTGCATTGACTATGATAAATATGAAAGTTCACTTTTCTGAAATAACCTATTCATTGACATACTATTATTGTATTTTTGCTACAAAAAAATGGATCGAAGAGTGTATTTAAACTCGTTCACTCTGAAGCCCAAATATATACGATTGTCTGGAGTTCTTAGATAGGTAAACTAATTGAACATTTTGAGATTACCATACAAAGCTTCCACATTATCTATAGGGGAGCTTTTCGTAACCTCTGACTCGTGTATTAGGAGGCTCGGCGTGTGAACATCGCTCAGTACCAACACATAGTCTACAGAGAGTACCTGCCACTGCTGCTGGGGGACGGCAGAATGGCTGACTACCGCCTCACGACCCTCAACTCAGGGTATTATCAGGTTTGTTTCCCCATAAGTCCTAAAAGCCCAACTTAGTCCACAACAATGCAGAGGCCTTGTCAATTTTATTTCTACAAATTCATTGACTCTTTTA
Organism: Paralithodes platypus; assembly: GCA_032716605.1. Classification (NCBI taxonomy): domain Eukaryota; kingdom Metazoa; phylum Arthropoda; class Malacostraca; order Decapoda; family Lithodidae; genus Paralithodes; species Paralithodes platypus. Next base: position 22,641,734 of record CM064488.1, on the reverse strand, counting down.
CTGTATATGCAGAATCCTTACTGTAATAGTAGTAATAGTAATTCCCTAGGCTGCCTGGCCTAACAGCTCAGAGCTCCTAAGGAAGGTCACGGCCGAGACTAAGTTTTCCCACAAAGTTCTCAAGGAGTGTGCGTTCTGTTGTTGGTGTAAGTGGTTGTGTTACGCAGCCTTCCATAATGTGTTAGATAGTGTGCAGTGTTGATACAACCCGGATAAGTTTCCTGGACTGAGTCATTTATCCTCTTCTGATAAATCAGAAGTCCTGGATGGTGCCCACATCACTGCCTAACAAGGTGGACTCTGTCCTCGCGGGATAGGAGGGATTCTGAGGAATGGACTTCGGGGGGCTGTGCATATAGCAGAGTTGTTTTTTGAGTGTCTGAATGGATCGGTGAGTGATTTGAGTATGGATATGCTTCTGGACGCTGGTTGGGGTGGGCAAGGTGGGAGTGAAGACCGTATTTGTGCATGATAAAGAGTGCTAGGTGTTTGTTTTTTGGTGTGTGGATGTTCTGCCATGTAGTGTAGTGGGTGGTGTTGGTTTGTGGAAGCTTCGGCGAGCAGTTGTGTGCCTCATATCAAAGTGATCTTTTGAGGACTTTGGTTTCCTGGTGTAGGTGTGGTAGCTGTGCAGCCAGTTATTATTTTGAATTTTGTTCTGTATGATCTGTAGGGTGTTGTGGTGTGTTTCAGAGAGATTAGAGGCCCAAGCAGGGCAAGCATATTCCATCACTGAACGTATATATTGTTTGTATACTGTGGTAGTAGTTTCTTTATCTCCAAATGTTGTATGGGTAAGTGACTTGAGTGTCAGTTTATTTGTTATGCTTGTTATATGTTGCTTAAATGACATAAGTGTATCGTATGTTACACAAAGGACTGTGCGTGTTATGAGGATGTTGTTTAAGGTGAGGTGAGGGATATGACTATGATCTACTGTCCAGTTTGTGAGGAGGTTCGCTGTAGATTTGGCTGGGGCTAGTCTGAGTTTGTTTGTGGTGAACCATTAGTGTAGTGGGTTGCAGTACGGTTTGAAGAGTCGTGCAGCTATGTTTGAATCTCTGTGTACATGTGAATGCTATGTCATCTCCGTAGGAGGCTGTGTGTATCTGGGGGGTGTAGGGTATTGGTAGGTCATGCATGTATAGATTGAAAAGGGTTGTTGACAATACGGATCCCTGAGAGACTGTTTGTGAACATTCTGATGTTCAATGACTGGTCAGCAAATCTTACATGGGCACATTTGCCTGCTAGATAATTGGCCAGCCATCTTTTTGTGCTATTGTGCATGTTTGTGTTGAGATTTTTGTTTGTAAGGTTGTGGCATCAAAAGCTTTACTTACGTTAATTGTAACAAGAAGTGTTGTGTGGTGGCCTAGCTGAATTAATGCCATGAAAAAAAACTTTGTGGTCTGTAAGAAGGGTGCTTGTGGAGTGTAGTGGCCTAAATCTGTATTATGATGTAGCAAGGGGAATTTGAGGTGTGGTTAGTTGTAATAAGAGGCATTTGGTTACTTTTGAGGGGTGCAAAGGATAGTGATGGGGCGGTGTGAGGAGGGTAGCGTGGGGTCTTTATTTGGTTTGGGGATTGTGATGAGGACACCATGCTTCTAGAAGTCGGGTATTATGTTGTGTGAATAGCTGTAGTTTGATATGTTGGAGAGTGCTTGCATGCCTTATGGTCCCAGGTGTCTATGGAGGATGTTACATATTTTGTCTGGACCGCAGGCAGATGAGTATTTGAAGTTTTTGATGTGCTTACTGTTGTTGTTATAGTTCCCCAGACTGTCTGTCCGAACAGTCCCGAGTCCTATTGACCGAAGCCACTCCAGATGCTCGGACCCATGAATGGGCCAGGGAGAGATGAGATCTGTCTCTGAGTCGGCAGCGGGGCGGGGACCATCAGCCCACAGACTTGCACCCCCGGGCCAATGCCCCCACCATCCGCAGCCCCCCTTGCAGTGCCACCCAATCAGGCAATCTCGCCAGCACCAGACTGTTATCCGTATCAGTTTAAGGGGAGGCTTTTGTTTTTACTGAAACCCCTTCTCCCTCAAGCTTAGACTCATTGTTGTTTTTAGATTTTACGACTTTTGCCATATTTCTGTCAATATTATGACCCTCTGCCATTTAGGTATCAAATTTGTCCTGGCGAGCGATGGCGCACCTGTCATTTTGGAGGAAGTGGTTTATTTACAAATTTATCTCGAAGGGGTGGTCTTGTGGGTGTTTTCTAAGTTTGCTAGAAGTTTAGGGAGCAAACTAAACTACCCTCATTATCAGCAGTTCCATGTCTTTCCTAGTCATGTCTTGGTAACCTGATGGCCACTGTTCATGCTGCTTGGTCCCCTACAGAGTCATTGTCAAATCAACAATCTCTAATATTTTTCTTGCAGACCTCGCATCCCAGGTCTTCCTTGGTTTACCGAGGTAACTTCCAACGTTCTAACTGTCACTTTAATCTACATGGCCAAACTACGACAGTCTGCCAGTATATATTGCCTCACTGATACACACTATAACACGTGGCTTTCTCAACACTGCTTTCGTTGGACTCTCTCACTGGGGGCATTACACATTCATTCTCATTTAATTATGCTAAAGTGTTTGGGTATCATCCTCTTTGATTGCCCACACCTTGCATGCCTTGCCACCATAAAGTAGTATACTTCTCAAATATAGAGCATACTGCTTCTCCTTATGATGGAGGGGGGACACCTTGTGTTGTCAATAGTATCAACAAATCGCTGAACTTCTTCCACCTACTGTCTCGCACATCTCTGCTATTTTGTGTCCCACCTCTAGTGTTGATAGTCATTTCAGTAGCAGAATTCATCAACACACTCCTGAAATACATCCCCAATGTTAACACATTTATCTTAGGCTAGCTTGGTGGCTCCCATGACATGTTTCACATAATTATGCACTATAATACTCCACAGTAGTTAAACTTATTATAACTTTAGTTTTACTTGCATCAACTCTTAAACCCTTGGATCCCATCTTCTATCTAATTCCTAAAAAGCTTTGCCGCACCTTTTAAGATATATTGTCAATTTCAGATAGTCAGTGTACACCAACTCTGTTTTCTTTCATGCTTCCATCACCATAATGAAGAGTAGAGGACTCGGCACCGTCCCCTGGTGTATCCCTATATTCACTGAAGTGTTTATTCTCTTCACCATTTATTTTTGCAACTGTTCAGTCATTATACATTATCACCGGCGAGCTACGCCTCCACTTTTAGCTTTCACAATCTCCACTGTACTATCTAGACAATCTATCAATAGCCTTTTCCAAAACCACAAACACATTGTACAGTATAGTATAGTTTCCTTTTCCAAGAACTTTTGCAGGTGCCTCGCTATAGATATTATCTGTAGTATTCGTTCAGAGCATGAATCTTGTCAAGTCTACTTTCTCCCTAAGCATGCTCTCCTAAACTGATCTGGTCAATTAGTTGCAGATATCTGTGATGACCATGCCCAAGTGAATCTTTTCATATTTTACGTAGACAATAAAAACTTTCAGCCAGACATCAGCAACATTGCCTTCCTTTACAATTTATATTATTAAGTTAGTCACCAATTTTGTCCATGACCCACCAAAGGCTTTCAATATTTCATCAGTTTTTCCAAAGCTACCACTTCCTTTGCCATAGCTTATTATACCAATTAAATTCCTATCTGCACCACACTTGTCATTGCAGGTGGGACCTGCACTGGCACTGTCGTATTCAAGCTATCACTGTCCCGGTCAAACTTTACATTTGGCTACTTTATAATGTGTATAATTCTTCTTGAATCTTGTTAATCCTCATCTACAGCATAGCTTTGATATTTCTTGTTTGGCTGAGTTTCTTGTGAGGTCCTCCATTATATGGTAAGGCTAATTTTATTTCTGTGACTGGTTTGTATACAGCGGGTAGAACATGTGAAATATTAATGTGGTGTTGGAACACATTACCAGTGTGATAGTCTACAGCATTCTTCTAATCTCAAATTTACCATAGTCTTCAATACATTGTAGTTGACACTTCGCCAATTTATTATTATAAATATTACTTACATTCTCTGCTATACAAGTTACTAGAAACAGATGATGATTTCAATATAGTGGTGCCAGCCATATGGGAGCTCAGTGGTCTGGTTAAACTTCTCAAAACAAAAAATAACAAAATACAAAAATGTAGTGGTAAGTTTAGCCTTGTTGTTAAAAAAACAAATTCTTACTCTGGTCTTCCACAGGGGTACGACGCTAACGTGAACCCAGGGGTGCTCAATGAGTTTGCTACGGCTGCCTTCCGAGTGGGTCACACCATGATCCCAGACAGCCTCTCCCTTCTGGACCACAACTACATGCCCCTCGCATACATCCAGCTCATCCACACGTTCCACAACGCTTCTATGGCCCTTATTGTGAGTTTTTATTCCCTTTGCTGTCGCTCTACTCCTCTCCTCTCTGATAAACTCCTTCTATTGAACCCCAACTAACTGCCCCTTGCCTTCATCCGAGTTGGCTCGTCCATACCTTCCAAAACGCTTATATGGCTCTTATTGTGAGTTTTAGTATAGAAAATAATTAATATGCAGTATAGTTACAGGATGCATTGTGGATTTGTTTTATCTTTCCAAACTTCCTTCCTTTTGACCCCCAACTACCTGCTCTTCGCTTTGTTCATTTTAATTTTTGCTATCATGCGACGACTTTAGACAGTTTATTAAGAATCTGTAGGAGTTGGAAGATTTAGTTTGTTAGTATGTACCCCATTGGTGTGAAAAACCCTCACAAAACTGCATAAAACCATCTAATGATATCAAGAGTATGTGGTAAAAAAAATATTATAGAAAGGGTTAAATATCAGAGTATTTGCTTCACAGCCACTTGTACTCTCACCACCCCATTTATTTTCTTCTCCATCACATCTTTTTCACAACCACTCAGTTTTTTCACCTATTTACTCGCTTACTTACATTACTTTAACTGTCTAGTGTTTGCAACTCTCTCACTTAATCCACTTATCCACTTTTCTGCAAATGTCTTATCCTCGCATTTGTTTTCTGCTAATATATCTTCCTCGCAACTATTTCTCTTCATCACCAATTCTCACACCTCTTTCACTTAGCCAATACCTTTCTCCCCTCTCAAGCCTCTTATAATTTAGACGTTTAGAGTTTGTTTGTATTTATTATTTTAATTTTTCTTTTTCTTACTGTAGGTGGGTCTAGGGGAGAAAGGAAGGAAGGAACGGGGGAGGAGGAAGCTAAAAGTTGTAGAAGATGAAGAAAAGTAGCTTATATATGTTTAGGAAGTATCTTGACTCTATTTGGTCAGAAGAGGTTTTTGTTGGAGCCCCCCTCTTTCACTTAAAGAAGTTTCAAGTTTCTTATATTTTTTCTGTAAGAGCCATAGTGACCCTGTAGTTTAGAAGAAATCGACCGGGACACTTGTTCTATCGAGAAATGTACAATACAGTTTGAACATGTCCAGTCCAGCGTGTATGACCACATGCTGATAATTTTATGATGTTTCGACCCATTAGTTGGTCGATTATAAGAAGTTTCATCATTCAGCTGTTTGATATAATCCTGGTGAGTGACAGGGAGCCTGGAAGCTAAAAGAACATGGCCTTCGACTAGAACATTTTTCTGCGGAAAAATTTATAAATTTACCTTTAAGTGGGATCTGTTGGAATGGGGCTTTTAGGTCTAAAGGGGTCTAAAGGGGTATTTTATATAGCTGGAGGTGGTTAATCAAATTGTTCTGCCTGTTTACCACTGTGCACGTGTTCCCTCAGCCCGGCATGTGTGACCACGTGCTGCGGGGATTGGTGGGCATGAGGCTCAAGGCTGTGGACCTCAAGCTGGAATCGGCCATCGTCAATCAGCTGTTTGAAGACCGCCATAATCCCGGGCAGGATCTCTTCGCAAGGAACATTGCTAGAGGTAATGAAACTTGGGTATTGTGAATGAATAATAGAATTTTGAATAATGTTGCATCACAACTATTGTAGGTTAGTTATCACCACTTTTCTCATGTTCAATTACATTGCGAGTTACTTTTCACCACTGTTGTAGGTTAGAGGCATATCCTGTTTTCGGTTCTCAAACAGCTCGACTAATATATCTCAACCTTTGCAAGTTTGCCAAAATTGTCAACCTTACCAAGCAAATCACTCTGAATGAGTTTGCTACTGACTGAAATGATGTAGCAGAGTTCTCTGCTTGCCCCCGGTCTTCCGCCATCCCTTGGCCTTCCGCCCGCTCCGGTTTTCTGTCCACCCTGGTGTTCCCCCCTTCCCGTTTCTTCGCCCTCTTCAGTTTTCCACCCGCTTCAGTTTTCCACCTGCTTCCGTTTTCCGTCCACTTCCGTTTTCCGTCCACTTCCGTTTTCCGTCCACTTCCGTTTTCCTTCCGTTTTCCGTCCGCTTCCGTTTTCCGTCCGCTTCCGTTTTCCGCTCGCTTCCGTTTTCCGCTCGCTTCCGTTTTCCGCTCGCTTCCGCTTTCCGCCCGCTTCCGCTTTCCGCCCGCTTCCGCTTTCCGCCCGCTTCAGTTATCCCGCCCGCTTCAGTTATCCCGCTCGCTTCAGTTATCCCGCTCGCTTCAGTTATCCCGCTCGCTTCAGTTATCCCGCTAGTTTGTTATCCCGCTCGCTTCAGTTATCCCGCTCGCTTCAGTTATCCCGCTCGCTTCAGTTATCCCGCTCGCTTCAGTTATCCCGCTCGCTTCAGTTATCCCGCTCGCTTCAGTTATCCACTCGCCCCTGTTATCCACTCGCCCCAGTTATCCACTCGCCCCAGTTATCCACTCGCCCCAGTTATCCACTCGCCCCAGTTATCCACTCGCCCCAGTTATCCACTCGCCCCAGTTATCCACTCGCCCCAGTTATCCACTCGCCCCAGTTATCCACTCGCCCCAGTTATCCACTCGCCCCAGTTATCCACTCGCCCCAGTTATCCACTCGCCCCAGTTATCCACTCGCCCCAGTTATCCACTCGCCCAGGTATCCACTCTCCCCAGTTATCCTCGCCCAGTTATCCACTCGCCCCAGTTATCCACTCGCCCCAGTTATCCACTCGCCCCAGTTATCCACTCGCCCCAGTTATCCACTCGCCCCAGTTATCCACTCGCCCCAGTTATCCACTCGCCCCAGGTATCCAGTTCCACTCGCCCCAGCTATCCACTCGCCCCAGGTATCCACTCGCCCCAGCTATCCACTCGCCCCAGGTATCCACTCGCCCCAGCTATCCACTCGCCCCAGCTATCCACTCGCCCCAGCTATCCACTCGCCCCAGCTATCCACTCGCCCCCGCTATCCACTCGCCCCCGCTATCCACTCGCCCCCGCTATCCACTCGCCCCCGCTATCCACTCGCCCCCGCTATCCACTCGCCCCCGTTATCCACTCGCCCCGTTATCCACTCGCCCCCGTTATCCCTCGCCCCCGTTATCCACTCGCCCCCGTTATCCACTCGCCCCCGTTATCCACTCGCCCCCGTTATCCACTCGCCCCCGTTATCCACTCGCCCCCGTTATCCACTCGCCCCCGTTATCCACTCGCCCCCCGTTATCCACTCGCCCCCGTTATCCACTCGCCCCCGTATCCACTCGCCCCCGTTATCCACTCGCCCCCGTTATCCACTCGCCCCCGTTATCCACTCGCCCCCGTTATCCACTCGCCAACGTAATCCACTCGCCCCCGTTATCCTCTCGCCCCCGTTATCCACTCGCCCCCGTTATCCACTCGCCCCCGTTATCCACTCGCCCCGTTATCCACTCGCCCCCGTTATCCACTCGCCCCCGTTATCCACTCGCCCGTTATCCACTCGCCCCCGTTATCCCACTCGCCCCCGTTATCCCCTCGCCCCCGTTATCCACTCGCCCCCGTTATCCACTCGCCCCCGTTATCCACTCGCCCCCGTTATCCACTCGCCCCCGTTATCCACTCGCCCCCGTTATCCACTCGCCCCGTTATCCACTCGCCCCCGTTATCCACTCGCCCCCGTTATCCACTCGCCCCCGTTATCCACTCGCCCCGTTATCCACTCGCCCCCGTTATCCACTCGCCCCCGTTAACCACTCGCCCCCGTTATCCACTCGCCCCCGTTATCCACTCGCCCCCGTTATCCACTCGCCCCCGTTATCCACTCGCCCCCGTTATCCACTCGCCCCCGTTATCCACTCGCCCCCGTTATCCACTCGCCCCCGTTATCCACTCGCCCCCGTTATCCACTCGCCCCGTTATCCACTCGCCCCCGTTATCCACTCGCCCCCGTTATCCACTCGCCCCCGTTATCCACTCGCCCCCCGTTATCCACTCGCCCCCGTTATCCACTCGCCCCGTTATCCACTCGCCCCCGTTATCCACTCGCCCCCGTTATCCACTCGCCCCCGTTATCCACTCGCCCGTTATCCACTCGCCCCCGTTATCCACTCGCCCCCGTTATCCACTCGCCCCCGTTATCCACTCGCCCCCGTTATCCACTCGCCCCCGTTATCCACTCGCCCCGTTATCCACTCGCCCCCGTTATCCACTCGCCCCCGTTATCCACTCGCCCCCGTTATCCACTCGCCCCCGTTATCCACTCGCCCCCGATCCACTCGCCCCCGTTATCCACTCGCCCCCGTTATCCACTCGCCCCCGTTATCCACTCGCCCCCGTTATCCACTCGCCCCCGTTATCCACTCGCCCCCGTTATCCACTCGCCCCCGTTATCCACTCGCCCCCGTTATCCACTCGCCCCCGTTATCCACTCGCCCCCGTTATCCACTCGCCCCCGTTATCCACTCGCCCCCGTTATCCACTCGCCCCCGTTATCCACTCGCCCCCGTTATCCACTCGCCCCCGTTATCCACTCGCCCCCCGTTATCCACTCGCCCCCGTTATCCACTCGCCCCCGTTATCCACTCGCCCCCGTTATCCACTCGCCCCCGTTCGTTATCCACTCGCCCCCGTTATCCACTCGCCCCCGTTATCCACTCGCCCCCGTTATCCACTCGCCCCCGTTATCCACTCGCCCCCGTTATCCACTCGCCCCCGTTATCCACTCGCCCCCGTTATCCACTCGCCCCCGTTATCCACTCGCCCCCGTTATCCACTCGCCCCCGTTATCCACTCGCCCCCGTTATCCACTCGCCCCCGTTATCCACTCGCCCCCGTTATCCACTCGCCCCCGTTATCCACTCGCCCCCGTTATCCACTCGCCCCGTTATCCACTCGCCCCCGTTATCCACTCGCCCCCGTTATCCACTCGCCCCGTTATCCACTCGCCCCCGTTATCCACTCGCCCCCGTTATCCACTCGCCCCCGTTATCCACTCGCCCCCGTTATCCACTCGCCCCCGTTATCCACTCGCCCCGTTATCCACTCGCCCCCGTTATCCACTCGCCCCCGTTATCCACTCGCCCCCGTTATCCACTCGCCCCCGTTATCCACTCGCCCCCGTTATCCACTCGCCCCCGTTATCCACTCGCCCCCGTTATCCACTCGCCCCGTTATCCACTCGCCCCCGTTATCCACTCGCCCCCGTTATCCACTCGCCCCCGTTATCCACTCGCCCCCGTTATCCACTCGCCCCCGTTATCCACTCGCCCCCGTTATCCACTCGCCCCCGTTATCCACTCGCCCCCGTTATCCACTCGCCCCGTTATCCACTCGCCCCGTTATCCACTCGCCCCGTTATCCACTCGCCCCAGTTATCCACTCGCCCCCGTTATCCACTCGCCCCCGTTATCCACTCGCCCCCGTTATCCACTCGCCCCCGTTATCCACTCGCCCCAGTTATCCACTGTTATCCACTCGCCCCCGTTATCCACTCGCCCCCCTTATCCACTCGCCCCCGTTATCCACTCGCGTTATCCACTCGCCCCAGTTATCCACTCGCCCCCGTTATCCACTCGCCCCCGTTATCCACTCGCCCCAGTTATCCACTCGCCCCAGTTATCCACTCGCCCCAGTTATCCACTCGCCCCAGTTATCCACTCGCCCCAGTTATCCACTCACCCCAGTTTCCTTTTTCTAGGTCGAGATCACGGCCTGGTACCTTATGTGGGCTACCGGGAAGCGTGCGGTGCTGGCCATACCTCCAGCTTCGAGGACCTCCTGAGTGTTATGTCGGCCCAGGCGGTGGCAGCACTGAGGCAGGCTTACAACAGAGTGGAGGACGTTGATCTCTTCCCGGGTGGTCTGGTGAGAATTGGAATATCTTGGAAAAGGCTTGAACTCTTACGATTAATTATATTATTTACAACTACATCTAAGTTTGTGCTGAGTCAAGCCTATTCAAAAGTGAAGAATTATAATCTCTTCCTAGGTGGTCTAGTGCTAGTTTGAACAGATTAACCACTGGGAAATATGTTTGTATTCATATTCTGCATTACAGCAGCTAGTTTTGCTCTGTACTATGTCAGGTTTACACCAGGGTACAGGACGTTGACCTTTTTCCTGGGGGTTTAATGAGATTATAATTGATTTAGTTGTAGCCAGAAATTTTAATAAAAGAGAAAATCCACATATTAATACGGCAAAATGTGAGCACTATTAACACCTTATTAGCGGGCAATGCGGTTTATTTATATGTACTGCCCAGCGGGGTATTTTTAGCCAAAATAGGGCTGTTTATGTGATCATTTTCATGCCTAAATAAGACCCAGAGCGTAAAACTAGTATCTATCCCTGAAAGGGCATAAACAGAGCTTTCCAATGACACCATAACGATCCTTTTATGATGGCTAGTTTTCTTGCAACAACCGCACAACGCGAGTGCAAAAAGCATGTAATTCGGCACTTTCCCCATACAATTCCGTATATAGCGAGTGAGAGAGGGAGGGAGGGAGGAGGTGGGATTCGTGTCAGTAGGTTCGCCGCGGTGGTCTGGAGCAGTCATACGCTCGCTACTCTCCTGCCACCACTTGTCTCTCTCTCCGCAACATTACGTGCTGAAATTGCCACACGACCTATGTCGAGCGCCGCCAGATAATCCAGATTTATTATACTCAACTTATGTTGCGCCCCGACACTTAGGGGTTAATGTTTGTCCCCTCTCACTGTCCGCAATGTCTTTGACTGCCCAGATACTGCTTGTCTGCGTGCAGCTAGTTTTGGTACAAAATCATTCACTGAAATTTTATTCGATTCTCCTTCCTTTTCCTTCCCCCCGATCATCCGTTTGTTGCATCACTTTAAGCTCCTTTCCGTAGTTTAATCTAATCCTTCAGGCCAGACCTGTGAGAGTTCCGTTTGGAGCTTAGTGGTCTAGTTAATCTGCTTTACTTAATTAACTAATTAATGTGTTTGTGTGGTATGAGAGTTTGGCTCGGGAATTGTAGGTGGTGGTGTTGCAAAGTCCTTATGAATAGAGAATTTCTTGGGATGCATTCATTTTAATTGAATTCTATTTTTCATTGTCCTTTTTTATATAAAAGAAAATGCCTGAAATAATGTGACTAGTCACAGTTTTTTTGCATTTGAATATTAACATTCCCCGATAAAGCAAATGTAACAATTGGCCACTGGCGCTATAAGGAACTAAAGGAAGTTGGAGCTCTATACATTGATATGCAACAGAAATGCCGCTACAATAAGATTGTAGTAGGCCTACATTTATAAATCCATTATATCAAATACAACTTACTTTCTTTCCATCAGAACCATACACTATAATAGCATTTCTCTTTAAATATCGATGTTTACAGTTCCAACTTCCTTATAACCTGAAACTAACAATTGGTCAATAGATTCCATTGTGTAGGCTACTCACAAGAAAGTGTCACTCCTGCCTGCTTACAGGGATCTTCTTCCAAGACTATCTTTTATTGCTCAAAATCATATAACTAATTTGTAGGTGATTTATATCTAATTAATGTTATCCTTGCAGGCTGAGTTCCCTGTCCCTGGTGGTCTCATTGGGCCGACTTTCTCCTGCATCATAGCCTACCAGTTCCTCAACTTAAAACGAGCAGACAGATTCTGGTAAGCTTAACCCTTTCGGTACACAGTCGCGTTTCTACATTCTGGCTAACCGGTTTAGTTTGTGAGATTTTAGCCCATTCAGTACCTATGACCTTCTCTCCATTATATTCTGGCAACTATTGGACGATTTTATTCAGTTTAGGAAGGACTTCTTCCAATGAAAAGGCTACTGACTAACTAAATTAATCCTTTCAGCTATCATAGATCCTTCCTGAGCTTCAAACAAATCGTCTAAATGTAAATCGTCTAAATGTAGCTGAAATAAAATAAAATATAGCCGTCGCCAGTACTGTATGGGTTAAGAAGCTTTGCCTAAATACTTTGGTAATTATCAGACGGTTTGCCCGATTTAGGTCAACGCCTTAAATAAAAAAAAAAAAAAAAAAAAAAAAAAGTCTCTTCTCGGACCAAATAAGGTTAGGAAGAATTAGATTACCGTTCAAGTGGTCTTAGAGTTTGATAATATTGGATATGCTGTTCCTTGTTTTAGCTCCATTAAGAAAGGGAAAGCTACACCATCTGTCTACCTGTATGAACTTCCTACGATTTTACATAAGTCATTTTAGTCCATCTTATTTTCAAGGCTGAAATTATCAAGGACTTTTCAGTTCTCTATGCTTATTAGTAATTCTAATAGATAAATTGATATTCAGATTTTTAAATTATTTCACATGTTGGAATTGCCAATTTTCCAGACATTTCTTTTTTACAAACTAAAAACATATTCTTGGATGTAAAATGTGGCAAGTTTTGCTTACATTTATTACAACACCTACCAAACTGGATATCAATAAAGTTATATATTTATATACTCAGTACAACTCATATTTTGGGCGATTTGAATTATTCAACATGGGGCATGGAAGGGACTGGAGTTTTCGCAGAGAGGCTCCAGTCCTGACGATATTCTTGACTTACAGTGTGCTGGCTTAATAATCCAATAGGGTTGATAGCCTCTGAAGTCTTATTTAAAAAAAAAAAAAAATCAACATGGGGTATTTATTTATTTTGTGTTTTATGTGTATGAAGGGGACAAAAGGAAGGTTGTCTGTAACGAGTGTCAATGCTTTAGATTCTACTCTTTCGAGAAGTGTGGTATTGGTGGAACCTCTCACACGTGAACATTACTCAATACATGCGTGCACTGTGCCCCGATACTTAGCAAGAAGCTGTGAGGGGGTGAAGAACCCACAGAGACGGTTGAGCGCACTTAACTTTTGGAAAGCTGTTTTGGGGCCGTGGTGGTCAAGTGGTGAGCATGCTCGCGTGTGAATCTGAAAGACCCGGGATCGAATCCCTGCCACGGCGGACATTTAGTGGGTGCGGTTGTATGTCCTAGCATGTGAAACATGCTTGCACCCAGTCAGGGGACATCCTGACGACGTATACAGACAAAACACACATAACAAAGCCACTCCAACACCTGCCTCTCTCTCCAACACCCTTTCTCCCCTCTCAACACTCTTCTCTGAGCTATTGCTGATAAAAATGGCATGGTCAGTCCTGTAAAGAATCTTAAGATTCAGAGTCGTAAAGATTCCAGGAAGAGCTCATTAGCGGCGGATCCCCAGATCGACCGTGGTGCTTGTCACCTAAACATCTACAAAACTAAACACAACTAAAACTAAACTAACAAGAGTGGTAATCTAATCTTTCCAAGAAAAGTCAGATGAAAAAGATATATCTAGAATATTTAAAGAAAATTAAGGGTTGATTTGTGTATTGTTAAGGAGTAATTGATGATCTTTCAGAAGATTGCAATGGGTAAATAGAGGGAGAAATTGGGTATTGGAGGCGTTGAAACTAACAAGGTTTTCTTTGTAAATCTGTAAATCTGTAAATCTGTAAATCTTTGTATCTGAAATAATTGATGGATCAGAAGATAGGCATTCCAGTCAAGTGAGTTTTGGAGTGATTGCATGTTGGGTTGCTGTGAAAAACTAGTTGAATAGAGCAAGGTAGTCCTCGGCATATAAGTGAATATGACTAAAGGTACACTTGAGATCAATAATGAATATTAGAAAGATAATTGGAGACCGGGCAGAGCCCTGAGGAACACCGGAGTTGATAGGTTGAGGGAGTGAGTGATGGCCATTCACAACTGCACCTATGGAGTGGTCAGAAAGGAAATTAGAGACAAAGGCACAGATGGAGAGATAGAAACCGTAGGTGGGTAGTTTGGAAATTAGAGATTTGTGCCAAATCGAGGGCTTTCGATATGTCAAGCGCAAAAGAAAAAGTCTCGCCGAAGTCCCGTAAGGAGTGAGTAAAATAATCAAGAATATCACCAGTAGAGCGGCCTTTAAGAAAACCATACTGGCGATCTGAAAGTAGATTATGGGAAGATAAATACTTAAGAAATTTTGAATTATGAATAGCTTTAAAAAACTTTGGAGATGCAAGAACGGAGAGCAATAAGACACCCAGGGTGGGCAGAAAGTACATCCTTAGAAGAGATAATGATATTGGGCATAAGAAAGTGAGAGGGGGATGGAGAGGGAGGAGTACATGTTAAGCATACGTACCTCTTTTGCAGAATTTTAAATTGACTAAGTTAACATAAAGTTATGTTTTTTTACTTAAATATTCTTTTTTAAAAGATAGGGCAAATAATCTCATGAGTAAAACATAATTTTTGTTCTTATGTACTCTTAATAGTTTATTATAAAATCTTGATAAAATCAGTGTCATCCAAATTCTTAAATGTTTAGCTCCTGCAGTTAGATCTGATGCCGGTTGGAAACTTGTTGCATTATGCACAAGCATTCATTAACCCCTTCTGTACCGGCGAAGTCTTTTTATCTCTATTCCAGCTATATTCAGGCGATGTTGTGCTGTTTAAGAAGGATCTGTGGTAATAAAAAGGGTTAAGGAAGATTGTTGGGAGCCTGTTTATTGCTGGAGGCCCTTTTTAAACTGAAAAAAATAGTCTAAAAGTGGCCAGAATAAAATTAGAAGGACGTCACCGATACAGAAGGGGTTAAGCACAAGCGATAGCAGTGAAATAACGTTTAGTTAAAGTCTCAATATAGAATGGAATATCTACTCCATTCCAATATTTCCCCCCAGGTATGAGAGTCGTGCCTTGGGCCTGACACTGCAGCAGCTGAGTACCATCCGTCGCTCCGCTTCCCTCGCCCACCTCTTCTGTAACAACATGGGCTCGGGTGGACAGCTCCCGCCCAACATCTTCTTCCTACCCTCCAATAGAGAGTACGTCCACGATATACTGACCTATACTAAGTGATCGCAAGTGTTAAGATATACGAATGAGTGATCCCCTAAGGTGTTTAAGGGGGTCACCTGCTTGTTTTTATCTTTGTCTCCTTTTCTCTCTTTCTCTGACTTGTATCCATTTGGCCCCATTCAGCCAACTGTTCTAAGAAGTTTAACCCCTTCCAGGTATCAATTTTTTTCCTGGCGAGCGATAGTGAGCCAGCATTGAATTGAATATCCGGCTTCGCCGGAGAAATGTTTTCTATCGAAAAAGTACAAATGTAGCTTCCTGTTGTTACGTCCTGGGATATATAAACACTGGGCTCTTTCTATTGGACTAGGTATGCGGCAACAACGGAAAACGCTAGATCCAACCCTTATCTATAAACCCAGGCAACAAACCACCCTAAACCGTCAAGAGTCCTGCCTGGACAACGAGGTATCCTATGACTCGGTTACAGGGTGCACGCACTATAGACTGCTGATAGTCAAGCAGGCTATATAAAAGATCACACAATTAACTTGACTTAAAGCTTCAAGGAAAAGATAGATAACGGAATTAAATTGCAGAAACAATTTAATAACAAACTAGAAGAAAGTACATTTAACGCTACGTTAATTAATACAACTAATCACCCCTGCGTGAAAGCAGGTGAAAGCAAACAGT
Organism: Paralithodes platypus; assembly: GCA_032716605.1. Lineage (NCBI taxonomy): Eukaryota > Metazoa > Arthropoda > Malacostraca > Decapoda > Lithodidae > Paralithodes > Paralithodes platypus. Next base: position 22,625,882 of record CM064488.1, on the reverse strand, counting down.
TCTCAAAACATCGTACCGGTAGACAAGATGCGGGTTTCTAAACTGCATGCGGCTACTGTAGGATCTGATGCTTAGCAAAGAAAGTACGTTACGGATTTAGAGAACTCTTAACTCATAAGCAGGAATAAATACTAGTGATAGGCCATACAGTGTATAATGGCATAGGTATAATTAAATAAAGGTAGCAACTCGCAACATAACCACATACAGGTGTGCTTCTCACTCTTAGTCAGGCAAGCCTGCTCGGACAGAGTCTCTAAGCCACCCCCTGACTCACAATGCTCACAAAAACGGTAAACTGTGGCACAATAACAAGCATACAGAAATAGTAAACCCCTAGCTGTTAATCTGCCAGGTGGCAGAGGTCTAGCTGGAAGGATATAGGCTTCGGATACCCGGGCTGAGCCACCTGCTCTAGCCTAGGGACGTTCCCAAGTCTGTGCGCCAAATTACTCTAATTGAAAGGGTGCTCTCTTGAGAGACTCAGCTTGCAAGTATCTGACTCTCTCCTGGCGACCCTAAAACAAAAGCAAGACGTGCTAGCGCAGTGCTGAGTGGACTAGGCAAGGGCCCTCACACAACACAACACTATACACACAGGGACACAGACAAGAAAATGTCCCCAGACTCCCACGGGTATCCTAGTAAAGTCGTGCGGGTCCACAGGACTCGCACCAGCAGACTTTACTTAAAGGATCGCAAAAAGCCTCTCCTCCGGTCTAGCCCCTGCTAACCTGACACAAGAACACACCAGCAAGCATGAAACCACCAAATATGAGACCACAAAAAAGCTTCCTAGGTCTCATTAACCATTACATCCCTGCATAAGGCCCAAAATCCTATCTAATTATCTGAGAGCTCGTCGTTAATACAATAATAGATATAAGGTCTATCAAGGGGATGGGATAATTAAATAGATTGGTGAAGTAGTGGAAAGAAGGTATACAAAGTAAGAGAGTACGTTTCTAAGTGGGGTTGAGAGGGATAGATATCAAGGGGGTCCGAAGGGTACGACAGTGAGGTGAGCTCAGAGTCTTGAATCTGTCTGAACCCCACCCTAGGCATACAAAATACATCCCAGGCTTGGCAACACTCAATACTGTTGCCTAGTCAAAATCCTCTACCTGGTGCGTGAGTCAAAACTAAGCCTAACGTTGCAATCAAATGCATGTGGCAACGCTTCAGGCTCGTCCCAAGCTGGACTCTCCGCCCGAAGCAACGTCCCCCAGCCGGTCTCTCTCTCTCTCCTGCTTGTCTCCTCTCACTAGACTTACATCTTATATATTATAATGAAACTATCAACTATCGAGAATAAAATATACTAAGATGCGTTGGTTAAGAATAAGGGCAGCTACAAGCTGTGAAACAACATAAGAATATCCCAGACATTAGTTACGTTGTCGTAGGATATATACTAAGGAAAAGCCTGCCGGCTGGCTGCCACCAGCCGGTTTCTAAATGGCTGGGCAGCCGACGCGTGTGCATGCCAGCACGTGGCTACTATGCAGAAGCGTCACACCTCCCCCAAGATATAAGACCCTTGACTAAATTCTTCATATCTATCAGAAAGCTTCTCATAGTATCACACACTGTTGCGACACAAGGTACTATATATAACAAAAATAAAGACTGTTGCGCTCCACCGAGCAAGTTCATCTAACTTAGCGACAATAAGCGAAAACATTCAACTTCGATACTGCTACAACATCTTATACAAAATTCTACACGTTATAAAAAATTATGAGTTTTTATAAGGTTTTTGCTTTTTGAATTTTTTTTCTTTTTCGGCTGAACTACAGTGACAGCCTATTTTCCTCCACACTCAACCCTCAATCCTGTGGCAGTCTAACCAACATCATCCACCCTTGATAGACAATCCGCCATCACGTTATCAGAACCGGCAATATGGCGTATGTCCAGATTATACTCCTGAAGCATGAGTGACCACCTGGTCAGCCTCATATTCCGGTTATGAAACCGATTCAAGAATTTCAGAGGGTGATGATCGGTATAAACCACTACGACTGGTCCGAAAGCAGGAACATATAGATCGAAGTGCCTGAGCGCCAGCACTATCGCCAGGAGTTCTTTTTCAATTGCAGAGTAATTCCTTTGTGCACTATTGAATTTTTTACTGTAAAAACTCACTGGATGTTCGATACCTTCATCATCTGTCTGTAACAAGACAGCCCCAGCCCCTACGCCACTGGCATCAGTCGCCAGCTGAAAAGGTCTGCTGAAGTCCGGGGCCCTGAGTATGGGGTGGGTACATAACAGGTGTTTCACCAAGGAAAACGCCTCTGCACTCTCAGGAGACCACCGGAACTTCTTGTCCTTAGATAATAAGTCAGTTAAAGGTGCAAGTACAGTCGAATAGCCTTTGATGAAGCGACGATAATAGCCTATCATACCTAGAAACCGCATGATTTGTTTCTTAGTCGTAGGCTGGGAAACTGATCGATGGCTTTGATCTTTGTCTGTGGAGGGCACACCTGACCCATCCCCACCTCGAACCCCAGGTACAAAACTGTGGCTTTGACAAAATCGCACTTACCCAGGTTTACCACCAAACCTACTTCATTCAGTTTATTAAAAAGCTGTCCGATGTTAGCACAGTGACTGTTAAAATCATCGTCGTATATTATGACATCATCTAGGTACACCGTACAGTTGGGAATGTCGGCTACAATGTAGTTCATTAATTTCTGAAACGTTGCAGGGGCATTTTTCAGCCCATATGGCATAACATGGCAACGATATGTGGCACCGTCCACCACAAACCCACACACCTCTTGCGCTCGCTCAGACAAGGGCACTTGCCAATAACCCTTAACAAGGTCTATCTTAGTGAGGAACTTGGCTTTTCCTATCTCATCCACACTGTCGTCCACGCGAGGGAGAGGGTAGGCATTTGTGGGGGTTAAACCATTCAACCTGCGGAAATCTATACAAAACCGCACCTTGCCATCTGGTTTGGGCTGCAGTGTGACTGGGGAAGTCCACCTTACTGCACCCTCAGAAATCAGCCCACGTTTCAGCATATAATCCAGCTCTTCCCTAAGTGCTGGTAATTTAATAGGGGGAACACGGTATGGCACTGATTTAAAGGGCGGGTGGTCCCCAACATCGACATCGTGCACCGCTTGAGTAGTGAGGCCAGGATGCTCCGCGAAAACAGCTGGGTTTGAATCAAACAAGTGCTGCACAGCTACACGATGTTGCTCAGGCAGGTGCAATATCAACTCGTGAGCCACTTGTCTAGAATTCCCCGCCCACTGATCCGCGGAAGCATGACAATCCCAATTATCCTCCCCCGCAGCTTGACTGTCCCTTCCTCCTTCTCCACCACGATCGCTGCAGATCAACACCGGGACAGTGAGAGGCTCGGAGGGGTGCCTCACATACTCTTTCATCAGATTTACATGGCAAAGTTGGTTCTTTTTCTTACGATCAGGAGTAGCTACTAAATAGTCGAGATCAGAAACCTTCCATACAACCCGATACGGACCAGAATACTTGGCAGACAAGGGGTGTCCCACCAGAGGCAGTAGTATCAGTACCTCCTGATCTACTTCAAACTCCCTCAGCTTCACCTTCTGGTCGTATCTGTCCTTCATCTGAGCTTGTGATCTCTTAAGGTTCCGACCTGCTACCTCCAAGCTCTTTAGCATTCTCTCACGGCTTTCAACTACATACTTTAGAAGCGAGCATGGCTTTGTGACTCCCTCTCAGATCTCCTTGACTATGTGGAGGGGCCCCCTGACCCTGTGTCCAAAAACCAACTCGTTCGGGCTAAATCCCAAGCTCTCTCCAGGTACTTCTCTCGCAGCAAATTAAACGTATGGGAGACCTAGATCCCAGTCCTTCCCATTTTCCATGCAATAACACCGCAACATACTCTTGAGAGTCGAGTGCCACCTTTCCAAAACTCCCCGACTCTCGGGATGGTAGGCAGATGACACCACAGACACTATCCCATGTTGCTGCATGGTCTGCTTAAACAGAGCAGGAGTAAAATTGGATCCCTGATCAGACTGGATCTCCTGAGGGTAGCCATAACGAGAGAAATAGACAAGCAGGTTTTTGACAACAGTCTTAGCCATCCCGTTGCGCATGGGGTAAGCATCTGGATACCGTGTTGCTACATCCATTACAGTTAGTAAAAATTTATTGCCGGCACTAGTGGGGGGGCAATGGGCCAACCATATCGATAACTACTTTGCTGAAGGGCGGCCCAATGACAGGGATGGGTTGTAACGGAGCTCTCGGGATGACCTGTTGGGTTTCCCAACAACTTGACAAGTGTGACACTGTGACACCCATGACACGACACTCGCCTTTAACCCAGGCCACCAGAAAAGCTTGCTCAGAGCTGCCTCCGTCTTACGTGCCCCCAGGTGCCCTGCCAAAGGCACATCATGAGCTAATCTCGATAAGCTCTCACGGCACACCCTCGGTACTACTAACTGGTCCACTAATCCTGACCCGCCATCCCACTTTTTCTTGGGATCCTGATGTCTCCGATACAAGATCCCCTCGGACAAGAAAAAATCACCAGGCTGCGCATCCCCATCGCTCTCCAGTTCGACAGCACCATTACCACACGCCCTGACTTCAGGATCTTCCAGCTGCAAGGAACATATATCAGCAGGTGCGAGATTATCCAAGTTCATCTTAAATAATTTATTTCCACCTCCAATGTCCCGCTGAGCCATCCTTTCCTCACGCTGCGCATAACGATGCTGTCGCAGAGTCTCTTCCTGCCCTGCACCTGCACTAGCGGTGACAGGCCCCGGGGCCTCTCCAGACTCTAACATAGGTGCCAATAATGAGTCGCCAAGAAACACTGCCGGCTCAAAACTCTCCAATTGACCAACACTTCCCGTTTTCTTGTGACCTTTCCTCCGCGGTTTGATAGACTGAGGTGGTGGCTGCAAGGCTCCGGATGTCTGAGAACGCGTCACAACACACGCCATGGTTTGTACGCTACACTTCTCAACCCACTCCTGCTCCTCCCTACTAACGTCGGCAACGACCAAGGGTGAAACCTTAGAAGCAGGCACCGCAAAGTCGTTGCCGAGGAGGAGGTCGACGCCCCCAACAGGCAAGTTCTCTACAATTCCGACATCCAGCTCCTTCGCCACACCACCCACCTCCAGCTCCATCCGCACCAGCGGGTAGGACTTCATAGCATTGATCCCCTGAACTACCACCACCCGAGCAGCGTTAATCGGTCTACCAGTAAAGTTCCTTAACAAGGTCTGAGAAGCCCCAGTATCACGCAATAGCTTAACTCCTCGCCTTTCGCCAGCCCACCTCACAAAACCATGACCTCTATGACCCCCAAAGACGTCGCGGACAGGGTTCGAGCCTTCCGGACTCTTGAACACAGGCTGTGTCCCAACCTCTGACGAACTACCCTTGGCAAACTCAGAAGATATAGGCGACACCCCTATGCTGCGGGCCAATGACACAACCTTGTTTGGTGGCTTGTTCGGACAAGCATTTGCAAAGTGACCCTCCTTGTGACATGCAAAGCACTCTTTACTCTTTGGGTTCCCTTGGGAGTGGGAGGTATCATTAGACTTCTTATACGGGACGGTATTTGGTTTATGTTCAGTTTTATTGTCAGTGCTAGATGGTTTTGTGTATTTATGTGTATCAAAATTCTTGGGAGGGGTACGATCCTTTGCACCCGACTCACTCCTAGCTGCTGCTTCGCACCCTCGAATTAATGACAGTCGACGGTCAGCCATTTCTGCTGCCTCCTGGAGAGTTCTAGGATTTTTTTCCTTTATATTTAATGTTAAGTCCCCGCCTGTGCACTTAAAGAACTGCTCCAAGAGAACCAGCTCACTCAACTCCTCAAAAGTAGCTGCCCTCTCAGAACGCAGCCAATGTCGTAGTGCATCAGACAAGTCCCGGGCGTGTTCTAGGAAGGTACTATCCTTGCCCTTAGTAACACCCCGAAACTTCAAGCGGCAAGTTTCTGGTTGTAACTCATAGGCCCGTAGCACAGCCTTCTTTAGCTCATCATAAACTACACAGGACTCTAAAGGTAGTGCATCATACGCTTTTAGCCCCTTTCCTAAGAGTCTTGATGAAACTAATGCTGCCCACTTTTCCTGAGGCCACTGGTGTTCCTGACGCTTCTCAAATCGCATAAAAAACTCAGTCACACATAATTCATCGAACACAGGAACTAGTTTAAGCAGGTTCGACAATGATTGGTCCCGATGTCTGTGACCTCTCCCAATATTTCGCCCTGTTACCTCCACTCGAGATCTCTCCAGCTCCCTGTCAGCCCGATACCTAGTAGACTCTGCATGCAGTTCAGCCTCTCTTATAGCTGTTCTCTCTGCAGCCTCAGCCTGCACACTAACCTGTCTTTCGGCGGCCTCAACCTGAGCTCTAGCGGCCTCAACCTTGGCCATCTCAAGCCGAAACAACAAATCTGGAGTCAACCCTTGAGGAGGGGAAGGTGCATTTAATGGAGAGGGTCCCTGTGATTGAATTCCACGCTGCCATTGACCATCAACTTGGGGGTATGTACTAAATTCAGACACCCTGACGTTTGATATGGGGGTAGAGTGGAGGGGGGGCTGGGGACCGGGGCCCCCAGTCGCCTCTCCACCCAGGTCTCTCCCTTCTAAACCCAATATCAAAGTCCTCAGCTGATCTTTCCTCATGCCACTTAAACCCTGGCACACACTTCAAGCCATACTTATTCAGCTTCAACACCCTGGCAGCGGTAAAGGGCACCTCTAAAAATCTTCTAGCACCCTCCTCGCTATCGACTAGCCACTCTACAGGTCTTTCTCTCTCCGAGCCCATATCGTGACCTGACTCATCACTGTGTTCTGATGTATTAGACATGTTTGTGTACTGCAGTAATTATCACGGTTATAGAATGTGCCTTATCTCCTATGCAAGTATGTATATACTAATGTTATTTAAAGTCTTTAATGTGTTATATTGGTTGCTCCAAAAAAAAACTATGTCCACTGTATTCCTTTAATCATAAGGAATCTCAAAACAAATGACCACTATATTCCTCTTTTCAGTAAATCCTATGCAAGGTCGCCATTTGTTACGTCCTGGGATATATAAACACTGGGCTCTTTCTATTGGACTAGGTATGCAGCAACAAGCAACAACGGAAAATGCTAGATCCAACCCTTATCTATAAACCCAGGCAACAAACCACCCTAAACCGTCAAGAGTCCTGCCTGGACAACGAGGTATCCTATGACTCGGTTACAGGGTGCACGCACTATAGACTGCTGATAGTCAAGCAGGCTATATAAAAGATCACACAATTAAGTTGACTTAAAGCTTCAAGGAAAAGATAGATAACGGAATTAAATTGCAGAAACAATTTAATAACAAACTAGAAGAAAGTACATTTAACGTTACGTTAATTAATACAACTAATCACCCCTGCGTGAAAGAAGGTGAAAGCAAACAGTCTTCAAAACATCGTACCGGTAGACAAGATGCGGGTTTCTAAACTGCATGCGGCTACTGTAGGATCTGATGCTTAGCAAAGAAAGTATGTTACGGATTTAGAGAACTCTTAACTCATAAGCAGGAATAAATACTAGTGATAGGCCATACAGTGTATAATGGCATAGGTATAATTAAAAAAAGGTAGCAACTCGCAACATAACCACATACAGGTGTGCTTCTCACTCTTAGTCAGGCAAGCCTGCTCCGACAGAGTCTCTAAGCCACCCCCTGACTCACAATGCTCACAAAAACGATAAACTGTGGCACAATAACAAGCATACAGAAATAATAAACCCCTAGCTGTTAATCTGCCAGGTGGCAGAGGTCTAGCTGGAAGGATATAGGCTTCGGATACCCGGGTTAAGCCACCTGCTCTAGCCTAGGGACGTTCCCAAGTCTGTGCGCCAAATTACTCTAATTGAAAGGGTGCTCTCTTGAGAGACTCCGATCGCAAGTATCTGACTCTCTCCTGGCCACCCTAAAACAAAAGCAAGACGTGCTAGCACAGTGCTGAGTGGACTAGGCAAGGGCCCTCACACAACACAACACTATACACACAGGGACACAGACAAGAAAATGTCCCCAGACTCCCACGGGTATCCTAGTAAAGTCGTGCGGGTCCACAGGACTCGCACCAGCAGACTTTACTTAAAGGATCGCAAAAAGCCTCCCCTCCGGTCTAGCCCCTGCTAACCTGACACAAGAACACACCAGCAAGCATGAAACCACCAAATATGAGACAACAAAAAAGCTTCCTAGGTCTCATTAACAATTACATCCTTGCATAAGGCCCAAAATCCTATCTAATTATCTGAGAGCTCGTCGTTAATACAATAATAGATATAAGGTCTATCAAGGGGATGGGATAATTAAATAGATTGGTGAAGTAGTGGAAAGAAGGTATACAGAGTAAGAGAGAACGTTTCTAAGTGGGGTTGAGAGGGATAGTTATCAAGGGGGTCCGAAGGGTACGACAGTGAGGTGAGCTCTGAGTCTTGAATCTGTCTGAACCCCACCCTAGGCATACAAAATACATCCCAGGCTTGGCAACACTCACTGTTGCCTGGTCAAAATCCTCTACCCCGTGCGTGAGTCGAAACTAAGCCTACCGTTGCAATCAAATGCATGTGGCAACACTTCAGGCTCGTCCCAAGCTGAACTCTCCACGCGAAGCAACGTCCCCCAGCCGGTCTCTCTCTCCCGCTCGTCTCCTCCCACTCTCACTAGACTTACATCTTATATATTATAATGAAACTATCAACTATCGAGAATAAAATATACTAAGATGCGTTGGTTAAGAATAAGGGCAGCTACAAGCTGTGAAACAACATAAGAATATCCCAGACATTAGTTTCGGTGTCATAGGATATATACTAAGGAAAAGCCTGCCGGCCGGCTGCCACCAGCCGGTTTCTAAACGGCTGGGCAGCCGATGCGCGTGCATGCCTGCACGTGGCTACTATGCAGAAGCGTCACACTGTAAAACAAAAATATATATATGCTGGCTCGCTACTGCTCACCAGGAAAATATTGATACCTGGATGTCGGTAAAAGTCTTAAAACAGTAGGCTGAATGGGGCTGAATGGATAAATGCCAAATAGGGAGAGACATAAAATAAAAAGCGAGGTGCGCTCCCTTAAGGGTAGCATTGGAATATTATATATTTATTGCCTCCGTCAACAAAGTTGGAAGAAGTTGTTTTTGCCTCAGTTGGTCTTTGTCTGTTTGTCCGTAAACAAGATCTCAAACAGTAATGAACCCGATATAACCCTTAATTAGGTGGGCAGATAGGATATGCACCAAGTAATACATTATTGGATTTAAGAGGTAATCAGTAGAGCGCATAATTCCACCAGGGTAGGTGGAGGTTTGCGCTCTTTCCAGTGCCCCTCTAGTTATTCTATGTATTGTATTTATTTTTTTCCTCCCAGCTTTAATAAATCTTGGCTACTATTTGAGTTTTACAAGCGGGCCTCCGGCAATTAAGAAGCTTCAAACTATCTCACTTAACACGTTTTACTACCACAGATTCTTCTTAAGTTACACAAAATCCTCTAAATAAAGCTACAAAATGACGTCGCCGGCACAGAAGGGGTTAATCAAGCCCTCATGTCAATTTGAGACCAGAAATGTGTAAACTGTATCCTTCAAAGCTGCATTAAAAGCATGGGTACAAACCGGTAGATTTTTTTTTCTTTCTATGCGAGTGAGTGAGACAAAAGGCAGAACTGCCTGTAGCAAGTGCCTTCCACAGAGTTGCAAGAGTGACCGGGCCAAAATCAAGGTACGTTCTAGCCAAAATGCCTGGACACTGAGTTTGAAGCAATTCAAGTCATAGGAAGAGTGTTACAAATTACTTTTGGTAGTCAATGTATACAGTTTAGGTAGTATAGTTAACCTATGTTAGGAAGACGTTTTGAGGTAAGATCCTATAAAGTTTATGATCAGGGTTAACCATTAACTCAAAGTAGGAAGACTGATGGTGTCTATCCTTCTGAGTTATATCTAGGTTATTTTCGTTTGTTTTTCGTTTCGGTTGATGTAGTAGGTTGAAATCTCAGCTCTCCGTCCTGCACTCTCGTTGATTGATAGATAGATAGATAATTTAGATAGATAAATCGCCGCCACTATTCCTTACAATATAGGTAAGGAAGAGATCTATTGTATCCGTAACCACTTTGATTTATTTAAGTAACAACTGAAAGAGTTATACAGATGTACTAATAAAATATAAGGGAGAATATATTCTGTCAAGAGAGAATGACTCCCAGACCACTTGTGTGTGAAGTCTGTTTGTTACTGATTAAATCTACTCCATACCTCCTACCTATTCTGCTCTGCCACACACCTTAAACATTGTGGAAAATTCCCAGTACATTTCCGTCCACGTGATCCAGACATGGAGAGAGGATCAGAAATGCAAGTTGGGCTTAAAGAGCGTGAGAAGGGTTTCTGACTTGATAGAATTCGAAGGGAGGAATAATCTCCAAGGTGTACAGTTACCCCCATAAGTATCATTCAATGTAAGTAAATCACCTTAACCCTTTCACGCATTTATGACGCAGAGGTTGCCAGATTAGCAACAAGAAATAGTTCTCTCACTCTTATAATTACCTCTCTAAAATTAGTTTTCTGCCCACAGCTAACTCAAAGACAACTGCAGAGGTTGAAGTAACTAAACAAAAGGTTTATAAATACCCCTGATGGTAACAAAGGCTTTAAAGTATCCCCAATAGGCTCAAAATCGCGTCATATGTCTGAGTGCGTTAAAATTATGAGTTGAATATAATTATTCCTAATAATAATGATTGAATCTAAGATGTAATAAGAGGGACAGACTGATTCTGGGAGAGAGTTCCAGAGCTCAGCCGTTTGTTAATATTTTTGGTCAATCTATTCAATTTTTTGTTTAAGTTTCCTCGCAAGGTCTCTATCGAGCTTTAAAAACAGAAAACAAGACTCCCCTTCAAGATTTGTTTACATTTTTCGGTAGAAAAATCTCCCGGCAAAAAGCCGGTTGCTCTTAATATTACAGGATCGCTACTACTCGCCAGGAAAGAATAGACATCTAAATGGTACAAAAGGTCTTAATATTGACTATAGTTGTGCGAAAGGGTTTAAAGCGTCTTAAAATCTCATAACTAAAGGGGCTAATCATGAGGGAGAAGAGAGTCTAGAAAAAAACTAATACCTCTTAAATTTAACAAGAGAATGGGCTTTGAAACGACATTAACTACATTGTTTTACCCCCTTCTGTACCGGTGACCTCTTTGTTTAGTACATTATAGCTACATTTAGAAGATTTTCATGAAGCTTAGGAAGGATATATGGTAGCTAAAGAAATTAATTGAGATTAGCTGTAGCCTTGGAATGAGTGGACGTCCTTCATAAGCTGTACAACATCGTTTAATAGTAGCTAGAATAGACTGAAAAGTACATCACCGGTACAAAAGGGGTTAACTACATTTTTCTTATGTAATACCAGTGAGTCATGCACGAGCAAAAACAAAAAATGCGGTGATTTTTCCACTCATGTTTTTCTTAAGGGAGCCCACTTCGCTTTTTATCTCTCTCTCCCTCTCTCTTTGACTTGTATCCATTCGGCCCCATTCAACCAACTGTTTTAAGACTTGTATCCCTATCCAGGTGTCGATTTCTTCCTGGCGAGCGATAGCGAGCCAGCATTATAGGGAGGAATCCGGCTTCACCGGAGAAATTTTTCTATCGAAAAAATTACAAATTTAACTTGCTGTCAAAACAAAAATATTTATATATACTGGCTGGCTACCGCTCGCCAGGAAAATATTGACACCTGGATGGTGATAAACTTCTTAAAACGGTATGCGGAGTGGTGACGAATGGATACAAGCCAAAGAGAGGGAGAGAAAGAAAAAAAGCAAAGTGAGCTCCCTTATTTAGCGGCGAGCAACATAAGTCGAGTTAAATAAAGCTGGACTATGTGGCGGCGCTCGACATAACTCGAGTGGCAATTTCAGCACGTAATGTGGCTCAGAGAGAGAGACAAGTGGTGGCAGGAGACTAGCGAGCGTATGACTGCTCCAGACCACCGCGGCGAACCTACTGACACAAATCTCAGCTCCCTCCTCCCTCTCTCACTCGCTACATACTCAATTATGTACCGAAAGTACCGAATTACCTGCTTTTTGCACTCGCGTTGCACGGTTATTGCAAGAAAACTATCCATCATACAAGGATCGTTATGGTGTCATTCGAAAGCTCTGTTTATGCCCTTTCAGGGATAGGTACTTGTTTTATGTTCTGGGTCTTATTTAGGCATGAAAATGATCACGTAAACAGCCCTATTTTGGCTAAAAACACCCCGCTGGGCGGTACACATAAATAAACCGCATAGGCCGCTCGTAAGGTGTTAAGTGTGTTCATGCAAAAGTATTTGTTGGAGGCCAAGGTATCAAGTTACATGCTCCACCCCATTTTTAGTCCACTTTAGCGATCATGCATGGATGAGTGATATGGTGAACAAATTTGCTTCTTTATCCCCAAAGAGTCTGGTTGCACCACCTCCAAAGCGGGTGATCAGGTCTCCAGTTCCTGACATTATCTAAGTTGCTCAAACCACAACATTTAATATTTTAATATCTATATAATAGATTTGTACATAAAGTTCATGAACACAGATTATCTATCTATTGCCAGACGCCATGATCCCCAAAGGGGTAGTCACAAATGAATCGCCCCGTGCATCTGTTCCCTGTCAGCCAGCGCCCCTCCTCCCATTTAACACTGCTTTCACTCATATGCCTCTCAACTGCATCCTTAAATGTAGGGATTACCACCCTATCATGCATTGACTATTTTACTTCTATGCTGACCACCCTATTCCTTATCACTGCTTTCAACATTCCTAAAATTCTCTTCCCCTGTTGCATCCTCTCCCACTCTTCATCCTACATACTCCCATCTTGACTCATCACACTGCCCAAATACTAAAATTAGCTGAAATTATATAAACCTGACCATTCAGCCTCGCCTCACACTGACTGCACCCCATTTAAAATCCATAACCTAACACTTCTCCGCATTTACCACCAGGTTCAGTTTCTCACACGGTTCCAAACATATTCACCAGGCCCTGTAACTCTCATTCGTCAGAACTGTATCTTCAGCAGTACAGGCAAATTCCAAGAGTTTCCTTCTCTTATCAGGGGTACACCAACATCCACTGCTCTTCCTTGTATTTATTTAATTATTTCCTCCATATACTGTATACCGGTACATTGAACAACCAGGGGGACATCACACACCCTTGCTTTAACCAAACATTCAGATCAAAGAGCTCCCTCTATTCATTCTCCACAGGCACTGCCACCTTTGCACTCTAACACAGATTAAAGTTATATATAAAATAATTTTGACTTGGTTGATGAGTAGTAATTTATTGTATGTATATGAGAGAAATAAAGTTGAATCAGTAGAGATGGAACACTATTTTCTAGCATAACTGAATCCTTCTCTCCTATAGGAACCCCCTCGGGCCGTGTGAGCGAATACCTCCCATGGGCCTGGAGGCGTGGAAGGAGACCCCTCAAGAGGCTCAGGTGATGTGCACATTCAAGGGCCGCCTCCACCCTCCTGGCAGCTTTCTCAACATTTCGCCCTGCCTCACCTGCCGCTGCCTGCCTCAGGGATTTGTAAGTTTATTTATCGTGACTGTAGATAGATAGATGGATACATAAACAAATGTCCATTAACCCCTTGGGGATGATGACGCGCTCTGACAGGTTTTTATAGCTATCAGGAGACGATTTTATACAGTTTAGGAAGGAATTGTGAAAGTCAGAGGGAGGATATAGAGGATGTTTAACCCTTTGCCTGCTAAAGGGCCTTTCCAAACTAACTAAAATCGCCTAATGATAGCCAGAATAAACTGCCAAAATGCGTCATAATCCTCAAGGGGTTAAGTTTCAAGAAAACTTAGATTTGCTGGCTATAGTATCCAAGAGGGTGAAAGGTCTGCAATAGAGAGAGGAAGTTGGAGCCAAGTGGTATTTATAGAGTAGGAGGAACGCACCGTGCTATGACGCAAACCAAGATGGTCGTAAAGGGGTCGGAGTTAGCTGTAACTGGGGCTTTATTGTTTATCATTTATTGCCTGTACTGGGTCTTTACTCTTTCTTATGAGGAGATTTCGATTTGTTTAGTTTTCTCCTTAGACATCCTAACTTAAAATAAAAAATACCCCAAGACTCCACTTCGTGATAAATGTGTGCGTCATACAGTAAAACTTCCACAGCATTGTCCCAAGTTTGTGATTGGGCCTACAATAATATTAGAAGATGATAGTTATTTTTATATTTTTGTATTTATATTTCGACTTTTATATATTTATCAAGTCAAAACATAGATTTGAATTTCTATAGGTATACGAACTCAATCATTATAACAATAATTAGCAAAATTATTGTCATCTTGTCTGTGTCTACCTCAGGGACAGTCTAAGCCAAATACCAATACTATTAAGTAAATTAAATATACTAAATTAGATTAATATATGTAACAAAATGTGAATATCTAAAGACAGAAGTGCTAATAAAAAACTTTGCTATAGAGTAGGGGATGAGTTGAATGAATGGTTGGAGGTGAATGTAGGACTGTGACAGGGTTGTTCATTGTCACCGTGATTGTTTAATGTATATATGGATGGTGTGATGAGGGAGGTAAAAATGAGATCTATGGGTAGAGGATTGGGTTTAGTAGGAAAGAATGTTGCGGACGGAGTTGAATCAGTTGTTTGGTGATGACACAAGTTTGGTGGCGGATTCTGAGTAGAATCTCCAGCGAGTATTAAGAGTTTGGTGGGGTATGTGGGAGAAGGAAACTGGGTGAATATCAATAAAAGTAAAGTGATGGTGTGTAATAGAGATGCTTGTAGGATGAAAAATCTAAATGTAAGACTAGATGGGGAAATGCTGGAACAAGTAGGGTGTTTTAATTAAGTATTTGGAGCAATGGGAAGTACAGTATGTGGAAAGTGAAAAATCTTTAAATGAAAGCTAATAGTGCAATGTATCTAGGGATCGTTGTACCAACAGTGATATATAGGGCTGAGGCATGGCATCTGAAAAATAATTTTGGATGTGATGTTTGAAGAGTATGTGTGGAGTGATGCATAGAAACAGATTGAGAAATTAAGAAGTATGTAGGAGAGTGGGACAACAGGAACCCCTATCGCCCAGAGCGGAAAGAAGGGTGCTATGCTGGTATGAATATGTTGAACGAATGGGAGATTAAATGCTTACAAAGAGAATATAAGAGTCAGAAACAAGTGGAAATAGTGTTGGAAGATAGAGAGATGACTGAAGAAAAGGCAAGAGAAGTGGTAATGAATAGGAATAAATGGAGAATGATTGTGAATAGATGAGTGATAACGCGATCATAGGGAGTGGGGGTCAGGCGCCAGTTGGACCGGTTAGCCGGTGTATATATGAAGATCCATGCCTGGAAGTGATGAGGGCAGGCATTGTGGTGCGCTCCGCTGCGTGTCTGCCTGCTGGGACTGCAAACTCTCTGGGAAGTCTGGGACCTGGGAGTCTTTTGCTGGGGACCCCCAATGGGCCTTGGTCTTTGGGTATTCTGGACGACCTACAGTAGATGTGTGTGCATTTATATTTTTATTTTCTGGCTTCTGTTTGAGCTCTGTCTCGAGTCGGCCACCCCCACCTATTGGGTATGTGCCTGCGTATATACATACATATCTTCTCTGTCTCTGTCTCCCTCATATATGCACCAACAGTTAATATATACCTGGTAAACCATTTCAGATGCAGTGCCAGCCCAACCTAAGCGGATGCCAACAAGGGGAACAAGACGAACACTGTAGGCTGGTGTGTTGAGTGGCGGACAGTGTATTCTTGAGTGTTGTGTTGTATTATTGAATGTTGCGTTGTTGTATTCTTGAGTGTTGTATTTGTTGTGTGTTGAATGGGTGTCGGTAAACGGAACAAGATCAACACTGTAAGCTGGTATGTTGAGTGGCTGTGGTGGCAGACCGTGTATTATTATTATTGCATTGGGTTTGTTGTGTGTTGAACAAGTAGATGGAACCAGACCAACACTAGGCTGGTGTGTTGAGTGGCGGGCAGTGTATTTTTGAGTTTGTATTGTGTTGTATTGTTTTTTGTGTGTTGAGCAGGTGTTATTAAACTGAACAAGACTAGCACTGTCTGTAGGCTGGTTTGTTGAGTGGCAGATGGCGTATTCTTGTTGTATTGTGTTGAGCAGGTATAAGTAAATGGAACAAGACAACACTGTAGGCTGGTGTGTTGAGTGGATATAATTGCGGTTGTAATTTATCTTCGGTCAGGGATACGTTGTGTGTGTATTGTCTGTGTGGATATGTATGGTGGGGGGGGGGGGGGGGGTGACGGGTTGTGTGTGTTGAGGGTGTGTGCTTGAGGTTGTAAAGGGTGCTTGGGGTTGTTTATGGGTTGCAAATTGTGGTGTTTTAACTTGTTAGTATGTATGATTTGTTCGTGGTTCTATGCTTGTACCTGTGTACTTAGTGACAAGATGTTTTGCAATAAAAGTATAAAGTATTATGTAAAATTACTAGATTGATGCATATAATTAATTCAACTATGTTCAACCATATGAAATGCCTGTAAACAAATATACAAAATATATTAGTTTGCAAGTAAGGTATGAATATTTAACCTGTGCATTATAATAAACTCTATTTTTCATTTTCTTTGTCATTATCCGATCAGCGAGAGCGAGTACAAGGGCGCAAAATTATTAACCTTTTCTGTACCGATGCAGTCCTTTTAACTTTATGCTGGCTGCTATTAGAATATTTGATTCAGCTTAGGAAGGAGGTATACCCATTACAACGCTACATACTCTCAATTATTCCCTTTATCTACCACTTATCCTTCCTAAGCTTTATAAAATCAGCTAAACGTAGCTGAACTTCAATAAGAAAGACGTCGCCGGTACAGAAGGGGTTAATTAATGGAAAGTATTAATTTGATTGTAAACTCATGTTTTGAAAGTGTCCATAAGCCGGTTTATGAAGGTACAGCTGTAACCCCTTCAGTACCAGGGAATATGATAAAAAGGACTTAAATCATATTCTGGAAGCTATTAGATTGTATTCAGCTTAGGAAGGACCTCTAGCAATAAAAAGGCTTCCAACTATGTCAACCAACCCTTTTAACTACTACAGATTCCTCCTAAGCTGCATACTATCTTTTCAATAGAGCTAGAATATAATATAGCACACGTCGCTGGTACAGTTTGCCAAATAAGTTATGCCGCGGCATAAAGTATATTACGATCAATAATTGGTATCAACAATGTGATGTTTGACAGTCTTATTGAAGCTTGAAAATTACCTTAAGCCTACAAAAGATTTATAGAAAAAGTACACCTACGTTTATCAAATACACTACAACCCCTTGGGTCCATTGGTAGCATCATAATTTCTATTGGGACTTTATTATTGCTAATGGACTTAGAGCTATTCTCAAAAACAGGCCGAAAAAGGCAACTTTGGGATTTTGAAATAGTCCTGTGGCAGAGGGCCAAAATATTGTTTACATTTAATCAATGGACTCTCCATGATGTCGGGATTCCAAATTTAGGCGAATTAATTGTGCCCATTGTCTATTCGGAACAATAAAAATTATTGTTCCGAATTTGCCTGGGCAATATCAAGTTCGGTTAGGTTTGTCATAATTCAGCTAAGTTAACTTAGGGTAGGTTAAATAATCCAGGCGAATTTTCACAAGTTCTCAGGTAATTTTCAAAATTCAAATTTTTAGCGCTATATATTCAGATTTTTCACGACGTTGCGATTCCAACAGTATGACATTTATATATTTAGAAAACAAAAAATGTGCCCTTGGCAGCTATTCAAAGATTGAAGAAAAGCTTGAAATCACCCTAAACTTATGACTATGTATGGAATAAGTTTTACCATGTTTGTCAAGTACACTACAACCCCCTGTATATATTGGTAGCATCAGAATTTCTATAGAGGCAGTATTGTGGATAATCAACTTTGAACCATCCTCAAATTAATACAGGTCGAAAAAAGCAGTTTTGGAATATTGAAATGGTCTTGAGGCATAAAATAATATGTGCCCAATTTAATTTTACCTTCTCTCAATGGACTCTCCATGGTGTCAGGATTCCAATTATAGTCATGGTTTAATTGTGCCCATTGCCAATATGGCACAATAAAAAATGTTCCAAATTTGCCGGGGCAGACGAAATGTTGCATGTTAGGTCATTGTAGACTATTAAATTTTTAAGGGTATAATCCGATTCTTCACAACGGTGCAATTCCAACGGTATATGACATTTATATCGACTGGGATTTTATTGTGGATAATTGAATTCGAACCTTCCTCGAATGGTATGTTTGGGGATTTTGAAATGCTGCTGTGGTCTAATTAATGGATCCAAATTAATTTCATCTTATATCCATTGATTCCCCATGGTGTCAGGTTTCCAAATAGTCTTGAATTACTTGATTGCATTGGCAATTGGGCACAGTCAAAATTATTGTTCCAAAGTTGCTTGGGCAATAATAGGTTAAATTAGGTGAGGTAAGATTGGGTTAGATTTAATTGCCCAGGTACTATATTGCAAGTTTTCAGGTCATTTTGGATTTTCACATGTGTGTGGTATACCGCTAATTTGGTCTCAAATAGTAGGCCATAGAACCATTTCAATATCCCAAAACTGCTTTTATCAGCGGGTTTTCGAGGATGGCTCAAATTTGATAATCCATAATAAAGCTCAATCAAAATTCTGATGCTGCCAATGAATCCATGGAGTTGTAGTGTAGCCTACTTGGGAAACATAGTTGGCATTATTCCAGACATTCTTTTGGGTGATTTAAAGCTCTAAATCAATCTTTGAACATTGCCAAAGGCATATATAATATCCAAAAAAAGAATTGTTGTATACTGTTGAAATCGCAACGTTGTGAAGAATCTGAATATAGTGCTAAGAATTTGAAATTCCAAAAATACCCAAAAGCCTGCATAATGTTTCCTGGATTTCTGCCTTAGGTTTTGTCGAGAAATAAACATTTCGCAAAGACTATTTATGACTATATTTGAAAATCTCTTCATGCGCTGAATTCAATGGAGCAAATCGTTTTATTTTCACCCATTTTTATGGCCTTGGGAGTTACTTGAACACTTACGCTGCGGGCATATTTCGGCTATATTAGGGCCTTTGTAGCGCGAACCAACATAACCCAACCTAACCAACCTGGCCTAGCCTAACCTAACTTAAAATAACCTAAGCAACCTAACTATGGTTGTTTGGACCAAACGGTATAGTCTCTGTGTACGCCTGGAAGCATGGAGGGCTTGTGGTGGCTCCGCTGTGGGTCTGCCTGCGGAAATCAGAGCCTGTCTGGGGGATCTAGGAATCTATTGCTGGAAATCCCAAATGGTCCTGGTGCCTCTGGGTATTCTCCTGGATGACCTACTGTAGATGTGAGTGATTTTGTGTTTTTTTTTTCTGATGTGTTATGACCCTGTTCAGGCTCCGTCTCGAATTTCCCCCCCCCCCTAAAAATAATAATAATAATAATAATAATAATAACTAAAGTTGCAAGCAACGTTGTGCGGGGTTCGAGCGGGGTTGCACGCAGGGTATTGTGTTGGATACAAGGGCTGTGCCACATATCAAAATATCATGCATCTCATCGGGCATGGAGAAAGTACAGAAGGAATATAGTGTAGCCATTTTGGCTATGGCCACTTAGACCATTAAGGAGTGTGACCATTTTGGTTAAAGCTATTAATCTCGTACGAGTTGTTGTTGTTGTTGTTGTTGTTCCCTAAGCTGCCTGGCCGAACAGCCCCGAGTCCCTGAGGAAGGCCTTGGCCACGATCGGGCTTTCCCACAGAGCTCTCATTGAGTGTAGATTGTGTTGTTGGCGTAAGTGGTTGTGTGAAATGCAGTCTTCTATTATGTGTTTAATGGTATGGGGTGCTGTATTACATCCCGGGCAGGCATCGACAACGGAGTCATCCAGTCTCTTCTGATAGCTGTATTTGTGTTCTCCTGTCCAGCTTGTCCCCGCCGTTGGGGAGCCACCTTGTCGTGGTGGCGGGGCTTGAAGCGGGGTCGCTGTCATCCACTCTTCGGAGCAGGGATTACAGCGGCGTCGTGGACGAAGTACACCCCCGTCGTCTTTGGGATAAGCGGAACCTTCCGGTGACGGCGTTTTTCTGGTTCCCGATTTTGACCTCGCTTTGCGGAGGGTTTCCTCCTCCTTTTTCACTAAATTGTGCCGGCTAGGCTCAAGACGCCTTCCCTCGCTGAGTGGGGAGTTCTGACTCCTCCCCGTTTACAGGGGCAGTGGCAGCTAGCTCACTGCACGTGGGGGTTGGTACCGGGGGCGGCGGCACGGTCGCCCGTGCTGTCGCTCCATGGACCGCCCATCAGTGAGGCCCGGTCTCGGTTTCCGGGGGTCCGGTCTACCTTCCTGGTGGGTTTCCTGGCTTCTGTCCGGCTGCCCTCCATTACGTACAGATTGGGGATGTTTGCAATTAATTTTGCCCTCAGTCCCAGTATAGCGGTTTTGCCTAAGCTAGGCCTCTCTGTACGTAGTGGTGCTATCCCCACTTGTCTCGGGGGGTAGGGTATGGGGATGAACCCCCTAGGACCTGCCCCTGTTTGTGCCGTCGGTGTGGGGGTCGGAGCTTCCTGCCTCGCGACAGGGGGCTCTGTTAGCTCTTATCTTTATTTTTGCTTTGTTTCTGATTTTTCTTTTCTTTTTCTTTCTTTTTCTTCCCCTTGGTTAGTTTTTCTTTCCTTTTTCGTTTTCCGACAAACCGAAATTAGAGTAGTAAAAACAACTTTGGTCATCATGGTCTGTCCATACAACCCCACTACCCCGGACCAAGCTAAGGCGCACCCTGTCCCCGTCCCACGCGATCTCACGGACTCTCCACCTGACCTTTCTCAACTCTCTGGGGCTTCCGCCCTCGACGCATCCGTACCTACTAGTACCGTACCAGCTCAAACCTCTGACTCTCTCCTCATTGACCGCTCTCCGGCGCCTTCCTCAGCTTCGACTTTGGTAGGCGTGGAGTGTGTCACCTCTCTTTCCGATTCTTCATTAGTTCAGCCTGCTCTTTCTTCTACAGCTTCCTCTTCCTTATCCCTCCCCGCTCCGCCAGTTCAGCCCTCTTCTCTTCCGTCGTTTGCTATCCCTTCTACTGCATCTGCCACTCTTCCTTCCTCCATTGCTTCCTCATCTCACATCGTCACTTTCGAACCATATTCTTCTTCTTTTTCTTCTCCTTCAGTTCCTTCGCCTTCGGTTCCATCTACTTCAGTTTCTTCTTCTGCTCGCCCTCGTTCTTCTATTCTTCCTCTCTCCGATCTCTTTGCCCCTGCCGATTTTGTTAAATTCTTTTCTATCCCCGCCTCAGCCCCTCTTGCCGGGGATGACCTTCTGTTCCACCTCAGTCTCCTTCAGAGGGTGGGCAAGGATGTCACTTTCCACTCTCGTCATGATCATTCCCGTCTAGTTACAGTGCAAAACGAGAGTCAGGCTGCTGCTATGGCGGCCTTTGCAGATCCCAACGGTACTCCCATCCCTGCTTTTAAAGACCAAAGAATGAACTCGTGCACAGGTACTGTCCTGATCCCTTCTTATATCCAACTCGGTGATCGGGACTTCAAAGATTGTGCCGACCTTATTGGGAAGGCCGTTGTTGCACAAGACCATGTTGTAATTAATATTGTCTGTTACACCATCCAACCTCGCCACAATCGCCGCTATCCCTCTAATATCGCTAAATTAACGTTCGATGGTAATATTCTCCCTTCTCACGTTATTGTCGGTGGTACTCGCATCGACGTCTTAGAATCCCTTCCCCGCCCTCAGCAGTGCAGGGGTTGCTGGCGTTTTGGCCATCCCGTGAAATACTGTCGCTCTGTCAACCCCGACTATCCTACATGCCCGTACTGTGCGCAACCTGGCCATATTGCTGATGAATGCCCGTCTACGACCCCCTGCTGCCTCAACTGTAAAGCCTCCCATCCTGCCTATTCCCATGATTGCCCCGTTTACAAATTTGAATCTGAAGTTACAATTCTTAAAGCAAAACAAGGCCTTACTCACTCTGCTGCCCGTAAGGAAGCTCTTCGCCTGGGCTTCTCCTCGTCCGATTTCTGCACTTATCTCTCACCCTCCCGTCTCTTCTTCCACTCCCTCCGTTCCGCTTCCCTTGTCCTCGTCCTCCTCTTCCTCTGTTCCGCTCTCTGTCCCTTCTTCCCTTACTTCTACGCCTTCGGTTTCTTCTGTCTCCACTCCTCCTATTACTGTCTCTTTCGTCTTCTATCCCTTTGTCTAACTCTTTCTCTGTGCTTGACTCTTCTACTCCTACTTCCGTTTCTTCTCCTTCCACTTCCTCTCCTCGCCCTCGCCCCTCTTCTTCTGGTTTGGCTCAATGCCCCACCCGCCAGCGGTCCCATCCCAAGCCTTCCTCTAGTTCTCCTCCTCCCTCGTCTCGTGGTTCCCTTTCCTTCCGGTCTCCTGTCTCTACCAAACGTATTTCCAAAATTCCTTCCCGTACCTCCCGTTCTCCCTCTCCCCACTCCTCTTCTAAACGCAGGGACTTCCACCGTAATGTCCGGAGTCCGAGTCCCGGTGAGAAGAAGAAAAAGAGGTTGCCTCCTTCCTCCACCCCTCCTTCTTCCTCCTCTCCATCTCTTTCTTCTTCTTCCTGCTTTCGCCCTCCCTCTGACTTAAACATGTCCTTTGAGTCCATTCCCAAGATTCGAGCCTTTCTCGATTCTTCTCGTCCCCCGCCTCTTACCGTTTCTGCTGACATTCATCCCGTCCCCTCTACACTGCCCCTTACCCCTCAACCGCCTCCTCCTTCCCCTGTCCCCCCCTCTTCCGTCTCTACCCCTTCCCAACCTTCTTCTCTTCCTTCTGTCTCTCTTTCGTCCTCTGCCCTTCCCTCCTCTCATTCTGGCCCTCCTCTTTCTTCTTCTCTTTCGCTGTCAAGCCTCCCTATGCCCCCCGGTTTTCGGTCCTCCCCTCTGCCTCCTTCTCTTCTGTCTCCCCGTTAACCCGTCCACCTCTTCATTGTTGTACATACGTGTGTATTTTTTCCCTTTATCATTATTTGTATTTATCTGTCTCCCCGTTCGCCCATCCGCCTCTTCATTGTTGTGTATAAGTGTGTATTCTTCCCTTTCTTTTTTTTTTGTTGGCTTTTGCCTCCTTTTAATTCTCCACGTTATCCTCATTCACCTTTTCTTAATTGTACATAAGTGTGTGTGTTTTACCTTTATTGTTATTTGTGTATATTTCTTTCCTTCTCTGTGTGTCCTTCCTCTTTTTCTGTGCGTTCTTATTTTCGGTGGCTTTTGCCTCCTTTTCTGGTTTTCTTTTGTCTGTTTTCGTTGTTTTTTCGTCCTTTAGTCTCCTCTTAGTTTCTTTGTTCTTTTTCTTTTATTATGTCCATTTTGCAGTGGAATCTTCGTAGTCTTAATGCTCAAAGGATTGACTTACGTTTTCTTCTTTCTCTTCACTCCCCTAAGGTCGTTTGTCTTCAGGAGACTCGTCTTTTCTCTCCTCCTGTTCCCTTTCCTCATTACTCTTTTTATAGTACTCCCCCACTCTCTCCATGATACTTGTCTTCTTATTCATCGTTCTGTCCCTTTTGAAGAGCTGTCCTTTTCTACTCATTTCCCTTGCACCTTTGCTAGAGTCTATCTTGACCGCTGGTTAACAGTGGTTTCTGTGTATTTGTCGCCTTCTCTTCCCATCGATTTTACCGAATTCTCCGAGATTTTATCTAAGTTGCCCACTCCATTCTTAGTCCTTGGTGATTTTAATGGTCGGCACACCTTGTGGGGTGACAATGTTATTTCACCCCGGGGTCGTCGGCTTGAACCTTTTCTCTCGGACCGTCATCTTTTTCTCCTTAATTCTGGTGCTCCTACTCATTTTGATGCTCGGACTCGTACGTTTTCCTGTATCGATCTTTCCCTGTGTTCCCCTTCAGTTTCCCTTGATTTTCATTGGTCAGTTCTCGAGAATTCTCACAATTCCGACCATTTTCCCATTCTCCTTTCTCTGACTACCTACTCTCCTACTCCTAACTCCCCTCGTTGGTGCTTCCAGCGGGCGGACTGGTCTTCTTTCGCTTCCCTTACTGTTCCTTCTTTGCTTCCTCCTCCTTTCTCATCGGTCCGTGTCATGCTCTCGTTTTTTCTGGATCTGGTTTTCGGTGCTGCTTTGACGTCCATTCCCCGGACGTCTCGCCCTTTCTCGTCTAAATGCGTCCCTTGGTGGTCTCCTGAGTGTTCCAGGGCCCTCCGGGTTAAACGGGCGGCTTGGAAAAGCTTTCGCCGTAAGCGTCTCACCCCTGCTTCTCAGGAGTCGTTTTTTCTCTTTCGCCGTGCATCTGCTCTTTTCCGTCGTACTACCAAAGCCGCTAAACGCCGGAGTTGGGAGTCCTAAGTTTCTTCTATTACGTCTCGCACTCCTGTCGCTTCGGTTTGGAAACGTATTCGTAAGATCTCTGGTAATCATCTTCCCCTCCGTGCTCCAGTCCTCCGCATTGATGGTGTTTCTGTGGCGGACTCCGAAACAATTGCTAATCGATTGGGCTCGTACTTTAGCTCAGTTAGCAGTGGTTCTCACCTCTCTGCTGAGTTTCACTCGCTTAAAGTTGTTGCGGAAAGTACTCCAATTACTTTTAGTCTTTCCTCTGACGAATCCTATAATGCTCCTTTTTCCTCGACTGAGTTACACACCGCTCTCCGTGCCTGTAAGAACACTTCTGAGGGTCCTGATGGTATCCATTATCTCATGCTCAAACATCTTTCCTCGCAAGCTCTGGTCTTCTTGTTAGCTCTCTATAACACGATTTGGTCTTCTGGTGTTTTCCCTCCCTCTTGGGGTACTGCCCTGACCATACCTTTTCTTAAACCTGGCAAGTCTGGGTTCTCGCCACAGGACTATCGCCCTATTGTCCTTACCAGTTGCCTGTGTAAACTCTTTGAACGTATGATTAACGCTCGTCTCATGTGGATTCTTGAGTCGCGCCATTTGTTGTCTTCTTCCCAGTTCGGGTTCAGACGTGCTCGTAGTACGCTTGACCCCCTCATTCGCTTGGAATCTTATATCAGGACGGCTTTTGCTCGTCGTCAAACTGTCATTGCTGTTTTTTTCGATCTCGAAAAAGCCTATGATTCTACCTGGAAGTACCACATTTTGCGTCAGCTCCGTTCTTGTGGCATTTACGGTAATCTAGGGGTCTTTATTCAGAATTTTCTTTCTTCTCGGTCCTTTCGTGTCAGAGTCGCTTCCCACTTATCTCGTCTTTACCCTCAGTTGGAAGGTGTCCCTCAGGGTTGTGTCCTGAGTACCGTCCTTTTTCTCATTGCTATCAACGGTATCGTGTCTTCTCTTCCTGTCGGGGTTCGGTCTTCCTTGTATGTCGACGACTTTGCGATTTACGCAGCCGACTCAGATATTGCCGCTTTACATCTTCTTATCCAATCCGCTATTCTGGCTGTTTCTTCATGGGCAACCCGCCACGGGTTCCGTTTTTCCACCTCCAAATCCTGCGCGATGTCCTTTTCTCGTTGCCATTCTATTCCTCATCCTCCTCTTACTCTTTATGGTACTGCCCTCCCTTATCGTTCCTCTACTACTTTTTTGGGTCTTACTTTTGATTCTCGTCTTAATTGGTCCGCTCATGTTTCTTCTCTCAAGGTTGCTGCCTTACTCCGCCTCCGCCTTCTTCAGTCCTTGTCCCACCTCACTTGGGGTGCTGATCGAGCGCTTCTTCTTCGGCTTCATACGGTTCTTGTCCTCTCTAAGTTGGATTATGGCTGTCAAGTTTACTCTTCAGCCTCTGATTCTGTTCTCCATGCTCTTGATTCTGTTCATCACTCTGGTCTTCGTCTTGCCCTTGGTGCTTTTCGTTCCTCTCCTGTTTAAAGCCTCTATGCTGAGTCTGGTTTCCCTTCTCTTTATCGCCGTCGGGCTCTCCTGTCCCTTCGTTCTTACGCTCGCCTTCAACAATTCCCATCTTCCCATCTTTCCCTTCCCCCTTCGGTCGTTGCTACTTTTTCGTCTCACCCCCGTCTTGGTTCTCCGTTTTCTGTCCGCATGCTCTCTCTGCTCGCATCGTGCTCTTTCCCTGTTTCTAACGTCCTCCCTTTCCGCTTTTGCTCTTTTCCCCCCTGGCTTTTCCCTCGTCCTTCGGTTTGCCCTTCCATCCTCCCTTGTTCCAAGTCCTCTACTTCTCCCCTCGTTCTTCGGTCTCGTTTCTTAGATCACCTCTCTCTTCACGCTACAACCACTCCCGTGTTTACTGATGGCTCCAAGACGTCGGTAGGCGTGGGGTTTGCCGTCCTTTTTCCCACTTGCTCGTATCAATATTCTTTGCCTCCCGTTGCCAGTATTTTAACTGCTGAACTTTATGCTATTTTTATTGCCCTCCGTTTTATGTGTTCCTTCCCCTCCTCGTCCTTTACTTTGTTCTCTGATTCTCTCAGTGCTCTACTTCTCTTACAGTCCTCCCCTGCTCTACACCCTTTAGTTCTTTCCATTCAGGAATGGCTTTTCCGCCTTTCCGTCCGCAAAAAGCTTGTACATTTTTGCTGGGTTCCCAGTCACGTTGGCGTTTGCGGTAATGAGCGGGTTGATTGCCTTGCTCGTTCTGCTGCCGTGCGGTGTACCCGCTCCTCACTTGCTGTCCCGGCCTCTGATTTCTTCCCTGCCTTGTCCAGGTTTCTTTGGTCGAGGTGGCAGACTCAGTGGTCCACTATCTCCGTTAATAAACTTCGTTCTGTCAAACCGTCCGTTTCTGGGTGGTCTGATCCCTCCCACCGTAATCGCCGTTGGGAGACGGCTTTGGCCCGTCTCCGCATTGGCCACACCAGACTTACCCATTCGTTTTTAATGTCCCGTTCTCCTCCGACTCTTTGCTCGCACTGTACCGTTCAGCTTTCTGTCTCCCATCTTTTCCTCGATTGCCCCTTATTTTCCGTTGCCCGCACGCGTTTCTTCCCTTTTCTAGCTCTCCTCCGCCAGCCGCCATGTCTTGCAGATTTTCTTTCTGAATCTCCCTCGTTTTCTATCTCCCGTATTATGTCCTTCCTTCATCATGTTCGAGTTCTCGATGATATTTAGTTAACTTCCTTCCCGTCTTTCCGTATTTCGTGCCATATGGCCTTTGTCGCCTGGTGCGTTGACTTCATTAATGTAATGTAATGTCCAGCTTGTGAGCAGGGTTGCGGTGGATTTGGCTGGGGGTAGATTAAGTCTGTTTGTAGTGCACCAGCCATGTAGTGTGTTGAGATAGGGTTGAAGGAGATCTGTTGCTCTTTTTGGGTCATGGTGTGTGCATGTGAGTCATCTGCATAGTAGGCTAAGTTTATTTGGGGCGTATTGGGTGTAGTTATATTGTGCATGTACAGATTGAAGAGTGCGGGCGATAGGACGGATCCTTGTGGGACTCCGTTTGGAAAGTTTCTGATTTTAGATGACTGACCGGCAAAAGATACGTGTGCACATCTGCCTGCTAGGAAGTTGGCCAGCCACCTTTTTGTGTTGTTGTGCATGTTTGTGTTGTAGATTTTGTTTGTTAGGTTGTGGCGGGGGATGGCATCGAAGGCTTTACTAATGTCGAGTGTGGCTAATAGTGATCTGTGTGGTGGTCTAGCTGAGTTTATGCCGTCAAAAGCTCTTTGTGTAAGGTCTGTGAGAAGAGTGTTTGTGGAGTGCAGTGGCCTAAAGCCATGTTGTGTTGGAGCTAGGGGTAGGTCGGGTGTAATTAGTTGTAATACTAGGCGTTCCATGACTTTGGAGGGGGAGCAAAGGAGTGTGATGGGGCGGTGCGAGGAGGGTAGCGTGGGGTCTTTGTTGGGTTTGGGGAATGTGGTGATGAGACCATGCTTCCAAATGTCTGGTATTGTGTTGTGTGAATAACTGTAGTTTGATATGTTAGTGAGTGCTTGTATGCCTTGTGGTCCCAGGTGTCTGAGGTGTATGTTGCTTATGTTGGCTAGGCCACAAGCGGGTGAGTGCTTGAGATTGTTGATGATATGCTTTGTCTGGTGATTAGTGAAGGGTGTATAGTCAGGGTCTGTGGGGAATTGTCTCTTACGTCGGATGACACGTCGGTCGTCTTTGTGAGGTTTTAGGTGACTGACATGTGAGAAGTGATTGATGAGAGTGTTTGCTTGTTGTTTACATGAAGGAGTAGAGTCTGTTGTTGTGATTGCAGCATGTGATTGTGTTGTGTTGCTATTGGAAAGTGTGATGCTGTTTAGTGTTTTGTAGAGTTTTTTGGGGTTTGTTTTGTGATCAAGTGTTTGTAGGAAGTTATTCCAATTTAGTTTTTGTTGTTCTTGTATTTTGTTGTTAGTTTGGGTGTTGAGTGCTTGGATTTGTTGTGTGATGTCTTGTGTGTGGGGTGCTGGGGAGTGTTTCAGTATGTCGCGTTGTCTGATTAGGTTTTGAATTTCTGGTGTGAAGTTGGGGTTGTGTCTTTTTCTGTTACCTCTTGGAATGTGTTTCTTGTCAGTGTTTTGGATAGTTTTATTGAGTATGTGTACAGCATTGTTGATGTTAATGATGGGTGTACTGTTTAGAGTTGTGAAGTGTTGTTCTGTCTCATTTTTTGTGAAAGCTTCCCAGTTAGGTATTTTATAATTGGTGTATGTGTGTTTGTGGTTAGCTGGGGTGAGTCTGGTTTTGGTAGTGATAATGATCGGGAGATGGTCAGAGCCTAAGCTTCTGACCACCCTCCAGGATGTTGTGGGGGCGAGTTCTGGGGAGCAAAAGGTGATGTCTGGAGATGATGGGTTATAGAGGGCTTGGTGAGGAATATGGGTATGTTGATGGATGTCGTTAAGGATGATGAGGTTAACAGTTTGGTTTTGTAGTACCAGCCCTCTGTCTGTGTCGGGGTTGTCGACAAACCAGGCCGACGTCTTGGCGTTGAAGTCACCACCCAGGATGATGTGTGGTGTGTTTGTTATGTGTTGTAAGTGTGGTCTGTATTAATTTGGTACTGTAGGGGATGTATGTGTTTATGATGGTTATGTTGGAGTTGTTGCCAGTGCGTATTTTAATTGATTGTATTTCTGTTGTGTTATCATTTGGGGGGAGGAGGGATTTGGTTTGTACACTGGTAACTATGTATGATATTTCTTTGTGTACCAGGGTGATGAGTCCACCGCCTCCGCCGACAGCCCTGTCTTGTCTGATGGTGGTGAAATCATGAAATGTGGGTGTTTTTTGTATTGTGCGGAGTTTTGTTTCTTGTAAGATGGCAATGTGTATGTTGTGTTGTTTGATGAAGTGTGAGAGTTTGTGTTTCTTTGTGTTGATGCCATCTATGTTCAATTGGAGAATGTTAATGTTATGTGCATGATGTATGTTGGGTGCTGCTGCACGAGGATGGGGTGGGGGTGAGGGAGGGGGTGGGGGTGGGGGTGAGGGAGGGGCTGGGGGTTGGGATGGGTGAGGTGGGGGTGGGGACTGGGGAGCAGGAGATGGGGGTTGGAATGGATTAGGATGGGGTGTGGTATGTCTTTGCCTTTGTATGTCTTTGCCTTCTTACGCATCAAATCAACCAAGCTACAGACCAACATGGTGAAACACATACAATAGCACTGGATATATCAAAGGCATTTGATAGAGTCTGGCATCAATCCTTATTGTCGAAGATGTCACACTACGGCCTTGCATCATTAGTTCCACTAATTTCTTCTTATCTTCATAACAGAAAAATACGTGTAATGGTAGATCGCCTTTATTCTCAATTTCACTCAATAAATGCTGGTGTTCCCCAGGGATCAGTTTTGGCCCCAACTCTGTTCCTCATTCATATCAATGATCTCATATCTACCACTCATATCCAATACATTCCTACGCAGATGACTCAACACTCCACAGTTCCTTCACATTTACCAATTCTTTCACCCAACCCGATCTTATAAATTCAAAAATAAACACTGCAATTTCTCTGAACCAGGACCTTTCTAGAATTAATGAATGGGGACAAGAGAATCTAGTTTCTATGAATGCACAGAAAACCAAGTACATTCAATTTTCTAACCGACAGAATCTCACTGACTCCCATATATTTTTTAATGATGTAAATATTCCCACTTCCCCTAGTATTGACATTCTCGGTGTAACATTAACTACTAACTTGAGCTGGACACATTATGTTAGAAGCATTGCTAAGAATGCCTCTAAAAAACTGGGACTCCTGTACAGAGTTCGAGAATTCTTCACTGACGAGCAGTTGGCCGTAATATATAAAAGTCATGTGCGCTCTCAGATGGATTACTGTTCACCTCTGTGGGGTGGAAGTGGAGTGGTTGCATTGAGGCAGTTGGACAAAATTCAAAATAAAGCTATTAGATTAATCAATAACCCTGCAATCACACAGGACCTTCCTACATTAGCCATACGAAGAAACGTTGCATCCCTTGCATTATTCTACAGATATTTTCACAGCAATTGTTCCGAGGAACTTGCTTCAATTGTGCCGCCTCTCCACATCTTTCCCCGTAGAACTAGGGCAGCTGAGAGCGCCCATGAATTTACACTTTCTCCTCCACAATGCAGAACTTCTGCTTATCAGAATTCATTTATCCCCAGAGCTACTACTCTTTGGAATTCACTTCCCTCGAATTGCTTTCCACAAACTTACAATCAACAAATGTTTAAATCCAGTTGTTACAAACATTTTATGAATGGAGGATGCCTTTAGGCACATGGACCTTTTTGTTTTATCTGTGTTTTTCCTTCCTCCGTTCATTGTCTCTTAAAAAAAAAAAAAAAAAAAAAATGTTGAGTTGAGGATGTGGATGGTATGGGAAGGTTAGGTGGCTTAGGGAGGAGAGGTGGACAGGTTTTAGGGGGGAGGGAGTGGATGATATGGGAAGGTTAGGTGGGTTGGGGAGGAGAGGTGGACGGGTTTTAGGCGAGGGATTTGACTGGGAGAGGGAGGGGCATGAGGAACAGGTCCAGGTGTTCGTGTAGTGTTTCTTGGAGGCAAGTGTTGTGCAGGTGAAGTGGGTCCAGTTCCTCCATGAATTGCAGAGAACTGAACCATTAGTGTGGCGACTCGAAGTGATGGGTTTTGAGCAAGTTGGACATATGTATGTGTAGGTGGGTCCTGGGTTGCTCTCAATGTCTCCGGCTAGAAGATGTGTTCGAGAAATGACAGCCGGAGAGTCATTTCTCGATGTAGGAAAAACTGTGTGATGTGTGTGTGTGGTGTGAGGTGTGGAAATTCCCGGCGCGACCGAAGCCGCTCCAAGGACTCCTGTACGAGTAGGCATAATTGCCCGAAATTGCCTTCATTCCCTGCTCATTTTCATGCATAAGTAAAAGCCAGAGCGTAATACAATTATGTATTCGTGAAAGTACGGTAATAGCTTTCAAATTACTCCTGAATCATCCCTGTACGACGTCTGGTTTTCTTGTAAGGATCTTGCAAACGAAGGGCAAAATTGCTAAAAATTACCAAATCCGATAGGCCTAGGCGAAATCGGTAAAAATTACCAATTTTTTCTGTTTTCGCTATGTGTGATGCTGCACATAAGTGAACTCTCTCTCACACAAACCTCAGTGTCGTGGCGGGGTCTGTAGGCTCCGGCTGACGTCCATCCGTGCTGCTTGCAAAAGCTGGCCTGGCTCACAGGCTACAAAATAGCCGGAAAATCGTCTCCGTCATATGAGGGGCCCCGCGGGAATTGGGTTAAGAAGTGTGGTTGTTTTTATTATTTGATAGGGTCACCATAAGGGTAATGGTGTGGCATTTTTTCTGTACAGAAGCTTGGCCTTTTTGGTTGGGGCTTATGGGAATGGTAGTGCACTTGTGGACGTATGTGTGGGGAGGAGGCTGTGGATAGCCAACACCTTCTTCCGACACAGAATGATCCACAGGTACACGTGGAAACGGATGTTGACGATGAAGGATAAGACAGTGGTGGAACGAAAGTCATTGATTGATTATGTATGTGTGGATGAACGAATTAAGAAATCTGTGATGGATGCTAGGGTGTATAGGGGTATTGGAGGGGGTCTGTCTGATCATTATGTAGTGGTAGCTAAGGTTAGGATACAAAAGAAGTGGGTGAGGAGAGCTGGAGGGAGGCGAGAGGAGGGTGGAGAGGTTGCAGGAGGAGGAAGTCAGGGAGGAGTACAGGAGAGCAGTGGAAAGACGACAAGGTGGGTTCGACCTGGAAGTTATGGAGGAAGTGGAGGAGATGAGCAAGGTGTTTAAGGATGAGATTTGTGCAGCATGTGAGGAGGTGTGTGGAGTGAGGAGAAGAGGGAGGGGAGTGAAAGGTACAGCATAGTGGACAGAAGAGGTAAGAATAGCTATGGAAGAAAAGAAGAAAGCATATAGAGAGTGGTTGGGTAGTAGAGGGAATGAAGATTCCGAGAGACAGAAACGAGCACCTGAGTGTAAAATGGAGGGAGAGTAAGAAACTGTTCTGGAAAGAAGTCAAGAAAGTTAGGGAAGGTAGCAAGGGAAACAGTAAGGGTGTGAAAGATAAGAATGGGAGAATGCTAGCCGAGAAGCAAGAGAGAGTCGAAAGATGGAGGGAGTACTTTAGTGAGTTGCTAAATGTAAGGAATGAAGAGCCAGCATACATAGCTGGATATGGTATGGGAGGGAGAAGAAGAGAAGTAGTGGAGGAGGAGGTGGGGATCAGGAGGTCAGAAGAGTGGGAAGCCATGAAAAGAGTGAAGTTGGGGAAAGCACCAGGAACAGATGGAGTGTGTGGGGAAATGTTGAGTTATGGTGGTCAGATAGTGATAGAATGGGTATGGAAAATGTGCAAACTAGCATGGGAGAAGGGGAGTGCACCCAATGACTGGAAGACTGGCATAATAGTCCCCCTATATAAGGGCAAAGGGGAAAGAGGAGTGTGTGGTAACCACCGAGGAATATGTCTTCTAAGCGTAGTAGGGAAGGTATACAGTAGGGTACCGGTAGTGATTGAGAGAGTGAGAGTGAGAACGGAGAAATGGATAGGCGACGAGCAGGGAGGTTTTAGGAAGGGAAGAGGATGTGTAGATCAGATTTTTACCCTGAATTGTGTTGTGGAGAAGTATCTGGAGAAGAAACAAAAGGTGTATGTTGCCTTTATGGACTTGGAGAAGGCCTATGACAGAGTGGATAGAGAAGGTTTTTGGAAAGTACTTAGAATATACGGAGTAGAGGGCAAGTTGCTGAAAGCAGTGAAGAGCATGTATGAGGGTGCAAAGGCGGCAGTACGTGTGGAGAGTGAGCAGAGCGAGTTCTTTGACCTGAATGTTGGGTTGAAACAGGGGTGTGTGATGTCCCCGTGGTTGTTTACTGTATATATGGATGGAGTCATAAAAGAAATACTATCAAGAGCAGTGGATGTTGGTGTATCGCTGAAAAGGGAGGGAATTGAGTGGAAGCTACCTATACTGCTGTTTGCGGATGATACAGTTCTGATGAGTGATAATGAATGGGAGTTGCAGGGTCTGGTAAATGAGTTTGGAACAGTGTGCGAAAAACGGAATTTGAAGGTAAATGCGGGGAAGATCAAGGTTATGGTCTTCGAAAGGGGTGAAGTCACAGAGTGTGAGGTGAAGCTGAACGGTCAGGCTATGGAGATCGTCAACTCTTTTAAGTATCTGGGCAGTGTGTTGAGTAAAGATGGGACTATGGATGAAGAAGTGCGGGAGAGGGTACAACAGGGGAAGAGGGTTGTAGGAACGCTAAAAGCAGTAACAAGAAATAGGGTGGTCAGT
This sequence comes from Paralithodes platypus, assembly GCA_032716605.1. Lineage (NCBI taxonomy): Eukaryota > Metazoa > Arthropoda > Malacostraca > Decapoda > Lithodidae > Paralithodes > Paralithodes platypus. The sequence goes on along the minus strand of CM064488.1, from coordinate 22,592,067 downwards.
ATGGAAGTGAAGAAGTCCTTGCATGACAGTGTGGTAAGCCCGACACTGACTTACGGAAGCGAAGCATGGACGTTGGTTGAGAGACTCAGACCAAGAGTGAGAGCAGTGGAAATGAATTACTTAAGAAGTGCATGTGGAGTTTCATGGAGGGATAGACAGACTAATGAGGAAGTAAGAAGGAGGTGTGGTGTGGAGGTAGATGTGCTGGAAAGTGTGAAAAGGAACAACTTGAGATGGTTCGGCCATATGGAACGTATGGAAAGCGAGAGAATGACTAAGAGGGTGTATGAGAGCGAGGTGGAGGGACAGAGAGGGAGAGATAGACCGAATGAGAGGTGGAAGGATGGAGTGAGGAAGTACATGAACGAAGACAGTGCTGGTTGGGGGGAGGGGCGTCGACTGACTGGAGACAGAGGTGCATGGGGGCGGTTCGTTCTTGGCCACCCCTTCGGGGATCACGGCATCAGGCAATAGATAGATAGATAGATGTTAAAAATATCTTATATATTTTTGTTTAGCTTTACTTGGCATTCCTCTTCCTCTATGTATCTAGCAATTTAACCCCCTCAAACTCCTTATGACGCGATGGTGTGGTAATTACCCCGGGCCAAAAAGCTCTAAAAGAAGATCGAGTGATAACTCAAGCGAGCTTGAAATACGCAGGCGTTTCGTTCATGGTCACCCCTTCGGGGATCAAGGTGTCCGGCAATATATACTGGTAGGCTATAGATAAATTCATTTTTGGGCTATTTCTTCCATTTTATTTATCCTGTTAAAGTGCTTGATTGATTTTTGTGCTAATGTAGTTAGTATTTGGTGTAATTTTACATATTTCAGCTAAATCTGGAGAGCACATGCAATTTATTTGTGCATATTCAGTAAGTATTGCTGGGGAAAGGGTTAATGTATTCATCTTTTTGGGTATTTATTCTATGTTTTTATCCTGTTTCTGTGATTGATTGAGTTTTGTGCTAATGTAGTTGGTATTTGGTATAATTTTACATATTTTAGATAAATCAGAAGAGCACATGCAATATATTTGGGCATTTTCAGTTAGTATTGCTGGGGAAACGGTTAACATACAGTATTCATCATAGGAAGGGAAGAGGATGTGTAGCTCAGATCTTTGCCCTGAAATATGTTGTGGAGAAATATCTTGAGAAGGGACAAAAGTGTTATGCTGCCTTCATGGACTTGGAGAAGGCCTATGACAGAGTTGATAGAGAAGGTATGTGGAAAGTACTGTACTGAGAATATATGGAGTAGATGGCAAGTTGCTGAAAGCAGTGAAGAGTATGTATTAGAGTGCAAAGGTATCAGTACGTGTGAAGAATGAACAGAGGGAGTTCTTTGATCTGAATGTTTGGTAAAGCAAGGGTGTGTGATGTCCAGATGGTTGTTCTATATATACAGTATATGGATGGAGTCATAAAAGAAATACAAGGAAGAGCAGTGGATGTTTGTGTACTGCTGTTTGCTGATGATATGAATGGGAGTTGCAGGGTCTGGTAAATATTTTTGGAACAGTGTGCGAAAAAGGGAATCTGAAGGTAAATGCGGGGAAGAGCAAGGTTATGGTCTTCGAAAGGGGTGAAGCCACAGAGTGTGAGGTGAAGTTGAACGGTCAGGCTATGGAGATTGTCAGCTCATTTAAGTATCTTGGCAGTGTACAGTGTAAAGATGGGAGTATGGATGAAGAAGTGTGGGAGAGGGTGCAACAGGGAAAGAGGGTTGTAGGAATGCTGAAAGCAGTAACATGAAATAGGGTGGTCAGCATGGAACTGAAGAAGTCATTGCATGACAGTGTGGTAATCCCGACATTGACTTACGGAAGCGAAGCATGGACGTTGTTGGAGAGATTCAAACCAAGAGTGAAAGGGATGGAAATGAGTTACTTGAGAAGTGTGTGCAGAGTTACATGGAGGGATAGACAGATGAATAAGGAAGTACGAGAGAGGTGTGGTGTGAATGTACTGGAAAGTGCGAAAAAGAACACCTTGAGATGGTTCAGCCATGTGGAACGTATGGGAAGCGAGAGAATGACTAAGAGCATGTACGAGTGAGGTGGAAGGACAGAGGGAGAAATAAACCGAGAGAGAGGTGGAAGGATGGAGTTAAGAAGTATATGCGTGAAAGCGGTGCTGGATGGGAGGAGGGGCATCGACTGACTTGGGACAGAGGTGCATAGGGGTGTTTCGTTCGTGGCCAATCCTTCGGGGATCAAGGCGTCCGTCAATAGATAGATAGATAAATTCATCTTTAGGGCTATTTCTTACATTTTCTTTAACCTGTTAGTGTACTTTATTAAATTTTTTGGTAATGTAGTTGGTAATTGGTGTAATTTTACATATTTCAGATAAAGGATGTCAACAGAATAACATATGATGAGCTGAAGAGACGTTTAGGTATAAAGAGTATTAGCGAGGAGATGCGTACAAGTAAACTGGGATGGTATGGACATGTGGAGAGAATGGATGAACAAAATTGGGTGAAAAGATGCAGGTCTGCGATTGTGGAGGGAGCTGCACCAAGGGGTGGACCGAGTAAGACCTGGGATCGGACTATACGTGCCGATCTCAAATCCAAAAACTTGACAAGTAAAGCATCCCTTAACAGGGTTGCCTGGAATGACGCCATTAGGAAAAGAGACTGAAACTGCACATCTGTGTGGAGCACTCAGTCTTAAAATGTTATGCATGTATGTATGTATACATCTGAAGAGCACATGCAATCTATTTAGGCATTTTCAGTCAGTATTGCTGGGTAAAGGGTTAACATATTAATCTTTTGGAGTATTTCTTCCATTTATTTATCCTGTTTGTGAGTTTTATTGATTTCAGTGCTACTGTAGTGGTATTTGGTGTAATTTTACATATTTATATAAATCTGAAGGGGACATGCAATATATTTGGGCATTTTCAGTCAGTATTGATGGGGAAACGGTTAGCATACTGTAGTCATCTTAGGAAGGGAAGAGGATGTGTAGCTCAGATTTTTGCCCGGAAATGTGTTGTGGAGAAATATCTGGAGAAGCGACAAAAGTTGTATGCTGCATTTATGGAGTTGGAGAAGGCCTATGACAGAATTGATAGAGAAGGTATATGGAAAGTACCGGTACCGGTACTGAGAATATACGGAGTAGATGGCAAGTTGCTGAAAGCAATGTAGAGCATGTATGAGGGTGCAAAGGTGTCAGTATGTGTGGATAATTAACAGAGCGAGTTCTTTAACCCTAGTCTAGCGGGTGGTCTGTGGCCGTTTTGGGCCTTTTCAGGCCATTCTGACTGCTATATCAACCATCAGCATGAAAGGAACTGTATTGTGCCGAAAACTAGGTGGAAATCGCTACACAATGACACCACATACAGCTACGTAGCACTCGTGGAGCACTGACAGTGTTACCTCAAAGATGGAAGTTTAGCGGATTTTCCTACATTGTTCACTTTTAGCGAACTATTCGTCACACTGTCATCCTCCCGTGCGGTGGGGGAACTGGAGTTAGTGTGGGCCGGGAGGCCACAGATGTCGGACGTATGGTTCATTACTGTTCCACCCATTTTCACTCGATTTTCACCCATTTTTCACCCGTTTTTTGCCAGTTTCTTTAACTCGACTTATGTTGCGCGCCGCTCTTTAAGGGTCTGAATGTTGGGTTAAAGCAAGGGTGTATGTGATGTCCCGATGGTTGTCCAATATATACCAGGTGTAGTTGTGCGTCATGACAATGACCCTTTTCATCTTGATGAACCAAGGGCTTTCCAGCAGTCTTCTTTCTTTGAGAGGTCATTCTCCTACATGGCTCCGAGGTTGTATAACAGGTTGCCGCTGTCCATGAGACAACTGAGTTCTGTTGAATGCTTCAAGAGACAACTTAAGACTTTTCTCTTTGAGAGAAGCTATGATCTTGAGAGAGGTGTCATAACAGATGGCTATAGAGTTTAGGCTATTTTGCCACTGCTAGTGATTGTTAAATGTGTGTTGTATTTAAGCCTTCTTTTGATGCATTGATTTTGTTCTTTTTTCTTTCTCTTTCCGAGCGCTAGTGAATTCTTCGGAAAAATTGGCGCTTATGAGAAATAAGTAACATGCTTATTATTATTATTATTATTAGTAGTACAGTATATGGATGGAGTCATGAAAGAAATACAAGGAAGAGCAGCGGATGTTGGTGTACCGCTGATAAGGGAAGGAAACGAGTGGAAGTTGCCTCAACAGTACAGTACCGGTACTACTGTTGCTGACAACACAGTTCTGATGAGCGATAGTGAATGGGAGTTGCAGGGTCAGGTAAATATGTTTGGAACAGTGTGTGAAAAACGGAATCTGGAGGTAAATGCTAGGAAGAGCAATATTATGGTCATTGAAAGGGGTACAACCATAGAGTGTGAAGTGAGGTTGAACGGCTATGAAGAATGTCAGCTCATTTAAGTATTTGGGCAGTGTGTTGAGTAAAGATGTGAGTAGGCCTATGGATGAAGAAGTGTGGGAGAAAGTGTAACAGGGGAAGAGCATTGTAGGAACTCTGAAAGCAGTAAGAAGAAATAGGGTGATCAGCATGGAAGTAAAGAAGTCCTTGCATGACAGTGTGGTAATCCCGACATTGACTTATGGGAGGGAAGCATGGATGTTTCTGACTGGGATTGATCATTGATAATCATCGGTTATGCTAGTTGGAAAATTAGTGGGGTAGAATGTAGAGTTCGGGTGTACCGCCAGCCTTGTTTACACTACGCGGAGCGGCGGCGGACGCTGGCCATCATGTTCCCATCTATTTGACTGCTTTTGGATACAATAATAGGTTGAGGGGGTCACCCCCCCATGACATATTGTCATCATCATATATATTGCCAGCAGGAGGCAAATAACCGAAAAAAACACGAACTAAAGGCTGGTTCACACATAGCCGAGTCGGTGTGCGAGTCCAACACGAGTGATGATATTTTGCTATTCAGCAATGACTCGTCGATACTCCTCAACACTCGTATAGACTCGTGCTACGCTCGTGTATACTCGACACACTCGTGGGTACTCGCCACGGGGTCCAAAAATTTCATGCATGCATGAAATTTTTGGGTCCCGTGGCGAGTACCCATGAGTGTGGCCTAAATACGTGTAGACTCGTGTACATACGTGTTAACTCGTGTTTGACTCTGAATAACTCTTCGTTATTCGTGTTAACTTGTGTTGACTCGTGTAAACCCGTGTAACACTCTTTGGTGATTCGTCGCTTTTCGTCATCATTTCGACGTTGACGAAGCAACACGTGTCTACACGCAACAACACGTATGTAACACGCATGCAACACGTATCAACAAGAGTAGAAAGCACGAATGTGAGTGCCAAAATTTGGTGCCCCCATGATGCCAGAGTTTACACGATTCAAACACAAGTGAAAACACGAGTAAACAAGAGTAAACACGATCCACTGAGAAAAAAACACGAGTGTAACACGAAAAAGCAAGTGTCATTTGAAATACCGTTATTTCAAAAATGTAGGAAGAATCAATGAAAGTTTACACGGATGTAACACGAGTCAACACGTGTGCAACAGAGATCCAACGAGAGTCAACGCGTTGTCTTTCGTGTTGATCCGTATAAAAATTGTGTTGATCCGTGTAACAATCGCGTTGACTCGTCCATACTCTTTGTTTACGTGCCCTTGAATGTGGCCATTATTTTTCAAATTTTTGACACTCGTGTTGGGTTCGTGTTACACTCGTTTTGACTCTCAGTTACTCGTACAGACTCTTGCATGAACACGTGTTGACTCGTATTGAATCGAGTTAACTCGTGTTACACTCTCCTTGACTCGGGAACAATTGCTACTCGCGGCCGACTCAGCCTCCAGCGACGGCGATAATCGACGAGTGTGACTCGTGTTGGACTCGCGCACCGACTCGGCTATGTGTGAACCAGCCTTTAACCACGGTGATCGACATATGTAAACATGACGGCGGCGGTGTCGGCGTCGGACACTTGCGATAATGTTCCCGTCTATTTTGAATGCCATTGGATACAATAATATGTTGAGGGGGCTTTGCCCCCATGATGTGTTGTCAACATCATATATATTGCCAGTAGGGGGCAAACAACCAAAATAATTGCCGCAAAGCCCTCCCCTCAACATATTATTGTATCCAATGGCAGTCAAAATAGACGGGAACATGATGGCAAGCTTCCGTCGCCGCTCTGCGCAGTGTAAACAATGGTGGCGGTACGCCCGAACTCTACATTCTACCCGGCTAGGCCTATATTATAGGCTACAATAAATAAGTAGGCTAGGCTATTTTTTCTATAGGCTATGCCTAGTCTAATATTACAATTTAAGGTAGCATTCAAGTTGACTACAGCAGGACTTACCCTTGACCAGGTATAGGCTATCCTAGTGTTTAATAGGCCTATACCCCTTTGAAAGGACATTAGCCTAGCCTAACCTAACAACCTTACCTAACCTATTATAGTAGGCTATTAGGGGTGGGGGCTGCTGCCCCCACACCCCGATTTTTGGTGTATTTGTCTATTTTGTCTGTGAAGTGGGAATTTTTTCAATTTGTCGATAACGAAAATCCTCCATGCGGACTATAGCTTATGGAGAAAAATATGGCGAATCTATTGTTGCCTATTATCTCTAATAAATTGTTTCTCATAATGCTGCAGTAGTGTCGTTTAAAATACCAACCATTTAATTGTGTGCCTTTAAAAATGACCTAAATTAGGCTATAGGCTACTGGAAGATTAGAAGAATCTTTAAGAAAGACTAGGTTAGGGTTATTGTTGTGCCAAAGCTAGATTATAGCCTAAATATAAAAGGAAGTGAATAAAATGAAATATGCCGAAAAAAATCGCCGTCAAAATAGACGCGAAGTTATCCGCGACGATCGCCCTATGTAAACATGACGACCGTACACCCGGTAACTACATCCATCCCATTAAAAGTTACTGTGGGACACCAAATATGTTGAGGGGGTCTCTGCGGCTCTGCCCCCCCACGTCGGCCCGTCACGTATTATGATGTACAGTAAGTCATCATCATCTGTGCTAATTCATAGGATCCCCAATTAAGGACAAAGTCAATCAACAGACGAAATAAGCTCCCAAATTACAATAACATAGCGGCCCGCCGTTTATGGGCGACTTTTTACACGTCATTTTAAATGTCACTTTCCTGCCCTGGTCTAGGCCTAATAGATTTTTCCAAAGAATCAAACTTAAATTAAAAGGAAGTAGCCTAGCCTACAGTTTATAGGAAGGCTATTCCAACATGCATTCCAGAACTTAGGCTAGCCTAGGCCTAGGCTATATGAAAATTTGTGGGTGGTCTGCCAAAAAAGAATCACTAGGCCTATTAGGCTATGGGTAGGCTAGTATGGGGTGCATTCTGCAAATTTTCTGAACTCTTAGGCCTAGGCTAGGCTAAATTAAAACTCACAAAATCTGAGTAAAACCAGCACTAGAATTTTGTCTTGTCTTGGGACAACCTCAGGCGAATACTCGCCCACTCCGGCCCTACCGTAGTCGCGGAGATCCTATGTCACAATTAAATTAGTTTATAGTTAAGGTTAAAATTCACCACCGTGTCACTTTCATTCTAGGTCATTCGTAGAACCGTAACACTGTAAAGGCAACAACCCAATAGCAGGTCATCAGGTGGTGAACCAGAGATCTACAAACCACGGTACTAGGGCCAGAGCAATGTCTTGAAGCGAGGTGCCCTTATCAACCAACCCCAGACAATCCAGTAGGAGCTGTCGGAAGGAATCCATCTTTGAAGCCAGAAAGGTACGCCCATCCACATGCTCAGTGACGGGACGAGGCGAGGCTTAGGAGGCATATGTAGGACGACCAGATGTAGGATGTGGAGGGGAGAGGTACCGTACGACGAACATGGGATGCGGAGACTGCGGAGGGAAGAGCTCGTCAAAGTCATACGGTTCCTCAGGAACTCAACAATAACTGGGGGACGGCCGGTGCGGGCAATGGTCGATCGCCGTAGTTAATATAAGTTCGCGGTCGCGGAGATCCTATGTCACAATTAAATTAGTTTATAGTTAAGGTTAAAATTCACCACCGTGTCACTTTCATTCTAGGTCATTCGTTGAACCGTAACACTGTAAAGGCAACAACCCAATAGCAGGTCATCAGGTGGTGAACCAGAGACCTACAAACCACGGTACTACTGCCAGAGCAATGTCTTGAAGCGAGGTGCCCTTATCAACCAACCCCAGACAATCCAGTAGGAGCTATCGGAAGGAATCCATCTTTGAAGCCAGAAAGGGACGCCCATCCACATGCTCAGTGACGGGACGAGGCGAGGCTTAGGAGGCATATGTAGGACGACCAGATGTAGGATGTGGAGGGGAAGAGGTACCGTACGACGATACATGGGATGCGGAGACAGCGGAGGGAAGAGCTCGTCAAAGTCATACGGTTCCTCAGGACCTCAACAATAACCGGGGGACGGCCGGTGCGGGCAATGGTCGATCGCTGTAGTTAATATAAGTTTGCGTCTATTTTGACGGCGATTTTTGTTGTAGTTAGGATAGGCCTAGGCTATTTGCCCCCTGCTGGCAATATATATGATGATGACAATATGTCATGGGGGGCGATTGACCCCCTCAACATATAATTGTATCCAACGATCTCTAACCTCTATTTCAAAAAGGGCTAGAGCAAATTGGCTGTAAATTTCCACATCTAGGCTATTCCTTGACAGATTTGCTCTCTCCAATTAATATTTATTAGCATAAATTCAGCCTAGTTTAGCCTATAAAACAAAAACTAACATTTGTTTAGCCTAGGCCTACATATAAAAAGAAAAAACCCACTCGTACTGCAATTATAAGCATAAATATGAGTATCTAAGTTACAAAGCAAATGTTTTTGTATAGCCTAAAATAAACCATAAAATTGTCATCTTTCAACTGCTGAGGTCATAAATATAAAAAAATCTAATACATTAGGAAAAAATGCGTTAAGAGTTGTGTTAGCGGGTCTATCGTCCACTTTATTTACGTAGTCGCACGCTCGCAGTTACATTCGCATCTAATTTGACTGTGGTTATTTGCCCCTGCTGGTGATATATATGATGATGACAATAAGTCATAGGGGGATAAAGCCCCTTCAACCTATTATTGTATCTCACGGCCAGGCGTTGGGTAAATTGTTTTGTTACCGGCCGGCGGATTGAGGGTGGCTTTACCAAGTTTACCCCAGCAGTTAAATTAGAAGCGAATGTAGGCCTAACTGCGAGCGTGCGACTCGGCTATATAAACAAAGCTTTTGGTATGCCCACAACTACAACTCTTACCAAAACTGCAATTAGCCTATTTTTGTTTTGTTTTTTCAGTCTAGGCTAAATTGTGGAGGCAAAGCAAATGTTTTTGTATAGCCTAAAATAAACCATAAAATTGTCATCTTTCAACTGTAGAGGTCATAAATATAAATAAATCTAATACATTAGGAAAAAATGCGTTAAGAGTTGTGTTAGCGGGTCTATCGTCCCCTTTATTTACGTAGTCGCACGCTCGCAGTTACATTCGCGTCTAATTTGACTGTGGTTATTTGCCCCTGCTGGTGATATATATGATGATGACAATAAGTCATAGGGGGATAAAGCCCCTTCAACCCATTATTGTATCTCACGGCCAGGCGTTGGGTAAATTGTTTTGTTACCGGCCGGCGGATTGAGGGTGGCTTTACCAAGTTTACCCCAGCAGTTAAATTAGAAGCGAATGTAGGCCTAACTGCGAGGGTGTGACTAGGCTATATAAACAAAGCTTTTGGTATGCCCACAACTACAACTCTTATCAAAACTGCAATTAGCCTATTTTTGTTTTGTTTTTCAGTCTAGGCTAAATTGTGGAGGCTAGGCTAAATTATTTAGCTGCAATTAGCCTAGCCTATTTTTGTTTGTTCTTTCAGTCTAGGCTAAATTGTGGTAGGCTACGCTAAATTCTTTAACATGTGTACTATTGTGTAGGCCTGTGCTTTCCAATAGAAGTAAAAATATGTAGCATAGCCTAATGCAATTTTACTAAAATCCAAGCCTACCTGAATATAGCCCTATGCAGAACTCAAAAGCAAAAAAAAAAAAAATATGTTGAGCAGTGAAATAAAATGAAGCTAGGCCTGGTTTCTCATAGGCCTAATAACCTAATGAAGTATACTAGCCTATAGCCTAACCTAATTTAAGTTATTTCACAAAATACTAATAGGCCTACCCAGCCCTCCTCATGCATTATTTTCCATTGTAAAATAAGTTTGTGCTTAACTGCAGGGTTATATTCAACGACACTAGTGCAGCGTTATGAGAAACAATTTATTAGGGAAAATAGGCACCAATAGATTCGCCATATTTTTCTCCATATAGTCCGCATGGAGGATTTTCGTTATCAACAAATTGAAAAATACCCACTTCACAGACAAATACACCAAAAATCTAAGTCAAAGTGGGGGTGTGGGGGCGGCAGCCCCCGCCTATAATACTAGGATAGGTTAGGTAAGGTTGTTAGGTTAGGCTAATGTCCTTTCAAAGGGGTATAGGCTAGTAAACACTAGGATAGCCTATACCTGGTCAGATGTAAGAAGAAGAAGAAGAGTCCTGCAGTAGTCTCCTTGAATGTTACCAACTGCAGTAATGAAAGGTAGCCTATAAATAGGCTAGCCTATGTTGGCTGTGCAATTGTCTCGATTGGACTATTTTGACCTAATTAGGCCTAAAGCAGCCTGAGTCTATTCCCAAACCCCAAACAGTATCCCATGTTAAGCCCTAGGCTAGGCCTAGGCCTAATCCCACTCTCAATCAAAATTCGAACTGATAAATTCGTACCTACCGGTAGCGCTGCCTAGGCTAGGCCTATATTTTTCGTGAATAGATATAGAAAATGGTTTAAAGGAAAGAGCATCCTATATTATGTTCAAATAATATGTAATAGCACTGTGTATGGTTGTATTACATTTAAATAGTGATAGATGTATATATTAACCCGGCAAGCGCGATAGGCCTCACGGAAGGCTTCCTATAGGGAACGCGATAGGCCTCACGGAAGCAGGACCATAAAAAAAGACTTCCATAAAAAAAAAGGGCCTATCAAAACAAAGGAATTTGTCTCTAGGTGAGATAATTCCCCTCCAGTACTCATCCATGTAAATCTCACCCACCCCTCTCCCCTCCTTCCCCACCTTATTCCCCCCTCCCTCCCCTCCTCAATTATCACCTATTTTTCCTCTTATTATCATCATTTATCGGTTATTATTCTCTCCCGCGATAATGTAGCACAAGTGGGTTGCATAAAAGATCGTTATGCAACACCCAGACACCGGCACACACCGCCCCGCTCTCCTCAGTTGACTCCCAGACAGCGAGAGGGGAAGGCTGCCTGTCTCTCTCTCTCGCCTGAGATTATGACCGGGTGGCCAATATCTTCGTTTTTCACCACCCAAATGCTTTTCCCACTTATTTTAGCACTCTTGAAGGTTCATATATACATCATATATGTAAAATAAAAGCATACCGAAAACAAATAATGGTTTATATTGTAAATATAACGAATTCTGTCAGAATCCAGGGCTAGAAATGCACAAATAACTACCCTAGCACCTACATCTATATCGCGCTTGTCAGGTTAATGGGATAAATACTCCGAAGTTCGCATACATTCAGAAAATTATATTGCAACACTGTTGCCAGATACTAATCAATCCCATTATCATTATATCATAATGGATTTTACTCATTTGCATAATTTCAAATACCTAGGACATTATTATAATATTTTCCTATCTTTTTTGTAGTGATATTTGTCTGATTTAGTGGTATATTGGTGTCTGTCTAGGGTTATAATGCATTGTGAAAGTTATCTCTGAATCTCTGACTTGGTAACAGTTCGGTATGGGTAACCCTGCTTTCTATGAGTACTACACGGCAAGAGAAGCTTTCGGTTCTGTGATTACTGTTCAAGGTAAACAACTGCTAAATTCGACATCATGTTCAAATAATATGTAATAGCATTGTCTATGGTTGTATTAGACAACAATCGTGATAGCTTTCTATTTTATGTGGATAAATAGTATTAAGCTGAATAAACTAAATACCGAAAGTTCACTAGAGTGGTTGTTGATACATATGAGGGAGGAAGAAGATAGGAAGGAAGGACTAGGCAGTGTTACCAGTTGTATCGCTAGATATTACCGCTAGATGTAGAGCTATTTACTTCAATTTAGCAGCCATTTTTCATATCTAGAGAGATTTATTAGGGACAATTTAAAAATGTCAGACATTCTAGTCATATTAGATTATAAAATTTGCAAAACAAACAAACCAAAACTCTTTAGAAATTGCAGCATTATTCTAACATTGTTTGACTATGTAGCAACATGCTAGCGACTTTTAAGAAAGGATCTAGCGGTATTTTGTGGAGACATACTGGGAGGGTGGAAGGGAGGTGGTGGTTGCAGTGGTGCCAGTTGTAAAGCTACATATTACCGCTAAATGTAGAGCTATTTACTTCAATCTAGCAGCCATTTCTGTTATATCTAGAGACATTTACTAGGGATAATTTGAAAATTTCAGACATTCTAGTCATACTACATTGTAAAATTTGCAAAACAAACAAACCAAAACTCTTTAGAAATTGCAGCATTATCCTAACATTGTTTGGCTATGTAGCAACATGCTAGCGACTTTTGAGAAAGGATCTAGCGGTATTTCGTGGTAACACTTTAGGAGGGTTAAAATACGAGTCACACGGGCAATTGCCAAAACTTTAAAGGTCCATATCATTGTTATTAAACTAAGCATTTGGCAAAGGGAGGAATTGTTAAAAACCTTTGCCAATACTCTGTCATTCACCAAAAATAAATTTGAATTTATCATTATTTTTTGGTAGGGTAAGTATGTATAGGTAGGTTGGCTAAATAATTGCTGGAATTCATAGGGACTCAAACGGTTTTGAGAGAGTTAAATAAAAAAACAAAAGATAGGACTGAATAATAAAGAGATTATGTTATTAAGCAAAATTGGGGGATGCGTGGAAGCCTATAGACTGTAGACGGTAAACTTTGTGTGGGTAGCGAATTCGGTTTTAAAGTAATTTAAAAATAGACAGTTTTCAATGCTGCGGCCAAACTATTCCACCCATTTATATTTGTTTGGTATCGAAACGTTCGGAATCGCGAGCCTCACCCAACTACGCAAGCATGGCTCTGATCATCGGCGTAGTTTTCAAGATGTGGAATTTTAAGTGGAATTTGAGATTTTTTCAAGATTGCCGGAAAAAAACCCACGTGCAAAAGCAAAACCTTCTCTATAAAATTTGCGGAGCATTAGTAGGGGAGTGCATATGCCAAAGCCCAGTCATTTCCTGTGAGTGGGAGAGACGGTATTTAGGCGTCAATTTTTTCGGGAAATCGGCTGCCACGGGCCTGTTTGGCCGCCATGACGGATTTTTAGCATATCAAAAGTTGCCCAATACAAAAACGCACCTCTTGTAAAAGTTTGATCCCGATCCAAAAAGCGGTTCTGGAGTTATTGCGTCGAAACCGGCGCGTAAGAAGAATTTGGATGAAATTCCAGGTTTAATGATTACAATAGGGGTTCCCCGTAGGGGACGAACCCCTAATAATTAAAGTTGCAAGCAACGTTGTCCGGGGTTCGAGGGGTTTTGCAAGCAGGGTATTGTGTTGGATACAAAAGTTGGGTCACAGATATCAAAAGATCATTTAACTTGTCGGGCATGGAGAAACTACAGAAGGAACAGATTGTTCAAACAAACAAGAGCGAGAGAGGGAGAGATTGCCTGTATAAGGGATCTGCCTCTATTCGTTTAGTAAAAGAGTTGTAGATATGTGGAATAGGCTACCAAGTGCTATAATGGGATCAAGAACAATAAAGCTTCAACTTGAAATTAGATAGAATGAGATGGGTTGGGTGTGAAAGGGCTCTGCCATGTGTAGGTCAATCGGCTCTCTGCAGACTCCCGTTTTCTTATTTTGTTTATGTTCTCATTTGTGAGAGTGAGAGAGTATGGCAAGAGAGAATAGGATGTCATAAATGTAAGGAACATAGCGATAAATATGAGAGAGTACAAAGGAGTACAAAGGAAATCAAGCAACAACAGGTCTAGTGACCTTTCTAGGCGGCTTGTTCTCTAAAACACTGAGGATCAAGTGTCCAAACAGTGGTTTAAAGTGGGTAAGGGAACATTGGAAAGGGAACTAGTGCCCTGGAACTAATGTCCGTGGCAGGACTAGGAAGTTAGTAGGGGACATATGGGTTAGTAACTGAGGGGAGGATAAAATAAAGTTATTCATTTACAAACGCAGTCAGTTGCGGGTTTGATGCGAGATATTTGTCTAGGCGGAGTTTAAATGAATCAACGGTGCTGCAGACTATAACGTCTTAGGGAAGCCCATTCCACAAGTTGACAACTCGATTGAAGAAGAAATTCTTAGATTCGTGTGAGTTAAAAGATTTACCAATAATTTTGCAACCGTTTCCCCGCGTGTAATTAGATTGGTCGATAGTGAAGTACTTACTACAGTTCATATTGTCGATGCCTATGATGATTTTGAACACTTTAATTAAGTCACCTCTTAATCTGCGCTGGGTTAAAGGAAATAGATTTAATTCTCTAAGACGCTCTTCGTATGGTTCGTAATTGTTCTCTATCGTAAGGGAGGGTGAGTCAGTGGGCGGCGGTAGGCCCTGGGAGTCGGACGTGTGGCCCGCTGCGCTCCCGGCCCTTTCCACTCGATTTTAACCCTTTAAAAGCCTTAATAATGCTTGTAACTTGCTGCAAATTGGCGCCCGGCTATAGCCGGGCGCTGCTCTTTAGGGGTTAAAAGCCTGTTAATTGCTATAGTGTTCCGGAATGTCTCCTGCAGTCAATGGGTTAAAGCGCTACAAACTATCTTGATAAACCTTAACATACATGACCCTTGTTAAGCAGTGCAAAGCCGTCTAAATATATTATAAATATAAAACACACGTTACCGATACTGCAAGGTATATATATATATATATATATATATATATATATATATATATATATATATATATCTATATTTATACTTTATATATAATACATGTGTGTGTGTGTGTGTCAACGTAAACAACAACATTTCCGTATAGCGGGTAGAGAGCAGTTTTCATCCCTATCTTTACTGACTGCATAATTATATGAGAGAGAGAGAGAGAGAGTACGATGGGGACACATACGATATCCAAACTTATCTGGACATGGTTAAGCCAGTACTCGACCTGGCCTACAACAACGATAGCGAAAAGATCGCTGTACTTCTAACTCACCTCAGAAAGGCCGTTTCCTTGGTAGCAACACAGATAACACCCATACTTACCTGGGATCAATTTCGATCCATTGTCATTGATGCAGTTCAACCACCATTGGGCTCAGTCGTCGCCCAAACAAAAATTGACGAAGTCAGGTATGATGGAGATATCGACATCACCCTGGCCACAATTAACCAGCACGTAAAATCCGCCTACCCCCTGCAGACCAAAGAGCAACAAAAACAACAAGTATTTAATCATCTACTAGGAGAACTACCCGCGTTCGTCAAAGAACATTTCACCATACACGACCTCACCGGGTTTCAAAGAGATATCGTGACGATACCCAAGCTTCTAGCCGCCCGTCCCAAAACTTCAACGATATTGATTTGTGGGTGGGTAGGGAATCTTTTAATGGCCCCCATTAAAAGATGCCCTACACACCCACAAAACAATACGAGGCCGGGAAGCTTCCAACAAGTGTATAACCCCAGACCAACACAGGGTTGCCCTCAACCTTACTACCCAGGGCGCCCCCAGCACTTCCGAGCAAACCACCCCCAGACCCCCCCACCCCGGATATATCCCTCCCATAAATAATTCCGGACACTTCTCACAGAGACCAATACCAGGATACGCCCCTAGAGACCACCCTCCATCAATCCCTTTGATTTCCGAGCCTGCAACTCCACCTGTCCCCTCCATTTTATCCGAGACCAGGCCAAAGGCAGGAACATTACACCTCGCGATTCAGCCGCGGAAGAGGAATTGAGAAATCTCGAAGAGGAAACCATCGATGAGGAATACGAGGCCGAAGACATCGCCCCTATTACAGAAGAAGAAATCCTGGAGGACTCAGAAGACGCACCCCAAAGGATAATAGTTTTAAATATTTGCTTGTTGTACTTAAAGAGTTAAGGAGGGAGGCTCTGCATTGTGCCCATGACATTGAATCTGCTCACTTAGGAAGAAAACAAATCTATTGATAAAGCTGAAACAATGTTCTATTGGCCTAATTTAAGAGTTGATATGATGACATATGTAACTGCTTGTGAACAATGTCAAAGATACAAAGGTGAGAAAGGCTTGTCACAGCAGTGGCAGGAACTTCCTCCCGTAATTCAACCTCTTGATAGGATTAGTATTGGTACCAGGGTTTTTAACACCTCCCCCGCCCGTCATGGTTTCGGCGGGGGAGTCTACACTAAACAAACCATTACCAATTTACCACCTGGCAAAAATCCAGGGGATACCAATAAGACTCCTCATCGACACGGGCGCCGCCCGATCATGTTTGTTTGACTCATTTTACAGCAAACACGAGAAGAATTTAGGCTTACTAAAAGCTGCCACTAACAACCTCATCAGTGCCGGAGATACCCCTCTACTTATCAGAGGAGAAACAACGCCGCTGCACATCACCACTCCTCAACCTAATGCCACATGCAACCAACAATTCGTCGTGTTTCACTCCGACTGCCAACAATACGACGGCTACATGGGCCTGGACCTTGTCCAACGACTCCAAGCCCAACTAGACTGCGGCAGACGGCTCCTCACCTTCAAAAAAAAAAAAAAAAAAAAAAAAATCACTACCTTCTCCCAAAACTATCGGAAGACACCAGACAGCAAAAAAACATAAATACCATCAACACAAAACCATCACTGCTCCGATTAATGCCTCCCGCTCAACACTACCAACAAAAAAATCTGCCATGCCCCCCTCCACACCGGCGACGTGAACACCGCCTCGCAACCCATCCAAATCGCCCCCCCAGACCAAACAAACCACTCGTGTCACGCCACCACCATAATAAGCCCCGCAGTAATTAACCAACGCATGTCCATACCACCCAGGCACCAACAATGGGTACCTATCTGCCCCATACCCCAACAAAATATGATCCTCGCCTAGGGGGGATGTATGTGACAATCATCCCTTCCTCGTTTGATAGCACAAGGTCCAAAAGTTTAGGACTATCACCTCCTCTACCCCTAGTAGGCACAGTTACATGTTGGTATACATATATAGTAGTTTATATATGTAATATATATAATATAATAATATATAATATATATTATAGATATTATATATAATATAATATATAATATATAATATATAATATATTAGTTTCTCTCAATGATTCAACAAACAAAAAATCATCACTTGTCACCTCCCCAGATGTTGTCCAATTATTCCAATCAATTTTAGGGTAGTTGAAATCCCCTAATATCAGAATGTGAGTAGTTTTTTGCTCAATAGCTTCCTTTAACAAATACCTCAAGTTATCATTGTTTGAAAAACTACTATTTGGACTACGATATACTGTATACATTCAACAAGAAGTTGATCGCCCTTATCTAACATGACTTCCACCCACACTGATTCTTGAAAGGTAGACCAGTTCATCTTAACGTCTCTAGCCTTCAGGCAGATCTTGGTGTAAATTATAATGCCTCTACCCTCTTCATTCATTATATTTGAGTACATTCATATCCTTTAATTTTCAGTTCAGGCTCTGACACTTTATATCTTTCATTTTTTGGGCTTATCTTCATTAATCATTATTATGTCAGGAGGTATCACTGTTTGGTTTACTATCATTATTAATTCCGCCATTTTGTTTGTTAAAGTGTCTGCATTTGTGTACCAGCAACATAATTATTTCCCTTTCAAACAATTAGATAAAATACCATTATTACTAACTATTGGGTTATGTACATTTATACTTATATCAATATTTGCTTTCTTATTTTCTGTTCTACCTTAACTACTAGCTACTGGGTTATTTCCTTCTTTACTTATAATAATGTTTATTTTCTTATTTTCTTCACTATCATTCTTTCTGGTGGCCCTTTGACTCAAAAAATGAAGTTTCCCGACTGATCATCTTGCTCCATCCTTTTGGTGTCGGACACTAATCCTTTCATATTCTCCCTCTGTGCCAGTGTGAGATCATGTTGTAGTATTATGTCCTTGTATTCCTCCTTGCCTTTTAATTTCTTGGTTTCCATCAAAACATCATATTTGCTGTTCTCTGTATCAAAGCACACAAACATGGGTCTAGTACTCTCAGCATTTCCGACGAATTTTCCTAGCCTACTAATGTAATTCTTCTTAAACTTTTCAGTTGTAGTTCCACCTCCAAGTTTTCTTGCACCAGCTTCTCAACAAACCTCTGATCCTCCTCATGTTTTTTCACTCCTTCTTTCTCCTGGCTTTCCGGTACTCCATAGATGATGATATTGCTCTTTCGGGCTTCCTCATCTCTCAGCTCTTTAATGTCTTCTCTTGTTCTTCTTGTTTCCCTTTGACTTCTTCTTTAAGCTTGTTGTCATTTTCATTCATCCTTAGCTTCAGCTGCTCCAATTCTTGCTTAATGGTTTCCTGTGTTGTCCCATGCTTGGCCACATCTGCATACTCTGTCCCATTATTGCTTCCACATGCCATCACTTTATCTTGTAGTTGAGTAACATTTACCTCTACAGCACTGAGCCTACTTTCTAAACGTTTACATTGCAAGTCATTATTATCCACATTTTCTCTAATACCAACTGATTGTGCCTCCACCGTCCCTAGCCTAACATCTATAGCCTTGGCATTTATTTGTCCCTCGGTCATTAATTCAGCCAAATAACCCATATTTCCCTCCAGCTCAGCCTGTTTGTTACACATTTCATTGCTTTTTTCCTCGATGTTTTTCATATATTTGTGCAGTTTCACACAACCTCTCTTGCAGAAGGTACAGTACCAAGTCATCTGTTCACCGACTTTCATCATGTAGTTATATACTTCCTCAGGCATGTCTTCACATTTAATGCGGAATCATATTTTACATACCTCGCATGAGATTGCTTTATCTTTACCTGTCACCACCACACCACAATTACCGCAGTTATCCTTGTACAGGGGCGTAAACCATGGGGGGGGGGGGGATATGTCCCCCCCCTCCAACTTTTGAACTGGGGGATATAATGGTCTTTGTCCCCCCAACTTTTTAACTTATTTTTAAAGCCATTTCTTATTATCAAACAAATATACATCAATTATATAATGTCCACAGCTCTGTGATCGGTAGAGACAATTAGAAAGAAAGAGTAAAAAAGATTACCATTTTTTTTTTTTTTTTTATTATTATATGAACCGGTTACCGGCACCCTATTGAGGCACAAGGCGTTACTTTATTTAGTTGCAAATGAAGGCCCATCGAGTGTAGATATGCGCCATGTGCTGCACTGCTGCCTGCTTCTAAGTTCTATGCTACAGTTATGAGTTTTTGCAGAACATCATAGGTAAGTCATGATTGTCAGTGTACTTATTAGTGTGAAGATTATTATGATTATATAAATAGTCTACAGTAGATAACATGGTTTTATTCAAAACGGAATTGTTGATTTAACTCGATAATATTTTGACTTACTGTATTTAGATAGAATATTGTATATATTGTTTTGGCAAACTTATTTTTTGTAGTATACTGTGGCCTAGTATGTGTGTATGCATTTTAAATTTTGAGATATTATAACTTTTTTTTATTTTTCAATTGAATGGAAACCTTTCGATCGACCGTGGCATTCGGTATGCTTCGTGTTCACCACATTTATGTTGTGATTGTATTTTGAAATTTATTTATTTATATGATCATTCTACTGAGTGTTTGTTGCTACATTACTGCTCTACTTAAATCATTATGATGTTATAAAACCTGAAGTATTGTTTTGATGATCATTCAAAGCCATCTATACTAACTATTTTACCGTAGCTATACCTAACGACATAGTCCAACCTTTCTGGTTAGGATAGAAGTGTTGTAGAAGAGATGAGGTATATACCGTTAGTGTTCTGGGTATATGGTAACTTCAAAATTTCCAAGTTGGTGTCAGTCAGTACATTATTTTAAATGTTGCAGGAGATAAAGTTGTGTTGCTTATATAATTTCATATATTTAATTTTAATTTGTAATGAATTCGTTCGGTTGTTATAAAGATTAAAACCGGTGTAATTCTTAATCATCTTGAGTAATTATATTGTTTGAGCTATTCATTTGTTCATTTATTTTAAGATTTGCCAAGAAATTTGTAAACCTTTTTCCTACACGAGCTGCACTCTACTTTGTAAGTCTGACCCCTATAATAATGCAATGTAATGATATGGATAACAAACATACTTATTTGGTGAAAATTATGTTATTAGCTGTGCAAATTCTGTCCTTTCCATTTCAGTTATATACAAGCATTATTCGGCAACAATATTGTAAGACAAATAGTATGCAAACTTTTGTTGCAACTTAATTCTGATAATTATTGGTAAACCAAGTTTACATCAAGAAAATAGCAGTATATATTTACTTAAATTAGCAATTCTTAAATTAGAGACAGATAGAGAGCTGTGCTATGAAAATCTCTTTTGCCAGATAATGGCTAATCTTTAATATTTTTCCTAATAAATATTTGATGAATATTAGGCCAGATCACTAATACTTGCCTCAATAATCCTTAATTTTATTACATTACATATGCCAGGCTCCAGTTCTCGGGCACCATTCTTGTTTCCAACTGTGTATTATAAATAACTTCTTTGTATTTGTACTTCACACAAAGCTCTTGGTAAGACTTGTCTGGACTCTAGACTAGACTAGATAAGAATTGAACTTTTGATTAAGTAAAAGTTGTAAATACTAAACGTATTTCCTCCTTGTATGTGACATATGAAAAAGATCGATTACATTCATTAGAAATTTACCGTTATGAAAGAATATTTTCTTGTCATACCAGAGATAGATTTCCTCGAGAAAATATCAGACATATATATATATAATTTATAAGGCAGGGTTATATTCAGAATCATAGCTAATACCTGGCAAAAAAATTTGGAACATTTAAATAAATCAAATAATTATCTGTATGTTTATTTATACTGTACTTACATTGATACATTTGTTTTCGAGAGAGAGATTAGTGATAAGTGCGGAAAGAATAACAAAAGACTTTCATAGGTGAAAATCACTATGGCCAGATTGTTAAACCACTTGTATAAATTACAGGGATTAAACATTTTTTGCTCCTTCCACATGCCTCAAAATACCTCTAAAAGTGCTAAATTTTCAAAAACAAACAAATCCGGGGGGGGGGGGGGGGGCTTACAACACCCCCACCCCCTTCTCAATATACAATCATTGTCCCCCCCCCCAACATCTGGGAGGTAGTTACGCCCCTGTCCATGTTCACATCGTCACCCTTTCCACCTCCAACAGCTCCACTGCCACTCCCTCAACCTTTTCTATTGTTTACAGCATCGCCATTTTCGCCTCTGACAGCTCCGTTCGCTCCATTTGCACCTGGTTTATCCTTCTCCTGCACTTCACCTGCTTTTCGTCGGGTCATGGTGGTTATTACTGCGATCCTCACACCTTCACAACACTTTACAAATGCACAAACTTGGCCTTGCATCTCCCAGTTAACAGTTATGGACTGATGTAACAGAGCAACAGCACAGTCTACCACCCGGGCCTTACTAGGCCTAGACTATAGATAATAATTAATAACTGTGTCTTATCTTATATTCGTTAAAGACACTGTGTTGGGTGATTTTAATGTCCATAATGTTGAATGGCTCACTCATTCAGCCAGGACTGATGATGCTGGTCTTGAATGTGAGCTATTTGCAGACTCATTTAATCTCACTCAACTAGTCAACCAACCCACCCGTGTACCAGACAATCCTAATCATTTTTCCCACCTACTGGACTTACTTTTAACAACCAATTCAGAAAATAATGATGTTACAGTGAGGTCCCCGCTTGGATCTTCTGATCACTGTCTGTATGGCTAATTTAGATAAGTGGACTGAATATTTGATATTGAATAAGAATTAACCATATAGAAATATAATTACCTTTTGATGAACTCAGCTGGTGATTGGAGGATGGCGGAAAATAGGCTAGATAACTGGAAGTGGTTAGTAAACAAAGTATGAAAAGAGGCTACAATAGGCTAGGATAGGCTAGATATTTACGTTAAGTTGTGCTAATTAACAAAGATGATGATGTAGTGACTATATGGAATATGAGATGAAAAGTGAAGCGAAAACACCTGGTGAATTAACTAGAAGAAAGAAAGCTTAGCGTGTGTAGCTGGGACGGAGGTTGGTTGGAGAGTGAGCGAGCGCGTTATGTTCGTCTCTGTCGTGACATACCGCGCACGCGCATAACATATGGAAAATGTATCCCATCTTCTTTACAATGAGATACTCATAAACAATCTTAAATAATACACATATATATATATGGGAATTATAATCCTACAATACTTTCCCATATACTATTATAGAATAATATATTCTACCCAATCCTGGAACGTTCGACCAAGGTTATGGAAGCGTTCAACTTAAGACTACGGAAAGATACGTAACGCTACATCAACCCAGATTACGTAACATCGAGACTGTTCATACTAGTTTGAGTACACTAAGTATGGACATATTCCCACCAACAGAAAATATACAAAATTTACATGATTAGATTTGCCCGGAGGCAATCTTATCCCGCCAAGCTTGGGAGGATATCTGGGCTGCCTGTCGACGTGGGCGTTCGCCAGACGCGTCAACAGGCTGCGCCGAAGTAGAAGCCAGAGAGGGGACTTCAATGGATAACTGATCCGAGGGGGTGTCCTTGCGATCGAGGTCACCCTCAAGAGGATATAGTCGGACTGTTGGCCGTGTGATTACTCCAGTCCTGGTGCGAACCTTTGCTACCCGAACCTCACCATCACGACCTGGTATTAACTCCTCTATCCGACCCAATTTCCAAAATGCGCGCGGGCCCTCCTCATGGATGGTTACCACGTCCCCTACCCTAGGCCAATGACCTTTTAATGGTGTTAGTTTATTCCTTTGCGCTTCCCTTAAAGTCAACAGATATTCTGTTGACCAGCGATGCCAAATATCTCGCGATAATTTACGAATATATTTGTAGCGGGCCGATATCACTTCCTTACTTATGTAGTCTGGATCTTCCATAGTATCCTCGTCATGCTCTTCTGGAAGATCCCGCAGTCTGTATCCACGTACCAGTACTGAGGGTGTGATTGGGGTAAGGTCTTCCAAATCACCAGAAGCATAGTATAGAGGGCGATCATTTACGGTGGCTTCAATCTCCAAGAGAATGGTGTTGAGTTCCTCAATCGAGATGAGAGCTCTACCCAACACCTTCTTCAGACCCGCCTTCACGATGCCTATGGCTCTCTCCCATATGGCGCCAAACCAAGGCGCTCTGGCGGGAATGAAACGCCATTCGCATTTTACATCCGCTAGGCAGGTCTGAATCTTAGGATTGTTGCTCACTTCTTTGAAATATGTAGATGCCCCTATGAAAGTCTTTGCATTGTCACTCAGCATGATACGTGGATATCCCTGTCTACTGCAGAATCTTCGGAAGGCATGTAGGAAGCTATCACAAGTGAGGTTGGTGACCAGTTCCAGGTGAATTGCCCTGGTAACAGCACAAGTGAAAAGTATCATGTACACCTTAAGATTGGGTGAATCTTTCACAGGGATTGCTCCACTGTAGTCAACCCCGGTAACTTTGTAAGGGTCACCTGGGGTAGTTCGCAGGTTTGGTAAGGGAGGAATTCCGACGGGATCATAATGTGTTCCCTGTACTCTTCTACACTTTAAGCATTTGCGAAGGACTTTCTTGACCACCTGCCTGATTCTAGGCACCCACCATCGTTGTCTTACATAGGTGACTATATGACCAACCCCATAATGACAACAGAGTCGGTGACACCTATCGATGATAAGATGGGTGAAGGGATGATTGGGGGGCAGTAGTATTGGATACTTACTTGCCTCAGAGAGGGCTGCCAATCGTAATCTGCCTCCGCAATGTATCAAGTCCCCCTTCAAGTGTAAGCCCAATTGGTTGATCAGGTTATTCCTAGACTTTGTTCCCTTAACCAGTAATTTATATTCCTGCGTATATATTTCTTGTTGACAGAGCTTATGTAATAATTGATCTGCAATTCTGATCTCCTTCACATTGAGGTAAGCACTACCTGTGGACGGTGTGCCTTTAATTTTTGCTTTTACATTTTCTACAAATCGTATCACCCATGCTGTAACACGTAACTTTTCATAGCTGCTGAATCTATCCCACTCCCATAACCGTGTGTCTTCGTCAGGCACCGAGTCAATTACCGGTGCCACAATAGCAGTGTGTTGCTCGCTCAAATCTATATTCTTTGGCCATTCGTTGGGATCATTAAGCCAGCATGGGCCATTCCACCACAACGCAGAAGATTTGAGAAATTTAGCAGAGACACCACGAGTAATGCAATCACTTGGATTCTCTTTGGTAGACACATACCGAAACTGTGCGGTTGGGAGCAGGGTACGAATTTCGTCGACACGGTTGGTGACGTACACTGGTAGCCTCTTACGGCTATGTAACCAGTAGAGCGTAATTTGGCTGTCACTCCATACAACTGTCTCCGAGACATTTAGCAAAATTTTAAAAGTTTCCTCTACAAAGTGAACGAGTCTAGCAGCCAACAGAACTGCAGTCAGCTCTAATTTTGGGATGGAAAGGGATTTGATCGGGGCGACTTTCGCCTTCGCTATGACGAGACGGCTGCCACTTGTGTCAACAAAGAATATGGCGGTGCCGTACGCGACTTTGCTAGCGTCTGAGAAGGCATGAATGGACACAGGATGGTCCATGACAACTCTCCGAGGAAAATGAAAACCCTTACAGAGACGAAGATCCGAAATAATGTCATCCCACTCCTGAACCAGATCGCCAGTCAAAACCTCATCCCATCCTAACTTTATCCTCCATAATTGCTGAAGGAATAATCTCGATTTGATCGACACCGGTAGAACTATCCCCAAGGGGTCAAACAGTTTAGCTGTCATACTCAAGCAAATTCGTTTTGTAATCTGCGAATATTGCGCGTACTGAACGCCGAATGAGAGGGTATCGGTGTCCGTATTCCAAAACAACCCTAGCACTCTAACATGTTCCTGCTGTACAGCCGCCACCCCATCCCGTTGGAGTACAGTCCGCAAAACAGAATT
The DNA here is from genome assembly GCA_032716605.1 of Paralithodes platypus. Classification (NCBI taxonomy): domain Eukaryota; kingdom Metazoa; phylum Arthropoda; class Malacostraca; order Decapoda; family Lithodidae; genus Paralithodes; species Paralithodes platypus. The sequence goes on along the minus strand of CM064488.1, from coordinate 22,566,703 downwards.
ATTAGTCGCCCATTCACGCAAATGTAGATGGGCGTCATTCATAATCTCTCGGACTACAGCGTAGGTATCAACCAGGAAATCTTCTTCATTTCCTGTACCCAGTAAATTGTCTATATACAACCCTGACCGAATCTGATGAATAATCTGCGGATCTGCACTGACATAAGACAAATGTTTCAAAATGGTGGCGTTTAAAAGGAATTGGGAACAAGTCGCTCCAAATAAAACTGCCCGGAACCGGTAACAAATTAGGGGAGAATTCAGTTGCCTCGGATACTTGGGCCACATAAATCGCGTATAGTCCTGGTCGTCTTCATGGAGTCTTAACATGAGAAATGCCTTCTCAATATCAGACACCCAGGCATACTTACCGAGTCGAAACCGAAGCAAAACCTGCGCCAAATCTGGCACCAGTGAGGGTCCAGTGTACAGGCAGTCATTAAGACTAGGATGACGTTCACTCATCTTGGCGGAACAGTCGAAGACAATACGCACTGGCGTAGTTTTGCTCTCCTTGACTACACCATGATGAGCCAAGTAATGCCCGGTATCCGATTTATCAAAAGGCACCTCTTCGATAAAACCCCGGGACACCTGTTCCTTTATGACTTTTGAGTATTCCTCGCAAAAGTCAGGTTCCTTGAGGAATCTTTTCTGAAGTCCCCGAAGACGGCCTATGGCCAAGCCCTTGTTAGATGGCAGCTGATCCTTGGAATTGTTCCAGGGCAGTCTCACTTTATACTGTTGGCTGTCGGGATCGTAGGTAACGGTATCCTCGTACGACGATAGTGCTTGACGCTCAACCAGTGAATATTCCTTAGGGGTTATCCCGATATGATCTAATTCCCACAAAACATTTAAGTCATTTTTGCATGGTGGAATATTGCCAGTGGATATGTATTCGTCCATTGGTGTTACTGCTACTTTCAATACAGTAATTACTTCTGTGCTGGAGCTTGTAGGCTGTGTCACATATGAACCACTGATGGCGTACCCGTACTTGGTAGGAAGCAGAATTAGGCTACCTGACCTTTTATACCCAGGTCGCACTATATCGTAGTAATGATCCGCTCCGATGAGCAGCTCCAGCTGATCTGTGTCCGTTGCGTGAGGATCGGCTAATTTTATGCCTTTACTTTGTAAACTAACCAGTTTAGACTTTAGGTCAATTTCACCTTTATGGTCTGGCAATTCATCAACCACTATTGCGTCTAGATGATGAAATTTACCTCTGTGTTTGTATTGCAGTGCCACAACTTTATATTCCCTAGAGGCCTGTTTCCCGGTAAATCCGTGAAGACATAACTCCTCAGTTCCTTTAGAAATGTAGGAAAGGGAGGATAGAACAGAAGACTTCACAAAGGTCCTCTGAGAACATTGGTCAAGTAGCGATCTGATTTTAACACAATTATTATCCTTACCCTTTACCGGCAGCTGTACGGTGGGCAAGATTACTGTATTTTTACCTGTGGCAACGGACATTGTAGTTGAAGTAGCAGCAGTATGCTCTCTCTTGGTGTTATCCTCCGCTGGTCTACTTTCTTTCCCTTGTTTTTGTGTACACAGGGAATGAAAGTGTTTGCCCTTACAAAACTTGCAGCTTCTTATGTTAGGATTAGTACAACCCGAATGGCCATGGTCTTTTGACAAGCACCCAGTGCAGAGACGTAGTTGACGGGCTCTTTTAACTTTAAGAGGCCCTGTCTTATACTTCATACACTTGTACCATAAATGATTGGTGCCACTACACAGAACACAGTTGAATTTCCTGTACTCACTCTGGGCGGTAAATGTTGCCGTAGCCATGGGTGTACCCCCTACTCTGTCTTGACCCGCCATATTGTACACTTCAGCCTGGAGGCAATGAGTGAATTTCTTATAATCCAGGCTCGAGTCTCCCATTTCCCGTTTTATGGTTTCTTTGAGTGGTGATGGTAACTTATTGACAAGAGTCACCACACAAAATTCCTCCAGACAAATACCATGGCTAATGATTGACCTCATCACACTCTCTGTATTGGCATAGAAGTCCTTCAGGTCAGCTGTTTGGTGTTTGGGTGACACTAATTGATTGAATTTGGTAACATAAGCTGCCTTGATTCGATCTGGATGCCCATATGTCTCTTGCAGGAGCTCAATTGCTGGGGCATAGCTTGCACTTTCGATTATGAATCCTTCGACTAGCTTATGTGCATCACCCTGAAGCTGACCCTTTAGATAGGTGAAGCGTTGTATATCTGTTAGGTCGGGATTGTCATGGATGGTACACTTGAACATCTCCCAAAATCCCGACCACATGGTGGCATCACCTTCAAATTTTGAGAGAGTAAGATGGGGTAATTTGACTGCGGATTTCTTTGGCTCTTTCCTGACCTCCTTCTTGACCTCTGTAATCAGGATCCCCTTCAGTGTGGCAACGATTACTTGTATGCCCTCCATATATAGGGTATCCTCTCTGATCACCTCGATATACTCGGCGTCCTCGCAAGTGTCGGCCAGGTCCTCCTGTGTGACCTCATACTTGTCAAGTTGCTTTTGAATACTGAGCAACCTGGCCTCCACCTCCACTCTAGACGCCGAATCAAGGAATTCGTCAATATCAGAGGTCAAGACCGTCAAAGAGCCCTTAAGTCCAGCCCGACGCTTTTGTACACTTTTAGCCATGATTATAGAGGAAGGAATTCTAATTACGTTAAATCAAACTAATAATGCCAGACCGAATAAGTTGCGGCTAACAATACAGTACTCCGAGAAATCAAATTAAATCGTGAGCCGAAAATAAAACACCCTCACAAAAATGCGGAATAAGAATTGTGCGCTATGTAGACAAGCAATCTGGAGCTTTTCAATTTAACTCCTTACGTAATAGTTATGAAATTATAGATTCATTACGCCATAAGTTAAGAAAAGTCGGGAGGGAAATTTAGTACAATACAGTATAGGCCAAAAGTCTCCAGATGTCAAAAAGAGCAGTACCGTTTAAAGTTATAATAAAGTAAAAAAGAGTGTGAGCCTATAGGGTAATTGAAACAGGCTAAACTCACTGGGTACCGCTAATTCTATATTATTAATTTAATAAATGTGAAAATTGTACACAAGAAAAATTCATCTCAAGAAGTCACAAGGAAAAAAGGTTTGAGTTGGATTAACACACACTCAGCCTATCAGCTATCATAGTACCCCGCCTCCAGGGCACACGACGAGAGAATAATTTAGAATGACATGTGAATTTATAAAGAAGTTATTGGACAGTATAAATTTGATATAGAATTGAATAACCTTACCTTTTGAAATTATTATACAATACAGTATGGATGATTTTAATCTTAGTGCCAATCAAGTGTTATATAATTTGGGCCTAAAGGTTTTACAATCAAAATTTAATTAATATACTGTACCGATTTGAAGGCTTACTATTCCAGGCTATACTGATTGTGTTGATCAACTCTAACGTCATGGTGGGCAAACATCTCGTCGTATGACCTGGCAACCATGGCAAATTCGTCTTGCATAAAGCACCGACGACAGGTGGCCAAGATCTCCGAATAGAGACGCTTTGATGCCTCGTGCGTGAGGTGTACCCCGTCGGGACTGAAGTCAGCCTCAGAGGTATTCATCGACTGATAGCGCTCCCGGGTGAAGGGGATATGGCGCTTTAGCCATCGGTTAACCGCATTTCTTATGCGATTAAACTCGTCCGTAGAGACCCCTCGTGGAGCCTGTCGCTTCTCTACCCCAATCACCCGGACTTCTCCTCCCGAGAGCCGCACCACCTCCTCAGCTAGGACCTCAATCCCCTCCGCAATCCCTCTCGGACTGACCCCGCTCCTTATTTCGTTTCCTCCTATCACCAAGAAGGTCAAGTCGGGCTTCAGCTCTAAAAACTGACCCCAGGCTACTGTTGATCTCAAGGTGCTACCGCGGGCACCTGGGGCGGCCAGAGGAGTCACGGAAAAGAAAGGCCTGTGGACGGCTTGGTCCACGTACAAATCCCTTACGTAGGAGTGGCCCAAAATTGCCACCTTCCTAATTGGGCCTGGGTACGCAGGCCTATCAACCACCGCAGGATAATCTTCCCCTACCCCACCACCCGCGGCACCATGACGCCAAAAGCCCTGGGCCATGAGGGATAGACGCAAAGACGGCACAAAAAAATATATAACCACGTAGGCTAGGCCACCACCAACACAAAAAGGGGGGGGGGGGGGCAAACTAGTGAAAGGTCGAAGGACCAATTATATGGCTAATTTAGATAAGTGGACTGAATATTTGATATTGAATAAGAATTAACCATATAGAAATATAATTACCTTTTGATGAACTCAGCTGGTGATTGGAGGATGGCGGAAAATAGGCTAGATAACTGGAAGTGGTTAGTAAACAAAGTATGAAAAGAGGCTACAATAGGCTAGGATAGGCTAGATATTTACGTTAAGTTGTGCTAATTAACAAAGATGATGATGTAGTGACTATATGGAATATGAGATGAAAAGTGAAGCGAAAACACCTGGTGAATTAACTAGAAGAAAGAAGGCTTAGCGTGTGTAGCTGGGACGGAGGTTGGTTGGAGAGTGAGCGAGCGCGTTATGTTCGTCTCTGTCGTGACATACCGCGCACGCGCATAACATATGGAAAATGTATCCCATCTTCTTTACAATGAGATACTCATAAACAATCTTAAATAATACACACATATATATATATATGGGAATTATAATCCTACAATACTTTCCCATATACTATTATAGAATAATATATTCTACCCAATCCTGGAACGTTCGACCAAGGTTATGGAAGCGTTCAACTTAAGACTACGGAAAGATACGTAACGCTACATCAACCCAGATTACGTAACATCGAGACTGTTCATACTAGTTTGAGTACACTAAGTATGGACAGTCTGATACAGGCCACCTGTCTATCACCTACCACACCTTCCCACTCTGAACCTGTTTTGGTGACTAAATGGCATTACGATAGGGCAGACTGGGAGGGTCTTCAAGGTTTCTTTATTGATATTCCCTGGACCTCTTTCTTTTCTAATGATGCACACTCCACCTTGAGCCACATACAAGATTTTGTAAAAATTGGAATGGAAACTTTTATTCCTCATCAAAAGTACAGTAAAAGATCTAATTCACCTAAATGGTTTGACCATAATTGTGCTAGAGTAAATGAACATAAAGCAATAGCCTACAATGCATACACAAGATCAAAAACACATGAAGCCTTTAATTACTTTAGAAACATCAGAAATAATGCCAAAACTGTATTAAACCTAACTAAATCAAACTTTCTCCACAAGCAGGCAAATAAACTTCTAAATAATCCAAATGATAACAAAATATTTTGGTCTACTCTTAACTCATTCAAATCCAACTTCACTACTGCTTCATCCATTCCACCATTAAAATCTCCGACTGGCAATCTTGTAAGTGACCCACGAGGTAAAGCTAACCTTCTTGCGGATATATCCTCCACCAACTCAACCTTAGATGAAATAAATCAAGATGTCCCTGTACTTAATTTTAATTCGCCTGAAATTCCCTCACTTAAGATCCACACCAGACATGTCAAAACTATTTTGCAGAATCTCTCAGTAGATAAGGCTCCTGGTCCAGATGAAATTCCTCCAATAGTACTTAAGAATTGCTCCTTGGTGCTCGCTCCTGTATTGGTAAAATGTTTCCGTCTGTGTACTCATACCTCATGCTTCCCAGTACCCTGGAAAGAAGCAAACATCCATCCTGTTCCTAAAAAAGGTGCCTCTTCAGATCCATCAAACTACAGACCAATAGCTATAACTTCCACTCTTGGTAAAGTCTTTGAAATTATATTAAATAATCATTATAGATTTAGTTTTCTTTTTCTCTAGCCGTTTGATAGAGAACTGAGTTTATAGGAGATACTGCTGTAAATACCAGGACCAGCTCTTCCTCCTCCCCTCTTCCCGTCTGTGTGTGTGTGTGTATATATATATATATATATTATATATATACAGTATATATGTAGTGTGTTACACGATTGCAAATAATGCTTAGCAGTGGCTTACTGTAGGTTAGGAAAATATAGTTTAGTCTGTGCTGAAATATATAGTGGCACTGAGCCTATGAGAGAAAATGGAACCATTCAATTTTATTATTATGCTCTTCTTTTATGTTTTGTAATTATATGATAAGTCTATGCATTTGTAGGTTTCTTTGTATTTTTAGTTGGCCTATAAGTATTTATTTAATCTAGTTATAGGACTTTTAAACGTATGATACTCATGTCGATAAAATGGGGCAGGATGGGATTTTGGCGCAATTTGATTTGAGTGGAACCCTGTCAGGGATTATATCCTTGTAATATGTTGTATGGTGAGTTTCATATTTATTTCTTAGTGAAAATATTTGTGAATATACAAAGGTTCATTTGTGGATTATGTGAATGACTTTGATTGATTAATATAGGATTTATAATTGATTACAGTTGTGCTGTGGGAAAACCTTTTGAAACATGTCAAACTTTTGCTATAGGTGTTATGATCCTAATCATGTTTATGTTGTTCACAGGTAAACACATACATTACTTGGATGACTTATTTTGCCTTAAATAAACAATTTGTTAATAGAGCAATATTCTTTGACCCCCAATGAGTAACTTTATAGCCTTTGCTACACTTGGTGGAGATGCGGGGTAGGATCTATAGCAGCTACACCAGTGACCAGTCTCAGGTTTGAAGAAAAAATATGGTCAACATTTACGAGCCGCACCACAGCTGGGATCTCATTTATAATGGTTGTTTTGGGTTCCTATCATTTTATGCTTCATTGCTATATAATTTTTATCCACCGGAAAATATTTGTTTTTCTTGGCCTTTTTTTTTTTTTTAGCATTAACCTAACCGAAAAACCTAACCTAACCTAACCAAAAAACCTAACCTAACCTAACCTAATAGCCCCCAAATACATTTAGGTTAGGTTAGGTTAGGTTTTTTGGTTAGGTTAATGCAAAAAAATAAAAATAAATAAAAAAAGCAAAGATTTTGTTTTTTCCGGTGGATAAAAATTATATAGCAGTGAAGCATAAAATGATAGGAACCCAAAACTACCATTATAAATGAGATCCCAGTTGTGGTGCGGCTTGTAAATATTGACCAAAAATATATATATGGAAAAAAGAAAGAAAAATAATTGAAAAAAAACATTATATATATTATATATATAATAATAAGCTCATATCATAATACTGGACGGACAGTCTAACATATGCTTCATGGAAGAAAGTAATCTTATTGAATTAGACAATTTTCTTCAGTCTCCTACGTACCAGAGATCCCAGTTGTGGTGCGGCTTGTAAATATTGACCAAAAATATATATATGGAAAAAAGAAAGAAAAATAATTGAAAAAAAACATTATATATATTATATATATAATAATAAGCTCATATCATAATACTGGACGGACAGTCTAACATATGCTTCATGGAAGAAAGTAATCTTATTGAATTAGACAATTTTCTTCAGTCTCCTACGTACCAGAGCGGCCTGTTGAAACACTAGAGGGTGTAGGTGTGAAGCTAGAAAAACTGAACAATATATATATGGGAAACAAAGTTTGAGCAAGTGAAAGATGCATTGTTTAACGTAAGCTGTGACTTAACTTCGTTGAAAGTGACCAACTCCACGATGAATAGTAAGACTTTAGGAGAGGAAGGACCACAACTAATGAGGTATGAGCCCAAGCTAAAAGTACTGACAGGCACAGCTGAGAATCTGAAGAGTATCTCAAGAAAGGAATGGTTGACGGAAGCCAAGGACATATCCGAAGATGCTGTGAACGACCGTATAGCTGCGCTCTCCAATCAAGTGACTTATATAAATAAGGTGTCCTCATCTAGTGTGGCAGAAAGGAAGCAACCAACACATTGAAGCTCCACTGTGACCATTTAGAGCAACATATGAAGCACCCAACATTTCTAATCTTCATTCGATAATCTCGGGGCCTCACAAAAGTTACAGGCTATTGAGCAGCCTACAGTCCTGACTACTAAGCATATTCTCATACATTTTGTTTACATTGCATCTAATAAAATATGAAAATTTTAGATTTTTGTTTTCTTTCATCCTTACTTTAGTCTATTCATTATAAGTAGGACAAATATTTTGTCTGCTAAGCTCTATAACTAAAGTGGGGCTAGAGCAAATGCACTGTATAATTTTACATATCTGTCCTGGCTGACCCTTCCCTACTGGTAAGAATATTAGCTCGATTCCTGCAGTGGTTTTTCAGTTACAGTGATTAAGGATCAAGATTTATGGCCTAACTATAATAAAGGGTTTATAATTGTACCCTATTCGTTAAAGGTAGGCCAAAAATATTAACCACTAATCTCTATAATTAAATAAAAATAAACACTCCAGTATCAAGCTAATTTTTCTGCCATTTGGGAAGTCAGCCAGGGAATAGGTGTAGACATGTACAGCCCATTTTCTCCAGCTCTTTTAGAGTTACAGAGGTTCGGGGTGGCGATTTCTGGCCAACTATACGCAGTGTGAACGACTCACTTATATGGCAATAGTTCCAGCTGATTGACTTGTGTGATCGTCATTATTAACCCCTTCAGTACTGGTGCCGTCCTTGTAATTTTATTCTGGCTACTGTTAACGATATTATTAAGTTTAAAAAGAACCTCCAGCAATTAACAGGATAACAATATCTCACTTAACCATTTTAATTTCCACAGACCCTTCTTAAACTTCATACAGGGTGACCCAAAAAAAAACTCCCACATTTCAAAGTTAAAGGAAACAAAAATTGTAAAAGATAATCAAAATATTATTTGCACACATGAAACTTCATTCAATACAGTTTTTATTCATAATGTTTTAAAGATAACATCTTCCAAATGGTGGCCGTCACTGTCTATACACGCTTGGAGACGATTTCTGAAGGCTGCCATGGCTCAACGGGTCATGTCGGGTGGAGTCTATACACGCTTGGAGGCGATTTCTGAAGGCTGCCATGGCTCAACGGGTCATGTCGGGTGGAACAGCGGCTATCTCCTACTGAATACTAACCTTAAGGGCTTCAAGAGTTTGGGGTCGATGAGTATACACTCGTGATTTAAGGTAGCCCCACAGAAAAAAAATTACAAGGGGCGAGGTCAGGGGAACGGGCCGGCCACCCAACATTGCCATGCAACGAGATCACCCGATCCGGAAACATTTCCCTAAGCACTTGCAATGATCGATGAGTGGTTTCAGCACGATGGAGCTACAGCACACAAGCTCGACGATCATTGCAAGTGCTTAGGGAAATGTTTCCCTTAATCACGAGTGTATACTCATCGACCCCAAACTCTTGAAGCCCTTAAGGTTGGTATTCAGCAGGAGATAGCCGCTGTTCCACCCGACATGACCCGTTGAGCCATGGCAGCCTTCAGAAATCGTCTCCAAGCGTGTATAGACAGTGACGGCCACCATTTGGAAGATGTTATCTTTAAAACATTATGAATAAAAACTGTATTGAATGAAGTTTCATGTGTGCAAATAATATTTTGATTATCTTTAACCATTTTTGTTTCATTTACCTTTGAAATGTGGGATTTATTTTGGGTCACCCTGTATAATCGTCTAAATATAGCTGGAATGAAATACAAAAGACCTCATCGGTACAAAAGGGGTTAAAGCCTTTGTTAAACTAAATAATTACTATAAGAATAAAGTTAGGAATAACTTTAGCAGGTACAGTCAAAATAAATAGTTATCCAAAATGCTTCCCTATAAACTGTGTCATATTTACCCCTTGAGGATCAGGACGCATTTTGACAGTTTATTATGGCTAACATTAGACGATTTCCTGCATTTTAGGAAGGATCTGTGGGAGTTAAAAGGGTAAAGACTGCCTTAATTAACCCTTTGACTTCCATATACCCTTCCTAATCTAAATATAATCGTCAAATAATAGCCATAATAAACTGCCATAACGCGTCATAATCCTCAAGGGGTTAAGTTACTATTACTTTCTCTTAACAGTTCTTGTGGGTTTCTGATAGCAGTTCAGTCTGTTTAGTTTCAAATGACGGTAAATTGCCATATCCTAACCCTATTCATTCAGTCATTGCGAAGATTTTCAAGCGAAATATGTTGTCAATTATGAAATCTTATGGTATTTATATGATGCAGAGACACAGTGATTGAATATTATTTCATGAAGTATTGAGAAGTCAGTTGCTAAGGGATTTAAATTCATTCAATTTACCATCAGCTGGGAAAAACAGACTATAGTCCTGTTTGTTTCAACTTTCACGGTGTAGAATGTAGAGTGTAGAATGTAGACGTCTCTCTCAAAAATTTGCACAAATTTTCATCAAGGTTTTCAGCGTGGCCTACGATTGATTTTGACTTTACACCCACAGATAGTAGCAGTGCCATACCTGCATACCAAGCACCAGAGGAGCCTCTACACGACTACTACAGTTATCAGGACTGCAATGAGCCGGAAAGGCCCCTACAGGAATCAGAGTGGCCTATTGAAGAACCAGGACGGAGATTAGCCGGGAGGACACTAATGGAACCAGAGGGGCCTTTACACTACTACTAATACACTAATACTAGCCTATAACTAAAACTAATAATATTATTTATACTACCACTACCACTACTATTACGCTTACCAGGATGGCGGTGAGCTGGAAAGGCTCCTTCGGGAACCAGAGCAGCTTCGATGTGATGCACTGTTAATCAATCAACCCACAGAACAATAATGAATCTTCTTTCTGGAGCGACCAGAAACTTTGAATAAAAATATCAACATTGCTGGTCAATACTTAACGTTGTTTATTGTATCTAAATTCATTCTGATTAATAAAAAACATAATTTACCTTGTTTTACTTGCATATACTCGAAATAAACTCCATAACGTTAACGACATGTATTTAGTACATTTTAGTTAACCATTTAACCATATTCGTTTTCTTAAATAAGCGTGGAAGAAAATTGAACTTTTACCAATAACTTATGTAGCTTACAAAATGCGTTCTGCGTATATGTAATTGAGTACGATAATGTCAATGGTTCAGTTTATTTTAACAGGGGTAGGGGGGGGGGGGGGGAGGTCATACGGGTGGTGGGGGGCAATGTACCCCTCCCCATTATAGGGTTGTGTTCCCCTAGGTTCCTCCCCGTTCCACATGTTTCCTCCAGACATAGCTAGCCTAACTGTGCTCTGTTTAGCCTGTAAATTCAATTATTGGATCAAAGCATTGTTAACACTATCTGGTGCGACGTTTTGGGGTTATGATATTTTGTTTTATTTTTATTGAGGATTATATTTTTCCTACCGTTTTCGACCAATGTTTGTATTATTATGTTCTTCCACCAACCAACTTTACTCCTAAACTCGATTAATGAAATTAACAAACACATGTGGCAGTCCGGGGATTCGAACCTAGGATGCTCACACCGAAAATCAACACACTTATGCATTGCACCACGAAGACAGTTAAAGAATGATGCACAAGCCTACGATTTATTATGCAGTTTCGAATCCTGCATACCAATCTTAGCATGTACATTCATTCCAACTGCTCTATCGGAGGCTATGCATATGTGAATGGAAAGAGTAATTAATGGGGTGCTTAACCCTAAGGAGGGCCTCTCTATAAACTACTCCTGAACCAGAATTAATTTTTATGTTCTCTCCACCAACCAACTTTACTCCTAAGGTCGATTAATGAAATTAACAAACACATTTGGCAGTCCGGGGATTCGAACCTAGGATGCTCACACCGAAAATCAACACACTTATGCATTGCACCACGAAGACAGTTAAAGAATGATGCACAAGCCTACGATTTATTATGCAGTTTCGAATCCTGCATACCAATCTTAGCATGTACATTCATTCCAACTGCTCAATCGGAGGCTATGCATATGTGAATGGAAAGAGTAATTAATGGGGCGCTTAACCCTAAGGAAGGCCTCTCTATAAACTACTCCTGAACCAGAATTAATTATTATGTTCTCTCCACCAGCCAACTTTACTCCTAAACTTGATTATTTAAATTAACAAATACATGTGGCAGTCCGGGGATTCGAACCTAGGATGCTCACGCCGAAAATCAACACACATATGCATTGCACCACGAAGACAGTTAAAGAATGATGCACAAGCCTACGATTTATTATGCAGTTTCGAATCCTGCATACCAATATGATTTGCCCCTTGTAGAGTAATATAAAACGCGCTCCAAGATAAATATGTGGCCTACATAATTCGGTAGAAAAGTGTGTTGGCCAAAAGCCGCTTTATGTAATTAACCTGGGAAGCGCGAAGCTATGGTATTTGGAACGTCCCGCCAGGCGAAGGTATTTTAGTTCATTCCTGACGAAAATTGTCATATTTGCCATAATTATCATTACAATTATCCATATGCGCCTATTTTATGTTTAACCCCTAAAGAGCAGCGCCCGGCTATAGTCGGACAAGAGAACCAAGGACTATGTGGTGGGGCCCGGCTATAGTCGCATGCAATTTTGAGCACATTATCGGCTCTGAGAGAGAGACGAGCGGTGGGAGGAGCGTAGGTCGGCTCTGACCGTTTGGCACGGGTCCCGCGTGGCAACTGATGTCGCCTCCACACACATCCACACTCACTAACTCGCTACACATGGAATTATGTAAGGAAATTACCGTATTTTAGCGATTTTGCCCTTCGGTTGCACGATCGTTGCAAGAGAACGTGTGGTCGTAGAAGGATGGTTCTGGTGTCATTGGAAAGCTCAATTATCGCCCTTTCAGGGATACATAATTGTATTATGCCCTGGCTCTTGTTTATGCATGAAAAACAGCACGGAAATAAGCTTGATTAGGGTAAAACCACCCGCTTGGCAGGTAGTAGATGTTACCGCCTAGGCCGCTCGTTGAGTGTTAATATGAAGATATTAACATTTAAGAGGAATAAAATAAGTGGGAATAACATTTGAGTGGTGATAAAGACGTACTATCGCCGCCCGGTCGTATCATGAGGCGAGAGCCGGGGCGGCGTACCACCTCACTCTCAGAGCTCCAAAGCGGCACTGACTCCTTGCAATACAAGTCTCTGTGTTGCAAGGATCTTTAGCTGCCTCGCCCGTGTTAACGAGACTGCGTAAGGGAAATTTGCGCAGAAAATTACCTGATAAAAGGGGGAATAAGAGGAAAAATAGCTTATAAGGAAGGTGGGGACACATATGTAGGAGTGGTAGCAAGTAATGGAGGGGAATTATCTCACCTAATCACATAATGCTTTGCTTTGAGTTCCAGTGGGGTGTTTTGAAAGGCTCTTTTTAGGCCTTGGCTCTTATGAGGATTTTCACCTTTGCCCACCAAACCTCTTATTAGGTAGTTCTCTTTTCCCGGGTTTAGAGGGTATTTTGAGATCGTTTTTACCCTTTTCTGCCTTAGAGGTAGATTATAAGATAAAGCATTAATCGTCTAATGGTAACCAGAATCAGACGAAACTTACAACATCGTGCTGAAAGGGTTAGAGTAAACTTGTTTCGAAATGGTACTAATGATTGTGGATGAAATATTAGCTATATAATTCATGTAGGTCAACATAAATTTATCTATTATGATGGATAATGAATGTAGTTAAACATATCATGGTGGGCCGTTAACCTAAGAGCCATAACTGTTTATCATATTTAGTTACTCTTTTTTATATTAACATGTATAAGTTTATTCTATAACTGTTTATCATATTTAGTTACCCTTTTTTATATTAACATGTATAAGTTTATTCTATAATGTTTATTCTCAATAAAGTCAAACACACACACACGCTCCTCTGTATCTTGTTTTGTCAAATGAGGTTGGGATGGTCGATAATCTGGCACTTGCATCTCCTCTGTGTAAGAGTGATCATAGCACATTTGAATTATTATATTGAGAAAGGAGCAACACGGAGAAAGATATTCCTATATGATACGGGAAATTATCTATCTATCTATCTATTGCCTGACGCCGTGATCCCCGAAGGGGTGACCACGAACGAACCGCCCCATGCACCTCTGTCCCCAGTCAGACGACGCCCCTCCTCCCAACCAGCACCGCCTTCATCCATATACTTCCTCACTCCATCCTTAAACCTCTCCCTCTCTGTCCTTCCACCTCACTCTCGTACACCTTCTTAGTCATTCTCTCGCTTTCCCTACGTTCTATATGCCGAACCATCTCAAGTTGTTCCTTTTTACACTTTCCAGCACATCTACCTCCACATCACACCTCCTTCTTACTTCCTCCTTCGTCTGTCTATCCCTCCATGTAACTCTGCACGCACTTCTCAAGTATATAACTTATTTCCACTGCTCTCGCTCTTGGACTGAGTCTCTTCTCGAACGTCCATGCTTCGCTTCCGTAAGTTAGTGTCGGGATTACCACACTGTAATGCAAGGACTTCTTCACTTCCATACTGACCACCCTATTTCTTGTTACTGCTTTCAACATTCCTACAGCCCTCTTCACCTGTTGCACCCTCTCCCGCACTTCTTCATCCATAGTCCCATATCTTTACTCAACACACTGCCCAGATACTTAAATGAGCCGGCAATCTCCATAGCCTGACCGTTCAACGTTACCTCACACTCTGTGGCTTCACCCCTTTCGAAGACCATATCCTTGCTCTTCCCCGCATTTACCTTCAGATTCCGTTTTTTCGCACACTGTTCCAAACACATTTACCAGACCCTGCAACTCCCATTCATTATCTCTCATCAGAACTGTATCATCAGCAAAGAGCAGTACAGGTAGCTTCCACTCATTTCCCTCCCTTATCAGCGACACACCAACATCCACTGCTTCTCCTTGTATTTCTTTTATGACTCCATGCATATATACAGTGAACAACCACAGGGACACACACACCCCTGTTTCAACCCAACATTCAGGTCAAAGAACTTGCTCTGCTCATTCTCTACACATACTGCCGCCTTTGCACCCTCATACATGCTTTTCACTGCTTTAAGCAACTTGCCATCTACTCCGTGTATTCTAAGTACTTTCCACATACCTTCTCTATCCACTCTGTCATAGGCCTTCTCCAAATCCATAAAGGCAACATACACCTTTTGTTGGTTCTCCAGATATTTCTCCACAACACAATTCAGGGTAAAAATCTGATCTACACATCCTCTTCCCTTCCTAACACCGCCCTGCTCATCACCTATCCATTTCTCCGTTCTCGTTCTCACTCTCTTAATCACAACCCTACTGTACACCTTCCCTACTACGCTTAGAAGACATATTCCTCGGTGGTTTCCACACACTCCTCTTTCCCCTTTACCCTTATGTAGGGGGACTTTTATGCCTGTCTTCCAGTCATCAGGTGCACTCCCCTTCTCCCATGCTAGTTTGCACATGTTCCATACCCATTCGATCACTATCTCACCACCACACCTCAGCATTTCCCCACACACTCCATCTGTTCCTGGTGCTTTCCCCAACTTCACTCTTTTCATGGCTTCCCACACTTCTGACCTCCTGATCCCCACCTCCTCCTCCGCTACTTCTCTTTTTCTCTCCCATACCCCATCCAACTATGTGTGCTGGCGCTTCATTTCTTACGTTTAGCAACTCATTGAAGTACTCCCTCCATCTTTCGACTCTCTCTAGCTTCTCGGCTAGCATTCTCCCATTCTTATCTTTCACACCCCTACTGTTTCCTTTGCTACCTTCCCTAACTTTCTTTACTTCTTTCCAGAACAGTATCTTACACTCCCTCCATATTTTTATAATGCAAACACGAAAACAGAGATTACCCAGGAATGGAAGGATCAGTTTAAGTGCTCGAGAGGTATTGACGAAAAATTGAGACAATTAAAGGAGAAGCTAAAGGAAGTTGAAAGTAGTTATGTCCCAACTAAACAGATTAATGAAGATTGTCAGCCGAGGAAACACAACACCCCAATGGACCAGAAAACAAGAGAGGCTATAAGGAAGAAACACCGTTGTTGGCAGAGGTATTACTATATAGAGACCAAAGACCCAGAAAAATATCGAATATATACAGTACAAGACAACGTAACAAAGTGCGGAAATTGACCATGCAAATACAAAAGGACTGTCAACGGGAAGTAGCCAGGGAATCGAGAAGAAATCCTAAGAAATTTAGGCGTTCTGTTAAGAATAAATTGAAAACTTTTGCAGGAATTGCGGAACTTATAACAGAGGTGAATGGCAAAGAGGAACTGGTAAGATCTGACGAAGACAAAGCTACAACCCTCTCAGAATTCCTTGCCAAGTTTTTACAAGAGAATCAGAGGTTGATAAAACACCTACTCCAGATCTCGCCAACATCAATCCTATTCCAGATCTATTAATAAAGAAGAAGTTATGAGACAACTCCTTAAAGGAAATAGATTTAATTCTCTAAGACGCTCTTCGTATGGTTTGTTCTTTAGGCTAGGTATCATTTTGGTAACTCTACGTTGAACTCGTTCTAGCTTGTTTATGTCTTTTTGGTAATAAGGGCACCAGCATTGAACGCAGTATTCCAGAAGAGGGCGGACTAAGGAATTGTAAAGGGTTAGGATAACGTCTTTGGATTTATGCTCAAATGACCTGCCTATAAAGCCAATTATTTTGTTTGCCTTCTTAACAACTTCTGAACATTGTTGACTCGGTTTTAGGTTACTCGATATTGTTACTCCCAGATCGGTTTCTCTGTTTACATTCTTAAGCTGAGTGCCATTCATCGAATAGTTTGCTTTCTCATTTAGGTATCCGATATGTAGTACTTTACATTTATCCGCATTGAAACTCATTTGCCAGATTTGGGCCCAATGTGACAATTTATCTAGATTGTGTTGCATATCGTCAACTTGATCTTTTGAGAGTACGCTATTTGCAATTTTTGTATCCTCAGTAAATTTTGAGATTGTACAGGTGAGACCCTCATCTATGTCGTTGATGTAAATTAGAAAGAGAATTGGTCCTAGTACCGATCCCTGGGGTACCCCGCTACTTACATTGGTCCATTTAGATGCCTTACCGTTTATGACTACTCTTTGCTTTCTGTCGCTGAGCCAATTTTCTATCCATTTCAACACACCGTCTTGTATTCCATGCGCTTTTAATTTAGCAGTAAACGTTTGTGGGGAACTTTGTCAAAGGCCTTTTGAAAATCAAGGTATATAATATCTACAGCTTTACTCTCATCGTAGAGGTTGAGGATATCGTGGAAGAAGTCTAAGAGGTTTGTTAAACAGGAACGTTTTTTACGAAAGCTGTGTTGAGTATCTTTAAGTATGTTATTTTCCTCTAAGTGATTTACGAGTCTGTCTCTTATGACCGTTTCTAGCATTTTACATACAACTGAGGTTAAGCTAATTGGACGATAGTTACTGGGTAGGGATTTGCTGCCTTTTTTTAATATCGGTGTTACTTTGGCTATCTTCCACCGATCAGGCATAGTTCCAGACTGCAAGGATTTATTGAATAGTAATGTCAGTGGTTTGGAGAGCTCATCCTTAGCTTCCTTTAGAACTCTAGGCGAGATTGTATCAGGTCCAGGCGTTTTATTTACCTTGAGTTTATCTAAACAATTCAATACTTCTCTCTCTGTAACGGTGATATTGCTTAGAACATCTGAATTATCAATCTGAATCGGCGATGGTGTAGGGATATCACTGAGGTCTTCTGTTGTAAAAACTGATGCAAAGAAGGTATTGAGGGCATTACTCATTTGTACTTCGTCTTTGGTGTATTCTCCATTTTCATCGACTAACGGTCCAACAGTTGAAGTAACTACTTTTTTCTTTCTGATATAAGTATAGAATTCTTTCGGGTTTGTTTTACTTTGATTCGCAATATGTAACTCTAGGGTCTTTTACTTTGCTTAACCCGTCCAGCCCCAGCGACGCGTCTGGCGCGTCACCTATGTATTTAACGCACAGCCCCAGCGACGCGTCTGACGAGTCACCCTAATTGCTCCGACCGTAACCTCAGGTGTAGCCACTTGAGAGGGCTCAGATATGTATGGGAACTGTGTACGTATCCCACGCAACCGTGCCGATGGTTGAAAACTCTCAAAGTCTACGTGCGTGCGCGTGAGCGCGCAATAACCTGTTTTTTGGGGAAATTGCCTTCAATTTTTACTCTTGTAAAATACGTTTTCGGGGGCTCTGTAGGACCATTTTTTAAGCTTTTTGAGCGGTTTTTCGTGGTTTTTCCTTCATTCCTAACCCATTCGCTATTGTTTCTGGAATAAAACCAATTTTTGAAAACGGGCCGGGTTCTGGTAAACAAAAAATAAAAAACTAGGCGGGGCTCCACGGGTTAATTAACTTTTTGGCTTTGCGTCGTAGCTCTACAAATTTCACCCGTTCTTCGTCATTTTGTGAGGATTTTTATCTATCATTAGCAAATTTTTTAGCAAGCAGGCAGTTTGAAATATCTTTATTCCACTATTTGGGCTTATTATTATGGCCTGGACGCCGTATTTTCGATGGTATGCAGTCTTGCACTGCTTTTAGGTAAGTGGTTTAGAATAACTTCCAAGATGTACTTATGTCGTTATTGTTAATTAAAAAGCTCCAGTCAGTTTCTTTAAACATAGCTCTAAGTTTATGAAAGTTTGCTTTCTTGAAATTAGGGACTTTTTCGATGCTACTATTTGGTTCGTTACTAGTAAAGTTTAAAGTGAAAGTTATCGTACGATGGTCGGTGTTACTGAATTCATCACCAACATTCAAATTCTCTATTAATTCTTCTTTTGTTGCAAGTACAATGTCAAGAACGTTATTACCACGGGTCGGTGTTCAAACAAATTGATAAAGCGAACTCTCTTGCAAGTTCGTATACAAGTCATGTCCGGAGTGTGAAGTAAGAGTATCGCCCCACTTGGTCACAGGTAAATTAAAGTCGCCCAAAAATACGGTATCTTGTGAGTTACTTACATCTGCAATTTGTTCATAAATTTCTCGGTCAGTTTGCACTGATTGAGCTGGAGGTCTGTATATTAACCCTCCTGGCCCGGGCAGGCTCTCCTAATGACGGAGCTCGTATCCGGGCGATCTGGTCGAATATCAACAAAAGTAAACTAAGGCTAATCTCGCTTAATATATGACCTACATTAATCAAACATATATAGAAATAAGCGCCTTACCTTCCTGCGTAGAATGGCGTTGAGTAGAGCTCTCTAGCTCAACTGGTTCCGGAGTGATGGTGATGGAAGTGGAGGTAACTTTTGCTGCGTATTTACCTCAGCGCGTCCGAACACTCAACTGCGGCCCCGGCTACGACGCCCAGTTGCACTCGTCGCTCCACCCGCAATTATGCCAGGAAGCGATTTGATAGTGTTTTATTGGTTATTCTGTCATTTATTATAGTTGTTATGTTATTTTCACTCAATAAAGTTATTTATATGAACTTATTTGTGTCTCTGTCACTTATTACTTCGTTTTATTTTTATTATTATGATTATTAGTGTCACTTTCACTGGACTTTGATAATTGGTAGTGTCATTTCCCCTTTTATGTATTGTTAGGTAAGCTAATAATATATATAATGTCACTGTCACTTATTCATATTGTTATGAAGGCACTTATTATTACTTGTGTGTGTCTCTTTCACTTATACTTAGTTTTATTATTATTATACTGTCACTTTGACTGGCCTAGGCTTATTGAGTGTCATTTTCACTTATTTATTGTTAAAAATATATATTTTAGTGTCACTTTCACTTGTTCATATTGTTATTGAAGGCACTTATTATTACTTATGTGTCCTTTTCACTTATACTTAGTTATATTATTATTCTTAGCTTACATTTGAGTGTCACTTTCACTGTTGTCACTTCCACTTCAAAAGTTTGTTAGAGTGTGGAAGTCGTTGAAGCAGGTGCCAGCACACAGTCCAACTTGACACTCGAGGCATTCCCAAGTGGTTTTTGTGGGTTTGCGGGGTCTGCGAGTTGTGTGGCTGCACACATGGCACCTCTTCTGACTCCTAACATTACTACCTGGTGCTTTGAAAGGAAGGGCGCTGAGCTGGTGCTTCCTGAAGAATTCAGCACACCCCGTTCTGTCAAGATGGCCTGGTCCTTGTATTGGCCTGCCTGGTGTACCCGCATGTTTAGCCAGGAGCTCAAAGCACCTGCTTGTGGAACTTCCGCAGGGACTTGTACTTCTTGGCTCCTGGAGTCCTCAGACGGTAGATGTTGTAGGCATTGAGGATCGACATATCTACCGTATGCAGGATAAACTTCTTGTACCACCTGCAAGATGTTCGCAGGCAGTCGATGAAGCCCATCTGCATGTCGGACTTGTCAACGAGGCGCATGTTGATGTTATAATCCAGGACAGCAGCTGGTTTTTGGACGGGGTTCTTGGTTGTTCGGTCCACCTTCCCTGTGGCGACCATCTGGGCCTTGTGGCATGTGGTGAGGAGGTTGACCTTGCGCTGGTCATGCCAGTGGATGGAGAGGATGGGGCCACTCTTCTTGTGGAAGATGTCAGCCTTCTTCGTCTTGGTTGGGTAGCCTGGCATGCCCTTCCTTTTGCCCTTGACTGTGCCGACAGTTCCGGTCTTGAAGTCATGGAGGTACTTGGTCAGGAGAGTCGACGTGTAATAATTATCTGTGTAGAGGATGTGGTTATTATTGAAGTGCCTCTCCATCATCTTTTTCACTACAGCGCCACCAAAACCAATGAGAGGGTCAGTCACAACTTCTCCAGCCTTGCCGCTGTAGACTATAAAGTCCAGCACATACCCCGTCAAGCAGTCGCAGAGGACGAAGAGCTTGATGCCGAAGCGGTGTCTCTTGGACGGGATATACTGTCGGAAGTGCAGCCTACCACGGAACAGGACCAGAGACTCGTCGAGGCACATCTTCTGGAAAGGAATCAGGTATGTGGTGAACCGATGACGTATCATGTCATACAGCTTCCTGATCCATAATGAGTCGGGAAGGTGGACTGCCATGTTGTTTGTCAGGTGGAGATAGGAGAGGATGTCGAAGTACCTGTCCCTGGACATGTATTTGCCAAATGATGGAGTCGTTATGATGTCGCCAGTGATCCAGTAGTCAGCCAGAACGTGCTTCCTTATATGAGTCATCAGCATTGTGAGTGCCAAGAACACATATAATTCTGCCACAGTGAGAGCTCTCCATGCCACCATCTTCGCACTGGTCTTCCTCTCAAGAAAGTTGGCACAGATAGCATGGTGGTAATTTGTCTCTTTGACGAGGTATTCCATGACTTCATTGTCATAGAAGCCACAGAAAAGTTCACTGGGGGTAGCATCTGGGCCACAGGGATATGCTGGTGACACCCCAGAACCCATCTGTACCTCGTCAAAGGCAGGACAATCTGGTTCAAAATCAGCTCCATCTGTCCACACAAACAGGTCGGATGCTGATGCTCGAGGTCGTGGTGCAGCAGGCACATGCCCTGGATGCCCTGGCACACGCCCTTGGCCAGGCGGACGCCCAGGCGGATGCTCTGCACGCCCACGCCCAGGCCCAGGCCCAGAAGCAGCGGCGTCGGCAGGCTGACCACGTCCACGACCTCGCCCTCTCCCTCGATTTGTCGGCACATCCTCTTCCTCTTCCTGTTCCTGTTCCTGTTCCTCTTCCTCCTCAGGCGACGTCAGTTCATCTGGGGCAATGTTGGGGTCGTCAGCATCCTCCTCAGGAGACAATTCTGGTGAAGAAGTGACCGGGCGTCGGCGGTGTGGGGCGCGGGAGGCTGCGGGAGCTTCAAGAATGGGAGCCGAGGCCTCGGGAGCTGGGCTCCTTTTGCGGCGAGCCGAGGGCTTTTCAGCAGGAAATAATGCTCTGCGGTGTGTTGAGGCCTGTGGCACATCACCAATACCACTTGAAGAGGCCCTTTGGTCATCCTGAACGAGAGATGAAGGCGAGGGTTGTGGGTGACCCACGCGGCGTCCCGTGTCAAGGCGTCGGGACAATGGAATGCGGGTGGTTGCTAGGCCAGGGTCGGTGTCATTATCGCTATCTTCAGCTTCCCTATGCTTTTCTGCGGCTGCCCTGCGTGCTTTTTTAGCTGCACTTTTGATCAATGATTGTTTGTAGAAATATTTGCCCACTTTCAAGGGCGTACGAGCAGGCAAAGGGGAAGGTCCTGGGGTAGGGCTAGGGCTAGGCCTAGGCTGACCTAGCAAAGATGGCGAGGGGGTAGGCCTAGGTTCTAGCACACTGGGAAGCTCAATGGCACCTTCCTGAAACACTTCCACATCAGGATCATAACTACTGTCTCCCCCCTCAAATAAATCGACATTATCGTCGTCTCCAAAGCCCACGAAATCGTCTTCACTTTCACTTATAAATTGTACCTTGTCCACCAAGCTTTCGCCACTGCTCTCTTCATCACTTTCAAAAAGTTGTCGCTGTATAGCGCTATCACTCAACAAACGCTTAACTTTCTTTTGTTGAGCTCTCTTCTCGGTTGGAACAGGCGTTGAAGTTGCGAGTGGGGTAGCACTGGGGCCCGCGGGAGGTTGCAACGAATCGGACACGTCGGAAAACATTTTTTCAGTATTTCTCGCTATGGCGGCCACGTACGAACTGATAACACTAGTAGTTGAGGCTTGGTGGCGCTGCGGTCGCTCCTACCATGCCAAAATTGGCCGCGCAAATTTTGAAGCACGCTTTCAAGCACAAAGATTTTAAAATGACACCCGGGTTCCGGCCCTTTTGTTTTGGTGTCATTTTAAAATGACACCCGGGCTGGAAGGGTTAATGCAAGTATTATTTTTGTACCTTTATTTTTCTTTATTAGCACAAAAGATGTGTCGACGTTCACAATTTGAGGTTTTGACAAGAGGGTCGGGTTAAGACTTTCTTTGATATAAAATAAAACGCCACCTCCATTTTTATTTATTCGGCTTTTCTCAAACATTACATTACTGGGAAGTGAATACTCTGCTAAAAAGTCTCTATCTACTGTATTGAGCCAAGATTCTGTTATACCAATCACATCATAATTTTCAGTAAACACTAGTTCCTCTAAATCTGAAAATTTATTGCGTATGCTACGAGCGTTTGCATAGAAAACCTTTAAAGTTGCGGTTTTAGAACTCACAGAACGTTCTTTAATCAAATTTTTGGTTCTGGTCAGATCTACATTTACATTCATGGCTGTCATCGGTCCTCGATCGTTATCCCTGGCGGTTTTGAATTTGGGTCGTGTTGATGGAGCTTTATCCAAATTCGCGGTTCTTGACAGATTAGCATTTAATTCCTTCGCAGGTTGCCACCCTCGCTGTCTTCGGTCCTCCTTCCTGGTTGTCCTCTGCTGAGTCGATTTCTTCTCCGAAAATCCTTCACCGCATCGTTGAGAAGACGCCCAAAACGTGCTGCTCCCACCTGGTTCAGATGAACTCCATCGCCCGAAAACAAATAGTCATCGTAGTAGAAATTGTCCCAGGTGTCGACGAATCCCACGTTTTCCTTCCTGCAGAGGTTTGCTAGACAACGATTTGTGCTGGTGGCTATGTTGTAAAATCGGCTCTCTACACCAAGCCGGGGGACGATTCCTGAGACGATGATCCTTCATGACTTCTCCTTAAACGACTTGATCAGCTGCTGGTACTTTAAAAGCAAATCTTCCGACCGGGTTCGCTGTACATCGTTGGATCCAACATGGATGACGTACATAGTATTAGCAGGGGCCAGCTTAGATACTTCGTCAACTGCAGCAACTACGTCATCCACACCACCACCAGGGATACAAAAACGCTTCCTGGTCTTAGGTGCTCTGGCGCAAAATTCTGAGCTGACCACGTATCATCGAGTCTCCCACGAGCCGGACTTCTTCTATTTCCGCTTCGTCATCTGAGTCTGTGAGTATCTGGAAGCGGTTTTGACACTCGGTAATCGGTAATGGTTTCCTGGTCTTGGGGCAAACGTTGTTCCTCACGACACGGAAGTTGTCTTGAGGGGGAAGAGAGTCACTATTTGTTTCTTGAGTATCGGAACCATCAACTGAAATGGCTACTGCAGGCGTTGAATTGTTGGCAGTTGACGTTGGGGCGTTGGTGGCTGCTGGAGTTGCGGTGACAATTGAAGTTTGTGGTACTCCAACGTTGAGTGTTACAAACTCTTGGAGTGATTCCAGCTTCATGGTGAGGACGTTGATCTTGTTGTAGGCTTCATCTAATTTCACTGTCAAATTCTCTCGTTGCTGGCAGAGACGGCAGACTTGAAGATCGACAGTAGCAAACATGGACTCACCAAACCTACAGGCGCAGTTCGTACAAGTGCGAGGCATGGTAACAGTCAGTTTCTTCAGATCACTTCACTCACTTTAAAACACTTAACTCACTTTAAAACACTTAACTCACTTTAAAACACTTCACTCACTTTAGAAACACTTCAATCACTTCAACCGAAAACAAATATGTTGAAATACACAACAATAGGTTATCAGGGGTGATAGCCTAACCGAAAACAAAAAAATTGAGATACGCAGAATTAGGCTTCCAGGCGCAATAGCCTAACCAAAAGTTATTAAAAAATTGAAATACGCTCCAATAGGCTACCAGTGTTGAATAGCCTAACCGAAAATAATAAAATTGAAATACTCAGAAATAGACTACCAGGTGTGATAACCTAACCTTAAACAAATATATATATATAACCGAATATGTAACTAAATATACAATTCACCAAATAGAGATTATATAAAAATAAAGTGTGACTGCACACAAGGGGTTAAGGAGAGAGAGAGAGCGCGGGATGGGTTGGGTGTGAAAGGGATCTGACATGTGTGGGCCAATCGGCTCTCTGCAGACTCCGGTTTTCTTATGTTCTCATTTGTGAGAGAGAGAGAGAGAGAGAGAGACTAGGATGTCATAAATGTAAGGAAGACAGAGATAAATGAGAGAGAGTTGTTATGAGATTAGTTGGGTGTGAAAAGGATCTGTCTTGTGTGGGCCAATTGGCTCTCTACAGACTCCCATTTTCCTATGTTCCTATTTCTTACAATTGTGTTTTGGTTGCAGGTATATGATAACATGGGTGTATAGTAAGTAGTGTAAATAACAGGTAACGTTTATGAGATGGGTTGGGTGTGAAAGGGATCTGCCTTATGTGGGCCACTTGGCTCTCTGCAGACTCCCATTTTCATCTTGGTTGCATGTGTGAGGGATCTGCCTCATTTGTACTGGTGTGCAAAACAAACAAGAGCGAGAGAGAAAGAGATTGGCTGTATAAAGGATCTGCCTCTATTCGCTTGGTAAAAGAGTTGTAGATATGTGGAATAGGCTACCAAGTGCTATAGTGGGATCAATAACAATAGAGCTTCAACATAAAATTTGATAGGACGAGATGGGTTGGGTGTGAAAGGGATCGGCCGTGTGTGGGCCAATCGGCTCTCTGCAGACTCCCATTTTCATCTTGGTAGCATGTGTAAGGGTCTCATTTGTACCAGTGTCCAAATAAGAGAGAGAGAGAGAGAGATTGGCTGTGTATGGGATCTGCCTCTCTCGCAACAGAGTCGTAGATATGTGAAATAGGCTACCTAGTGCTATAGTGGGATCAAGAACAATCAAGAATTTAAAGATTAAATCAGATAGACATATGGACAAAATGGGTTGGATGTGAAAGGGATCTGCCTTTTGTGGGCCACTTGTCTGCAGATTCCCATGTTCATCTTAGTTGCATGTGTAAGGGATCTGCTTCATTTGTACCGATGTGCGAGCAAACGAGCGACAGAGAGAAACTGGGTGTGTAAGGGATCTGTCTCTATTCGTTTAGTAACAGAGTTGTAGATATGTGGAATAGGCTACCAAATCCTATAGTGGGATCAAGAACAATAGAGTTCAACATAAAATTAGATAGGACAAGATGGGTTGGGTGTGAAAGACTGCCACGGGTGTGTCTGGCCACCATTTACAATACCTCTACAGATGGGACCAAGAGAATCACCTCTACAGTACCTCACTTGAGGAGTGGAAATAATAGAAAAGGAATTAGGAGGAACAAAAGCATGGCCTGCAATATAGAAAAAGTCAAGAAGAGTGAATCAAAGAAAAACATTTATCATGCAGCCATGCAAGCCTTTTATATAAAGAGTATAATCTTAAAATATAGTACATGTATTATTAGGGTAAGTGTTTTTATAGAATAATAATTGCCTTCACAATAAGGAAAAGAATGAAATTCCCATACTACTATTCTGAGATAGGTCAAAATGAGTTCAAATTATCATCCAAATATAGCCTGACTGAAATTGAGGGAAGGTATGCAAACACGGGTAATACCTTCCACTGGTTCAGCTTTTAGTGGGTAGAGAACAGTGTTGGCTATACTTTTCTATAGGACAAACCTGTCCCTATATACAGACCTATTTCATATGGACTTAATTATTTTAGAGTAAATTTAAGTAATTTGCTAAATGAACTAGACAAATACCCAATTGGTTGCATTGAGAAAACATCCAAACTAACTCTTCTATTGCAAATTTAATGGAAAACCGTGGATACTCTCAACATGTAACACAACCAACAACTGAAAATGGCACACTAATTGATCATGTTTATGCTAAGAGATTAGGAAATATGAAGGTGAAAGTTATTCCCACATATTACAGTTATCATAGTGAATTTCCATTGAAATTTGAATGCCCTTTTTGTATGTTTTTCCCCTTCTATTCTTATTCTGTCTAATTTGGTTGTCCTCCGGATGGTCTATATCATATGCCACCCTGGCCTGGCTAGTTTATTGGCTCCTGACTTTATTTGTGTCTATGGTCGCTAGTGCGGTCATGCTGACTCGATTCCCCTCAGTGGTGTATTATGCATGTATCTCGGTGTGATTTATTTCTTCCTTAGACCTGATTTCTCATTCTTCGCCCCTGATCACTTCTTAATTGGTGCTGCAGTGTAGGAGTTCTTGACTCACCCTTCGGCCCTACCCTATAAGAGTTCTGCTGTGGAACTCATGTGGTGCGGCTGAATTTGTGAAATGGTGAGAAATGTCTGCGTATCTTCACCTTCCTAGATTTGTTCACCTCTTGCCCTTCCCTACCTATCATATCTTGATTGGTTGTCCATCTTGATCTAATCCTTCAGGCCAGCCCTATAAGAGTTTTTTGGGGGAACTCAGTGGTCTGGTTAAACTATTTTAATAAATATATTTTTAAATATGTAAGATATGCAATAAATTATGTAAAATATATTGTTTTTTCTTTATATATATAATTGTCATTATGAAGTTAAATTGGTTTCACAGGGAAAATATATACTTGAACAATTGTTTCCGCCGACAAAGAAATTATAGATTCTTGGAAGATACCGTACACTACGAAAGATTATTCAACATGGAATTTGAATGGAATAGAGCAGCTTAGCAACGAAAAGCCAATACTCCCCCCTCCCTGTGATTGTGCCAGCTTTTGTAAGCAGTGCAATAACTTAATGAAGGACAGAAAAGCTGCAGGATGCTCTGGCATTCTAGCTGAGATGATTAAGGCCTCAGGTGAGAAAGGAGTAGGTGTGTTCAATGAGCTAATTAACTTCATCATCAGAGAGGAAGTAATCTCTGATGAATGGCACAAAAGTATATTATATACTGTATACGAGCAAAGGGGACTCATTGGATAGGGAAAATTATAGGGGCCTGAAAATACTTGATCAAGTCATGAAGGTCTGTGAGAAAGTCTTTGAAGGTATGATATTGACGATATGCAGTTTGGTTTCATGCTAGGACACGGCACAATCCAAGTCATGAAGATATTTGTGTGATAATGAAGATGTATGAGGACTCACAAATGGCAGTGAGGGTGAAAGATGTACCAGTA
Organism: Paralithodes platypus; assembly: GCA_032716605.1. NCBI lineage: Eukaryota > Metazoa > Arthropoda > Malacostraca > Decapoda > Lithodidae > Paralithodes > Paralithodes platypus. The sequence goes on along the minus strand of CM064488.1, from coordinate 22,538,913 downwards.
CTGAGTGATGAGTTTTCAGTTCGCGTCGGAGTCCACCAGGGCTCTGTGTTAATGAAGCCCTTTCCTCTTTTTTTTGTATGGTTCTGGAGGCACTATCTGGTGATTTCAGAGTTGGGCTCCCCTGGGAACTGCTATAAGGGTCCTGAAAATGCTTTACTAAGTCATGAAGGTCTGTGAGAGAGTCTTAGAAGGTATGATAAGGGAAAGATACTGTATGTACTTAAAAGATCGGGATCTGATGTTGTGTTTGCAGACCGGGAGAAGGCCTTTGATAAGGTGGCCAGAGAAGTTGTGCAGTAGGCTAGGAGAAAACTTGGCGTTGAGGAGTGGCTGGTGCATGTGATAATGAAGATGTACGAGGACTCACGAACGGTAGTGAGGGTGAAAGGTGTACAGCTGAGTGAGGGACATATACTAGATATTTGGTGAGGGTTAGCTTTATATCCCACGTACTGGTTACTAGGGACATATACTAGGCGTTAGGTGGAGGTTAGTTTTGTATCCCACGTTAGTTTTATATCCAAAGTACTGGGTACTGGGTACTAGGGACATATACTAGGTGTTACGTGAGGGTACTGAGTGATGAGTTTTCAGTTTGTGTCGGAGTCCAACAGGGAAGTGTGTTAATTAAGCCCTCTCCTCTTTTTTATGGTTCTGGAGGCACTATCTAGTGATTTCAGAGTTAGGCTCTCCTTGCAACTGCTATAAGAGGCCTGAAAATGTTTGGCTAAGTCATGAAGGTCTGTGAGTGTGAGAGAGTTTTTGAAGGTATGATAAGGGAAAGAATTCTATCGACGATATGCAGTTTGGTTTCATGCCAGGACGTGACACAATCGACAACTTCATAGTCAGGCAGCTGCAGGAAAGATATCTACTGAAAGTAAGAAGTTGTGCAGTAGGCTAGGAGAAAATTTGGCGTAGAGGAGTGGCTGGTGCGTGTGATAATGAAGATGTATGAGGACTCACGAACGGTAGTGAGGGTGAAAGGTGTACTGAGTGAGGGACATATGCTAGGTGAAGGTTAGTTTTGTATCCCACGTACTGGGTACTAGGGACATATACTATAGGTGTTATGAAAGGGTTAGTATTGTATCCCAAATACTAGGTACTAGGGACATATACTAGGTGTTACGTGAGGGTTAGCTTGGTATCCCACGTACTGGGTACTAGGGACATATACTAGGTGTTAGGTGAGGGTTAGTTTTGTATCCAACATACGGGGTCTAGGGGGCGGCATCCCCCACCCATAATACTAGGATAGGTTAGGTAAGGTTGTTTGGTTAGGCTAATGGGGATGGATGTAGTTTCCGGGTGTACGGTCGTCATGTTTACATAGGGCGATCGCCACGGTTAACTTCGCGTCTATTTTGACGGTGATTTTTTTCGGTTATTTGCCCCCTGCTGGCAATATGACGATGACATGACATGGGGGGGTGAGGGGTGGCAAAGCCACCCCTCAACATATTATTGTAACCATTGGCATTCAAAATAGACGGGAACATGACTGCAAACGTCCGCCGCCTCCGTCATGTTTACATTTGTCGATCCCCGTTGTTAAGTTCGCGTCTATTTTGACGGCGATTTATTTTGGTTATTTGCCCCCTGCTGGAAATATATATGATGATGACAATATGTCATGGGGGGGGTGAAGGGGGGCAAAGCCCAACCTCAACATATTATTGTATCCAAAGGCAATCTAAATAGACAGGAAAAGGATGGCAAGCGTCCGACGCCACTACGCGTACGCGTAGTGTAAACAAGGCTGGCGATACACCCGGTAACTACATCCTACCCGGCTAAATGTCCTTTCAAAGGGGTAGCCTATAAATTAGTAAACACTAGGATAGCCTATACCCGGTCAGGTGATACGCCCGGTAACGCAACTCTTGCCGATAGGCCTAGCCTAAAGGCTAACCTATTCATAAAGGTGTCTAAGTCTATTTTGACGGCAATTTTTTCGGTTATTTGCCCCCTGCTGGCAATATATATGATGGTGACAATATGTCATGGGGGGGGGGGGGGGGGGGGCAAAGCCCCCCTCAACATATTATTGTATCCAATGGTATTCAAAATATACGGGAACTTTATTGCAAACGTCCGACATCTCCCCCGCGACCGCCATGCCTCAACATATTATTGTATACAATGGCATTCAAAATAGACGGGAAATTTATTGAAAACGTCCGACACCTCCCCCGCCACCGCCATGTTTACATGTGTCGATCGCCGTGGTTAAATTCGCGTCTATTTTGACGTCGATTTGTTTCGGTTATTTGCCCCCTGCTGGCAATAGGCTATATAAGATGATGACAATATGTCATGGGGGGGGGGGGGGGGGGTGAGGGGGGCCTCAACAATGACCTCTAACCTCTGTATCTCAAAACGGGCTAGAGCAAATTGGATGCAAATTTCCACATCTAGGCTAGGCTATTCCTTGACTGACTCTTCCCAAATGGTAGACATATTAGCTTGATCACTCTAGTTGTTTTCTAGTTACAGAGGTTATAGGTCATGATTTCTTGCCTACTTACAGCGAATAGACTAGGCCTATTGTAGATTGGTAAAATATTTGCTTTAGGCCTAGGCTATGTTGGCTGTGCAATTGTCTCGATTTGACTATTTTTACCTAATTAGGCCTAAAGCAGCCTGAGCCTATTCCCAACCCACAAACAGTATCCCATGTTAAGCCCTAGGCTAGGCCTAGGCCTAATCCCACTCTCAATACAAATTCGAACTGATAAATTCGTACCTACCGGTAGCGCTGCCTAGGCTAGGCCTATATTTTTCGTGAATAGATATAGAAAATGGTTTAAAGGAAAGACCATCCTAGCCTATATTATGTTCAAATAATATGTAATAGCACTGTGTATGGTTGTATTAAATATAAATAGTGATAGATGTGTATATTAATGGGATAAATTCTCCGAAATTAGCATACGTTCAGAAAATTATAGTGCAACACTGTTGCCAGATACTAATCAATCCCATTATCATTATATCATAATGGATTTTACTCATTTGCATAATTTCAAATACCTAGGACATAAATATAATATTTTCCTATATTTTTTGTAGTGATATTTGTATGATATAGTGGTATATTGGTGTCTGGCTAGAGTTGTTGTTGTTGTTGTTCCCTAAGCTGCCTGGCCGAACAGCCCCGAGTCCCTGAGGAAGGCCATGGCCACGATCGGGCTTTCCCACAGAGCTCTCATTGAGTGTAGATTGTGTTGTTGGCGTAAGTGGTTGTGTGAAATGCAGTCTTCTATGATGTGTTTAATGGTATGGGGTGCTGTGTTACATCCCAGGCAGGCGTCGACAACGGAGTCATCCAGTCTCTTCTGATAGCTCAGGAGAGCTGGATGGTGTCCGCATCTCAGCCTGGCCAGGTGGACTCTGTCCTCGCAAGGAAGGGAGGATTCGGAAGGATGGATTTCGGGAGGTCGTGCATGCAGCTGCGTGTTGTCTGTGAGTGAGTGGATGGATCGGTGAGAGATATGAGTATGGATGTGCTTCTGGAAGTTGGTTCAGGGTGGGCAGGGAGGGAGAGAGGACAATAATTGTGTGTGATACCGTGTGCTGGGTGTTGTTTTAATATTTCTTGGTGTCTGTGGGTGTGTTGCCATGTAGTTTAGTGGGTGGTCTTGGTTCGTGGAGGCTGCTGCCAGGAATTGAGTGCCTCTCATGTCCAGATGGTCTTTGGCTTTGAGGATTTTGGTTTCTTGATGTAGGTGATCTGTGGGTGCAGTAGCTGTGCAGCCTGTAATGATCTTCAGGGCTTTGTTTTGAATAGTCTGTAAGGTCTTATGATGTGTTTCAGCTAGGTTAGAAACCCAGGCTGGGCTTGCATATTCCATCACTGATCTTATGTATTGTTTATATACTGTGGTGGTAGTTTCTTTGTTGTGTCCACATTTTGTGTGAGCAAGTGACCTGAGGGCGTTAAGTCTGGGTGTCAGTTTCTTTTTAATGTTTGTGGTGTGCTGTTTGAATGTCATATGAGTATCATATGTTACTCCTAGGATTTTGTGTGTGTGTATGTGTTAGGGGTGTGTTGTTTATGGTGAGTTGAGGGATGTATTTGTGTTCTCCTGTCCAGCTTGTGAGCAGGGTTGCGGTGGATTTGGCTGGGGGTAGATTAAGTCTGTTTGTAGTGCACCAGCCATGTAGTGTGTTGAGATAGGGTTGAAGGAGATCTGTTGCTCTTTTTGGGTCATGGTGTGTGCATGTGAGTGTTATGTCATCTGCATATTAGGCTAAGTTTATTTGGGGCGTATTGGGTGTAGTTATATCGTGCATGTACAGATTGAAGAGTGCGGGCGATAGGACGGATCCTTGTGGGACTCCGTTTGGAAAGTTTCTAATTTTAGATGACTGACCGGCAAAAGATACGTGTGCACATCTGCCTGCTAGGAAGTTGGCCAGCCACCTTTTTGTGTTGTTGTGCATGTTTGTGTTGTAGATTTTGTGTGTTAGGTTGTGGCGGGGGATGGCATCGAAGGCTTTACTAATGTCGAGTGTGGCTAATAGTGATCTGTGTGGTGGGCTAGCTGAGTTGATGCCATCAAAAGCTCTTTGTGTAAGGTCTGTGAGAAGAGTGTTTGTGGAGTGCAGTGGCCTAAAGCCATGTTGTGTTGGAGCTAGGGGTAGGTCAGGTGTAATTAGTTGTAATATTAGGCATTCCATGACTTTGGAGGGGGAGCAAAGGAGTGTGATGGGGCAGTGCGAAGAGGGTAGCGTGGGGTCTTTGTTGGGTTTGGGGAATGTGATGATGATACCATACTTCCAAATGTCTGGTATTGTGTTGTGTGAATAGCTGTAGTTTGATATGTTAGTGAGTGCTTGTATGCCTTGTGGTCCCAGGTGTCTGAGGTGTATGTTGCTTATGTTGTCTATGCCACAGGCGGGCGAGTGCTTGAGATTGTTGATGATATGCTTTGTCTGGTGATTGGTGAAGAGTCTAGAGTTATAATGCATTGTGAAAGTTACCTCTGAATCTCTGACTTGGTAACAGTTCGGTATGGGCCGGCTTAAGTAACCCTGCTTTCTTTGAGTACTACACGGCAAGAGAAGCTTTCGGTTCTGTCATTACTGTTCAAGGTAAACAGCAACTGCTAAATTCGACATCATGTTCAAATAATATGTAATAGCACTGTCCATGGTTGTATTAGAAAAAAATTGTGATAGGTTTGTATTTTATGTGGATAAATAGTATTAACCCTCTCACGACCATAGGAAGCAGAGATTGCCAGATTAGCAATAAGAAATAGATTACTCTCACTGTTATAATTACCTCTCCAAAATTAGTTTTCTGCCCACAGCTAACTCAAAGACAACTGCAGAGGTTGAAGTAAACAAACTAAAGGTTTATAGATACCCCTGATGGTAACAAAGGATTTAAAGTATCCCTAATAGGCTCAAAAATTGCGTCAGGATGTGAGAGGGTTAAGCTGAATAAACTAAATACCGAAAGTTCACTAGAGTGGTTGTTGATACATTTTCTAGATATGAGGGAGGGAGGTAGGAATGAAGGGCAGGATAAGTCACACAGGCAATTGCCAAAACTTTAAAGGTCCATATCATTGTTATTAAACAAAGCATTTGGCAAAGGGAGGAATTGTTAAATACCTTAGCCAATACTCTGTCATTCACCAAAAATATATTTGAATTATCATTATTATTTGGTAGGGTAGGTATGTATAGGTAGGTTGGCTAAATAATTGCTGGAATTCGTAGGGACTCGAACTGTTTTGAGAGAGTTAAATACACAAAAAATAATAGGTCTGAATAATAAAGAGACTATGTTATTAAGCAAAACTGGGGGATGTGTGGAAGCCTATAGACTGTAGACGGTAAACTTTGTGTGGGTAGCGAATGCGGTTTTAAAGTCATTTAAGAATAGACAGTTTTCAATGCTGCGGCCAAACTATTCCACCCATTTATATTCTTTTGGTATCAAAACGTTCGGAATCGCGAGCCTCACCCAACTACGCCAAGCATGGCTTTGATCATCGGCGTAGTTTTCAAGATGTGGAATTTTAAGTGGAATTCGAGGTTTTTTCAAGATTGCCGGAAAAAACCCCACGTGCAAAAGCAAAACCTTCTCCATAACATTTGCGGAGCATTAGTAGGGGAGTCCATATGCCAAAGCCCAGTCGTTTCCTATGAGTGGGAGAGACGGTATTTAGGCGTCAAGTTTTTCGGGAAATCGGCTGCCACGGACCTGTTTGGCCGCCATGCCGGATATTTAGCATATCAAAAGTTGCCCAATACAAAAACGCACGTCCTGTGAAAGTTTGATCCTGATCCAAAAAGCGGTTCTGGAGTTATTACGTCGAAACCGGCGCGTAAGAAGAATTTGGATGAAAAACCGGGTTTAATGATTACAATAGGGGTTCCCGGTAGGGGTCGAACCCCTAATAATAATACAATAGAATAAAGAGGAAAACTGGGGTAAGTGCCAGAGTATATACAGTACATACATAGTGTGTTTAGACAAGTTTATAGTCCATGGATGTTTGGAGGTGTATTCAGACCAAATTAATATATAATTTATATTATAGTCCATGAGCGTCTTTGGACACAAATCTATAGATCATGAGTGTTTTGCAAACGTTTATGGATCCAATCCTAACGTGCATGGATGTTTTTTAACCAAAGGTTATATATTATTATCCATGGAAGTTTGTTTACTTCCTTGCCCAAATTACCGTTTTTGGACTCTAAAAGTCCTCTGTAGCCCAAACTATAAGTCCTAGGGAATTCTACTTGGTGCCATTCGATTTTTCTCGACCACCTGCTTCTATATATGGTCGTAGATTTCATTTTCGACCAGCCATTCGCCCAGAATAGAAAATATTTCTTCAAAAATCCTTGGGTTTAAGCCCAGGCAAATTGTTGATTTTGGTCGAATTTTGACTTCTCAAGACTAGGATATATTTGGATTCGTCTCGTCGTTGCGATTCCAACGGTATACTTTTTTTTTTTTAATTTCGATTTTTTTTTTTAGGGCCAATAGGCCAATTTTAAAGGTTAAACACTCCATAGACGAGTTATCTATGCATGGATTTTGTTTAAATTTATACCACAAGTACACTTTGACACGTTGAATCGAGTGGCGCTAAAAGAATTAACATCAGACCAATGTTTAAGATTTCGATTTGGACTTGGCCTTCCTGGAGGGCCAAAATGAGCATTGTTTTGGACTTTTAAAATCCTCTGTAATAATAATAATAATAATCTTCTGGTTACTTATATAGCGTCCGTATCTCCTCCTTCGAGGATTCACAAGCGCTTGGCTTTCTTTAGTCTACCAGAAACCATTACCCATCCCCCTTGCTCATGGGGAGATGGTAACCGCTGGCTGTATCCCAGAAAAACTTTTCAATCTGAGCGGGGATTGAACGCGAGACCTTCAAGATGGGAATCAGGCACGCTATCAACTGAGCCAGCCGGACGGATAGCCCAAACTATAAGTCCTAGGGAATTCTACTTGGTGCCATTCGATTTTTTTCGACCAGCTGCTTCTATACATGGTCGTAGATTTCATTTTCGACCAGCCATTCACCCAGAATCGAACATATTTTTTTCAAAAATACTTGCCCGGGCAAATTGTTGATTTTGGTCGAATTTTTACTTCTCAAGATTAGGATATATTTGGATTCGTCTCGTTGTTGCGATTCCAACGGTATAATTTTGTTTTAATTTTGACAAATTTTTAGGCCCAATAGGCCTATTTTAAAGTTTAAAAACTCCATAGACGAGTTATCTATTCATGGATTTTGTTTAAATTTATACCACAAGTACACTTTGACACGCTGAATCGAATGAAGCAAACTTAATTCAAATCGGACCATTAGTTTAGGATTTAGATTTTGACTTGGCCTTCCTGAAGGACCCAAATGAGCGTTTTTGGACTTTAAAAGTCCTCTGTAGCCCAAACTATAAGCCCTAGGGAATTCTACTTGGTGCCATTAGATTTTTCTCAAACAGCTGCTTCTATACATGGTCGTAGATTTCAATTTCGACATGCCATTCGCCCTGAATCGAAAATATATTTTTTCAAAAATCCTTGAGTTTAATTAAGCCCAGGCAAATTGGTGATTTTGGTCGAATTTTGACTCTTCAAGAATACGATCTATTTGGATTCGTTTCGTCGTTGCAATTCCAACGGTATAGATTTTTGTTTTTAATTTTGACCAATTTTTTAGACCCAATAGGCCTATTTTAAAGTTTAAAAACTCCATAGACGAGTTATCTATGTATGGATTTGGTTTAAATCTATACCAAAAGTACACTTTAACACGCTGAATCGAATGGCGCAAACATAATTAAAATTGGACCATTAATTTAGGATTTCGATTTTGACTTGGCCTTCCTGGAAGGCCCAAATGAGCCTGTTTTGGACTTTAACCCTTCCTACCCGTGCTGTCTTACCCAATGACGGTCGCCCCTACCCGGGCGAAATGGCTGAAAAACGTCTAGGCCTAGGCTACCGTATTTATGTTTATTTTCACTGCTAGAACTTTCCCACTCATCTATAATCGTAGTGCGGTTTTCAATCTGTATTTTGGCGTTGAGTAAAGCTCTGTAAGTCAACTGGTTCAGTTGTGATGACGATTTCAGTGGAGCAAATATTGCAGAGATGTTGCCAATATGGGGGCTTTTCAGACACTAATTTTGTCTGACGTCAGAACAATAACATGAAGAGTCTTCTCCTTCTTGTTTTCGGAGGTGCGGTGACGCAACGCTTGGGTTTGTTGACATACGTCGTACGCACGGCGTTCAGACCAAGCTTAATTAGGCTATTAAGCTGCTGCCTTAGGTAAGGCATACCGGGTAGCGGCCCTTCTTTCGAGCTGTCCTTACCTAATGCAGACCGGGTAGGAAGGGTTAAAAGTCCTCTGTAGCCTTAGGGAATTCTACTTGGTGTCATTCGATTTTTCTCGACCAGCTCTTTCTATAAATGGTCGTAGATTTAATTTTCGACATGCCATTCTCCTTGAATCGAAAATATAATTGTTAAAAAATCCTTGGATTTAATTTTAAAGCCCAGGCAAATTGTTGATATTGGTCGAATTTTGACTTCTCAAGATTAGGATATATTTGGATTCGTCTCGTCGTTGCAATTCCAACGGTATATACTGTATATTTTGTTTTTAATTTTGACCAATTTTTAGACCCAATAGGCCTATGTTAAAGTTTAAAAACTCCATAGACAAGTTATCTATGTATGGATTTGGTTTACATTTACACCACAAGTACACTTTGACACGCTGAATCGAATGGCACAAACATAATTAAAATCGGATTATTAGTTTAGGATTTCGATTTTGACTCGGCCTTCCTGGAGGGCCCAAATGAGCGTTTTTTTTTTTACTTTAAGAGTCCTCTGTAGCAAAAACTATACGCCCTAGGGAATTTTACTTGGTGCCATTAGATTTTTCTCAACCAGTTGCTTCTAAACATGGTCGTAGATTTAATTTTCGACCAGCCATTCGCCCCAGAATCGAAAGTATTTCTTCAAAAATCCTTGGCTTATTTATACCTTGGCCTATAAATATTTAAAATAGGCCTATTGGGCCTATTTTAAAGTTTAAGAACTCCATAGACGAGTTATCTATGTATGGATTTTGCTTAAATTTATACCACAAGTACACTTTCACACGCTGAATCGAATGGCGCAAACAGTTAAAATCGGACCATTAGTTTAGGATTTTGATATTGACTTGGCCTTCCTGTAGGCCAACATGAGCGTGTTTTGGACTTTAAAAGTCCTCTGTAGCCCAAACTATAAGACCTAGGGAATTCTACTTGGTGCCATTCTATTTTTCTCGACCAGCTGCTTCTATGCATGGTCGTAGATTTCATTTTCGACCAGCCATTTGCCCCAGAATTGAAAATGTTTCTTCAAAAATGCTTGCCCAGGCAAATTGTTGATTTCGGTCGAATTTTGACTTTTCAAGATTAGGATATATCTGGATTCGTCTCGTTGTTGCGATTCCAACGGTAAATTTTTGTTTTTAATTTTGACCAACTTTTAGGCCCAATAGTCCTATTTTAGAGTTTCAAGAATCATTAGACGAGTTATCTATTTATGGATTTTGTTTAAATTGATACCACAGGTACACTTTGACACGCTGAATCGATTGGCGCAAACATAATTAAAATCGGGCTATTAGTTTAGGATTTCGATTTTGACTTGGCCTTCCTGGAGGGCCCAATTGGGCGTTTTTTAGACTTTAAAATCCTCTGTAGCCAAAACTATAAGTCCCAGGCATATTGTTGATTTTTGGTAAAATGGTTGACTTTTCAAGATTAGAATATATTTGGATTTGTCTCGTCGTTGCGATTCCAACGGTATATATATATTTTTTTTTTTTTACCAATTTTTAGGCCCAATAGGCCTATTTTAAAGTGTAAGAACTCCATAGACGAGTTATCTATGTATGGATTTTGTTTAAATTTATACCACAATTACAATTTGACACCCTGAATCGAATGTCACAAACAGAGTTAGAATCGGACCATTAGTTTAGGATTTCAATATTGACTTGGCCTTCCTGGAGGGCCCAAATGAGCGTTTTTTTGGGGGGCTTTAAAAGTCCTCTGTAGCCCAAACAATAAGTCCTAGGGAATTTTACTTGGTGCCATTCAATTTTTCTCGACCAGCTGCTTCTAGACATGGTCGTAGATTTCATTTTGGACCAGCCATTCGCCCAGAATCGAAAATATTGTTTTCAAAAATTCTTGATTTTGATCGAATTTTGACTTTTCAAGATTAGGATGTAGCCTAAATGGATTCGTCTCGTCGTTGCGATTCCAACTGTATAATTTGTTTTAATTTTGACCAATTTTTAGGCCCACTAGACCTATTTTAAAGTTTAAAAACTCCATAGACGAGTTATCTATGTATCGATGTTGTTTGTTTAAATTTATGCCACAAGTACACTATGACACGTTGAATCGAATGGCGCAAACAGAATTAAAATCGGATTATTAGTTTAGTATTTCGATTTTAACTCAAATAGATTTGGACATGTAGATATATGTTTGGATTCCTCACAACGCGCTGAATCCAATGGCGCACACCGTTTTTATTCTTACTCATATTTGTAAAAATGGGAACCTATTATATTTTGAAATAGGAGATGTAAAGATATTTAAGTATTTATTTTATAAGTCTAGGGTGAAGTAAACCCATATTTCAGCGATAGTAATTCAAATTAAAAGTCCATTAGTTTTGAATTAGTACCCCATTATAAGTAAAGTAAGAATCTTGCCAGCCAATCAACGCGTTGCAATTCACCATCCCTTTATACCAGCTGAGTTTGACGTTTCCCACAACTCTGCCACACCCTCCCGTGCAGCCAACCAGGAGCCTCTATTGTCGGAGCAAGAAAAGACTGAGCCAGCCGCTCATGCATCTCCACCTTTCAAATCGTTCTCGCTCCCTCCACAGGCCGTTTCTTCGAGTTGCAATAGGTCTATGACATCAGTGCAAGCCCTATACTCCCGTAAGCCACTACACAATACGAGAAGTATCAGAGAGAATTAGGAGGGCGGGACTCAAATTGAAATCTTCCAAGTGCCAATTAGGGGCCCGCGAAGTAGCGTACTTAGGACATGTGGTTTCCAAGAAAAGTATTCAACCTGACCCCCTTAAAAGTAAAAGCTATCGCAGAGATTTCACCCCCCACCACGGTCAAAGGAATCAGGGCGTTTCTGGGAATGGTTTCCTATTATCGGAGTTTTATATAAAATTTTTCGAAAATTGCTCGACCTATGACTAAGAGACTTGAAAAGGGGAGGAAATTTGACTGGGATCAGAGCTGTCAATCGGCTTTTGATCACCTGTAACAAAAATTAACCTCTAACCCCATTATTTGTCATACTGATTTTACCAAGCCTTTCCAATTGTACACCAATGCCTCTGATGAAGGGCTAGGGGTAGTCTTGGCCCAAAAGGTTGACGGAAAAGAAGGCATAGTGGCATGAGCCAGCCCGACCCTGAATAAGGGCGAAAAGAATGATAGCGTTACTAAGAAAGAGTGTCTAGCTTTAGTCTGGGCTGTACAGTATTTCCTGTCTTACTTAGCAGGAGTTCATTTCGAAGTAATCACGGACCACCATAGCTTACAATGGCTTAGAAAGATGAAGACCGAAGACGGATGTTAGGTGGAAGGGGATTCTGGAGGAATATTCCTTTGAAGTTAAGCACCGACCGGGTAAATTACATACCAATGCCTGTGGTTTATCCAGATTACCTGTAGCACCGGTTCAACCCACTCGACCCAAAAAGAAGAAAAAAAATACCCGATACCAAAGTGTGAAGATATATTAAAGTTTTCTGAAGGAGCCTGGAGGGACTCAAAGGATCGTGTGGTATTAGATTATCTTGAGGATAAACACATGATTAAAGTTCTCCACGGACAAGAAGGGAAGGGTGCTCATTTGGGTCAGTCCAAAATCTTGAAACAGTTTAATGAAAGGTACTGGACCTCACGAGCTGACGAAGTTGTTAAAGAAGTGATCCAAAGTTGTTTGGGGTGTCAAAGAGGGAAAGACGGACGAGGACCCAAACAAACACCAGGACACATTATTGCCGGAAAACCGTGGGAAAAATTATCTGTGGATATTATGGGACCTCTGCCCAGACAGACGAACAAAAGGTACATCCTGACCTGTGTTGACGTCTTTTCAAAGTACACGGTTGCTTGTGCCATTCCGGACAAGAAAGCTGAGGCCGTGGCTAAGAATATACTTGAGAAAGTCATTTTTGTGTATGGCACCCTCGATTGTATTCTGAGCGATAGGGAAAAGGAATTTAATAATGAAATTTGGCAACATTTGGGGGATACCTTGGGTTACCAGATTCAACATACCTCCCCGTATTACCCACAAGGGAACGTAGCTGTATGTGAAAGAAATCATCGGTTACTAGCGAATTGCATACGAGCTAGTCTAAGTTCACAAGGGGAAGAAATATCCCGAGGTTGGCCGGAACTGTTACCAGAAATTATCTGGGGAATCAATACCACCGTTTGTAGAACTACCGGGTATTCTCCCTATGAAATTATCTTTGGAATTACTCCGAAACTACCTCAAGAACGACTATTACCCTATCCCATCAATTCCACCAAATATTCTCGACCAGAACATTATTTACAAGGTCAAGGGGAAAGACGGCAACAAGTTCATCACCATGTTACTCAACGGCAGCCCGAGAAACCTACCTTAAATAATCCATATTACCGGGGGGAATATATTCTGGTCAAGAGACATGATCCCACACGGACCGGTAAACTGAAAGAGAAATATGAGGGTCCGTTTCGGGTCGTGGAATTAAATGGACCATACCAAGTCCTATATGTGCATCATGGAAGTATTGTTTCGGCTACGCATATTCGTCATACTAAACGGTACGAGGGAACTTTACCCCCAGATATGAGCGAGTGGAATAGCGAGGAGGAAAGTGAGGACCGATAATTCTGATGACTTTTCAACTCGTTATAAGGCAGAAGATCACCTTCTGAGAGGGAATTATACTTAATGAGTTTTAAGTTTAGTGCCTTTTGTAATTGTTGATACATGTCTTCCAATGATGTGTTATATTGAATTGCACGGTCTGAAATGTGTAAACAACAAATAACCTATAGCTCAAAATAGTAATAACTGCACTGTATCATATTATTATGATAATCATATGTGCAAGAGTTAAGAAGTATATGCGTGAAAGAGGTGCTAGATGTGAAGAGGGGCGTCGATTGACTGGGGACATAGGTGCATGGGGGCGATTAATTCGTGGCTACCACTTCGGGGATCACCGCGGCCGGCAATAGATAGATATAAGAAACAAACTGCCTGGGGAATTTAGTACATGGTGAAACAACAACAAACACTTTGACTGAGAACTCTCTATAACTAAATGTTACGGTGGATTTTTATTTAGCATGTAGTTGGATAATTACCGTAAATAAACCCCAAAGCGAAGACGTACTATTTTTCCTGGTATACAACAGGTTCGGCCCTATATGGACACTCTCTACATACAAACTATATACGAACATGTGAACATTATATGTATATTTATCTAAATCCATTAATTTCACGTAGGAGAAAGAAAGGGGTATTGTATAATATGTAACCAACTCTAGCATTTAGTAATCACCGCATGAATTGGGAAATGTTGGCTTGAGAATAATGTTCACCAAATTAACCCCTTCTTTACCGAGGGTGTATTTTGTGTTATTCCATCTATATGTAGACAATTTTATGCAGCTTAGGAGAACACCGTGGGATATAAAATGGATAATCGAGATAATTTGAAGCCTTTTAATTCCTACACGTCCTCCCTAAGCTGGATAAAATCGTATAATAATATCCAAATTATAATGACAAGGACAACTCAGTACTAAAAGGGTTAATGGTATAAATAGCTAGTAGCTACCAAAAATATAATTATAATTATAAACTAAATACATTTTAACAAATATATGCTTCCGTATATTAATAATTGTATATCAATATAGTGCTCTTAGTTTTATGACGTGTTGCACGGAAAACCAAAAACTACACCGGTACTCTCATTGTTGGCCAACACGATAATCAAACCCAAAATATTTCCGGTGGGTGCGTGCTTAAAGGTGAATTCCAGGGATGAAACCTATTCAAACTACAATGTTCATTGGGATCTGCTTGGTTTTAGGTATATGATACTGAAGAACTTTCACCAATGTGTTTTAACCCTTTCTGTACCGGTGATGTACTTTCATTATATTTTGGCAACTATTAGAAGCTTTTGTACAGCTTAGGAAGGACGTCTACCCATTAAAAAGGCTACACACTATCTCAATTAATCCTTTTAGCTACCATATATCCTTCCTAAGCTGCATAACATCGTCTAAATTCAGCTGAAATAAAAACAAATAGACATCGCCGATACAGAAGGTGTTAACAACATAGAAATATAGCTTATCTAACTTATTTTATGTGGCGAGAACTGGCGTGTTTACCATGACGTCACTGATGTCATTGGCGGGAACTCTCCACATGGGAAATGGGCGAATCTGTGGTCTTTTTTATGTGAGAAACTCTTATAAATTGTATGCATGTGTACAGCTCAAAATTTGGCTTTATCACTGTCTGGTCAAGGGACCACGATATATAAATTGAACAGAAAACGGTACTTTCGTTAAGAAATAGGCCTTACAAGCAACCTCCCTTGACTCTGGACCAAGATAAGCACTCGAAAACACTGCCTGTATGTTTATTGTTGGCGAGATGGGATTATTTCTTGATGTGCACCACATCTTCAGGACGTTGTTCGATCTTTTGCAGAGCTTGAGTATTGAATTGAAAGGTATTAATTACGAAAAACAGACCTGACAGTCCAGGATTAAGTGTGTTGTTTACAACCTGCCTCTCTCTATTCTTTCGTCACTCCCGATCAGCTGAACTCGTCCAGCTGATCGCCGAGAATGTCAACGTCGTTATAAATTAGTATTTTGTTTTCTGGAATTTGATGGAACTATATCGATATTGCCCATATACATATTACAGTATATTCATGCCAAGTTATGACCCTTCATTAATCTTCGTTTTTTCATTCATTCCTGTAGTTCACCATTAACCCCTTCTGTTCTGGAGACGTATTTATAATTGTATTCTTACTATATGTAGACGATGTTGTGCAGTTTAAGAAGGATCTGTGAACGTATACAGGGTTAAGTAAGATTGTTCGAAGCCTGTTACCTGCTAAAGGCCCTTTTTAACTTAATATAATTGCCTGATAGTAGCCAGAATAATGTTAATAGGATGGCACCGGTAATGAAAGGGTTAACAATACCTCAACCATTACAGTGTAAATCTAATCTCTTTGGAGGACAGCTTAATTCTATTATTATTACTACTATAAAGTGGGGCAGCAGGAACATTTGTCAGCCAGAGTGGACAGAAGGGTGCTGAGCTGGTATGGTCATGTTCAACGAATGGGAGATGAAAGGCTTACACAGATAATATGTGAGTCAGGTACAAGGGAAGATAGAAGGGCAGGAAGACCCCCATTGAGATGGAGAGACTGTGTAAGAAAGGCTTTGGATGATAGAGGAATGACTATAGATCAGGCAGGGGAAGTGGTGGTGGACAGGAGTGAATGGAGAATGCTTGTGAATAGTTGAGTGAACACGTGGTTATTTGGAGTAAGGGGTCGGGCGCAAGTTCGACTAGATAATAGTCCATCAGGCGCCTGGCCCGGGGAGACGATTAATATGAAGGGTGTGCCTGGAAGTGTGGTGGGAGAGCTTGTGGCTTTGGCTCCGCTGCATGTCTGCCTGCCGAGATCGGAACCTCTCCGGGTGGTCAGGGGCCGGGGGAGTGCTGGAGCGACCTTGGTAACCCTGGTCTCTGGGTCTTCTCCTGGGTGACCTGGATGTGTGTGAGTTTGTGTTTTTTATCAGTGTTTATTTTTTGTTTTATGTTGTTTTTGTGTTTTCCCTGTTCTTGCTCTGTCTTGAGTCGGCTACCCCTAAAATGGGAATTGGGCCTGAGCATATAGATAGATAGATAGATAGATAGACTATAAATATTAATTAATTTAGTTGTATCTTATGGTCTGACTCAATATCAATTATGTTGATACACACATATACTAACTAGACATTAATTATTTAATGCCATAAAGGGATGAAAATCATGTTCTTTATATTATGTGAATTCCCATATTCTAATATTAAAAAAAGATTCCTTAACCATTACATCTATATCCTATTTCATGATCCACGAGGTTGTTGGTTTCTTGAATATTTTCCTTGGTTGATGTTTATTTAAATGGTGTGGGCATGCATATCTTCATCCTATTAACGCTACGATTATAAGGTTTTAACTCATTAAATACCGGTGATATCCTTTTCAAAATATTCTGGCAAATATTAGTAGATTTTATTTAGATAAAGAAGGGCTACTATTTAGAATGTTACAGACTATTGCAAATATAACCTTACCTACCACAGACCCTTTTTAATCTACATAAAATAGTCTGAATATAGCTATAATAAAATATAAAATATGTCCCCAGTACCAAAAGGGTTAATAAACAGTCTCCATTCATAGCTAAGATTCACCAAGGTCCTCTGCTCTATGATATAGAAATTTACCTACTACGCAACGACATCCCTTAAGCTACTTCACACGTGGTTATAGATATAGAAATATTGATATTATGCATCTATCATAGTTAACAAATTATAGTATGTTTTGTCTTACATATTCCCACCGCCTTATGTTCGGCTTATTAATTCGTGCCAACTGCCTTATTTAATGTACCCACATTCCACACCATATTGGCATATTATTTTGCCGCAACTTTATGATGCAACAGAGCCGACATTATTTTGGTGTAACTATGAATACATGTAATCCAATATTTTAGCATACTGAACTGCACTTATGCATTTGTTTATGTTAACTGAAGGGACACGAAGAACCAAACCCACCCTCGTGGACTCATCTTACCACTCGAAAGAAGGGAGAACCGAAACACTCGCTTCACCACTAACAGTTGGTTTCGCCCAACACTTTAATCTCACCCTCTCGAGTGAATGGAGTATAGCTATATAGTATTTATACGTGTAACAATTAAAAGGCTTTATACTAACTCAATTAACCCTTCCAAATACCACAGATGCTTCCTTAGCTGCAAACAATTGCCAAACTATAGCTACTCGTCGCCCCCTTCCAGAAAACTATGACCTACTCTTCAGCAACATACAAATTAACCTTTCATCTTCCTTTAACCCTTGTCTGGCGGGGGTGGACTTAAGTCGGGCTAGAGAACCATGGACTATGTGGCGGGGACCGACTTAAGTCTGTGTGCAATTTTGGAGCAATAATGGCTCTGAGAGAGAGACGAGCGGGTGGAGGAGCGTAGGTCGGCTCATGACCGCTCGGCACGGGTCCCGTGCGACTACTGACGTTTACTCCACACACACCCACACTCACTGCCTCGCTACACAGGGAATTATGTAAGGAAATTACCATATTTTAGGGATTTTGCACTCGTCTTGCACGATCGTTGCAAGAGAACGCGTGGTTGTAGAAGGATCGTTCTGGTGTCATTGGAAAGCTCAATTTATGCCCTTTCAGGGATACATAATTGTATTACGCTCTGACTCTTGTTTATGCATGAAAAAGAGCACGGAAACAAGGTCGTTTAGGGTAAAACCACCCGCTTGGCAGGTAGTAGAAGTTACTGACGGGCCCGCTCGTAAGGCGTTAATATTCTTGTTTTTTTTGTTTTTTTTATCTCTCCTGTAAAGATCATATTACCACTCTTCCAAAAGCTGGGTGTACTCAACCGCCTCTGGGGATTCTTTACCCCTGCGCAGCTTCTTGCTCTGTACTGGGGCACAGTGTATCCAAGTATTTAGTATTGTTCACATGTGTGGGGAGGATCCTCTCATACAGCACTAATAAACAAAGTAGAAAAGAAAGCCTTCTGTCTAATTAACTCACGTCCACTCACCAATTCTCGGCAGTCGCTCTCTCTTCACCACAATGTTACATCTCTCACTATTCTACCACTATTACAATGATCAGTGTTCCTCAAAGCTCTCTCAGTGTATACCAGCCCTTCTTCGTAGAGCACATAGCACCCGTCTTGAAACACAATCCCACTCCTACTCTGTGCAGCTCTCCAACCCAAGAGTGAAACTTTATTCTCAACCTTTCTTCTATTCAACAGCTGAGCTCTAAAATTCTCTCCCAGAGTCAGTCTTTCCCTCTTCCTATGACTTAAATTGTTTCAAACTCCGCGTGCCCAGGCATTTTGGCTCGAACATCCCTGGATTTTGGCCCTGTCACTCTTTCAACTGTGGGATAGGCACTCGCTACAGGCAGTTCTACCTTTTGTCTCCCTCACTCACATAAAAAAATATATAAAAAAATAAAAGTAAGCTCAACCCTAGAACGGAGAAGGTTAATCTCTGAGGGAGCATCACTCGCTAAGGCAGTTGAAAGAAGTCAGATCTCCTCCATTAAGAAAATAACATGCAAGTATGTGTAATGTGAATCAGATTTAATGTGTGGCTGTGTGTTAGACCACTCGTTAGGAAACGTGAATATATAAGTGTGAGCGTAATTAAAAGGGAGGTGGGTTGACAGGCGTATATTGAGAATACACACGTAACCATACATTTATAACTTTTAATATTCAATGCTTCGAATCAAAGCACATACATTATGCGTGTTAATGATCTCCTTTTAATAATATATAAACTTTGCTAGTGAAATACATGCTTACTCCAAATACATAATTATAACTTAATTAAGATATGATATATAATGCAAAAGTAAATCTGTCTGTATTAATCAGAATTGAATCTGATTTAGATAACATACAGTATATGGTTAATATAATTCCATCTTCGAATGGATCATAAAACTATACTGTATATTGTGCTAGATTCATATGCAGTATAATGGCAAATATGAACGTGAACTCTATGTAACGCAATGCTAGCATATCTATAAGATATATAATTTTAGGAAGAAGAATCGGAAAACATTCATAAAAATACAATGATTCGATGAGAGATGGATAAATAGAGAAAAAGAAGAGATAATCGTCATCCGTGGTTCTAGTGGTGAAAAGTGATCCAAGGGAAGGGGCTTGCAGACATGAAACAAGAAAGAAGTATAGAGAGGGAAGGAGGGGCTTAGCTGAGAGAGGGTGGAAGAGCGGGGATGGAATGGGAGGGGGGGTGGGGGGGCCACAATGCTACCAACACAATTCGTGATTCTCTGCCAGGCAAGTGTAGCAGGAAGAGTTGTCTGGGCTGTGGTCGCGGTCGGATGTCTTCGGTGCCCGGCGAATCTGCGGCATTAAGGGGCAACTCTACATAGTCGGTCATGGTGATTGTCTGCCGCGTCTGTGGTCCAGCGGCCTCTCCCCCCTGGCTCCGTCCCCTTCCTCCATGCTGCCCTGCTCTGCCTTCGTCATCCTCTGATCACCATCTGTGCTTGGCTTCGCTCTGCGCTGTCTTCGTCCTTCTGGTTGGAGGGGGCCGGCGATTCCCTGGACCTGTGACACGTGGCTCTCCTGCTGGAGGGACGCGGCGCCCACGGTGGTCGGCTCTGGTATCGGCAAATCCTTGGCTTTCTTCGGGGTTCCTTAGAGGACCCCACCCCCGCCGGTGCCTGGGCCGCCTTCAGCTTCTGGGGTTTGTGTTGGCCCCTCCGTCCTCGCCTCTTCACTTCACCACGTGTTCTTCCTGCCGGGTGTCATCGTTCATCACTTCGTCTTCCCTGCCATCCTCGAGTCCTGGGAGCGTTGTTGCCCTTCTGCAGTCCCTCCTGGGTCCCTGACGTTTGAGCCTCCTTACAGGGAGGCCGCTGCGGCTTGACCGCCACTGCGTCAGGGCTAATAGCTAGGGCACTGCCCTTACAGCTCTTAAATCAAGAATCAAGATAAAGAGCAAGTGTAGCAGGACTTATGTCCACAATAGTACATACATACCCCATTGCTGAGGGTGGCCGACACGAGACAGAGCCTGAACAGAAACCTTTAAAGTTCCTATTCTCAGGTTCCTGGACCACTTTTGAGTTCCCTTGCCCTTTTCGGTCTCATCGAGTAGGAGAATTATACAAGAGGAGGAGGATTCCTAGGCCCCTGCCCCCAAATACAGTATATATTACATAGTAATTAAATGTAATGACCATGGGTTATGCTTAGCAAGTTAGCACATTGAATTCCAAAGCCATATTGTCAAAAATATGTCAAACATGACATCCCAGCCAAGGCGGACATTTTGTGGGTGTGATAGTACGTCCTAACGTGGATATATCATGTTCGCACCCAGTCTTACCATAGACTTACCATCCCCACCTTGGGATGAGTTACGCCACAGGCGGACGGTTTAGGACTGGGGCAGGAAGCCTTCGCTGGCTCTTGTATTGCCCCCCCATATGCCTGAACAATTTTCCAATTTTTTCCTTAAAACCATTCGTTGTTGTAGTCCAAACTGTCTCCTCCGGCAATGGAGGTGTCCCTCCGGGTGTCCCCCCCCCCAGTCGGGGGACACCTCGAAGACGTATAGGCTACAGGCTAATCAACTCTGCGTAAGCAGAGGTTGGTATCGCCCCCCCGTATAGTGGGTACCACACGAAAAATATGTCTGTCGTCGGCGTTGTCGTTGTCGTTGTCCGTCTGTCTCGGAACTCCTCCTAGACCGTTGGACGGATTTTCACCAAATTTCACACAAACATTTGTTGCGTGAATGCAAACGTCAGTCAAAAAAGATTTTTTTGAATTTATGCAATAGTAATGATTTTAGGTCCAAAATATGGTTTTGCCCCCCCCCCCCCCCCCCCCAAGCAATGATGGTGTTCTGGGAGCGAAAACATCTCGCTACGCATTTGCTAGGTTAAGTTAGTTTAGTTGTTGTTGTTGTTGTTGTTCCCCAAGCTGCCTGGCCGAACAGCCCCAAGGCCCCGAGCAAGGCCAAGGTCATAACCGAGCGCCCCCACAGAACCCTCCCCGCCGACCACAATAAAGCCTGGGTGACCGAAGCCACTCCATGGCGGGGAGCTGAGGAGGGTGCGGAAATGCCCGGGAAACCAAAGCCCCACCCAGGGCCCTGTGTCCCTCAGCAATTATGAAGAGAAAGTTGAGGGGCAAGGGAAAAATGTGACGCTTTGGCTTCCAATCTTGGTAGATTGGGAGGTCAATCCACATTAGAGACGCCGTCACTTGAGATCTAGAAAATATATAAGTAAAAGGAACAGTCAGAGTAAGCTATGGGTATGGCAGAGATTGCTCGGTTCTCACTCTGATAGACCAGCCCATCACCATGATAGACCAGCCCATCACCAGTTAGTTTAGTTGGCATTAGAAGTGATGGTAGTAATATTTGGATTTATGGTGAAAGTAGTGATAATGGTGATAATTGTAGTGATGATGGTTGTAGTTGTATTGATGATGATGACAGTAGTGATGATGATGACAGTAGTAGATATGATGGTGACAGTAGTAGTAATAATGGTCATAATAGTAGTGATGATGGTGACAAGTAATGATGATAGTTGTAGTGATAATAATCAACCAAGCTACAGACCAACATGGTGAAACACATACAATAGCACTGGATATATCAAAGGCATTTGATAGTCAGGCATCAATCCTTATTGTCGAAGATCTCACACTACGGCCTTGCATCATTAGTTCCACTAATGTCTTCTTATCTTCATAACAGAAAAATACGTGTAATGGTAGATGGCCTTTATTCTCAATTTCACTCAATAAATGCTGGTGTTCCCCAGGGATCAGTTTTGGCCCCAACTCTGTTCCTCATTCATATCAATGATCTCATATCTACCACTCATAATCCACTACATTCCTACGCAGATGACTCAACACTCCACAGTTCCTTCACATTTACCAATTCTTTCACCCAACCCGATCTTATAAATTCAAAAATAAACACTGCAATTTCTCTGAACCAGGACCTTTCTAGAATTAATTAATAGGGACAAGAGAATCTAGTTTCCTTTAATGCACAGAAAACCAAGTACATTCAATTTTCTAACCGACAGAATCTCACCGACTCCCATATATTTGTTAATGATGTAAATATTCCCACTTCCCCTAGTATTGACATTCTCGGTGTAACATTAACTACTAACTTGAGCTGGACACATTATGTTAGAAGCATTGCTAAGAATACCTCTAAAAAACTGGGACTCCTGTACAGAGTTCGAGAATTCTTCACTGACGAGCAGTTGGCCGTAATATATAAAAGTCATGTGCGTTCTCAGATGGATTACTGTTCACCTCTGTGGGGTGGAAGTGGAGTGGTTGCATTGAGGCAGTTGGACAAAATTCAAAATAAAGCTATTAGATTAATCAATAACCCTGCAATCACACAGGACCTTCCTACATTATCCATACGAAGAAACGTTGCATCCCTTGCATTATTCTACAGATATTTTCACAGCAATTGTTCCGAGGAACTTGCTTCAATTGTGCCGCCTCTCCACATCTTTCCCCGTAGAACTAGGGCAGCCGAGAGCGCCCATGAATTTACACTTTCTCCTCCACAATGCAGAACTTCTGTTTATCAGAATGCATTTATCCCCAGAGCTACTACTCTTTGGAATTCACTTCCCTCGAATTGCTTTCCACAAACTTACAATCTACAAATGTTTAAATCCAGTTGTTACAAAAAATTTATGAATGGAGGATGCCTTTAGGCACATAGACCTTTTTGTTTTATCTGTGTTTTTCCTTCCTCCGTTCATTGTCTCTTAAAAAAAAAAAAAAAAAAAAGTAGTGATGATGGTAGTGACGATGGTGTGAGTATTAGTGATGATGGTGAGTAGTAGTAAGGATGGTGAAATTTGTAGTGATGATGACGATAGTTGTGGTGATGAAGTTCATAGTAATGGTGATGATGGCAGTAGTAGTGATGATGGTGACAGTAGAATAAATTATGGTAATATTTGTGACAGTAGTAATGATGATGGTTATAGTAGTAATGATGATTGTAAGATGGTGGTGATGATATTAGTAATGATGGTTGATAGTTGTAGTATCAATGATGATAGTAGTGATTAAGATGCTAGTGACAATGGACAGTGATGATGGTGCGAGTAGTAGTGATAATTGTAATTGTAGTAGTGATGATGATCATAGTAATGGTGATGATGACAGTACTTGTGATGATTGTGGCAGTTGTAGTGATGATAGCAGTTGTAGTGATGATGGCAGTAGTGGTGATTGTGTTGATTGTGATTGATGATGGTATTAGTAGTGATGATGGTAACCCATCGCAGAGTTGGGTATGCCGTTTTGATTTTGGGCAAAGCGGCACGTCTACTTTATTATTATGTTTCCTCCACCAACCGACTATCAACTCTGCGTAAGCAGAGTTTGGTATCGCCCCCCCGTATAGTGGGTACCACACGAAAAAAATGTCTGTCGTCGGCGTTGTCGTTGTCCGTCTGTCTCGGAACTCCTCCTAGACCGTTGGACGGATTTTTACCAAATTTCACACAAACATTTTGTTGCGTGAATGCGAACGTCAGTCAAAACAGGTTTTTTGAATTTATGCAATAGTTATGATTTTAGGTCCAAAATATGGTTTTACTCCCCCCCTCCCCCCCCCCCCCCCCCTCCTCCCAGACAACCCCCTCCCCCCAGCAATGATGGCGTTCTTAGTGTGTGAGCCCCGAAGGGGCTCACACACTAAGAACGCATTCGTTTTGGGGGCGAAAACATCTCGCTATGCATTTGCTAGGTTAAGTTAGTTCAGTTGGCATTAGAAGTGATGGTATTAATATTTGGATTGATGGTGATAGTAGTGATAATGGTGATAATAGTAGTGATAATGGTGATAATAGTAGTGATGATGGTTGTAGTTGTATTGATGATGATGACAGTAGTAGTTATGATGGTGACAGTACTAGTAGTAGTAATGATGGTCATAATAGTAGTGATGATGGTGACAAGTAATGATGATAGTTGTAGTGATAATAATGACAGTAGTGATGATGGTAGTGACGATGGTGTGAGTATTAGTGAGGATGGTTAAATTTGTAGTGATGAAGATCATAGTAATGGTGATGATGGCAGTAGTAATGATGATGGTGACAGTAGGATAAATGATGGTAATATTTGTGACAGTTGTAGTGATGATGGTTATAGTAGTAGTGATGATGTTAACAGTAGTAATGATGATTGTAAGATGGTGGTGATGATATTAGTAATGATGGTTGATAGTTGTAGTATCAATGATGATAGTAGTGATTAAGATGGTAGTGACAATGGACAGTGATGATGGTGAGAGTAGTAGTGATGATGACCATAGTAATGGTGATGATTGTGGCAGTTGTAATGAAGATGGCAGTAGTAGTGATTATGTTGATTGTGATTGATGATGGTATTAGTAGTGATGATGGTAACCCATCGCCGAGTTGGGTAGGCCGTTTTGATTTTGGGTAAAACGGCACGTCTACTTTATTACTACTATCATCACCACCATCTTACAATCATCATTACTACTGTTAACATCATCACTACTACTATAACCATCATCATCAACTCTGCGTAAGCAGAGTTTGGTATCCGCCCCCCCCCCTCGTATAGTGGGTACCACACGAAAAAAATGTCTGTCGTCGGCGTTGTCGTTGTCATTGTCCGTCTGTCTCGGAACTCCTCCTAGACCATTGGACGGATTTTCACCAAATTTCACACAAACATTTGTTGCGTGAATGTGAACGTCCTTCATAAAAGTTTTTTTGAATTTATGCAATAGTTATGATTTTAGGTCCAAAATATGGTTTCCCCCCCCCCCCCCTCCCCAGCAATGATGGCGTTCTGGGGGCAAAAACATCTCGCTATGCATTTGCTAGGTTAAGTTAGTTTAGTTGGCATTAGAAGTTATGGTAGTAATAGAGGGATTGATGGTGATAGTAGTGATGATGGTGATAATAGTAGTGATGGTGGATGTAGTTGTATTGATTATGTTGACAGTAGTGATGATGATGACAGTAGTAGATATGATGGTGACAGTACTAGTAGTAGAGATGATGGTCATAATAGTAGTGATGATGGTGACAAGTAATGATAGTTGTAGTGATAATAATGACAGTAGTGATGATGGAAGTGACGATGGTGTGAGTATTAGTGATTATGGTGAGTAGTAGTGATGATGGTGAAAGTTGTAGTGATGATGACTAGTTGTGATGATGAAGATCATAGTAATGGTGATGATGGCAGTAGTAGTGATGATGGTGACAGTAGGATACATGATGGTAATACTTGTGACAGTAATAATGATGATGGTTATAGTAGTAGTGATGATGTTAACAGTAGTAATGATGAGTGTTAGATGGTGGTGATGATAGTAGTAATGCTGGTTGGTAGTTGTAGTATCAATGTTACAGTGCATTCATTCGACATATATCGACAGGCCCCGCCCGCTTCCACCAGCGCGGTAGACGAAGTAGAGCTTATCATACCACAATCTCGGACAAGTCACTTGTCACCTTACCACGGAGCTGATAAGAGCTCCAAGTAAAATTAATTATACGATGTAAGAGCGCTTTAATACATGCATATTTGCAGTTACTCTTTACTATACAATATTACCATATACCATTGTACAGAAAAGTAAACTCCATTACCATTGTTTTACCTCGTCTGCTTGGGCAGAGCAGAGGTAGACAATTATTAAGCTAGGCCTAGCAAGTGACTGATTTTAGTTGTATAGGGTACCGTATTGCCTCCCCCTCCCCCTCCCTCTCTCTCTCTCTCATATTGTGAAGTGATTACATTTTGACTGATCAGTCAACTTGTGTAGATCATAATTTTGTGATTCATTTAGCCGCCAATAATGACGTTTCCAGGGTGTACCACGAGGAGCACCACCACATCAACTGGCTCAATTTTCTCCTTATCAAAATACTTGAATACATTTAATACAATATTCCTGGCTTGACTGACAAGTCGGGGAGAACCAGCAGGTCTGCCAGGGGTATGGGCAGGAGACGCCATCTTCCCCCTTCAGAAGACGGGAGGGAACTGAACTGACGTTTGAATGACAGCGCATTGACAGAGAAGACACCGGCGTTGCCAATGTAGCTACCTTACCGCTAGATCTAAAAGTATTTACTTGAACAAGGGAATGGAGCTGTTAAAGACAGGCTCCAGTCTTAACATTTCTATCTCACTCGTTGATGTAGAAAGGTAGATGGCTTTGTAGGCCATTTTTAATAATTTAAATTGATAAATAAATATTGACTTGATCTAGCGGCAATATTTTACACCTAGCAATAAGAATGCTGGCTATACTCCGAATATTTTAGCACATGTTATCAATATTGGAGTAATATTCTAGCAATATTAGGTAGACATTTACTAGTTTGTATTCTTCTAGTTTCTTCTGCAAACAGATTAAATAATATTTTTGTGCTGATTTGGTAACTCCTGTTGGACACCCCTACCTCGCACAGTCATGCCAGCCGTATGATAACGGTTGGGGAAGCGGGCGGGGCCTGTCGATATATGTCTAATGAATGCACTGTAGTAGTGATTAAGATGGTTGTGACAATGGTGACCGTAGTAGTGATGATTGTAATTATAGTAGTGATGATGATCATAGTAATAGTGATGATGACAGTAGTCGTGATGATTGTGGCGGTTTTAGTTATGAAGGAAGTAGTAGTGATTATGGTATTAGTAGTGATGATGGTAACCCATCGCAGAGTTGGGTATGCCGTTTTGATTTTGGGCAAAACGCCACGTCTACTTTATTACCGGGTGCTATAGACATATTAATTGTGTTATGTGTTCATTTTTGTAGTGTATGTGTTATAGTGTTTGTACTGTACCGAAAATACAGAAATTTTCTATAAATTTTAAACCACGGCCCCCACTAGTGGGGAGGGCTATGAAGATAAGGGAAATTGTGGGTTAAAAGAATATATCAACCTAACTTAGATCTTACCTTATTGATAATAATTAGTTTTAATTGGATTGGACCCGGCACCACTAAAACAAAAGGCCGTTAGCAAAGTCGTGAGTAGAGAACATCTGAAAACTCTTCCTATTAGGAGACTACTGTAATAACAATATACGGTATTTCTATAGTATATAATTATACGCATTTCCGGTATGAATGAGGCATATACACATTTAGTATAAAATAATATTCAACAGGTTTTCATGTATGATAATCTGAAAACCCGGTAATCCACTCCAATAATACCATTTACAATTATAAAATAAAATCCGTATGGACTAAATTTGAACCACTACGCATAACAAAATATTGTAGAGATTATATTTGAAATTAGAGTATAAACTTTGAGTTTAGGTTTTGTTTTAGTTTTCTATGTGCATGAAAGAGACAAAAGCCAAAAAGCTGCCTGTAACAAGTGTCACTCCCAAGGTTGAAAGAGTGACAGAGCCAAAATCAAGGTACGTTAAAGGTAGTTTATGTGCGTTAGAAAGAAATTTGTGCTTGTTAAGTGTAGTAAAATGAATAGATGGTATTTGTGAGTTAGAGCTGGATTTTCACATAAATAGAAACAGTGGGGAAAGCCAGGCAAATGAAACAGGAGCTCCAGCAACTCCTTATATGCTTATGTCCATTCCCTGGGTACTGCCCTGCTAGATTAGTGCTTACAATCTCTCCAATGGTTAGGTTATTGTTGACCATTTAACCTAATTTTAAAACTTTAAATCCACATGTTCCCTGATCTTCATAGCCCTCCCCACTAGTGGGTGTGTGTCTTTAGAATGTGTGATGGTGTTTATATGCATTTCCTGCAAGCTTCACCTTTTAAAACACAAAGAAACTATTAAACACAATAAATAATTACCGTAAAAATCTTAAAGTTGAAGAGTGGTGGTCAAAATGGAAAAGATATCAGCAGAGATCTAAAGAGAGCAAAACGAAAGTCACATCGCCGAGCCTCCCAGAGAGAAATTAGACTATTCGTGAAAGGTGCCTCTATAGACCGCGGCCATTTGGTCGGGACCTCTGGACTACGGGTCAGGGCGCTAGTCTTATCATGGGGTGAAGATCCAGGTAGTATGGCAACCCTCTGAATTAGTTCGGGTCTGGGGCCCCAAGACCAAGGTGCGGGAGGCTGTGGGGGCGCTGGAGAGGATTTAAATTATATAGGATGCAAAAAATGGTCTACTTATCAGTGATATTCATCTGATGAAAGCTAAATTGAGAATCATATATTCTTACTAAAATAGGGATTCGCACCAAGCCTAAAAAGACTGTGGCACCAAAATAAACTGCGAGTAAAAAATATCGGAATTGTTGTGGGGCTGGGCGTAATACACAGTAGAGGATAAGAAGACTAGGAAACACTAGTTAAAGAAGCTGAAGGAGACGGGTATGGAGGAGAAACCGCATAAGATGTGGGAGGGAGAAAGTGGGGGACTCTCCAAGCATATCGGCTAAGACAGGGGGGCAATTAAGGGAGTATATGAAGGGGAATGCTTGCCGTCGGGCATTGGAGAAACGCGGACAGTCGATCAGGAGATGCTGGACAGACACTGGAATATGGAAGCAAGGACAGAGCGTGGGGACATCACAGGACATCAAATGACCATGCGTGAGCCTGGTGTGGCCAAGCCGAAGATGGGCTAGAGCGGTCTCCCATCGACAATTGCGATGAGAGGAAGACTTCCTAGGTAGGACGGAAGGTTTGATAGAACGCAGTTTGACATCAGACATCCTCATGGAGGTCCACTCGTCCTGCCAGCGCTGACGTAGTAATTGTGTAACATGTGGGAAGTAATCAGATGCAGGAATACGCCGTGGCACGAGTCGGTTAGAGGTAATAGCAGAGCGGGCGAGAAAATAAACTCGCTCATTGCCAGGCACTCCAACACGACTTGGGACCCAACAGAAAGACAGGGACTTTAATTTAGTAGCGATGTGGAACAACCATTCCTGAATCTCCAGCACTAAGGGGTTAACAGCGGGAATAGACTGAATACTCTGTAGAGCACTAAGGGAGTCACTGAAAATTACAAAGGTATGCAAGTGCGAACAAAAAATAGTACGTAGGGCAAATCAAATAGCAAATAACTCTGCCGTAAAGACACTAGCACATGATTGGATATGACGTTGGAAGTTCCGGTCCAGGAACGTAACCGCAAACCCTGTACCGGCGGAGGTCCTGGAACCATCAGTGTACACTGGGACGGCTGAAGAGTGGTTCAGCATATGTTCCACAAACTGAGCATAAAGCAACTGTGGGTTTGAAGAGGCCTTGGAGGGGGGGGAGAGCAGCTGTACAAACGGTAGGGCGATCGAGTAGCCAAGAGGGGAATTCTGACTGTCTGAGGGGTAGCACTGATGGAATGGGAAAAGAGAATGAGGCTAGTAAAGCAGAGACCCAACCGGGGAACGAATTAGTAGTCGATGGTAGGGCTAAACTGGAAGCCGTGGGAGGAAAACCAGCCAAACTGTGTTGCAGAAGGCGAAGATGATATCGAAGGGTCGGTTTATCCCGCCTGGATGATAGCGGCGGGACACCTGATTCTGCATAAAGGCTAATAACCGGAAGGTTTGTATTTGCAGCGGAGGCATATACTTGGCAGCCATAATCGATCTTGGATAGAATAAGTGTTATATGGAGGCGCAGAAGAGTCGTCCAGTCCGCACCCCAAGACAAGTGGCTAAGGGTTTGTAAGAGTTAAAGCCGTTGGGTGGTGGAGGTCAGTAACTAAGTAATGTGCGGATACCATGTCAACCGAGTATCGAAAATGAGGCCCAAGAATGGAGCTGAGGACCTGTAAGGCAGAGGGCGGTTATACAACGTAAGAACAGGTTGCGGGACTGTATGGCGTTTTGTGAAGATGATGGCACAAGATTTCGAGGGCAAAAACCGAAAACCATGGGTTGTAGCCCACTGCGTAGCTGCATCGATGGCCTTTTGCAAGAGATCTTTTATGGCTGCGATATCAGAACCCACAGCATAAATAGCGAAGTCATCCACATACAAAGAAGCACGGACACCATGAGGGAGAGAAGAAATAATACCATTTATAGCTAGGATAAAAAGGATGGTACTTAGTACACAACTCTGTGGGACACCGTGTTGGGGGTATGTTCGTGAGAATGTATTCTGAAGCTTAACTCTGAAAGTACGGTCACTGAGAAAGTTCTCTAAGAATACTACCATGTTGCCAGACACACCAGAACGTAAGAGGGTATGAAGGATATTGTATTTCCAGGCAGTATCATAAGCTTTTTCAAGATCGAAGAATACAGCTAAAACTAACTTAATGTCCGAAAAGGCATCGCGGATAGACATTGCCAATCTCATTAATGGGTCCAACATGCTACGACCCTTACGAAAGCCATATTGAAAAGGTGACCGGATGCCTCTTGATTATAGTAGCCACATTAAGCGGGAGTGAACCATGCGTTCTAATAATTTGTCTACACAACTGACCAGGTCAATTGGACGGTAATCTGCTGGTGCATTGCTCGAATTACCCGGCTTAAGGAAAGGGAGAAGGATGGCATGCCTCCACTCAGCCGGAAAAAAGCCTGTGGACCACAGACAGTTGTAGATGGATAAGAGAAAGTCAGGCACAGGCGGAGATAAGTGTTTCAGCATCAAGTAATGGACTCCGTCAGGGCCTTCACATGTATCCTTACAGGCTCCCAGGCTAGACTCAAGCTCAGCCCGGGAGAAGGGGGCATTGAAAAACTGATCAGGGGAGAAGGGGGCATTGAAAAACTGATCAGACGATAAGGCGAAGTCAAGTCGCTTAAGTTCAGAACGGCGTTTATGCATTTGGAAGGAGGGCGGGAGATGGGAGCCAGTGCTAACATCACTGAAATGTTGTCATATTGGCCACCAGAGACGCCACCCACAACGCCAGTGTTGGTATGGGGGACTGGGGCCAGCGTAGGCGCAGGTTTCCCTGCAATCTTCCTGACGCGAGCCCAAACTTGCATAACAAGTGTATCTGCGTTGATAGTAGAGGCATAGGATATCCAACTAGATTTTTTTGCAGAGCGGATTGTACGACGGAAGACGGCATTAGCCTGTTTGAATAGAGTATACGCATCCCGCTCATATGGAGCCTTTTTTCCAACGAAAACTCTTCCACT
This sequence comes from Paralithodes platypus, assembly GCA_032716605.1. Classification (NCBI taxonomy): domain Eukaryota; kingdom Metazoa; phylum Arthropoda; class Malacostraca; order Decapoda; family Lithodidae; genus Paralithodes; species Paralithodes platypus. Next base: position 22,507,267 of record CM064488.1, on the reverse strand, counting down.
TGGCTCTTTTATTGCGTAAAGCTGAAGTGCACTGAGCAGTCCACCACGGTACACACTTAGAAGACATACTCCGAGTGGTGCGCAGAATACAAGTATAGGCAGCATGGAGCACAAACATTAGGAAACTGGTAAGCATGGTATCAGGATCCGGGAAGGCAGGGGTTAGATTAAGCGGAACGGCGAGATCAGCGAAAGATGTCCAGTCGGCTCTATCGAAACACTAACGGGGAGGGCGGGGCACTGGGGAGTAAGTCGTAGGGGAGAGGACAATCGGGAAGTGGTCAGTCGCACAGTAATCATCAAAGACCTTCCAAGTAAAATCCAAGGATAATGTAGGGGAACACAGAGACAAGTCAATATTTGAGAAGGTACGGGCGCCGCTATCAAAATGCGTAGAGGAACCAGTGTTTAAAATAAATAAATCGTTCGTACGTATCAGAGCCTCAAGTGAACGACCTCGCGTATTAACGGTAGAGCCACCCCACAGGGAATGCCTGCAATTAAAATCCCCTAACAGGAGGAAAGGTAGAGGTAAAACAGAAATGATCCGGTTTAATTCTGGAACATCGATCGGGATCGAGGGGGAAAGGTATATGGAAACTACTGCAAGCCAGCGTGAAAGGAACACTCTGGCAAGCGTGCATTTAAGAGATGTACGGATAGTTAACGGAGACACTGGGACATCATGATGTACGAGGAGGCAAGTATCATACTGGGTTGGAGAGAACTTATATAGGTGTAAAAAGGTATTGTGGGGGGGGGGGGGGCATTAGATAAACACGATTCTTGTAAGCTAATAACAAGTGGGCCAAACCTAGAGATAAGGTAATGAAGATCAACACTGCTGTAAAACTACGAATTTTCCATTGTAAAATAGACATTAAAAAGTTTAAAAAGTCAAAAAAGGTTAAACAGAATACGATTACAAGAGGGAAGAAAATATGGACACTATATACAACATATTTACAAAATACAGTTAACACCGTGGGTGGAAAATATAGCCAAGAGAGGCTAACGATGGGAAATAATAGCAGGAATGGGGAGGGAGGACAAGAAGACGCTGAAGGGGAAGACTGTAAACCGGGAGGCATAGGGAGGTCTAACAGAGAAAGAGGAGAGGAAGGAGGAGGGCCGGAAGAGGTAGTAAGGACAGAGGACGGGTGGGAAGAGTTAGAGTGGGTAAGGTCAGGAGAAGGAAGAGAGAGGGTCAGGAGGAGGGGGCCAGGAGAAGGGCCAGAAGAGGAAGGCGGGAGAGGGGTAGGGGAGAGAGGAGAGGGGGTAGGATGAACTTCGGCATGAATGCGGTGGGTGGGAAGAACGGACAAATTAATAAATTTTAGGTAGGGTTTCGTAGGAAAAATCTAGGGACACTGACGGGAGGAGGAGGAGACTGGACGGAGGGAAGAGAAAGGGAAACAGATTGAGAAGTAGGCGTAGTCTTCTTCTCGCAGGGACTTTAGCTCCGCACACCACGGAGACTACCCTTAAGTTTAGAAGAGGAAGCGGGAGAGGAAGAACTGAGCGCAGGATCCCGTTTGGTAGAGAAGGGAAGTTTAGAGCGAGTAGGAGATTTGGGGCGACTAGAAGAGGAAGAAGACAGATCGGGGGGTGGGGGGGGGGGGAGGGAGGCTTGGAACGGTGAGAGCGTTGAGGGAGACTAGAAGAGGAGGAACAAGGAAGAGCTAGATGAAGGGGTAGAAGTAAGAGTAGAAGGACTGAGAACAGAGAAAGTGTTAGACAAAGGTACAGAAAAGGAAGTGACGGAAGGACGAACGGAGGAGACAGAAGAGGATGGAGAAAATTTGGTAGAAGCACTGGTAGAAGGAAGAGCGGCAGATGACTAAACTGGTGCGACTGGGGGGGCGGAATGGGGGACTGAGGGAGTGGAGGCGGTGGAAGGAACTGAGGAACCAGAAAAAGGGGAGGGGACATGGTAGAGGGAGGCAAAGAAGAGGAGGGAGGAGACAGAGTCCTGGAAAACGACTGAGGGGTGAAGCCCAAGCGACTAGCTTCTTGATGGGCTGCAGTGAGCGTAAGGCAGTGTCTCGCTTTGATGACCGCAACTTCAGACTAACAGATGAACGGGGCAAATCCTAGAGTCGGCCGAATGAGACCCGCGGCAATTAAGGCAGAACTGGGACGTTGACCAGCATTCACCAACGGCATGTCCGGACTGCGCACAGCGTGGGCAGAGTGGGCTCTCAACAGCTGTATGGCAGAACTTCGCCGGGTGGCCGAAACACCAGCAGCTGCGACACTGGAGTGGACGAGGAAGAGATACCGTCACTGGGAGGAGAGTACCACCGACAATAACATGGGCAGGAAGGGAAAGTCCATCAAAAGAGATCTTGGCAAGGTTTGCGGGATTGCGGCAAAGGTTGCGAGGAGGGATAGTGTAGCATACCACAATCACCTTGTGGTCTTGAGCAACAATAATGTCTTTGACTAAGTCAGCGCAATCCGCGAATGGACGACCTCCGAGACGGATGGAAGTGGGGATCAGGAGACAGTCCCTGTACAGGAGTAGAGTCTTTGATCTTTTTGAGCCGGTATGGGGGTGCCAGAACAATCCACGAATGAAGTCATAGCAGTAGCCTAAAGTTAGTTTTGGACGGTAACAAGACGGGAGACTTCATGGCGGAAGTGGAAGGAGACTTCCTTTCCCACCTGTTGAAGGAGACTCCGGTGGAAGAGGAGGTCACCACCGGCTAGAGGCGCAGACGAGGGATGGAGAAAGACTTAGTAAAGGAAGAAGGCGCAAAGAGAGGACCGAGGGAGGACCGAGGACGAGAAGAGGACTAAACTGTTGAAGAGGAAAGAGAAAGAGGGAGGGAGGGCAGAAAAGGGTTGAGGATGACAGTAAGAGAGGGAGAAGAGGAAGAAGGGGAAGACTCAGAAATAACTACTGAAGAGGATATTAAAGCCTGGGTAGTGGAGGTTGGAGAAAGACATTATGAAGACTTAAGGGTAGTAGGATTCGGAACGGTAATGGACGAGAGGGAAGAGCGTTGATCGAGGGCCATTTCAGCGGGCTGGTCGAGAGCACCCAAAACCATCCGCGACTCCACGTGCTCCCGCGGTGAATATGACAAACAGCCAGACAACAGATCCCCAAGCGGTAGGCTGCATGCCACAAGGGGCACACTCACCGGAACCTCGAAAGCAGAAGCCATAAACAGGGAAGAACAGTGAAAAAAGCAGACGTTGTCACCATAGCAAGAGAAAAGGGGGTATAGCATGGAAGATACTGCGGTTACCAGGTGCCCCTGGCAACGAAAGTGAGAAAGACCTCCGCAGGCCACTAAACCCAGAATACGGCCAATTGAGATGAGACTGGTCTCTGCTTTGAGCTAGGAACCTTTTAGAACCTTGTCCTGCAGCTTTGACCCATGACGAATGGGGCCGGCATAGTCACCGGACACTCACTGGGAAGAGAGAAGCGAGTCAGAAACCCCAAAGCAACCCTATAGTGCCTATCCTCCAGCAACGAGCCTTGCGAGCCCTCGCCGGCAGCACCTGTTGCCAGGTGGACTCTGCCAACTTAACAGTGATCAGACACACCACGGCGAAACTCTAAGGAAACGGTTACCTCTGAAGTAGTTAAAGAGAAAGGAAGGAAGCAAACGGGGAAGTCAACTAGAAGGGAAGGGAGGGACGGGACCACAAAAGTTCAAGGGTGGGAGACTTGCCTCTGTTGGCTGCCCCAGGCAAAAGCGGATGAGTTTTAAAACGAAAAACGGAAGCTTTCAAACGTCGGCAACGAGTATTGTGTCAAGGGGGTGAAAATCATAGGTGATTTTAAGTCTGACTTTAGTTTAAAATTTTCTGTATGGGACCTATATAGTTTTACTTTGTTAGGCCTATACACCTCAATATTAGGATTTTGTTTTTTTATTCTGGCTACCATTAGACCGTTTTATTCAGCTTATGATGGATCTATAGAAGTAAAAGGTGTAAAATCTATCGGTGTGCCTTTTTTACTTAAAATTTTATAAACTAAATTTGTATTAATTACCAAAAGTGAGAAAACAATTCATATACTGCAAGGGATAATAAAGTAAATTAAAGGCAAATCGCGATTTACCTTTATATAATCTAGACTCTTTTCTACAATTATTGCACAATGTTTTGACGAAAATATCTTTCTATAACCTAAATTCAAATATTTATGAAATGCATATTACTAGATATTTTCGTGAATTCTACAAATAGAAAACGCTTAACCTAACTTGACCTATAGTTAGAAATATCAAAACATTAGTTGTGGATTCACCAAACTGGGAGAAAAGGGTATTCAATATATATACATGCACAATAATACAAGGAAAAGGCAATTCATAGACTCTTAGACAAAACATGGATTTTATTAAAAATAAAGATCAGTATGAAGATTTCCTTAAAACAAGATTAAGTCTTCAGTGCATGAACATGAAACAGTTTAAATTAAAAAATAATGCTTCAATAAAAGTATGCAATCATGAACTACTGATTTATACAATACTTCAATCCTCTAAGTAACCTATAGGGAAATATTTATTCGAATATTATTAGAGAAATGCACCTGGAAATGGTCTATAGACTAAGCAAGTTATTTCGAGACTGAATGACTAAATGACTTAAGTATGCCCGAGAATTCGGTTCTTGAGAAAATGTTAGCATTAGTTTCCTTAAACGCCCAAGTATGGATAACTTCGCTATGAAAATCACTAGACAAATAGTATTTTTACGTATGGGTGTTGTGGGAGTACTAATATAAAATCTATTATCTTTATCAAAAAGAATAAAACATAACCGGTTGAATTTAATAGAACACTATGACAGTCCGAGTACATGGTTTTCCCAAGTGAAAATTGACATGTGGCAAGAAGGGTCATGCAAAGAGCGAGACAAGAATTAGGTTGGATATTTAACCAGTTATTTTCTGGGGGAACACGAATCCCTTTCTTTGTAAAATCCGGAAATTAGGATCCAGTTCTACTATATTTAACCTTTTAATATTAGACTAACTCAGTGGGATAAACAAAAATGGAAATAAAACCAGTTTAACTTTTAAGTAATTAATTAATTACTATTTATTACAGCATTTCGGACTAACAAATAACATGGTCAAGAATATTAACATTAAACCCATTCATGGAGTTTTATTATTTATGTATTTATTTATCATAGCATTTTGGATTAACAAATAACACTGTCTAAAACAAATATTTAAACCATGCAAAGATTAATTTATTATTTATTGATTATCACTTATTATACCATTTCGGATTAACAAATAAAAGTGTCGAGAATATAAACATTAAACAGATTCTCGGGTCCGGTTGGTGTGGGTAAGTCGGGGAGGGGGGGGGGGGGTTCAGCGCCACCCACACACCCGTGAGCAGAGGGCGTCACCGGAGCGCACCATACACCCCGACTGGTTACACCGGCACTGCACCTAACATTGAGTAAAGAGAAATTTGTAACAATTTGTAAATATTTATTTTTTTAGTTTACACCTAGACTTCCATCAGGCATAAAATATATTAGATTAAAGTTTTTCAGCAGATTAAATTCCTGGCCATCCAATATTGTATTAGTTCATACCTAGCTGAACCCCTTACAAGTGGGCATAATTACCTGAAATTACCTTCATTCCCAGCTTCTTTTCATGCATAAGCAAAGGCCAGAGTTTAATAAAATTATATATCCGTAAAAGTACGGTAAAAGATCTTTCAAAGGACTCTTGAATCATCCCTGTAAGACGTCTGGGTTATCTTTCAACCATCTTGCAAATGAAGGACATAAATTGCAAAAAAATCTATTTTATGCAGTTTTATCTAGGTGTGACACTGCACATGAGTGAGCTCGCGCTTTCTGACCTCAGTGTCTCGCCGTGGCCTGTAGGCTGTGGTTGACGACCCCTGTGCTACCTACAACAGCTTGCCTAGCTCCCAGGCCTCATAATAGCCGGAAAATTGTCTGTCACAGGACAGGCCCCATGAGAAAGGAGCTACATAACTGGTACACGAATCCTTACTAAGGAGAATCAATTGTCAAGAAGGATGATAGTTTTATCACATAGAAGGAGTTTTCTTTGGAGTTCTTAGTCTCTCAAAATAAATCTAGAGAATCCGGAATAAAAACTAATTTGTATCTGGTTAAAAGAGTTCTGCCCAAATCTCTCACCGTAATGCCAAAGCGAAATAATAAAGTTCACCAGCAAAACTAGTTTTCCCTTACCGCACCAGCTCACCAAGACTCATACCACCTACCTGAGAAGAAAGAAAATGGAGAACACTCCCCCCTGTCTAATATAGCTGAAAGCCTGATAAATATAAACTTCTCCCTTCCATAGAAAACATGGCAAGAGATAGAGGGTGAGATTAAGGGAAAGTTTCTAGTTTGTTCCCTAGACTTCCATCAAACTTAAAATTAGACCCCCTTGAAAGATGAATTTGTAAATTTTTCGGTAGAAAAGTCTCCCGGGTGAAGGCCGTTTCATCTTAAATTACAGGCTCGCTATCGCTCACCTGGAAAAGATAAACCCTTAAATGGCGCGATAGATCTTAAAATTTAAAATGGGGCCAAAGTTCTTTAAATCGCCAAACTAACTAGTTTATTAAAATCTCGAAAGCAATGGGGCTAAGTAGGAGGGAGAATAGTCCAGAAATAAATTCCGGAAGTGGAAATATCCCCTTAAATCTAGGTAGAATCTACTAAGTATTTGAAAGTCTACAGTATGAGAATGTTGAAGAAATATACATGCAGCCTTCCCTTCCATGGCGATAGTGGCAGGAGAGTCAGGGCGAGATTAAGTTTACGGAGAGTGTACGAAGGGATAGGAATGGAGTCTACAATACGAGACCGGTGGAAAAAGAAATACAAACATGCAGCCTACCCTTCCATTGAGGCAGTGACAGGAGAGGCAGGGAGAGACCGGGACGGGTGCTCCAGTAGAGAAGAAACTACTCCTGAAGGTGCAAGTGTCTGGGAAAGTAGGGGCCTCGCGCCAAAGGGACAGGTCCAGGGGGGTCATGGTCGAACAAAGTCTAAGGGTGTTGCTAAAAAAAATAATGATAATTAATGAGAATTAATAATTAATAATTATAATAAATGATAAATAAATAAAACAAAATATTAATATTTAGAATGATAAAAAAACAAATAAAACACTAAATAAATATAAAAATACGGTGTAATAATATAATATACTGTATATAACAATTTTAAAATAATTACGGGCCCCTTCTCCTATAAAGATTTTCGAGCATTTACATAATAGCTTCATGCCAGACATAGGATACTGTAGTTTTATTGCATTTCTTAAGACTGCTTTCACAATGAGAGTTCTGAAATTTAGGGAGAAGATTCATTGAAGATTATATAGATCTGATAGCTTCACTTTAGACTAGATTCCATTAGTCTTAATTTCAGCTGATGGTAAATGGTCAGGTCCTAATCTTGTTTACTAAGTTATAACGAAGATTTTGAAGCGAAATAAGTTAAGTTTGGAATTTTCATGACGTCCAGACAGTCTATTTCTCTACATGTAAGGTAAACTTTATGGGTAATTTCCTTTTGGAGTTCTAGATTTGGAGTTTTTATATAGTAGTTAAATTTATTGAAGATTTTAGGTACATTCTCTGGTCGATTCCCGCCTGCTTCTCTTAGATTGGTAGATACGAATGCCGCCACCACCTTTACCACATTGAGTTAGGGTAAATTAAACTTATAATTCCAGCCACCTTAGTTATTGAAGAACAAATTTAGATTTTAAATCTTGCAGGAAGGTTTCCTCAAAGTTGGGAGGAATAGCTCCAAGGGCCTGTTGTCGTGCCCATGTATTCAGTCTAACTCTCAAAACCTCTCTCCTACCCATCTCCTTACCTTCCCCCACATGTGACGGGCACCTCCAATTCACGTGGGCATAGCTTGGCGAGCTCAAAAGTGTGCGAGGAAGGTCTGACTCGGTAAAACCAGAAGCAGCAAGCGACAGATTCATCCTTTGAATGTACAGTCTCCTGCTTAAATACAAAGTAAACCACCTTAAAATTATATAAGTTGCAATAAAGATTCCTATAATATTTACCGAATATAATATGTCGATCTATCTATTGTCTGATGCCGTGATCCCCAAGGGGTGGCCACGAACGAACCACCCCCATGCACCTCTGTCCCAGGTCAGTAGACGCCCCTCCCCCCAACCAGCACAGTCTTCGTTCATATACTTGCTCACTCCATCCTTCCAACTCTTTCGGTCTACCTCTCCCTGTCCCTCCACCTCGCTCTCTTACACCCTCTTAGTCATTCTCTCTTTCCATACGTTCCATATGGCCGAACCATCTCAAGTTGCTCCTTTTCACACTTTCCAGCACATCTACCTCCACACCAAACCTTACTTACTCATTAGTCTGTCTATCCCTCCATGTAACTCCACACGCACTACTTATGTAATTAATTTCCACTGCTCTCACTCTTGGTCAGAGTCCCTCAACCAACGTCCATGCTTCGCTTCCGTAAGTCAGTGTCGGGATTACCACACGGTCATGCAAGGACTGCTTCACTTCCATACTGACCACCCTATTTCTTGTTACTGCTTTCACCGTTCCTACAACCCACTTCCCCGGTTGTACCCTCTCCCGCACTTCTTCATCCATAGTCCCATCTTTACTCAACACACTGCCCAGATACTTAAGAGTTGACAATCTCTATAGCCTGACCATTCAGCTTCACCTCCCACTGTGACTTCACCCCTTTCGAAGACCATAACCTTGCTCTTACCCGCATTTACCTTCAAATTCCGTTTTTTGCACACTGTTCCAAACTCATTTACCAGACCATGCAACTCCCATTCATTATCACTCGTCAGAACTGCATCATCTGCAAACCGCAGTATAGGTAGCTTCCACTCAATTCCCTCCCTTTTCAGCAATACACCAACATCCACTGCTCTTTATAGTATTTCTTAGCAACCACAGGGACATCACACACCCCCGTTTCAAACCAACATTCAGGTCAAAGAACTCGCTCTGCTCACTCTCCACACTTCCTGCCGCCTTTGCACTCATAAATGCTCTTCACTGCTTTCAGCAACTTGCCATCTACTCCATATATTCTAAGTACTTTCCACAAACTTTCTCCATCCACTCTGTCACAGGCCTTCTCCAAGTCCATAAAGGCAACATACACCTTGTTTCTTCTCCAGATATTTCTCCACAACACAATTCAGGGTAAAAATCTGATCTACACATCCTCTTCCCTTTCTAAAACCTCCCTGCTTGTCACCTATCCATATCTCTGTGCTCACTCTCACTCTCCCCTACTGTATACCTTCCCTACTACGCTTAGAAGACATATTCCTCTGTGGTTACCACACTCTTCTTTCCCCTTTGCCCTTATATAGGGAGACTATTATGCCAGTCTTCCAGTCATCGGGTGCACTCCCTTTCTCCCAAGCTAGTTTGCACATTTTCCATACCCATTCGATCACCATCTCACCACCATACCTCAACATCTCCCCACACACTATCTGTTCCTGGTGCTTTCTCCAACTTCACTCTTCTCATGGCTTCCCACACTTCTGACCTCTTTATCCCCACCTCCTCCACTACTTCTCTTCTTCTCCCTCCCATTCCATATCCAGCTGTGTTTGCTAGTTCTTCATTCCTTACATTTAGCAACTCATTGAAGCACTCTCCATCTTTCGACTCTCTTGCTTCTCAGCTAGCATTCTCCCATTCTTATCTTTCACACCCTTACAGTTTCCCTTGCTACCTTCCCTAACTTTCTTGACTTCTTTCCAGAACAGTTTCTTACACTCCCTCCATTTTACACTCAGATTCCTTCCACCTCATCTACTCTTACTTTCCTTCACTACTCTCTTCACCACCCTCTTACTCTCCACGTACCTCGCTCATTTCAGTCTCTCTAAATCTTCATTCCCTCTACTACCCAACCACTCTATATGCTTTCTTCTTTTCTTCCACAACTATTCTTACCTCTTCTGTCCACCATGCTGTACCTTTCACTCCCTTCTCTCTTCTCCTCACTCCACACACTTCTTCACATGCTGCACAGATCTCATCCTTAAACACCTTGCTCAGCTCTTCCAGAACTTCCAGGTCGAACCCACCTAGTCGTCTTTCCACTGCTCTCCTGTACTCCTCCCGGACTTCCTCCTCCTGCAACCTCTCCACCCTCCTCACCATTCCACCCTCCTCACCATTCCACCCTCCTCTCACCTCCCTCCAGCTCTCCTCACCCACTTCTTTTGTATCCTAACCTTAGCTACCACTACATAATGATCAGACAGACCCCCTCCAATACCCCTATATACTCTAGCATCCATCACAAATTTCTTAATTCGTTCATCCACACATACATAATCAATCTGCGACTTTCGTTCCACCACGGGTCTCACCCTCCATCGTCCACACCAGTTTCCACGTGTACCTGTGGATCATTCTGAGTCGGAAGAAGGTGTTGGCTATCCACAGCCTCCTCCCCACACATACGTCCACAAGTGCACTACCATTCCCATTCACCTCTGAAGGTACCGCCCACCCTCCCACCACTCCCTCAACTTTCCTATCACCCACCTTACCATTCATATCCCCAATCAGAAATATTCTTTCGTTCTTGTCAAACTTCTCCATGCACGCCTCCACATTCATCCAGAACTCTTTTCTTTCTTTCAAGTTTATCCTCTACATATATTTATTTACTCAGGCCCATTCCCCCATTTTTTTTTTTTTTTTTAACTGGGGGTGGCTGACTCGAGACAGAGCCCGAATAGGGACAACACAAAAAAAAAAAAAATGAACACAAAACATTCACACACATCTAGGTCACCCAGAAAAAGACAGACTAGGAATCACCAAGGTCACTCCAGCACTCCCCCGGCCCAACCTCCCAGAGAAGTTCCGGTCTCAACACGCAGAGAAGCCCTACCACCACAAGCCCGCCCACCACACTTCCAGGCGCACCAGTCATATTTACTGTATACCGGCTCCCCGGGCCAGGCGCCTGATAGACTATTCTCTAGTTCAACTGGCACCGGATCCCTTCTTCCAAATGACTGTTTTCACTCTTCTATTCACAAGCATTCTCCATTCATTCCTGTTTATTACCACTTCCCTAGCCTGATCTAGGGTCATTCTTCTATCTTTCAAATCTTCTCCTACAGTCTCTCCATCTCAATGAGAGTCTTCCTAACCCTCGATCTCCCTGGTCTCTGATTCACATTCTCTTTGCAAGCCTTCCATCTTCCATTCATTCAACGGTTACGACCGGGACTGCGAATAAAACAAGGGCACTTAAAGATTGGACTAGTAATAGGGCACTAGGCAACAACAGTATGCTAGATCCAAACCCTTGAACTTATATGCCAGCGAACAAAACCCCTATACCCTCCAGAGTTAATCTGCGATAACGGGGTATCCTTAACTGGGCATAAATGTACTCTACTTCAGGCTCACCCACACTGGTATAGCCTGATAACACACAGGATGCAAGTTACGTTAAAATGCATACAAAAGACTATGGGAAGATCAACTAAATCCCTGCAAGATTTAATATATTAAAAAGTTTCAGTATGGTTACTTTAAACAATAAACTCTTTACTCTTATCTGAAAGAAAGTTAAGTATAGTCCTACAGCATAGACCTGGAAATTTCTGAAGAATGTCTGATGCTCATAAGATGCTCTTATCTTAAACTATATAAATGCAGGAGGCAGGACACCACACGTGTAAATCGAATACACAAAAAGATAGGACATATAATATTAACCGACACGAGAATACTATAAATGCGCAACAGTAGTAATGCTAGAAACTAAAAGAAGTACTTCCTTATCAACGAAACAGTCTACTCTGGTTGTGCAACTCCACAACCTAGACTAGTAAATGCTTGTGAATAATAATGCATACATATCAAAGCTTATATTAAATACTAATAAGTGTCTACTCAATTAATAATGGCTAGCTGGGATACTCATAGTAAGGAACTGGGGTGAGCAAGACTGGCTCGTAGGCTAGCGATGTCCTTAAGACTATCCTTTAAGTTACATTAATTGACTAGGGTGCTCTCTTGATAGATCCAGATCACCAGTATCTGGTTCTATCCTGGCGACCCTCTAAAGCAAAGCAAAGAGGCAGCAAAGTGTGGAACTGGCACAGGCCAAAGCCCTCAGTCAACACAAAGCTGCACTCGCAAAGGACACAACCGAAAAGACAGCACAGGCTACCACAGGACCGGTCGAAGTTGTGTAGGTATAAGCGAACCATACACACATCGATGACAACGACTACAGTTACCCTATCCCAGTCTAGCAGTAAATAAAAGAGCAGAAACACTAAATCAATAATGGAGACACCGAGTTCATAACCTATACTAACTAAGAACCCTCAAAACCTATTCTAAGTACATTTAAATATCTCAAGAGGACGGCACATGCAATACAATGGGCCGGCTATGGAAACCGTATGCAGAACCCAAGGGGACAAGTAATTGAATAAAGATGAGAAGTAGTGGAAAAGAAGTTCAGAGAGACACAGTTCTAAAGGTGGTGATCGGGAGAGAGAGTAAGCAAGGGATGTTAGATGCATGCACGCCTAGCCTGTCCTGCGGATGGCAGCTCCTGGGGACCCCCACGAGCACAGGAGCCCACAAAGACGCGGTGGTCGGTCAATCACAGGCCGAGAAGTCACAAGGCAGCAGGTGTCACGTGACACAGCCAAACACACCAGCCAATCAAGAGGCGCGCGAGCCTACGAGCGGGGGAGGCAGCAAATTAACACACGCACGCACACCACCACCCCACTCCCTATATTGTTCGCTCTCCCCAACCACACACAATGCAGGTTACATTCCACCAATGGTACAAAGCACTTCCCGTTGTCACAGACTAAAATAAAGACCACCACTGGACTGTCTGTGACAATACGATTGCTAAGAAAGAAAGAACAACATTCTCTGATAACTGTAGCCCACTTCAATGTCCCTGGCAAGCTCTAGTGGCTACCGAGAGGCGATTCTGCCAATGCTGGTAAGCAATACACATTACCATACCAGCTCAGCACCCTTCGGTCCACTCTGACCAACAAATGTTCCTGCTGCCCCACTCTCCTACATATCTTCATTCCTCACTCTGTCTACGCGTCACTCCACACATTTTCCTCAAGCAGCTCATCTCCATCAGATCCAGCTAGTCTCCTTTGCCTTCCGAGCCCATGCCTCAACCCCATACACTGTTGGCACAACAATCCCTTCATACATTGTACTTTTAACTTTCATTCCACATTCTTCCCATTGCTCTGAAAACTTTCCTTCCTTCACATACGGTTCTACCTCCACTGCCATACCTCTATTCCTGCTTATCGTTCCTCCTAGATATTTAAAACTCTCAACTTGTTCCAATATTTCCCCATCCAGCCTCACATTTAGATTCACCCTATGATCACCCCTATTACACACCATCACTTTACTTTTATTGAAGTTCACCTTCAGCTTCCTCCTCCCACAAACCACACCAAATTGACTACCCACTGCAGTTTCTCTTCCCAAATCCGCCACCAACGTTGTGTAATCAGCGAACAGCAACTTCTGAAACTCTCAATCTCTACCATTCTTTCCTACTAAGCCCAATACTCTATCCATAGTTTTAATTTTCACCTCTCACACCACACCCAACATATTACACAGCCACATTACACAACCCAGATTCAGACCTACATTCACCTCAAACCATTCACTCAACTATTATCCTACTCTAACACTCTTCTCTCTTCATAAAAACTAACTGCACTTAACAAATTTCCTCCAATTTCATAAATCCTTGGCACCTTTCACATTGCTTCTCAATCCACACTATCATACACTTTTTCCAAATCTATAAAAGCCAAATATATCTCATGATTCTCTAAATGCTTCTTGCATAGCGGTCTTGCTGCAAAACCTGATCCACAGTCTTGCCCTCCTAAAACCACACTGCTCTTCTATTGCAACTTCCGTACCCTTTATTATGCTCTATTAACACCCTGCCATACAGCTTTCCAACCACTGATTATAAACTAATAACTATAACTTTAACACTCTTGCCGATCTCTCATCCCTTTGTAAAAGGGCACAATACATGCACTCTTCCAGTATTGGTACCATTGACAAAAGGCACATCGACTAGTCTCACCAGCCAATTTATTATCACATCATTCAACCTAGCCAGGCAAGTTAAAAATGACCGTAAGATATAGGTGAACAGTGTGTTAGAAACGATAATGGGAAGATTGTGTATGCAGAAAATGAAATTAGAGAAACCTGCAAGGCACACTATGAACGATTGCTAAATGTCGAGTTTGAATGGGATAAGGAACAGCATAGTATCGAAAAACCAATATCTGGACCCCCTCCTTTGATAGCACTAGCTGTAGTGAGCTACGCAATCATTAACATGAAGGACGGTTAAGCTGCAGGGTGCTCTGAAATTGTCGCAGAGATGATAAACACTATTATTAAATTTGAGAAAATCCCAGAGCATTGGCAAAAAAGTGAAATAGTAAATTTATACAAAGGAAAAGGTGATTAGCTAGATCGAGGTAATATAGGGGCCTGAAAATGCTTTACCAATTCATGAAAGTCTGTGAGAGTCTTTGAGGGCTTTATCAGGCAAAGAATCTCCATTGATATGCAGATTAGTTTTATGCCAGGGCGTGGTACAACCGATGCGATCTTCATAGTCAGGCAGATACAGGAAAGATACTTAATAAAAGGCAGGGATCTTACTTTGAGTCTGTAGACCTGGAGAAGGCCTTTGGCAGGGTGCCTAGAGATGTGTAGTGGGCTATGAGGTAACTGTGTGGAAGAGTGGCTGGTGCGTGTGATAATGAAGAGTTAGGAGGATTCGCGAACTGCAGTGAGGGTGAAAGGTTTACAGAGTGATGAGTTCACAGTCCGTGTTGGAGTTAATCAGGGTTCAGTGTTAAGCCCACTCTTTATTATGGTCCGGGAGGCTCTGTCAAAGAGCTTTTAAAGGCAGACTCCCGTGGTAACTTTTATGCAGACTATTTAGTCCTAATAGCCGACAATATGGAAGATGCCGAGGCCAAATTCAGAAGATGGAGAGAGGGCATGGAGAACAAGTCTTTAAGAGTCAATATTAACAAAATCAAGGTTATGCATTGTAGATTGAGACGAGGCAATGTGGAAAAAAGCGGTGAATACCCATGTGCAGTGTGGAAAGTGTGTGGGCGCTAGCTCGATTCGATTTAGCATCTGTCTATGTTGAGTACACCATGGGAGAAAGTGCTGTAGTAGAATAAAAAGACTTTCCGAAGGAGAAGTCAGAAATAGATAAATAAAAGTGCGTAGTGTGCAAAGGCGAGCTTGTGTGAAGTGATTATCTTTGGAAATGAGTCATTGGAGCTGGTGGACAAGTTTGTTACCTAGGAGATACCATCTCTGCCGGTGGTGGGGCATTGGCTGCCACTGTCGCTAGAATTAGATGTGGCTGGGAGAAGTTCAGAGAACTGCTGCCAATTTGGACCATGAAAAGAATGCCTCTACCCCTGAAGGGAAAGTTTTATGCCTCATGCGTTAGAAGTGTAATGACTTATGCCTCAGAAACATTGGATCGGACTATACGTGCCGATCTCAAGTCCAAAAACTTTACAAGTGAAGCAGCCCTTAACAGGGCTGCCTGGAACACCGCCATTAGGACAAGAGACTGAAACTGCACGTATGTTTGGAGCACTCAGTCTTAAGATTTTATGTATGTACAGCATGTGTATCCCTCTTCTTAACCCGGGAAAGGCGAGCGTCCTCACAAGATGTTTGGTGGTGGAAGGCTTAGGGACTTATAAGATCCAAGGCCTAAAAAAATAAAAAAATAAAATACCACAGTGGCACTTAAAGCAATAAGTGATTAGGCGAGAGAATTGCTCTCCATTTCTTGCTACTATTCCTACATAGGTGTCCCCATCCCTTCATTTGCCCCTTTTTCCAACCTTCTTCAATTTATCACCCATTTTTCCTCTTATTCCCCCTTTTATCGGGTAATTTTTTGGCTCTAATTTCCTTCACACGGTCCCTATAGCATGGGCGAGGCATCTAGAGATCCTTGCATAGAGACTTCTATTTAGAGCCATCAAAGTCACTTGAGAACTCTGGAGGATATATGCCGCCGCTGCTCTCCCTCATGAATGGACCGGTCGGCAATAAGAAGTCCTTCACCCCCAAATACTATTCCCACTAGTTTTATTGCTCTTAATGTTAAGATCTTCATATTAAACTTAAAATAGGAGCATATGAATAAGTAATAACTATATTTATGGGAAAATTACTATTTTAGTCTGGAATTAACCAAAATACCTTCACATGGCAGGAAGTCTCAAATACCATAATCTAGCCTTTACCGGGTTAATACACTCTACAGCAATACTATACAGACTTGCTTTTCCCACTCATTTGAGACATGGTAGGTTCATATATTTTAATCAGGTCTCGAGAAATCAACTACTAACGGGTTCAATTTACAATCAGCTGAATAAAAACAGAATTGTATAGTTTTGCCTTACTTGCGTTTGTTGGGAAGGACGAGGGCGAAGGCTGGAAGGATAGCATCATGAGCATCCATATTATCACACAGGATGCGAGAGAGCCAGGTATTGTGCCGGATGGACACTAACTGGGCCAACGTGAACCCTGCTCGCTCACCCTCATACCTGACAAGGACAAAAATAAATAAATTAATAACAAATAAAAATACAAATAAAATAAAATATAAAAGTTCTAAAAAAAATATAGAAATAATAAAAGAAGTCTTCGGGACAACTTTATTCTTTTCTTTTTTGTTTTAATATATTCTGGCGATTATTAGACTATTGTATGCAGCTTAGGAAAAATCTAGGAATCAAAGGGATATAATCTTGCTTAACCCTGCGACTTCTAAAGGTTATAAAGAAGTGAATGAAGAGTGAAGGTGGCAAACTATATTAGTAGTTTAACTATTTTATTCACTTTAATTTATGAGTCTCTGGCTTTTTTTTTAGCTTTCTCTCCTTTTCTCTTTCCCTGGCTTGTATCCATTCGGCCCCATTGAGCCAACTGTTTTAAGACTTTTATCCCCATCCAGGTTTATTTCTTCCTGGCGAGCGATTGCGAGCTAGCATTGTATGGAGAAATCCGGCTTCGCCAGAGAATTTTTTTTATCGAAAAATGTACAAATTAGCTTTCGGTCAAAACAAAATATATATGCTGGCTCTCTACCGCTCGCCAGGAAAATATGGATACCTGGATGGGGGTAAACTTTTTAAAACAGTAGGCTGAATGGGGCAGAATGGATACAAGCCAAAGAGAGGGAGGGAAAGAGAAAAACAGCGAGATGGGCTCCCTTAAAGTTTGTATACAGATTAGATGCCAAGATATTTATAAAAATAAATTGCATTATACTCAAAATAAATCTATTAAGAGGGGGGGGGGGGATTCGACCCCCTTCTCTCTCATGTTTAATCCCATTAGTTAAGAGATTTAGACATTCACCCGCCCCATTAGTTTGACAATTTTAAGACCCTAGTGCCATATAGGTGTATTTTTTTCTTGGCGAGCAATGGCGAGCCTGTAACTTAGGTAGTTCTAGCCTTCAGCCAGGGCATTTTCCTACCGAAAAATGCAATTTAATTTGAAGAGGGATCTTAGTCTTATTTTTAAGCTTAGTTAAAATGTAGGGGGGAAACTAAAATAAGAATTTATCTAATAAATACAAATTTATACCCCTCAAGCCTTTGAAAATTTAGTAAAAAACAATCTCTCCTGATCAGGTTATTCCTAAATCATGCACTAACCTAAAAAGCTTCAGCTAGTTTTTAGTTTCCATTAATTAATTTATTATTTTTTTTAGTTTGCTCGCTAGACCATCAGAACAAAAATAACCTTTAAAGTTATTGGTAAATTTGTCAGTAGAAACAAAACTAAAAAATAAACTCTTCCAAAGGCCGGTTACTCTTATAATTACAGGCTTGCTATCGCTCGCCAGGAACAAATAGACACCTAAGTGGCACGAAAGGTTTTAAAATGGACAACGAAATTGAGCGAAAAGTTAAAATCGCCGAACTAATGAGCCGAAAGTCTTAAAATCAATAGAGCTAAACAGGAGGAAGGAAGTCCATAAAAAATACCATCTCCCCTTAAGTGAACTACTATGGATTACTTTAACTCTTTCAATATACGATAACGCGTTTCAGCTTTATTTTGGTTAGCTATAGACCATTTCATGAGCTTGGGAAGGATCGATGGAAATCTTGAGTAAAATAAACCAAATAACCCATAGACTAATAATTCTGCTTTACTATCCTTTTCTTTACCTATAGTAATTTTTTTTTCCAGCAGACGTTAAATAGAATATTTTACCATCCAATTTCTTTCTTATTTGTAAATATGATACTGCTAGGTCTGTGCCCCATATTATTGCCAAATATTCATAATTATCAACATATTTCGCTACAGAATCATAGCAATAGCGTAGTAAAAAGAATGGCGAGATAGCAATTTACCATCAGCTGGAAATAAAACTGTAGTTAGTAGCTTAGTGTAGATTACCAAACTGTCCCGTAAGGACAAATAGGTCTGTTGCAGTTTATAAGTCTTTTGTATGCTTTCCTAAACAGAGTAAAACCGTCTAATAATTAACACAATATTAAGAAGTCTTCAAATACCGATAGAGTTGAACCAGCACTAATTGAGCGGACAAACTAAAGTGCTTACCAGAAATTGTCGCCAAATCTGGTGTTCTGGAACTGAAGAGCGATGATACAAGCGAAGGTCGGCCCCACCAGACCACCGGGTACCAGAGTCTCCGCCTAAAACATAAGGTTTTGTATCCTGCCTTCCTTTAGTTTCAGAAATTTTAACATAGCCACACTAATTCAGATTTCCTACTCTTCTTTCCAACAATATTTGAAGAGCTTTAATCTCCATAGTCGATCCCTAGCTCACAATATCAAAATTTCTCCATAGAGCAACTAAATGGTCACTAAACAGATTATCCTCATAATGGTTGAGCTTATTTCCCCAGTCCCCAAATACAACCAAAGCCATTATGAAATCAGTGAAAACTAGCTATAATGAAATTTTTTAAAAAGTGATGGAGACTTTACATAGAAAGCTAGTCATTATCGAATATTATCCAAAAGTTAATAGCTTTAAAGGGAGTGCCAAATACGGTAGTCTGACTTATATCAATCAGTCAAATTTGGAAAAAAATAAAGTTAATAAAATTAAATTTAAAAAGTCCTAGCCTCTCATTCAGGATTGAGTATCAACCCATCATAAAGCGACTACCCTTTCGGAATCTAATTCTTCCTTTCGCTAAGAGTCCGAAGGTACACTCAGAAATAAAGGTTAAGGTGGTAAATTTAGAATCCCGTTGGTGGTAGCATAGGCCTGACTCCTAGTATGGAAGAGGCAAAGCCGTGCTATGGTTGGTTGGTACGCACCCCAGATATATATACAGGAGTGGAGAGCTGGAAGGCCAATATAAAGCTTCAATGCATAAAAGATATAAATTATTTTCATTGACCTTTCTTAAAGATATTTCGGTTAGGCCTATACCTCTGAATATTGGCTTGGTTTTACAGACTTTCTAAATATTTGACACCAAAGCAAAATGCGCATACCAGTTCAGGTGCCTTTGTCCCTAATTTCCTTTCAGGCCGCACCATAGCTGCATTTAAGGAAGACCATTGCTCACTTCCTCAACCTATTAACTCTAGTGTTAGTCAGAGTTTTGTCCAGTCTCCAATTTACTTTCTAATATTCATTAATGATCTACTCTACTGTACCTCTAGTCCTATCCACTCATACGCTGACGACTACCTTACACTATTCAACTAGCTTTTCACATCAACCTAGCATGCACTCTAAAACAAACTTGGCGAGGCCATAGAATGCCTATCTTCTGATCTTTCAATTATTGCTGATTGAGTCAAAGAAAATCAGTTTACTTTAAACACCTCAAAGACCCAGTTTCTCCCTCTATCTCAATATTCCACAAGACTACAAACTATTCTTTCAATAAATACAAAACTCAACCCTTCATCTTCTCTCAATATTCTAAATGAATCTTTTTCATCCGACCTTTCTTTGAAAGATCATAAGACCATTTACTAAATCAGCTTCCTAAAAGTTAGGTGTGCTCAACAGTCTCCGTGGGCTCTCACGCCCGCACAGTTTCTTTGTATCGGGACACAGTGCACCCCTGTATAGAGTATTGTTCGCATGTGTGGGGAAGCTCTACCCATGTCGCACAAGTAGAATCAAAAGAATTTCGCCTCAACGCTCTTCTTACTAGTTCCCTACAATCTCTTTACACACGACACAATGTTGCATCGCTTTCACTCTTCTATCGCTATTACAACAATCTGTTCTTCAGAGCCCTCTGTTGCAGCGAGTGTGAGGCGCCCGCCTTTCTACACAGTCCCACCCCTAATCTGTCTAGCTCTCTAACCCAAGTATTGGCAAAAAAAATCTGCCTTCTATTCAACAAATTAACCATCAATCAATCTTTCCTCATCCTATGACTTAGACTGCTTTAAACTTAGTGTCCAGGCATTTTGACTCAGTCCCTTGAATTTGGCGCAGTCATTCTTTTCGCTTTGGGAAAGGCGCTCTTTACAGGCAACCTGCCTTTTACCTCTTCCATACACATAGAAACAAATAATCTATCTCTTATCTCAACGTAACCCATTATGAGGCTGGCCCTATTTCTCAACCATAGAAGTCAACTCAGGTGAAGGTATGGAGGGGTAAGATTTTACAACAGCACCTATTATCTACTTATCGAAAAAAAATTGAGAGGGGAGAAGGAGTTTTGGGAGAGAGGAAGCCTTTAGAGTGGCTTTGTTACGAGTGTTATTTTTAAGAGGGGAAAAGGAGTGTTAATTGGAGAGGAAGCCGTTGGGGTAGCTTTGTTAGATATTGTTTTATCGTGCCAGCTCACCAGGCCACCGACATAGGTCTATCGTTAACACTGGCATAAGTTTGAGCGAGGGTGTTAAGAGGGCGTTATGAGAGCGTTAGGAGGGCGATATGAATGCGTTAGGAGGGCGATATGAATGCGTTAGGAGGGAGAGATGAGACCGTTGGCATTATACGGATACACCAATTTCTCAACCATAGCCATTTTACCGGGCCAGCTTACCAAGTCGCCGACATAGAGGTCAATATCGTTAGCTCGAGCAAGGGTGTTATGAGCGAGATGCGAGAGAGATGCAAGAGCATTACGAGGGCGATAAGAGCGAGAGGGCATTACAAGGATAGCCCTATTTCTCAAAAACATTTTACCGCACCAGCTTACCAGGCCGCAGACATAGGTCAATATAGTGGACACTGGCGTAAGCTCGGACGAGGGCGTTATTAGTTAGATACGAGGGAGATAGGCATGAGAGATAAGAAGTCTTTGGCATTACAAGGATAGCCCTATTACTCAACCATAGAAGTTTTTACCGCGCCAGCTTACCAGGCCGCCGACATAGAGGTCAATATCGTGGACACTGGCGTAAGCTTGGGCAAGGGCGGCGACGGAAGAGGCCGGTATCACCCCCAGGAGGTCGCTGAAGGAAGTGACGTTCAAGATACCACACCTGGCCAGGTAGGAGGTGTAGGGCGCCAGGCCGTGATCCCGACCTGAAGAAGGAAAATAGTTTAAGGGAGAGGTAGTTTTATTCTCACCCTCATGTTCAGCCCAATTAGCCTTCAGATTTTAAGACGTTCGTTCCATTAGTTTGATTTTAAGACCTTGCGGCCCATTTGGTCAATATAAAGAACTTTCGCACCATTTAAGCTTTTTTCCTGGCAAGGGAGAGCGAGCCTGTAATTCTAAGAGACTGAAAATTTTAAAAATATTTTTTAAAGAGTGTAGTGTTTTTTAAAGTTTGGAAGTCTAGCGAGGGTACTGTAAAATATATACCTAAATAAAGACAAACAAATATCCACTACCCCCTTAACCCATTCAAAAACTAAGTAATTATATTGTTTAACACTTTGGTATTAATACAGCTTAGAAAGTACTTCAGACAATCAAATATGGTAAAATCGATTTACTACTTCATTGTACTTAACTCTTAAAAGATAGTCTCATTTTGAAAATTTATTCTAGCTCTTAGATTTGTATACAGCTTAGGAAGGGTATGTGGGAATTATTAGGGTAACAGACAGTCTAAATTAACCCTCTGACTTTCATATACCCTTCCTAATCTGAATTAAATCTTCCAATTATAGCCAGAAAACTAAATGCATATTGCATCTTCCAATGGTTAACACATTCAGTACCGGTGACTATTCCATTATATTTTGGTAACTATGATAATTATATTCACCTTAGGAAGGACTTATATCAATTTAAATGCTACATACCATCTCCGTTAATCCTTTTAGCAACTATAGTTTTCCTAAGCTTCATATAATCTTCTAAATGTAGCGGAAATCAAATAAAAGAGCCAACACCGGTACTGTAAGGGTTAATAAGTCAAAAAGAGTGGCTTTCAATTTCCACATTAATAAGGTTCCCGGTCCACTAACCTCTGGCCGTATTAATAGCGAAGAGGTCAAGGCCAGAGTGGGGTTGGTCCTTCAGCTGGAAGAGCTCATCTATGACTTCTTCCGCCACCTCCAGGTCAACCGGATGGAGGGTGGTAGTCATCAGGCCTCTCAACACTGCGTCCATTAAGCCAGGCTGAGGGGGGGGGGGGGGGGAGAGTTAGTTTGTATATATAGAATTGGATATATTTTAATATATTTTATTTTTATTTTACAAATATATTTTTATATATATATTTAACAATTTTACTTATTCATTATGTTTATTTTATTTATAGTTTCTTATTAATTTTAATGTATTTACATAATTCTATATATTTATCTATTTGCATTTAAATTTAATTTCATTCAGTTCTTATTTTATTTTATTGTAGTTTTTTTTTTGCCAAGGGTCCAAACTAAAATACATGGCTCGAAAGAGGCAGAAGCAAGCAAAATTCTCAATCATATCCATAAAAAAATAAAAAAGGAAAACTGGGAAAGGTGCCAGAGTATAATACATACAGTACATAGGCCACAAGACTTCGGTTCAGATCACCGGCTTTTTATATTTTTCTCCTTTTCACTTTCCCTGGCTTATATCCATTCAGCCAACGGTTTTAAGAAGTTTATCCCCATCCAGGTGTCTATTTCTTCCTGGCGAGCGATAGCAAGCCAGCATTTTATGGAGAAATCCGGCTTCGCCAGAGACATTTTTCTATCGAAAAATGTACAAATTTAACTTGGTCAAAACAAGTCTACAGGTATATGCTGGCTCGCTCCCGCTCGCCAGGAAAATATTGACGCTTGGATGGTGGTAAACATCTTAAAACATTAGGCTGAATGGGGCCGAATTGATAAAAAAAAAAGTAGACTTCCTTATGGTTTATCATGACCAACGCCCCAACAGTCTCCATGTACTGACTTTGAGTAACCGTGTGAATGTTGTGGAAGGTGAACACTCTGCGGACCGTATCCATACACTGCTGGAGGACAGATGGGCGGAGATTTCTGGTCCCCCGCCTTCTCTTGTTTAGCCCCATTGTTTTTTTTAGATTAGAAGACGTTCGGTCTATTAGTTTGGTGATTTTAAGACTTTATGCCCCATTTCATAGTCAATATTAAGACATTTAGGAGTCTATTTTCCTGGTGAGCGATAGCGAGCCTGTAATTTTAAGAGTAACTGGCCTTCGGCCGAGACATTTTCCTAACGAAAAATGTAAAAATTAATCTTAAAATGGGTCTAAGGGGTGTTTTATATAGATTGATGGAAGTCTACGAGGAAACTAAAACATTTAAAAAATCCAAACACTAAGCAAATATATATGCCCATCTCTTCTAAAGTTTAATTGAATTATTTTTAGCAAACTGTAGAGATATACCAAGACAAAATAATCAAAAGTAACTATCCGACTCCGATTAGGAGCATGGTGCTGTGGAAGGTTGAGGCGAGGCTGACTGTCTATATCAACAGGCACTGCTCAAGTTTGAATATGTTTTGCAAACTACGGGCAACCTAGATATGTGAATTATAGTTGTGTTTTTTGAGTCTGCCACTTTAAAAAAGGGGGGTATTTGCCTGAGTATGTAGATAGATGGAAATATAAGATGACAATGTCCAAAAAGTAACCATATATCGGACCTTGAGTAAGAGCGTAGTGTTGTGGAAGGTGGAGACGAGGCCGACTGTCTCTATCAACCGGTACTGTTCGTCCAGCAAGCTAAAGTACCCTTCGATCTGCGAGTGGCCCATACGGAAGGCGGCCGTGGAGAACCCTTGGTATATCCCCACCTTAATAGATTCCTGAAAACCCTGAACAAAACAATTAAGAATTAAAAAAGTACAAACTAACCCTGTCAAGGTATCTCGACGCATTTAGTTTCAATTTTTCGGCTATTATTTTTTACATCGTTGTTGTTGTTCCCCATGCTGCCTGGCCGAACAGCCCCAAGGCCCCGAGCAAGGCCAAGGCCATAACCGAGCGCCCCCACAGAACCCTACCCTCCGACCACAATAAAGCCTGGGTGACCGAAGCCACTCCATGGCGGGGAGCTGAGAAGGGTGCGGAAATGCCCGGGAAACCAAAGCCCCATCCAGGGCCCTGTGCCCCTCAGCAATTATGAAAAGAAAGTTCAGGGGCAAGGGAAAAATGTGACGCTTTGGCTTCGAATCTTGATAGATTGGGAGGTCAATCCACGGAAGAGACTCGGTCACTTGAGATCTAGAAAATATATAAGTAAAAGGAACAGTCAGAGTAAGCTATGGGTATGACAGAGATTGCTCAGTTCTCACTCTGATAGACCAGCCCATCACCACATGACTAGAACCCAATCTTCTCCGCATCAGCTAGGAAAGGCCCTAGAAAGCCGCCTTTGGCCGGGGGGGGGATAGCTCTCCTATTTCAACCCTTTTCGGGGTACCCGCCGTTTTTTTTTTTTTTTTTTTTACATCGTTCTTAGCACAAATAATCCCCAAATGAAATAAATGGAAGCAGGAGATTCTCTGATTAGACATTTACACAGATTATAAAGGGTATATGGAAGTCAAAGGGTTAACTTTGAGACTTTACCCTTATAATTCCCATAGGTCCTTGCTAAGCTGTATAAAGTGGCCGAATGATTATTAAAATAAACTAAATGTATTCAATCTTCAAAAGGGTTAAGCAAATCATATTATATATATATATATATATATATATATATATATATATATATACAGGGCGATTCAGAATTGCATGCATTTAATTGGAAGACTACCTCTTGATATTTTTAAATAACAATGCCTCTATGGTAAAATTTCTAAATACATAGTTTGGCTGTTACAATACATTTACGATGTTGTAGTAATGAGGGTGGAAGGTGAAAGGAAACTCTCGTAGATTTCAGGATATTTTTCCACAAGTCTTTAGTACAGGAGTACAGTGTGTTGCTGGCACATTGGGGCCACTTAAAATTGTCTTTAGCCTGTAGCAAAATAGACCACACTGTCGAGATCCGTGAATAAATTTGTACATAAATCTACGGAAGTTTCCCTTCACTTTCCACCCTCATTAATAAAACATCCTAAATGTACTTAACAGCTAAAAAATCTATATTTGGAAATTTTACCATAGACATTGTAGTTTAAAATTATCATAGGAGATAGTCTTCCAATGTAATGCATGCAATTCTGAATCACCCTGTGTGTGTGTGTATATATACAGTATTTATATATATATATATATATATATATATATATATATATATATATATATATATATATATATATATACATACATATATACTGTATATATAAATTATATATATACATACACAGTATATTATATACAGTTTATATATATACTGTATATACAGTATATAATCCATTCGGCCTACGGTTTTAAGACCGATCACCATTCGGGTGTATTTTTTCCTGGCAAACTGTACCAAGCCAGCATATTTTTCTAAATGTTTTTGACAGCAGGCTAAATTTGTACTTTCCGATAGAAAAAGGTCTCCGGCGAAGCCGGATTTCTTCATCCAATAATGGCTTGCTATCGCTCGCCAGGAAGAAATAGACACCTGGATGGGGATAAGTCTTAAAACATTAAGCTGAATGGGCCCGAATGGATACAAGGCAGAGAAAGAGAAAAGTAAACAAAAAAAGCAAGTCACCCCCTTTTAACAAAAATACTAGTGTCTTGTCATCCACTAATCATGTCAGACTATAAAAAGTTTGATCCAGTCTTCATCCATTGGACTTGAAGGAGGGTGTTTTTAAGCTTGGAGGTGTAGGGAGAGAACTAATAAAAAGATACAAAAAGTAGCAAAATAAATACGCCCATCTTTCAAGTCTTCCTGAAATTTATAAATTAAAATTATCAAAATGCAATTAAGAAATAAGTCTAGGTATATCAATGTTGAGCGAGTTTCCAGCCTTTTTACACAAGTGCGCAGGAATTTAACCTGTGTTGCAAGTCAATACCCCTTGGAATGCATCAACCTCGAGACTTCTCACTAATCTATTGAACCAGGAGCTAATAATCAAAATTATGTTTTATACTGTACTAAGAAATATTTGTAATTTGCTCAAACAGATTTCAATTTTAAGACTGTTTATATATAAAGAGACAAAAGGCAATATTGACTAACGATTGCTGAATATAGTAAGACTAAGTTGGCTAAAACCATAAGATTTTTCTGAAGACTGATACTGCAGGTCGGTAAATCTTCAATATATTAGTTTTGTTCCAAGGATGGCCAATTTTAAGTCTGTAAATGTTCTAATTATCAGGACTAGTTTCTTTACATTATAATTTTTGGCCAACATTTTATGACTGTAGCCTACTGGATTCGGTAGAATCTATGACCGCTAGGAGATTGGATAGTTTGTAACTTTTCAATTCTTAGACATCCTCCCTTTACGTAGAGTGGGCGAGGGTGCACTCTCCTTAAACACATTCCACCCCTATTCGGTCTAACTCTCTAACCCAAGAGTGAACCGTTATTCAGTCATCCTACTCAACAAGTTCCGAAACTCTCCCTCAATCTATTTTCCCCTCATCCTACACCTTAAACTGCTTCAAGCTCCATGTCCAGACATTTTGACTATATGCCTTGCATTTGGCAGTCGCTCATTTAATTGGGAAGAAAGGGCGGGGGGAGGGGTAGAAGGGGGGTTACACTCTTACAGGCAGTTTTAAAGATTTCCCAACCAAATATATACATACAGTATATAATTTAAAATAAGAACTAATATAAATAAAAGTTAATTAAACAAATAAAATACATAATTAAATTAAATAATTACAATAACTATAATAAAAACAATAATACAGACCTGATAGAAGCCTTCCTTATCGAGTGCCAGTCCTTTCTCCTCCACCACCCCTTCCCCGAGCAGGGCAGTCAGGTACTCGTTGAAGATCAGGTGTTCAAACTGGGCGATGTTGATCCTTCGGGCTTCCTGGAATTAAAGGAAGGTTTAGTTTGGCAAGGACTCTGGATTTAAAGGGTAGAGGGTGAATTTTTCAGTCTGTCGTCAAATTCTGTATTTTGAGATTTGACCGGAGTACCTGATTCACGTAATTCTAAGTCTACCCCTAAGCGCAGCTCCCTCCACGTTCACAGTCAGGCATTTCTTCACCCAGTTCTGATCATGCATTTTCTCTATATTTACAAAACAAACAAGTCTGCTTGTGTGCATCACTTTACAGAGACTTTAAATACCCACGCAGAGTCTTTATTCCTCATTCGATACCCAGTCCTTGAGGTTAACAGCCCTACCCCCTTTAGAGAAAAAAAAAAATCCAGATCATCCGGCAAACCTTACTCTCATTATCTTTCTAATTTTCATAACAAGATCTTAACTGTACCTGCAGTCCCATCCATTCATACTCTGACTACTACCTTACACTTAATTTAAAATTAGTTTTCCAGAACGCCCAAGCCAGCAATCTCTCAATTTTGTTTTTTAATGAAGCCAAACACTTTCAGTATCTTCGGATCTAACTACTATTTCCAACTGGGGCAGACAAAACTTGGTCTCCTTTAATGCTTCTAAAACTCAATTTCTCCATCAGGAACTCTCAGAGGACAATCTCTTAAACTTCATTAATACAAACTTTTATCTTTCATCTTCTCTCAATATTCTCCGAGTGTCTTTCTTCTGCTCTCTTGGAAGGACCATATTACCAGCCTTGCTAAGGCAGCCTCCCAAAAGCTGGGTGTGCTCAACTGTCTGAGTTCTTTACCCCTGCACAGAGGCACAGGAAGTCTTTTTATAGAGTATTGCTTACATGTGTGGGGAGGATCCTCTCACACCGCACTCATAGACAAAGTAGAGAGGAAACTTTTTTTTTTTTTTTATCATTAACTCTCGTCCACTCACCAACGCTCTTCATTCTCTCTTCGCCTTAATGTTGCATCTCTATTCCATCGCTACTACAATAATCAGCGTTCCTCAGAGCTCGCCAAGTGTATACAACCTCGACTTAAGGTACGTTGTACCAGTCTTTTAATGCAATCTCACCCCTACTGTGAAACTCTCTAACCCAAGAGTGAAACTTTACTCAGTCTTTCTTCTATTCAACAGCCGAGCTCTGGAACTCTCCCAGAATCAGTCTTTCCCTTTTCCTAGTACTTCAATGGTTTCAAACTGTGTCTAGGCATTTTGGCTCTAATGTCTCTTGATTTTGGCCCAGTCACTTTCAACTTTGGGAGAGGCAATCGCTACAGGCAGTTCTGCCTTATGTCCCTCACTCAGGAAAATAATAAATATATAAAATAAAACCAACGGTGCAATGGTCACCGATGCCATACACCCAGACTAAAATAATGTGCCACCGAACTAGCAGTACCATTAACCCTACTGTTCAACCTCTCCAAGACTTCTGAAAAACTTCTCTCCCTATGGAAAACCTCACATATATCTCTAATACACAAGAAAGGACCAAGGTAAAGTCTTTGAAATTATATTAAATAATCATATAATTAAGAATCTTTAGAATAATAAAATAATCAGTGATAGGCAATATGGTTTTAGACGATGTCTATCAACTGCAGACATTCTTTGCCTTCTTACGCATCAAATCAACCAGGCTACAGACCAACATGGTGAAACACATACAATAGCACTGGATATATCAAAGACATTTGATAAGAGTCTGGCATCAATCCTTATTGTCGAAGATGTCTCACTACTGCTTTGCAGTATTAGTTCCACTAATTTCTTCACAACAGAAAAATACGTGTAATGGTAGATGGCCCTTATTCTCAATTTCACTCAATAAATGCTAGTGTTCCCCAGGAATCAGTTTTGGCCCCAACTGTTCCTCATTCATATCAATGATCTCATATATACCACTCATAATCCAATACATTCCTACGCAGATGACTCCACACTAGTTCCTTCACATTTACCAATTCTTTCACCCAACCCGATCTTATAAATTCAAAAATAAACACTGCAATTTCTCTGAACCAAGACCTTTCTAGAATTAATGAATGGGGACAAAAGAATCTAGTTTCCTTTAATGCACAGAAAACAAATTACATTCAATTTTCTAACCGACAGAATCTCACAGACTCTCATATATTTTTTAAGGATTTAAATATTCCCACTTCCCCTAGTATTGACATTCTCTGTGTAACATTAACTACTAACTCGGGCTGGACACATTATGTTAGAAGCATTGCTAAGAATGCCTCTAAAAAAAATGACTCTTTTACAGAGTTCGAGAATTCTTCACTGACGAGCAGTTGGCCGTAATATATAAAAGTCATGTGCGTTCTCAGATAGATTACTATTCACCTCTGGAGTGGAAGTAGAGTGGTTGCATTGAGGCAGTTGGACAAAATTCAAAATAAAGCCATTAGATTAATCAATAACCCTGCAATCACACAGGACCTTCCTACATTATCCATACGAAGAAACTTTGCATCCCTTGAATTATTCTACAGATATTTTCACAGCAATTGTTCCGAGGAACTTTCTTCAATTGTGCAGCCTCTCTACACCTTTCCCTGTAGAACTAGGGCAGCTGAGAGCACCCATGAATTTACACAATCTCTTCCACAATGCAGAACTTCTGCTTATCAAAATTCAGTTATCCCCAGAACTACTACTCTCTGGAATTCACTTCCCTAGAGTTGCTTTCCACAAACTGACAATCTACAGTTTAAATCCAGTCGTTACAAACATTTTATGAATTGAAGATGCCTTTAGGCACAGACCTTTTTTGTTTTATCCGTGTTTTTCCTTACTCTGTTCATAGTTTCTTTAAAAAAAAAAAAAAACGCTGCCTTCAAGAGTCCCTTTGCCCAAATTCTCCCAGAAAGTTTGCAAAGCTGCATACAATAACATACACATACCAGCCCCCTCCCTCCCAAACTCCCTCCCCCCAGGGTCCCCAATCCATATCCCCCCGCACAATTTCTCCTACCCCCCTTTTAATTTTCACACTCCTATCAAAGACATTCCTGCATCTTTCAGAACACCACACATGCCATAAACCAACACTCAAATCAAACTAGCTACCCAAACATATTCCATACACCTCATCACACAATCTGTAGTATCCGTATACCCGTACTAGGGCCCGGGCCCTCAGAGTATTGTCATGAGACAAGCAAGAGGCTGCAGCCCCACTAGGCAATCTAGGCCCCACTATGGAGATCCATATCTCCATTCTCATTCAGTTCCATTCCATTCTATATCCTCCGCTTTAACTGGCCACGTCTTAGAGGCATAGGTCATTGCACTCCTAACACACGAGGTATACATCTTCCCTTTAAGGTGAAGTGAGAGTACTCATGGTCACCGACTAGTAAAGGAGCCAGCTTCAGCGCCACCTCTGGCGGAAACCGTATTGCCCAAATAGCAGAATGTATTCACACTCTAGCGTTACAATGTCAAAATCAACACTATCAGGCGAGTCATTTAACACAAGTTCTCCCTTACACACTGCACATTCAAAGTATGATTCTCGTCAAAAGTCCTCTAGCCCCACTACATCTCGTGTATACCCAGTCACTACAGACGCAACATTGTATAGAATTACTTCCCACCCCCTTCCCACATACTGCGCATGAATAGTCGCCGCTTTTTTCCATAGTTCGGCGCCCTACTCCACTAATCATGACCTTTGTTTTATCTATGTTAACTCTTAGACCTTGGTTTGAAATGCCCTCTCTCCATCTTTTGAACTTTGCCTCTGCTCACTATCTGCGATAAGAACGAAGTCATCTGCATAGAACTCCCATGAGAGTCTTGTCCTTGACCCTTCCATCCAGAGGTTGCCAGATTAGCAATAAGAAATTGTTCTCGCTCTCATAATTAACTCTCCAAAATTAGTTTTCTGCCCACAGCCAACTCCAAGACAACTGCAGAGGTTGAAGTAACTAAACTACAAGTTTCTAAATACCCCTGATGGTAAAGACTTTAAAGTATCCCCAATAGGCTCAAAATCGCGTCATATGTCTGAGAGGGTTAAGGTCTTTGACTAGAACCTCCAGGACAAAAACAAACTGTAATGGGCTCGGCACTGAACATTGGTGAACTCAAACTTCCACTGACAACTCTTCGCTCAGAACCCCATTCACTCTAACTGCTACCCGTGACTACTTATATTCTCATTATCACACGCACCAACCACTTCTACTCTAGTTTTCTCATCGCCCACTGCATTACTTCCCTTGGCACCCAGTCAAAGGCCTTCTCCAGATTTACAAAAGCTAGGTATAACTCAGCTTCTCTAAGAACTTCACTTGCAGTTTCCCAAGAATGAAGATGGCATCAATTGTGCCACATCCCAGCATACATCAAACTTGCATGTCGCCGATAGCAACACTTTCCTTTATCATGCATTCAAAGACTCATTTGCTAACTTCATGACTCTGTCGATAATTTTCAAACTCTTATAATTTCCCGTTTTAAAGACTCTCCCTTGCCTTTGTATACATTTACTATCTCACTTTTCTGCCATGCATTATGATTTTTTCCTTTCGGATACCATTAATCAGCTCTGACCAATTTTACCCCAACATCTTCAGCTGCTTTTAGCATTTCGGAGACCACGCCGGAGCTCCCAGCGGCTTTCCAAGTCTTCATTCTATCTATAGCACTTGTAACTGCGTCATACCCTATCAAAGGGGGGGGGCCTTTTACTGGGACTGCAGTGCTGAGCTGTTCAGTTTCATTCAAACTCTACATT
Source organism: Paralithodes platypus (assembly GCA_032716605.1). Taxonomy (NCBI): domain Eukaryota; kingdom Metazoa; phylum Arthropoda; class Malacostraca; order Decapoda; family Lithodidae; genus Paralithodes; species Paralithodes platypus. Next base: position 22,475,028 of record CM064488.1, on the reverse strand, counting down.
AACTCTTTCCGACATATTGTTCCAGTAAGTCTACGGAGGCGGGAGCTCGGTATCATTGCCACTGCACCACATAACTGTCAAAACCACACTGATGACCGTTAGAATTTTCGGAGAAACTTGGGGTTGCCACCAACTGACTGATCTTTATCTAACTTACCGGACTTACTGAGCTCCATATGACGCTAGGGAGTCCTATAACTTATTCTAGAATTATAAAGATAAGTCCGTATGATGCGGTAGCGTCATGAGTTTTTGGTTCACCCTGTCATATGACGCGGTAGCGTCATAAGTCTGAAGGAGTTGAGCAGTCTCTCATAATGTGCCTTCCAAGCCTCTAATTTAGTTTCCCGAGTAAATAGTCATGCCATTGTCATTTATGCATCTTGCACCCACAACATCCTGGCTACAGTCCCTCACATTCTTAGCTAATTTATAAATCCCATTGGTATTATCAATGCTACAAACTTGTTCTATCGCGCTATCTTTTATAGTTGGGTTTGCCCTGTAGACCTCCCTTCTAAGATTACGTTTGGCAGACAGGTATTCTTCCTTGCTGCCATCTTTCTTCCATCCTTTGAAAAATCTCTTCTGACTGCATCTTCTACATAGTTGTTTCACCACCAGGAGAACTTATGTCTGGGTGGCCCCTTTGTTTTGCCACAGCAAAATAAAACTTAGAATGGAGTCAGGGTTTAGAAAAGTGTGTGGTGGGTGGAGGGTGTTGTGTACATGACTAACCTGGAAGAGTTTCTCATCATTCCAGTGAGAGTTTATTCCATGTAGAGCGGTAGCCAGGCGGTTGTGTTCCCGGGAGAAGATCATGTGCATTACTGTCAGGCCCAAATTCTCGTTCGCGCTGAAATAGAAATTATATAGAATTAAATTTGCCCCCTTGATTAACAAAGCTATAAAAAAAAAAAAAAAAATAGAATATATAATTATATATATATATATATATATATATATATATATATATATATATATATATATATACACACAATAAAGTAAAAAACAATTGGCTGGACTATAGTCAGTTTATTTTCCAATTATCCAATTATGCAAGGAATTACTTAAACTTAGCTTTAACCCTCTGTGGATCGATGACTCCCTTTTGTTTTCTGGCTATTATTTGAAGATTTGCTTTAGATTAGGAAAGTTATAATTATGGAAATCAGAGGGTCGATTGAGATAGTCTTGACCCTTTTAATACCCACAGATCCTTCCTAAGGTGCATCAAATTGTCTAATGATAGCCAAAAATACACTGCTAAGAAGTCTCAGAGTTTCAAGGGGTTAATATGATCCAAAAACAGTACGAACACACATTTCCAATTAGAATTGATGAATTGGTTATTAGGAGACTGCTGTATATAGTGTTAGTGCTCTAGTGACCATGGCTTAGATTGAATAGTCTTCACCGATCAATAATATGTACACTAAAACTTGTGCAGAATACAATAGAACGCCTGCGAAGATTTTTTTTTTTTTTTTACAAGTTTTATTAGTTAGTGGTTACAAATGTTAGCATAAAATATGTATGCACAATGTTTGGAAAAACAAATAATTAGTTTAAAAAACTTTCACTGCTCCTGTATTATTGTTGCAGTTTGAATAGTTATATATTGCACATTCCACTAAAAGAAAACTATGAAAAAGGTGATCAACCCTTTCACTGCGGGACGCGTTCTGGAAAGTCTTTGAAATATTTTGGAATTATTTACACAGCCTGTGAAAACTAGCGCGAGTGATCAGGAGCTAGCCTGCCACAGCAAAGACTCTCACCCCAGGTCTCTTGCAAGACAGTGTTGCCAAAGGCAAATGTGGAATATTGCGGATTTCTGCAGCAACACTGCAGGTGAATTACGCAAGACAGCAAGGTCGTTCAGTGGTCATTTGAAAATTTGTTTTTAGCTGCAAACATTTAAAACATAAAATTATAATAATGTGTCTAGCAATCAGGAGTACTTTAGTAAACCCTAATACAGCAGAAAATTCCCCGCTCTGAAAGTGCTAAAAAGTTCATAATCTACTACCCATTTAAAGTTAGTGATGGTAATACACTCTTCTAATATACTGTATAGATAAAATATAGCAAGGCTAATCACCAATACACCCAATGACTTTATATACCCTTTTCATACTCTACTTATACCCTTGTACCCACCGTTCATCGCCCGACCGGAAGCAGAACCCGCTCTCCGCCATGCAAACACTGAAGTTCTCTCTGGGTTTTTGCATCAATTTATTATTATCATTTTTGAGAAGGCCATTTGTGAACAGACGCAGATCCGATAAAGTACAGTCATCGCTGCCATATATCTGTTAGGGTTGTAAAATGAAAATTAGTTATTAATGTTAACCCATACAGTACCAGGGACGCCCTTTTTATCATATTCTGGCAACTGTTAGACTATTATATTCAGCTTATGAAGGGCCTCTAGCAATATTAATGCTTCAAACTATCTCAACCATCCCATTTAACTACCAACCATCCTTCTTTAGCTGCACAAGATCTTCTAAATATAGCTACAATAAAATAGAAAAATTCGCTGGTACTGAAAGGGTTAATACAGTACATGCACTGTAAATATACACATCATTACCGGGCATCTTTAAGTTTGCTCCCTAGACCTCCATCGAGCTTCAAAAAACAACCCAAAGATCCCCCTTCGAGATAAGTGTACATTTGTCTGTAGAAAATGTTCCCGATTGAAGGTCAGATTCTCCTAAATTACAGGCCTCGCCAATAAAATTTCTACACCCAAATGACACTAAAGGTTTTAAAATATCCAAACTAATGAGAAACAGTAGGGAGAAGAGAGTCCAGCAAAAACAAAATACGGAAGTGAAAATCTCTTTAAACGGAATACACTGGTTCTCATCGGTGTCTTAAATGAGTGGAATAGGCCTGTCAAAGGGACTAGATATTCGGTTATTAGGCAGATATATTAATCACCACAATATCTTCTATCTCTTCCTATTCATCAAATGTGTATACACTTTTATTAATATAATCATACAATCTAAAACTTTTAATTATAGACCCCAATGATTATATGGTATGCACACCAAGTTTATATTCGTAGAACTACAATGCGTAGAAATTAAAAAGTCATCGATTACACTAAACCTTAATTAATGCATATATGTACCTCTACGTAGGTCAGCAAGTCTTTCCATAGAATAACAAAAATACATGCAACAAGGAATGTAGAGCCTGTTGATAACCAAGATAGACATTATGTAAAGCATTTTTTTTATCATCGTTTACATTCATACAAAAGAATTATATTTTAGTTGTTTTTTATCTGGATCATAATGTCTACATTGTAATCGCTATTCTATAAATTCTGCTAATTATTTGTCCTTTATTCGTGCCTACATTAAGTTAGTAAGTTATATTTAGTCTGCTTTCAAAAGCTAATTTTAAACCTTGCTCCCCCAATCCAATTAGACTTGTCTGATCAGTGAATTTTTAATCCGTAATAGTTATGCCTGATCTGATCATTAACCCCTGCTGTACCGGCGAAGTCTTATTTTATTATAGCTATATTCAGACGATGTTGTGCAGTTTAAGAATGATTTGCTGTAGTAAAAAGGATCAAGTGAGATTGTTCGAAGCCTGTTTATTGCTGAAGGCCCTTATTAAGCACAATAAAATCTTATAATAGCCAGAATATAATATAAAATGTCACTGGTACCGAATGTGTTAACATTGAACATAGTCTATCTATAACGCCAATTCTGCCAGATAAATTTATTGGTGCGCTTATTAAGTTATTACACAACAATTTATACATTAACTCATTCAGTACCGGTGCCGTCCTTTGCATTACATTCAGAGATATATTTAACTATTGTATTAGGCTTAGAAAGGACTTCTACCCATGACAAGGCTACAGACTATAGGAATCCTTTTAGCTAACTTACATCCTTGATAAGCTTAATAAAATCTTCTAAATGTAGCCGATATCAAATAATTAAGAAGTCATGGTACAGAAGGGGTTAAGGGGAGGGAGACCGTTTGTTTGGTCTATTCATTAATTTATTCATAGATTTTTTGGTTTTCCTCCCTAGACCTCAATCAAGCTTATAAAAACACTTAGATAAATTTGTAAATTTTTCGGTAGAAAAATTTCCCGGCCGAAGGCCGCTTCCTCTTAAAATTGCAGGCTCTTTCGCTCGCCAGGAAATAATTTATACCTAAATGGCACGAAATGACAACAAAATGGGGGGAAAGTAGTTAAAATCGCCAAACTAATGGGCCGAACGTCTTATAATTTCAAAACTAGTGGGGCTAAACATTATGGAGACGGGGGTTCAGAAACACGGTCTTCCTGCCCTTAATAGGCTAAATAAGCGCTTACCGGCGAGAGGTCTATGAAGGCGGTGTTGAAGTTAGGCTGCTCCAGGACCCTCCTCCCATCCTCCACCGTCAACTCACCCACACTCCTGTACCGGGGAGGAAAGACTATCAAATAAAAGTATAAAGCCGGTATCACTCAAGCGCTATTTCCCTCAACATTTATCCTCAACACTGGTCTGGCAGCTTATGAGGTAAACATTTAAAATAGTTCAGTCACCTAAATTCATCTATCATCAGTTTAGTTTCCGATACCAGTGCAAAATATTCTACAAATTTTGCCAGAAATTGTTTGATCATCGAATGTTGATTATAAAAGCTCTAGTGTGATACCGGCTTAAGAGTGTGTTGTTGATGCATTATGGCATAAGAACTTTAGTTTTTGACAATCACATGCTACTAAAATACGTAAACTGAAGAACTAAAGCTACGATAACAATGTTCAACAGTACAAAAAAGCAATGCATGCAGCCATTTTTTTTTTTTTTTATATATTCCAACTTACTTCCTCTCGGGCATAGGCCGAGAGCCTTAACATTCACCGCTTTACAATGAACAGTGAAGCCCGGGAAGTCTTGTTCCAGTCTAGGGAGTGAGACATGTGAAGCACTTAGAGTACAACGAGCACCTGCCATCTTGCCTTCACATGAGGCACGGTGCTCGCTCATGGCCCGAAACGACCCCATCTCTTTAGCCACCTCGTTCCCGTGCTTCACTGTCTCACCCCCTACACTCCGACTCACACTTACACACAACGCCACCTGTTGAGCAAATAACTCACCAGGCATTGCACCCCTATAGCATATTTTGAATATGGGAATATTCATACAGTGCTATTTAATCAGTGAACAAGGAGGGTATTTTATGGACGTTTCGGTGAGCTTGTGGTAATGCACTGATACTAGGTACAGCACAAATTCCATCCCAATAATATCTTCCAATTGATACATCGGGATTTGAACCCGGGACCTTTGGATTACCAGGCCAGTGGCAAGACTACTCCACCACACCTCTATTTATCTGCTTTATTAATCTTAATCTACCTAGTAAACGAGATATTACGCCACTCATACAATTCTTCTATAATGAGTGGGAAGACTTACAAAGTTTAGAGGAAAAGTTAATAGAGGAGCCAGTCTCCTTCCAAATACCTACCTAGTAAAGGATATACAACGCCGCTCGTCAGAGTTCTCTATAAAGGGAAGGATGACTGGATCGTAGAGGGGTAGAGGGATCGGAGCACAGGCCACGTTCTGCCAAGACACGCACGGACGGCAGTTCAGTTTGGCACCGGAGGAGTCTGAAATAGAGGAATTTAAGTAAATTTATCCCTCTACATGCAAGTTACTGAAAGCAGTGAAGAGCATGTATGAGGGTGCAAAGGTGTCGGTGTGTAGAGAATGAACAGCGAGAGTTCTTTGATCTGAATGTCGGGTTAAAGCAAGGGTGTGTTAGGTCTTCATAGTTGTTCAATATACAGTATACATATGGATGGAGTCATTAAAGAAATACAAGGAAGAGCAGTGGATGCTAGTGTACCGCTGATTAGGGAAGGAAATAATTGGAAGTTACCTGTACTGTTGTTTGCTGAGGATATAGTCTTGTTGAGATAGTGAATGGGAGTTTGCAAAGTCTGGTAAATAGGTTTGGATCAGTGAAAAACTGAATCTGAAGGTAAATGCGGGAAAGAGCTAGGTTATGGTCTTTGAAAGGGGTGGAGTCACAGTGTGAGGCGAGGTTGAACAGTCAGGGTATGGATGTCAGCTCATTTAAGTATTTAGGCAGTGTGTTGAGTAAAGATGAGAGTATGGATGAAGAAGTGCGGGAGAGGGTGCAACATGGAAAGAGTTTTAGGATCGTTGAAAGCAGTAACAATAAATAGGGTAGTCAGCAGGGAAGTAAAGAAGTCCTTGCATGACAGTATGGTAATCCAGACGTTGACTTACAGGAGCGAAGCATGGACGTTGGTGAAGAGAAACAAAGTGTGAGAAGGGTGGAAATGAGTTACTTGAGAAGTGTGTACAGAGTTACATGGAGGGACAGACAGATGAATGCTTAAGTAAGAGGTGTGGTGTGGATGTAGATGTGCTGGAAAGTGTGAAAGGGCACACCTTGAGATGGTGCAGCCATGTGGAACGAATGGGAAGCTAAATAATGAATAAGAGTAAAAGAGTGAGGTGGAAGGATAGGGAGGGAGAAGTAGAAAGATTGAGTTATGAAGTATATGCGTGAAAGCAGTGCTGGATGGGAGAAAGGATGTCGACTGACTGGGGACTGAGGTGCAAGAGCTTCGTTCGTGACCACACCTTAGGGGATCACTGCGTCCGGCAATAGATAGATCCCTCCACAGACACTATTAGAAACTATGGAATAGAAAGTATACGGAAGGACGGTGGGGGGGTGGGGGGGAAGCTTAGGAATACTTCAGAAAGGACTCAAATGGTAAAGTCACCATTTGATTGACACCAAAGAGAAGGCAATTAAAAACTTAACAAAAATATCTATTCCTTCCTATGCAGCTCCTTTCCCCTTCTGTACCGGTGATTTACTTATATTATATTCTGACAACTATCAAGACAATTTTGTACAGTTTAGGAAGGATGTCTACTCCCTAAAAGGCTGTCTATCACAATCCTTTTAGCTACCATATATCCTTCCTAAGCTTCATAAAATTGTCTAAATGTAGCTGAAATCAAATTAAGAACCGTCGCCGGTACGGTAGGGATTAAGACTACAGCTGGAAGACCCCACATGGGGCTGGGGGTCTGGGTCCCATATATATATATATATATATATATATATATATATATATATATATATATATACATATACATACATATATTTTGTATACCCTGCTCATGCTCGAGTCTGCCACCCCCAGCTATGGGGTATGTGCCGGAGTATATACATACATACCTTTGATGACCGTGGTGATTGAGAATTCGTGATCCAGGAACTGTCCTAGATCCATGAACAGCTGGCTGTTGTGGTTGTCTGGTTGGGGCGGCAGGTTACGGACCAACAGACTCACTACGCGGGGGTTGGGGAGCAGACCACCCATCACGGATTTCAGTCTCATCATGCCATGGTCTGAAGATTTAGGAAAGATTAAGGGGGGATTACCGGCTTTGTTCATCTTTCTCTCCTTTTCTCGCTTTACCTGATTTTATCCATTCGGCTCCATTCAGCCAATTGTTTTAAGATTTTTATCCCCATCCAGGTGTCTATTTCTTCCTGGCGAGCGAAAGCAAGCCAGCATTGTATGGATAAATCTGGCTTCGCCGGAGAAATTAGTCTATCAAAAAATTTACAAATTTAGCTTGCGGTCAAAAATATATATAGATGCTGGCTCGCTACCGCTCGCCAGGAAAATATTGACACCTGGATGGGGGTAAACTTCTTAAAACAGTAGGCTGAATGGGACCGAATGGATGCAAGCCAAATAGAGGGAGAGAAAGAAAAAAATAGCGTGGGGTCCCGTAAGTATTAAAGTTTGACATTTCAGAATTAGTAGCTTGGGGCTTTTGTTAAGCCCGCTAAACAAAGTCAAAGTTCCACTTAGTCTAAGTGATTCTAAAAATAAAGAGTTGGGATTTCAGAAATATTAGACTTAATATTGGTTGGCAGATTATAGGACCAAGTGGTTAGCAAACCATCAGGCTCAACACACGGGGGGCCCCTTCCTAAGCTGAACACTAGTATTTATAGCTAAAGGAATAAAGCGGTATCCTACAGAAAGGGTTAATCATGACTGGGGTTGTGGGTACATGGGGGCTACAGCTCCATAAAGCGGGCCCAGAGTCTCCACACAGTCATTTGCAGAATTGAGAAAGAACGAGACTTTGCTCAAATTTTGCTACATATTTATTATCAGACTTCTAATGATAAAACCCGTTTGATGCATGAACTCACGGCAGCAAATTATATCTTATTCAATGGATCTTTGCTTACAGCATACTAGTTTTTTGTATAATTAAACCCTTTACATTTATTTACCTTGGACAATCTGATGAAGCCTAAAACGCATAGCACGTACAGTCACGCCATTAAGACTTAACAGGGGGCAAGTTTTGGCGGTCCACACCCAGACCAGTGATGTGCAGGGCTCTATTACTAATTCAGCTTAAGGTTTGATTCAGAAGGTTCGCCCAGGATGGAAATTGAAGGATCTAGGGTGGAACTGCGTAGGAGCACATCAAATTCAGAGCCTCCTGGTCAAGGACTTAATTTTTATCAAAAGGGAGAGTCTCGAGACTTTCTTCTAAGCTTGCTCGAGGGTGTAGGGAGCAACCTAAATAACTGTCTCGATGGTGTAAAAGTTAGTGTTTAAAATACCCAGGTTCGAATCCCGAGTCACATGCCTTCATAAATTTCTTTGAGAAGCATTTGGGGTTTGAGTGAACTTAACATAAATTAACAGAGTTTAGGAAAAATAACTTTATAGACTGAAACCGTATATAGTAAACAATTAAATTATATAAGAAACTAATAAAACACCAAAATGTTCTGGGACCATGACTGTCCAAAACTCCAAGAGTACCTAAAACTGAACTTTTATATTTTAAGGAGATGGGGTAGTTTTTCAGGCCCCCCTTCCCCCTCGATCATGTATAGCATATTAGTTTTCAGATTTTAATACGTTCGGCCTATTAGTTTGGAGATTTCAAGACCTTATGCCCCATTTCTTAGTCAATTTTAAGACGCGTTCGTGCTACTTAAGGGTCTACTTTTTCCTGGCGAGCGATAGCAAGCCTTTAATTTTAGAAGGAATTGGCCTTTGGCCGGTAAAATGTTCTACCGGAAATATGAAAAAAAATCCTTGTAAGGGGGTGTAGGGGGTGTTATGTTAAGCTTTACGAAAGTCTAGAGGAAAAATAAATAAATAGTAAAAAGACAAATTATACGCCCATCCCCCTTACGTGCAATGAAAATGTGACTGGTGACGACCTTACCATACACAGCCGGGACGAATCTGAGCATGAGGTCTCCCGAGGTGCCTGAGAAAGGGTGGAGGGGGTTGTTGCAATGGCCAGACGTAGGGCGGTAGTAGGCGGGTTTGTGGCAGGCTTCGAGGTTCACTCTGGAGGCAGCAAAAAAAATTTTTTTTTTTTTTAGATAATCTTATTTAATTTTATTTTTATTTTATTATTACCAAACCATATATATAACTGTTGATGAATAGTTGACTGTGGAAGAGGAAAGAGGCACCAATAATTGAATGGGGAATGAGCGGTCAGAAGGAGAGCGGTCAGGAGTGATAAGAAGGAGTCTACACATGATACTCACGGACATGAGGAGGCCGGGGGAGCGAAGACAGTGTGATTGAAAGGTGGCGGCACGTTAGGTGGGTTGGTATTGTCCGGGTCGGCCCAGTAGGGGGAGATGTGGGGCGGGATAGGGCCCAGGGCGAAACACATACCCAAACATACCAACACCACAACCTTCTGGTAAACAAGGAGTGATATATTCAGTAAATATTTTTGGTCAATATAAAGTTTATGTAATAAAATTGCTAAACAAAATGGGCAAGAATTTAGTATTCTGGCGTACCGCCCGCCTTTTTTATACTACGCAGATGCTCGCGATCATGTTTAGTCTATTTTGACTGCTGTGGGATACAATAATAGGCCCCCCTCACCCCACCATGACTTATCATATATACTGTATATTGCCAGCAGGGGGCAAATAATTAAAAATAGCCATCAAAATAGACGGGAACTTAACCACTAACGATCGACCTATATAAACATGACTACTGTATGCCCGCCCGGATACTAAATCCTTCCCAGCAAAAAGGAATTATTTGTTATCACCAAAAGATTTTTTAAGGGGGTTTTGAAGAGTGATCGTAGGAAATGCATATTTACCCAATATTTTACAATGTTACAACACTGGGTCATTTTTACCATTTACCCAGCCACAAATGTTAAGATTTACTTTTTTCCAATGGAAAAGTTTGGAGTTGTGGTGAAATTAATAAAAATATAGAATACCAAGAATCATCTCATTTGAGTATTTACCCATTACCCAAGAGTCTGTGAATATGCCCCTCTTTAGTGGTGAGGGCTATGAATATCAGGGAAAATGAGGGGCTAAAGGATAAAAAAGCGAAAAATAAGCTGTATTTGGCCATAACCATTTGCCGTGGCATACAGAATAAGTTGAGGGGGTTCCTCTTCATCCTTCCCACCCCGGACTTATTAAAATCGCCACATTTCAAAAGTAGGGGGCACAAACCTCATTTTCAGAGATAAATGTGATTGGCTCTTCAATCGTGGAGAGGGAGGATGAGGAAGGAGGGGGTGGAGAGGGAGGATGAGTGAAAAATGGCGGACCGGACAGATAACTCTTGGGAGGTAGGCAATCTAGGATTTTTTTTCCAGGATCAGCAATAATTGTTTGTGCATTTAGACAATGGAATGAAATACATGGTATAAGAGCTATGGGCCACGATAAAATCGAAGGCAGAATATAATTACATTAAAGTTATATTGTCCATATTTTATTTTCCATCCTTCAGGGGAAAAACGCCCTCATCATCTGGTGGAGAGTATGGTCTTCACTTTCACCGGCTGTTCTCGTGCCAGTGACTACACCAGACTGTCCCAGTCTGCCCTGTGGACGCGGGACTCATGTCTGGCCCTTCCATTGATACGGGAGGCACGGATGCGTTGGCCAAGCAGTCTCCCATGGAGGATTCCTCTTAGAGCCTGAAACGTCAAAGTGACTTTGCGGACGGCGTTACACCCACGCCCATCAAGGCTACCAGGACTTCCACGACAGTCTTTACAACCACGGGGCCCGGCCACCGAGGACTGTGGCGATACCTTTGCCACTTTCCATATCCAGGAGACTACAGGTAAGATAGTCTTCACAGTTCACCCTAGGATAACTGAGTACTTGGCTAGTGCCCCTTTTGGAAAATATCGTTGTGCAGAAAGGACCTTGATTAAAGGGAATGGCATGTCCCTGGAGTTACAAATCAGGGAATCTTACCTAGGTAAAATAAATCCCCCTATGGATGATCTAACCACATTAGGCCCCTGGACGGTGAATTGTCTGAGGTTGAGGGATTGGGAGGTGGGCTCCGGTACTTACTCCTATGGCATTATAGGCCCTGTGGACAACATCCCAGTAAGTACCCTCACTTCTGATATTAAAGTCCTGCATGTGAACTCTGACCGCTCCCTTGAACCGTACCGTCTAGTCTAAGTGGTTCGCCTCGCAGCCAGGTTCCCAACCCAGGAACAGCCGAAGATGTCCACGACCCTTAGGTTACGCTACGCCGGTCCCTTGCCCAGCCGTGTCTACTACCATGGCGTCTCTTATAGGGTAAGTGGTATTAGTGTATGACCAACCAGTTACAGGCCCCATCGATGATTATTAGAGTGATCACTTTCACGAACGATACTTTGTTGGTGTATATTTAAGTACCATCGCAAATTCACTAAGTGAAATAAGAGAAACTGTAAACAAAATAGTCCCTGTTGATGGCAGCGCCGCAATAACAATGGCAGTCCTTCGGGAGCTCTTACCCTCAACCGGTCAGTCGAACGTCACTACACCTAGCGGACTTTTTAAGAATCATGAACCATAGCATGAACCAATCACAATGCTTCCAGTCACTCCTGGAACCAATCACAGCCTTCCATCAAATTATCAACCAATCACAGTCTTTCAGTCTTCATGTCACGCCCCTCGCTCAGTTCGAAGATGGAAGTCTTATGTGCTTTATGAAACCAAGCACCTGCGAGGCTTGTAACTTAGTTTGATGCAAAAAACTGACTTTACAATGATACCAACCTGATATAGCTGCCAACTTCTACCCGCCGGATTTAGACGACGACCCTGATGATCCACTGGAACTTACTGCATCAACCTCCTCTCAACCTACTGCATCAACCTCTTCAGCCTCTCATTAAGGTAAGTTATCGTCTAGGGGACATACTAGGTGTTAGGTGAATGTTAGGTTAGGTGCTTTAGTTAGGTTAATGGCAAAACTTTGCTCTGATTTAAGGAATTTAGTGGGGGTGTAGTTAGGTTAGGCTAATGTTAACTCCATTCTTACCGAGTTTTTCCACGTTGAAAATAAAGAAATCCCGGGCCATCTTTCGAAATGAGGTTACTGTGATTTTGGACTCTGAAAATTCTAAAAACCAGAGCCAAGTTTGGTGAAAACTTTACTGGTTTTTCCATTTTCTAGTTTAGTTTCTTTTAAATATTGTATTTTCGAGCTCCGCCCACATTACCCCTTTATTTAAATCTTTTACCCCTCAATTTCCCTGATCTTCATAGCACTCCCAACTATCTTGGCCGTGTCTTAAGATTGATGGATAATGGAAAACTACTAAAATGCGATAGTCCTCTGTATTTAACAACACTGTATATTAAAGAATAAAAACAAAATTACCTGAAAAACTCTTAACTGGTTGGAGATACTTTTTTTCCGGGCAAGTCTTTTTACGTTCCCGGTGTATCGGTGTTTTGTATGTCACACCTATGGTCACGGCTCTGCCACATTTAAGTCTGGTTTTAGGTGTTCTATGTGCAGCAGAAATCACAGATTCCGACCTGAGGGAGGCCCCCCCCCCCCCCTGTGCTCTTGACCCACACTGCTATCTCTGTGGTGGTCACCATAGGTCAGTGTCCCATCTATGCCCAATTTACCTTCTTGCCTTTAAATTAGACAGTGACGGCAGGACTGCGAGAACCCCGACCGACTAAGTAAGCAGAGCTCTGAGGGCACCTCCTTCCAGGTGTGTCACGAGATACAGCGGCCAACAAATTCCTCCACTGGTGCTCTTCAGTGTGTTAAGTTTGGAGATTCACTGCATGGCTATGCTCTTCCAAATGTTCCTTCTCCCTCTCAGGTACCCCTTAACCTGACAAGCGCGAAATAGACCTAGGGGCTAGGGTAGTTATTTGTGCATTTCTAGCCTTGGATTCTGACAGAATTAGTTATATTTACAATATAGAGCATTATTTGTTATCGGTATGCTTTTATTTTACATATATGATGTATATATGAACCTTCAAGAGTGCTAAAATAAGTGGGAAAAGCATTTGGGTGGTGAAAAACGAAGATATTGGCCACCCGGTCATAATCTCAGGCGAGAGAGAGCCACAGGCAACCCTCCTCTCTCGCTGTCTGTGAGGTAACTGAGACGAGCGGGGCGGTGTGGGCCGGTGTCTGGGTGTTGCATAACAATCTTTTCTGCAACCCACTTGTGCTACATTATCGCGGGAGAGAAAAATAACCGATAAATGATGATAATAAGAGGAAAAATAGGTGATAATTGAGGAGGGGAGGGAGGGGGGAATAAGGTGGGGAAGGAGGGGAGGGGGGTGGGTGAGATTTACATGGATGAGTACTGGAGGGGAATTATCTCACCTAGAGACAAATTCCTTTGTTTTGATAGGACCTTTTTTTTATGGAAGGCTTTTTTTATGGTCTTGCTTCCGTGAGGCCTATCGCGTTCCCTATAGGAAGCCTTCCGTGAGGCCTATCGCGCTTGCCGGGTTAATAACAGGTATGATGCCTTGACTGTGCGGAGAGACGCAGAGGCCTTGGGGTGCGGTGATACTCCTTCCCCGTTGGTGGCCATAGGTGGGGGACCCGCCTCCGGCTCAGTGTCCTGTGACGCATGTCCACGTGTGAGCATGCTGTACAGAACGCCTAGTTGCCCCACTCTCGCTAGGATCGTCAGGGCAGGAACTTTGGCTGTAGTCTATGTAGAGTTTCCTAACTTAGTTCGTGTGAGCCGTTGTACTAGAAGTATTATGAATATGTATTTTGTTTTCATCCGAGTCAACGAGTTCTATTTTATATCATTAGTTATAAGTATAGTGTGTAAAACTTATTTGTAATGATGGGAAGAGAAACAGCCACAGTTAGGTGTCAGTGGGTACGCCAGGCAGGAGGTAGGCCTAACTCACTAGCACTCTTCCCTCCCTCAGTGCTAGGGGGAGCCTTTGTGTATCCCAGAGGAGAGAAATTACGTAATGGTTGTCAGTGGGCGGTCCTTAGTAGTTCACGTTGGGCTCACTAGAGGGCCGGGTATAAAAGGGAAGTCTAACCATTTTTTCATCAGAACTCATTAGGCAGAGCGACTTCTCATTTCCCTTGCTAACTATTTATATTCTTCTGACTGATGGAAACTTTCTCTACTACCTTACATTCTTATTTCCGCTTTTCCCTGCCCTGTTGAACTTCCATGGTCCCGTTGGTGCAGAGCTAGTCAGCCAACGTATTATCGCTGGAGTTCTCACGAGATACTTGCCTATTAGATAGCCTATTTTGGAAGGGTCGACTTAGAATAGGATTGATTTAAGTTTGTTGCACTTGTATATGCATTTCCCTGTGTGTTATTATTATTCCTGTTTTCTGCTAGTCTAGGTAATGCTAGACTGGGGTAAGGCTTTTCTGTGTTACGAGTTGTGGTTTGATGCAGTGGTTAAGCGATAAACCTGCATACTCGTTTCGGTTCAGTGAAGCCTAGGTTGTCTTCGCGGCTGACGGTGTTGAGTTAATAATTTACAGTGTGTGAGGGCAAGAGCCTAACCACCCTGCATTTTATTAACAGTTTGTTTTTACTTTGTCAAGGAGCCGGGAGAAAACCAGATACAAGGGATCTGGATTTCTCAAAGTGCACTAGTTAGTTTTAACGTAATACTTTAAACAGTCTTGAGGACTTCGCTAGGCTACGAGCCGTTTTTGCTCAGTCACTGCTACCTTTTTGCCTACAGTACCCCAGCTAGACTTTACTCTATTAGTAGATACAGAATAGTATTGAAGCTTTCCTTATGTATGATATTGTTAATGCACTATTGATTTCATGTGTTGCAAGCTTGGCTACTTTAGTGATTAGTGGCCCACGAGCACAATCAGAGTAGGCTATTGCCGTTGCATTTGCAGAGTACTTCCTTTTAAGGTTTGCCATTTACTATTGCATATTCTTTTAATTATTCTTATGCCAATTTAAGCCTTTAATAGTATTTAATTGCCAGTGTTTTTGCTTATTGAATTACTTTTCAAAATCCGATACGTACTTCTTAAGAGCATCCGAGAAGCATCTAACTTTTTTCAGAAGATTCCTTGCTCGATGCTTAAGGACTATGAACTCCTTCAGCCATATTATGTTCCAGTAAGTCCGAGGAGGCGGGATCCCCCGGATCATTGCCACTGCCTCGCACTACACTCACAACACTGCGGCCGTTAGAATTATCGCAGGAGGCTGAGGTTGCCACCAACGGTTTTATCGTATGGTAACTTATCGGACTTACTGAGCTCATATGACGCAAAATCGCGTCATAAACTTATTGGAGAGGTATAGAGATACGTCCATTTGACGCGATCACGTGATAGGAGTTATTGGTTATATGTACCATATGACGCGATCGCGTCATATATGTCGCAAGGAGTTAATAAACGTAACGTAATAGTGCCGATCCGAAGTAGAGGGTGGTAGACTTCTTAAGTTCATAGTCAAGGGTGGATTACTTCGGCTTCGGCCAACACTATTCTTTTGTGTTGTTGTTTCTTACTTCATTGTTTGATTGTTGACCAGACTAGATAATTCCCGTCTCTTTATTAGTCTGTTGTTGAACACTAGTACCGAGTTCTTGTATACCCCGTTATAGCAGATTGAACTCTGGAGGGTATTGGTGTTTTTTGTTCGGCTGGCAGTACTCAGGGGTTGGGATCGTGTGTTTCCGTTGTGGCAGCGAGCCGTATTAGAGTCCTGATTGAGAGCCCTTGTGTACCCGAGTGCCAGTTCGTAATAGTCCCGAAGGACCTATGCATTAATTACTCCGTCTCCTAGGCGCCCCAGAGTGCCGGCTCTCCCCAGTTTGTCCCACTGTCCCCCAACTGACGGTTTCCTCGTAGGATGCCGCATTATGCTCATAGTTTCCAAGTTTATACAAGTGGTTCTCATTTCTCCTCCCCTCCCTCCACGGCAGCTTGCTTCATCCCATCCCTCTCCATTTGTAGGACCTGGCAACTTAAGGGGCATCACCCAATCCTTGCTGCAGAGCTATATGCCATCTTGGAATTGATCAGAGATTCGGTTTCCCCCCCACCCCCCAGTTTCATTGTTATTTTTAGCAACTCTCAATCCTCCCTAGCCTAATTGAGCTCCAGGCGCCAGTCTTCTCATCGCAAATTGATCTTTGACTCACTCCATCCTACTCCTTCTGCACAATACACTTTCAGAGAGTCCCTTCCCACACAGGCATACCAGGAAACACCGATGTTGTGGCCACATTTGCACATAAGTCCACAGTTTAATCCCATCTCCTCGATTTCTCTACTCCCTCTTCACATGTAATTCAGTTTGTCTCTTGGACTGCAGCCACCCCTGCTCTGCTCCACTAGCCTCTCAGTCTATCGCTCTTCATCCTCTTATCCCGTGGGCGCGGTCTCCATGCCGTGCCCTGGATACATCCTTAACTCTACTACTACTTGGCCACTACTACTTTGCCACTCCACCCTCGACGGACATCTCTTTCGGATCAACCTGACCATTAGCCCCTCATGCCCCTGGTGTCACTGTTGAAAAGACAATCCTCTACTTTTTAATCAGATGTCCCCGCTACTACTCTGCCAGAATCTCTCAAATCTGCTCTAACAGCTCTTTGAATCAGAGACTTGACCCTCCCCGTGCTGCTAGCGAGTGTCTGAGTTGCGGAGAATGCAAAGTCCAAGATCCTCCTGCAAACTAAGAAGTTCCTGAGGTTGATGGAGATTTTTTTGTTTAAAAGTTCTGACAGGGTTCATAAAATAACTTTAAAAAACACTAGGACAAAACATTAAATACTTTTAAAAATCATCCCAGATGTAAAACTGGAATTTTACCCCATTCAGAACTGGTGCCGTCCTTTTAACTTTATTCTGGCTACTAATGCAATATGGTTTTCAGATTAAATAGGGCCACCAACAATTAACAGGCTTCGTACTATCTCACTTAACACTTTTTACTAACAGATCCTTAAACTGCACAAAATCAAAATATAGCGAAAATAAAATTAAAAAGACTTAACCGGTACAGAATGAGTTATTTCTCCTAGATTTATTGTTTACATAATTAAAAGATTCTATGGAGCTTGGTTAGAACTGACGAGGTAACTGCGATGGGGGTAGGGTAATATTTAATGACCATAGCGGCATTACGAAGTTATTTTCAGCCCATATTTTCAGAAAACACTTAAAGAAAAATGCTTTGGAAGAATCTGGAAATATAAAGTTTATGTAATTAAATTCAGACAGTTTTTATCGTGGTTTATAAGTTTCTTATACATTTACTTCATTCCTATGCGAGTCTAAATGGGCGTAAAAACCTATTACTGATCCTGAAAAAACTAAATATCCTCTATATCGCTTACCTCGCAAGAGACTGGCGAGTTTGTTTACATTCTCCGCGAGCGTAGCCTCTGCGAATCGAGTTGGGGAAAATAAGGTTAGAGCGGTAAACCTGACTTTTTGAACAGACAGCGATTTCAGGAAGTTTTATTTATTTAATTTGCAGTTTTTCCATCAGATAGAGTTTTATACTGAAGAGTTATTGAGTATTTACCCAGTATCCAACAATCTAAATAGACACCCCCACTAGTGGGGAGGGCTATGAAGTTCAGGGAAGATGAAGAGTTAAAAGCGTAAAAAAGCAATAATAGCGTTTTGTAGCAAAACTTGGCTCGAGTTTTAATGATTTGGTACTTATTACCGAAACTACCACTAATTATTTCTCAATATGTGAAGGCCATTATAGAATAAGGATGATGCAAAGATCATTAAAACAAATTCAACCTCCGGAAAAACATTTGAATTATATAAAACTGTAAACACAAAAAACTCTAATTCTCCCTATTGACGGCAGTTAAATTCTTATTAAGCTCCTTACTGGCAACATAGGATGCCGATTTCAATAAGTCGCCCTCAACCCATCCTGTATCCAAAGTAATCAAACAAAGTATATTTACTCTGAAAATTACTTCCATCAGAGTGTTTTAAGATCGTTGGATAATGGAAGAAAACAAAAATCCGGAGATTGTAACTAATTTAAACTACTGTATAATGATTAAAACTACCTAAAACCAAAAAGAAAAACCATGAAAAAATTAGTGGTAGTTTCGGTAAGATTTTCCAATTATTTTCAAATCCTGATATTTTGAAAACCCTAGCTCACTTTGGTAAAAATTGAAGACTCCGGACAGCCTTTTTACTAGTTAATTTTAGTGTCTTCAATTTTAATCCCAACTTTAGTCGAAAGTTGGCTCTGATTTTGCAAAATTTTGTAATAAAAAAAAAAATGACCTTATTTCGAAATTTGGCTCCGGTTTTTCCAAATTGCAAAACCATGAAACCAGATTGTGAAAAAGAGAGCCAACTTTTGACGAAAGCTGGTTTGGATTTCAGGGTGTGGAGTGGGTAATAGCTTATGTTCTGAAAATAGTAAACTTAGAGGAGACATAAGCCTAACCTAACAACCTTCCCTAACCTATCCTAGTATTATGGATGGGGGCTGTTGCCCCCACAGCTCGTTGGATAAAAGTGCAAAAAAACATAGTATTATGAGACGTCCCTTACTCCGGCAAAGAGTGGCAGTGAGAGGGCCGAGAGGTTCACAACAACAACGAGTGCGGCGGCGGACGGAAGTTAAAATAAGAAATAATCTTATTTATTACCCATTAATTTCCGTAAGTTTAAACCTATCTGAAAATATCTTTCTTACTTTGCCATTACCCATTCAGATTGCACTGCTAGCTGTGGTGCGTATTTTAGCGTTTTATTTTGTTCTCCCTTATAATAAATTTCAGATCTTAACCCTCCAGGCTCGGTTGTCATTTTAAAAGGACACCACAAACTAAAGGCAGGAGCCCGGGTGTCATTTTAAAATCTGTAAGCTTGAAAGCCTATTCAGCTTGGTCTGAACGCCGTGCGTCCGACGCATTTAAACAAACCCGATAGTTACGTCACCGCACCTCCGAAAACAAGAAAGAAGACTTTTGTTATTGTATGTCTGTATGTCGTTGTTTCAGTAGTGAAAAGATAGTCATATTGCTAACATCGCCTGCAAGTGCTCTCCACTGAAATCGTCATCACAACTCAACCAGTTGACAGAGAGCTCTACTCAATGCCAGTCTACAGATTGGAAACCGCACTACATTTATAGATGCGTGGGAAATTTCTAGCAGTTAAACTAAACAAAAATACGGTAGCCTAGGCCTAGACGTTTTTCGGCCAGATCGCCCGGGTAGCCCACCTTGTCATTTTGAGAGCCTGCCTGGGCCAGGAGGGTTAATGACATATGCTCTACCGGACCTATTAGGCCTAAAAAGATTGATGGGCTAACTGTCGGGCCAAATCATCAGTATAACGGTTTGTGTCCCTTACTGTTGAAATAAGATTTCAATAAGTCCTGGGGGGTGAGGGGGGGCGGGGGGGCTTGCCTCCCCCCCTCAACATTCTGTATCCCACGGCAAACGGTCATGACCAAATAGTTATTTTTCGCTAGTGGGGGGCACATTTTTATATTGTTTAATGGGTAAACATGCATGTCCTACTATCACATCAAAACACCCTTACACAACTATAAAAAAATCAAACATTGTTTAGCAATTTAATTACATAAACTTTATTGACCAAGAATCTTAATTTTTAGTTTTTTTACTCTACCCTTAGAACTCATAAGCTAACCTTTCCTAAAGATTATCAAGGATATGCACAACTTATTGAAGTATTCAACGAAAGGGAAGGAAGATATGAAAAGTAATGCAATCAAGAAATGGCTATTGAACAACCCTGATTCTAAGGTGATGCGCTTAAGGGGGTAGGGTTGGTTTTTCTGGCCCCCCTTCTCCTATCCCCAGTAGTGTTCAGGTTATAACTTTTATGTTTACGTAGTGGGACCCGCAGAGGGCCACTCTCGGGTGGCATGATATGCGGGGGGTTCTGCATGGGGACTATTGGTTGGAGACCGGATCAGGATTAGATTTAATGACTAGTGATCTTAGTTCTAAAAGAATAAAGAGTAGGGCTATTAACTATTGAGAGGAGATTCCACTCGGATGCTAAGAGGGAAAAATTATTGGGTATGATTAGTAGTGGGCGTACACATTATTTCCATTATGTGTATTGTAATTCCATATTTAACCCCAGTATCATGTAGTTTGAAAGATAGTCTACACCTTGATATACAATTAAGTATGTGGCAGAATATGTATAAGTGTACATATACCTGTAAATACAGTCTTCGAACACTTCTCTTCGCCAACATGTAAACAACCCCAGAGTCGATATACGCTTCAAATCTCTGTGCAGACATCCGAACAGAGTTTATCGTGAAGTCATCTAGAATATAAGTGCTTAAAATACCACAGGAACGAAAAACCTGAGAGCGAAACCTCTACCCCTAACGAGCCACAGGAACGAAAATCCTGAGAGCGAAACTCCCATCCCCAACGAGATCCCCGGTCCCTTTTCCATCCCCGATTTAGTCTCTCCCAATTCATTCCACATATTATAAGTCTCTCAATCAGTCTTCTAATATACAAACTACAATACTTTACTCACCGATATTCTTGATGTACCACCTAAGTATGTATTTAATTAGGTAACCACCATACAGGCTATAATACTTTCATTGTGTAGGTTCGAGGCGATCTAAAAGACACCTTAGCTTCCGTTTCGCACCAAATCAGACTGTGATTAAGTCAGCCCTGTATTTAGTTATAACAATCATAGTTCCCCCAATTCTAGCAATTCTGTCTCTAACCTCCCGTTGTTTTATCCGCTAACTATATATATTCCCAACCTTCCCAATACAACCTCCATTTCCCTACACAAAATACCTAGGAGTAATTCCGAGATTAATTATGAAATTACACTAGACAGCCCCCTAACTCACCGAGATCCACATTGCTATTTTATTGATTTACCAACTTCCTAATGTTAACATAATTTAGAGAACTTTAAAAAAAAAGAAGACACCTATCGTCGTGCCCCCATTTTTAGCAGTTAGCTATACATAACCTCACGTTGCATTGTTAGTCAGTCAATTTGTGTCCCTTGTCAGTTCTTTTTTTAATTTATGCCTGTTGATCTAGACAAGTTAATTAATAGTTATGCATCAACCTTTAACCACGACTTTATACACCCGATAACCCTATGCCAGTTATTGTATTGATTTAGGCCTGTTAATTCGGATAAACTAACTATGACCAATCTGCAGACGATTATCAAGAGACATGCAGGAAAGCTACCTCTTATCTCTCTCCAGGACGAGTATAGATATGTACCCCCGTGCTCAGTTGCCCACTTGCTTAGTCTTCCAGTAACTAAGTGTATATATAATATTAACCGGAGTATGCCACCAGTATTGATACGACATTGCAGCACTGTCCTTGTGTCGTATTGTGCCACGTGCATACCAAACCGGTTTTCATAATCTTATTAGGACGACTACTATAATGTAGTCATTCATGCATGTATTCAATCCTTAGGTTAATTATCTTTTATCCGCCATTGTGTTACTCTTCCATTTACTTTTCCACAATTGTTAAAAGTCTTCCAATCACCTCCTCCGTATCCACAATCCACACTACTGTTTTGCTTTGTGACCCTATGCTCAATGGTACCGTTTGAGTCGTCCTGTCCTCTTATCCTTCACGCCCCACGCCACCCTACCTGTTCGATCGTAGGGAAATGCCACCCCTATGTCCAGCGCATTAAGGGTCACGACCCTAGGTCACGAGCGGCGCGGCGCCTAGCCTCAAACCACCCCCTTTCCAATATCCAACCCCCACCTGTAAAGACGCCCAGACGAACGTTCTAACATGCCGATCCCGTTCATTTCCTCACCCCAATAAATATCAGATAAAGACTCATTCTTGTAACCCCATTCACTACCCTCTAACTTACTAGCCCAACTCACAACCTAAACCAGGAGGGCGGACGGCACGAGGCTACAGCAGCCAACCTCTCACCCCTAAGAAGTAGACGGTTCCGCCTGACTTGCATTTTCACGAAAACTACTATTAGGAGCCCCATGAGTAATCTTAGTAAGTATATCTAGAACACAGGATCAACCCTCCCTAGGAGTATCACTCTTGACACCACCACATCATAAGAAAACACCATTAGCGTAGAGAATCCCATATATACACATTTAAAGAGTGGCATGCCCCCCAACCCGAAAGGGACCACCCCCAACCCCCGCGGACGTTCACCATGACTCCCACGTAGCCAACAACTTCTTGCCAGACACCAGGTGAATTTCCAACCGGTGATGAACCAACCCTCTAAATACCTATCCAAATACCATCCTATCCCATCCAAAACCAAAATCTTCCTTATCCCATCCTAGATTACAAATAGCATGTCAGCTAAACTAGAGAAGGATATTTAGGTGAATTGTTGAAGAATACCTCCCAGCCTATTCACGTAGGGCGCCAGTAAAGTAGTCTCTATAAACCTTCACCAAATCCGCCTAAATAACTACTAGAACCTCATACTAGAGTTAAGATATCCACGATCATAAATCAGATAAGTTACTTACCACCACATTAAAGACCCCCCTCCCTATCCCCCTTAGTTCACCAGAATAAATTAACTACTTCATAGCATTGACATCCAATACCTCTAGAACATTCCTGAAGCTTCCTTGACCTGCCTATAAATAAGACCCAGAGACAACAGTCGGGCAGTTGAATATTAGAGCCCAAAGCAACGGCTGGCCACACTGTGGTGGCTTATAATACCCCCTCCCCCCCTCAAGATTCACGATAGTTCGGCGTTCCGTAATCTGTGCAACTCTGTGAGGAAGTGATTTAACCCTTTACGAATGTTTTATTGCGATCGGGACTACCGGCAGTAATATTATATTGGTAGACAACAAATTCACAAATTATTGATAGTTTCATTAACTTCTGATAGTGCACCATCCACTACTTGAGCTACGAACGATCATAACTCATAACTGATCTAAGGCAGAAAGATCATAGTTAGAAGGGATTATGCGAGAAACTCTTTAGTGAAGACTCTGCAAGAATAACTCCTTGGCAACAATCGACGGTCTTAACCAATCAGCAATTGTTGCCAAAAAGGTGCACAACCACCCGCAAGAAGCCCATCTGCAAACCTTCTCTACACTACCGGACAGCTTGAACGGCCCCAGAGCTACTGTTAACCCCCAACATCACGAACGCAAGATAACCAGGAAAACTCCATCACAGTGTTCCTTCAGAGTACCAGCGTTCCGGTGCTATTAACTATCAACCATCCAGTGTATTCGATTGGGTCTCAACTTTCTCGGATGTTAGGAAACTAGTGATTATGCTAGTACACATTAATATAGATCAGTGAAATTTAGCTTAGGCGAACGGACTCTCCGTAATTATTCTTGCCATCAGGTTTAACCTGATTCGCCCTCGTTGATATTTTCGGTCCGAAGTATCACCTAGACAAGTGAACATCCTAGACCAGTGAAACTAGTTACAGTTATCCCTTTACGTTAATTCTTGGGCAATAACCACATTACTTATACTTTCATCCTTTATTAAGAGCCATATTACCAGAGTTAACAAAGCGAAATACCTAACCTGTGTGATTCATGTACCCTACGTTGTGTCCCGGCCTTCGGCCGGGACACTTTTCTATAGAAAAATGTACACGTATTTTCATGGGGGGATGGGGGGGTGGGGGGGGGGTCTTTGAGGTGTTCTTTTAAGCTTGATGAAGGTGTAGGGACGAAACTAACCCAGAAAATAATATTAATAATTATAATAATAAACTATAAATAAGTAGGCAAATAAATATGCCCATCAACCCTTAACAAACAACCTGACTATCCTTACCTTAAGAACGGTGAACATCGCACAAGGTACTCCCACCACTAATCCCACGATCTCCTTCACTCCTCCACGGACAACGACAGAATGAAATACTTCGAACCAAGCGTGACTAATGAAGCTGCGGTTCTTTACCTGGGTTCGTGTTTCGGTTTGCTCGAACAGAAAGGGTCACTGAGAGTCTGCTGTTGATGAGTAAAGCAACGAGCCTGAACACCATGAGGGGTAACCGAGCAACAAGATTGATACCTGAGGCTTGGCAACTTTCGTATTTTCGTTGTTGTTGTTGTTGTCGTTGTTGTCGAGCTCACGTCACGTCCATACGCTTGATGGCGTTAGTGTCGATCTGCATCGTCTGCATGTCATCAGCATAGCTATATAATTAGGCAATGCATAACGTTTGAGCTTGAAATGCAAACACATAAGTTTGGATTCCCAATTAAGATAACTATCGTAATAATATAGATAAATTATGTTGGGAGACGAATAAAATAATTTTGACAAATAAGAACCATCCATTTCAGCAGATGTCAGACGGACTCACGGAGGTAGGGGTGATGTTGATGTTAAGTTAATATTGCCTTTATCTCTCCTGAAAAAGGGATTAATGCTGGTCCTTATGTCTCACCGAAAACCAAGGCCCTCTCTTAGATGTATATATGAGGAAAGAAACGACCCAATAATTATAGTTTCCCTACAACAAGTGAAAGGTAGATTTTGCTGAAGGCAGGCAATGTAAACATTAGCATATCGTGAAATACTTAGGGTGACGTAGCCTATATCTCGATCAGTCACTTGTCTTATATCTCACTGCTCTGTATTAACATTATCCATGTTTACCTAATACCTTATTGTTTTTATCTACAGATCGGTGTAACTTGTGGATTTGTGCCAGTGTTCAGCTGAGGAGTTCATACATCCATAAACTAATCTAAATAAACAGAACAATAATTATTTATTGTGTTATTATCCTTTCACATGTTATAATAGGGATCCGACATGAAACTACTTTTAATGATGTGTTAAACGCAATATATAGCATAATAATGCAGTCTTGTGGGTTATAATATAATTGTGCTCACAGCTGTTTAGGATATGTTTCGTGATTATATATTCCTATTACAGAAATTAGGGCGATTAGGCTATACGTAAATTATAAAGCATTCGTGGTTAATTTCAATTGTTTAATGTGAGGAAATTAATTATTTATAGCCTATTCTCTTACCTCCTTCAATATTTAATGACCAAATACACAATGACTAACAAATGTCAAATTTAAGATAATCACCCAAGCTTTGGTTATGACCTACCCGTACTATTGATATAATATGGGTTTATTTGATTATAGTGCATACATAATACTCTGATGTAAACCAACTCAATCCTATAGGATACAATTTCAATATAATGTTACTGGTCGCTTTATATGAATATGTTATTACATTGGTCACTACAATACATACTTTGTCAGTCCGAAATTACGTTTTCGCAGTTAATTTTGAATATCCTGATAGCGAATAAACATTTCTAATTGATTTGAATGTGTTCATTCCTCTTACAGTCATTTATGAATAGAAAATGTCTGTAAATGCCATATTCAAATGCGTAGAATCAACCTGAGCAGCGCTTGATAATCATATAACTGCAAAAATGTAGTTTTGACCAGACTAGAGGACAAGTATCGTATATATCATGGTAGACTAATAGACTTATTATAGTTGAGGTGATGAGGTAAATATTTTCATAACGAACAAACAATGATACAGTAGCCTACTATCATTTGGTATGTTATATAACAGTGGCGATTCTGACATTAGTAAAGTGCGTAGCGAGGATTGCTTAGCCTAAAGTAAACTATAGGCGCGTTTTCGCGAGCTTTTTATGGGCCTGGGTCGATCTGTGTGTACCCAGGTTGACCCAGGCCTGTTTCTGTTTTCGCGATTTTGAGACTGGTCTGACCTAAAGATCGAGAAAATTACGCCTGACTTTACCCAGGCTGGAATACGGCCCTCTGATTGGTCAAGATATTTAAAAATGGCTGCTCCAATAAATAGGCACTGATAGAGGATATTCTACCTTTGTTTGTCTCTATTCTGAATTATAATATTGGCATGCGAAAAAATATGAAAATACATGCAATATGAGATAATTCAACAACATATCAATGTGTTAGACAAGGACAATTAGGTATATTCCCTTAAAAACAATATTAGTCTCCTAAATAAATCCTATATTCCCACTAAAACTTCTAAGACCACATGTAGTCCTACTGGGCAAAACATCCAAGATTTTGTGAAAAAAGCAAAGCACTCGCATTACTGGGGACGAGCTCTTCACCGTGCCCGACATTTTCCGCCATATTGTTTGTTGTCATAAATTACGTCAGCATCACCCAGGTCAACCCAGCCCAACTCGGCACCCAGGGCTGACTTTACCCAGGTATACCCAGTCCCAGATGACGTCACTGGCACGCGAAAATATCCACTGGGACTGGGTCGACCTAGGTACACCTAGATACACGGACTCGGGAAAACTGAGCTGACCCAGGTATACCTGGGTGTACCTACGTTTATTGTCTTGCGAAAACACGCCTCAAAGGCGCGTTTTCGCGAGACAATTAACCTAGGTACACTCAGGTATACCTGGGTCAGCTCGGTTTCCCGAGTTCCTGTACCTAGGTGTACCTAGGTCGACCCAGTCCCAGTGGATGTTTTCGCGAGCCAGTGACGTCATCTGGGACTGGGTGTACCTGGGTAAAGTCAGCCCTGGGGTCCGAGTTGGGCTGGGTTGACCTGGGTGATGCTGATGTCACTTATGACAACAGGCAAGATGGCGGAAAATGTTGGGTACGGTGAAGAACTCGTTCCCAGTGATGCGTGTGCTTGGCTTTTTTCACAAGATCTTGGATTTTTTGCCCTGACCATGCTATCTTGGAAGTTTAGTAGGGATCTAGGATTTATCTAGGGGAGTTAATATTGTTGATTTTGAGGGGATATACCTTGTCCTTATCTAACACATTGATGTGTTGTTGTTTTTTTCTCATTTTCTATCTATCTATCTATCTATTGCCTGACGCCGTGATCCCCGAAGGGTTGGGCACGAACAAACCGCCCCCATGCACCTCTGTCCCCAGTCAGTCGACGCCCCTCCCCCAAGCAGCACCGCCTTCGTTCATGTACTTCCTCACTCCATCCTTCCACCTCTCATTCGGTCTACTTCTCCCTCTCTGTCCCTCCACCTCGCTCTCTTACACCCTCTTAGTCATTCTCTCGCTTTCCATACGTTCCATATGGCCGAACCATCTCAAGTTGTTCCTTTTCACACTTTCCAGCACATCTACCTCCACACCACACCTCCTTCTTACTTCCTCATTAGTCTGTCTATCCCTCCATGTAACTCCGCACGCACTCCTTAAGTAATTCATTTCCACTGCTCTCACTCTTGGTCTGAGTCTCTCAACCAACGTCCATGCTTCGCTTCCGTAAGTCAGTGTCGGGCTTACCACACTGTCATGCAAGGACTTCTTCACTTCCATACTGACCACCCTATTCCTTGTTACTGCTTTTAGCGTTCCTACAACCCTCTTCCCCTGTTGTACCCTCTCCCGCACTTCTTCATCCATAGTCCCATCTTTACTCAACACACTGCCCAGATACTTAAAAGAGTTCACGATCTCCATAGCCTGACCGTTCAGCTTCACCTCACACTCTGTGACTTCACCCCTTTCGAAGACCATAACTTTGCTCTTCCCCGCATTTACCTTCAAATTCCCTTTTTCGCACACTGTTCCAAACTCATTTATCAGACCCTGCAATTCCCATTCATTATCACTCATCAGAACTGAATCATCCGCAAACAGCAGTATAGATAGCTTCCACTCAATTCCCTCCCTTTTCAGCAGTACACCAACATCCACTGCTCTTGATAGTATTTCTTTCATGACTCCATCCATATATACAGTAATCAACCACGGGGACATCACACACCCCTGTTTCAAACCAACATTCAGGTCAAAGAACTCGCTCTGCTCACTCTCCACACGTACTGCCGCCTTTGCACCCTCATACATGCTCTTCACTGCTTTCAGCAACTTGCCCTCTACTCCGTATATTCTAAGTACTTTCCACAAACCTTCTCTAGCCACTCTATCATAGGCCTTCTCCAAGTCCATAAAGGCAACATACACCTTTTGTTCCTTCTCCAGATATTTCTCCACAACACAATTCAGGGTAAAAATCTGATCTACACATCCTCTTCCCTTCCTAAAACCTCCCTGCTCGTCGCCTATCCATTTCTCCGTTCTCACTCTCACTCTCTCAATCACTACCCTACTGTATACCTTCCCTACTACGCTTAGAAGACATATTCCTCGGTGGTTACCACACACTCCTCTTTCCCCTTTGCCATTATATAGGGGGACTATTATGCCAGTCTTCCAGTCATCAGGTGCACTCCCCTTCTCCCATGCTAGTTTGCACATTTTCCATACCCATTCTATCACTATCTCACCACCATACCTCAACATTTCCCCACACACTCCATCTGTTCCTGGTGCTTTCCCCAACTTCACTCTTTTCATGGTTTCCCACACTTCTGACCTCCTGATCCCCACCTCCTCCTCCATTACTTCTCTTCTTCTCCCTCCCATACCATATCCAGCTATGTTTGCTGGCTCTTCATTCCTTACATTTAGCAACTCATTGAAGTACTTCCTCCATCTTTCGACTCTCTCTTGCTTCTCGGCTAGCATTCTCCCATTCTTATCTTTCACACCCTTACTGTTTCCCTTGCTACCTTCCCTAACTTTCTTGACTTCTTTCCAGAACAGTTTCTTACTCTCCCTCCATTTTACACTCAGATTCCTTCCAAATTCCTCATCTACTCTTCTCTTACTTTCCTTCACTACTCTCTTCACCACCCTCTTACTCTCCACGTATCTCGCTCGTTTCTGTCTCTCGAAATCTTCATTCCCTCTACTACCCAACCACTCTCTATATGCTTTCTTCTTTTCTTCCACAGCTATTCTTACCTCTTCTGTCCACCATGCTGTACCTTTCACTCCCCTCCCTCTTTCATTCATTTCATTTCATTTCATTCACCCGCCGGCTTTAGCACCGCCAACAGCTCCGCATCGCCACTGAGAAAACTCGATCCTAATTTGAGTATTTCATATCCCAATTCCCTTTATTCATTGCATGAACTGTAGTTAAGTGCTTGTTTAACCTACACATAGTTCTGTAGTTGCCGTGCATGTTATTTTATTGCTTTTCTGACTGATAAACATTGTTGTTTACATTTGTTATCCTAGCTTGTAGCAGACGACGCACGCGCACCTCTAATCGACCTAGCTTTGTATTTTCTTATTAACTCTAGTAGTTATCGTATTCAGTATCCTACTGTAGCTATATATATCTGTAATTTTAGTTGTTGCTTGCATGATCTTGTAGTAACCTTTGACTGATAACTTTGTTTATCTAAATATAATCCTGCTTGACTAGCCTACAGTGACACCAGCACCATCTGTTGATACAGTATATTAACCCCTTGTGTGCAGTTACACTTTATTCTTATATAATCTCTATTTGGTGAATTGTATATTTAGTTACATATTCTATTATATATATATATATATTTGTTTTGCTTTTTTAGGTAGGTTATCACCCCTGGTAGCCTACTTCTGCATATTTCATACTTTTTTGTTTTTGGTTATTTTTGTTTTCGGTTAGTCTAGGCTATCATCCCTGGTGGCCTATTTCTGCGTACGGTACTTCAATTTTTAAATTTTCAGTTAGGCTATCACCGCTGGTGGCCTATTTCTGCGTACCGGTATTTCATAATTTTTGTTTTCGGTTATTTTTGTTTTCGGTTAGTCTAGGCTATCATCCCTGGTGGCCTATTTCTGCGTACTTCAATTTTTACATTTTCAGTTAGGCTATCACCGCTGGTGGCCTATTTCTGCATACCGGTATTTCATAATTTTGTTTTTCGGTTAGTCTAGGCTATCACCGCTGGTGGCCTATTTCTGCGTACCGGTATTTCATAATTTTTGTTTTCGGTTATTTTTGTTTTCTGTTAGTCTAGGCTATCATCCCTGGTGGCCTATATCTGCGTACTTCAATTTTTAAATTTTCAGTTAGGCTATCACCGCTGGTGGCCTATTTCTTCGTACCGGTATTTCATAATTTTTTTTTCCGTTTAGGATAGGCTATAACCCCTGGTGGCCTATTTCTGTTTAAATAAACATAAAATTGTTTTCGGTTCGACTATCACCGCGTATTCAAATTTAATTTTGTTTTGTTTTAATTTTCGGTTAGGCTATCACCGCTGATAACCTATTTGTGTGTATTTCAACATTTTTGTTTTCGGTTAGGCCTATTTAAGTAAGTGAAGCGAGCTGAAGGGAGTGAAGTGTTTTTAAAGTGAGTTAAGTGTTTTTAAGTGAGTGAAGTGATCTGAAGAAAGTGATCTGAAGAAAGTGATCGTCACCATGCCTCGTGCCTGTACGAACTGCGCCGGTAGGTTTGGTGCTTCCATGTTTGCTCCTGCCGATCCACAAGTCTGCCGACTCTGCCAGCAACGAGAGGATTTGACAGCAAAATTGGATGAAGCCCACAACAAGATCAACGCCCTCACCAGGAAGCTGGAATCACTCCAAGAGTTTGTAACACTCAACATTGGAGTATCACTAACTCCAATTGTTTCAACTACAGCATCCACCACTGCCCCAACGTCATCTGCCAACAATCCAACATCTGCAGTAGACACCGCAGCAGATACTTCTGACGAACCTGAGCCGACATCATACCAAGACAGCCGCCCTGTTCACCTTAGTCTCTCCCCCACCCCTCATTCAAGAAGCCTGCTAGCACGAACAGTACCAACCCCTCGCCCCCGTTCTAACCACTCCTCTCCCCAACCTGTACGTAGAGTCCCGCCACCACAGGTTTCCGGATTTACACCAGTGAGGAACGGTGCACGGCCAACGCAGAAAAGGTTTCATCTACCAGTCACAATGTCAAACAGATTTGAGATATTGGTAGAGATGGAAGACGAACCAGAAGAGACCAGGCTCGTTGGGGATTCCATCCTACGAGGACAGGTCGAAGAGTTCTGCGACAGAGTCCCAAATCAACGGAAAAGATTTTGCATCCCAGGAGCTGGACTGGACGACATTGTGGAAGCCTTCGAAGATACCACAAAGGATGCAAATGAAAATACCCTTTTTGTCATCCATGCTGGTTCAAATGACGTCATGCGCACCAGATCCGAAGAGTTGATGGAGAAATATCGCAAGATGATCCAGCACTACAAAAACAAGTCAAGGAATATCATCATCTCAGGCATTCTCCCCAAGATCGACGCACCTGACAAATTCTACGACAAGGCCTTAAGCACAAATAGCCGACTAAAATATTTGTGTCTGAGGGAAGAAGTTGAATTCATCAACCTCTTGGACAACTTCTACAACCAGCCTACTCTGTTCCGCAAGGATGGCACTCATCTAAACCCTGTGGGTTCAGCACGCATGGGTCGTCTCCTACACGAAGCAGTCCGCAGCCATGGATCCAAAAACGCCATCCGAGAAGAAGCAGCAGTGACATAAATCATCCAACGCCAAGAAAAAAACAGAGGCAACCGAGGACCACCAGCGATAAGGACCGAAGACAGCGAGGACCGAGGACAGCCATGAACATAAATGTAGATCCGACAAGAACCAAAAATATTATTAAAGAGCGTTCCGTGAGTTCTAAAATAAAAAATTTAAAGGTTTTCTATGCAAACGCTCGTAGCATACGCAATAAATTTTCAGATTTAGAGGAGCTAGTGTTTACAGAAAATTATGATGTGATTGGCATAACAGAATCTTGGCTCAATACAGAAGATAGAGACTTTTTAGCAGAGTATTCACTTCCCGGTTATGTAATGTTTGAGAAAAGCCGAATAAATCGAAATGGAGGTGGCGTTTTACTTTATATCAAAGAAAGTCTTAACCCTACCCTCTTGTCAAAACCTCAAATTGTGAACGTCGACGCATCTTTTGTGCTAATAAAGAATAATAAAGGTACAAAAATAATACTTGCATTAATATACAGACCTCCAGCTCAATCAGTGCAAACTGACCGAGAAATTTACGAACAAATTGCAGATGTAAGTAACTCACAAGATACCGTAATTTTTGGCGACTTTAATTTACCTGTGACCAAGTGGGGCGATACCCTTACTTCACACTCCGGACATGACTTGTATACGAACTTGCAAGAGAGTTCGCTTTATCAATTTGTTCGAACGCCAACCCGTGGTAATAACGTTCTTGACATTGTACTTGCAACAAAAGAAGAATTAATAGAGAATGTGAATGTTGGTGATGAATTCAGTAACAGCGACCATCGTACGATAGCTTTCACTTTAAATTTTACTAGTAACGAACCAAATAGTAGCATCGAAAAAGTCCCTAATTTCAAGAAAGCAAACTTTCATAAACTTAGAGCTATGTTTAACACCTTACGAGCGGCCTATGCGGTTTATTTATATGTACCGCACAGCGGGGTGTTTTTAGCCAAAATAGGGCTGTTTACGTGATCATTTTCATGCCTAAATAAGACGCAGAACGTAAAACAAGTACCTATCCCTGAAAGGGCATAAACAGAGCTTTCGAATGACACCATAACGATCCTTGTATGATGGATAGTTTTCTTGTAATAACCGTGCAACGCGAGTGCAAAAAGCAGGTAATTCGGTACTTTCGGTAC
The DNA here is from genome assembly GCA_032716605.1 of Paralithodes platypus. Taxonomy (NCBI): domain Eukaryota; kingdom Metazoa; phylum Arthropoda; class Malacostraca; order Decapoda; family Lithodidae; genus Paralithodes; species Paralithodes platypus. Next base: position 22,442,071 of record CM064488.1, on the reverse strand, counting down.
ATAATTGAGTATGTAGCGAGTGAGAGAGGGAGGAGGGAGCTGAGATTTGTGTCAGTAGGTTCGCCGCGGTGGTCTGGAGCAGTCATACGCTCGCTAGTCTCCTGCCACCACTTGTCTCTCTCTCTCAGCCACATTACGTGCTGAAATTGCCACTCGACCTATGTCGAGCGCCGCCACATAGTCCAGCTTTATTTAACTCGACTTATGTTGCTCGCCGCTAATTAAGGGTTAAAGAAACTGACTGGAGCTTTTTAATTAACAATAACGACATAAATACATCTTGGAAGTTATTCGAAACCACTTACCTAAAAGCAGTGCAAGACTGCATACCATCGAAAATACGGCGTCCAGGCCATAATAATAAGCCCAAATGGTGGAATAAAGATATTTCAAACTGCCTGCTTGCTAAAAAATTTGCTAATGATAGATTAAAATCTTCACAAAATGACGAAGAACGGGTGAAATTTGTAGGGCTACGACGCAAAGCCAAAAAGTTAATTAAGCAAAGTAAAAAGACCTTAGAATTACATATTGCGAATCAAAGTAAAACAAACCCGAAAGAATTCTATAGTTATATCAGAAAGAAAAAAGTAGTTACTTCAACTGTTGGACCGTTAGTCGATGAAAATGGAGAATACACCAAAGACGAAGTACAAATGAGTAATGCCCTGAATACCTTTTTTGCATCAGTTTTTACAACAGAAGACCTCAGTGATATCCCTACACCATCGCCGATTCAGATTGATAATTCAGATGTTTTAAGCAATATCACCGTTACAGAGAGAGAAGTATTGAATTGTTTAGATAAACTCAAAGTAAATAAAACGCCTGGACCTGATACAATCTCGCCTAGAGTTCTAAAGGAAGCTAAGGATGAGCTCTCCAAACCACTGACATTACTATTCAATAAATCCTTGCAGTCTGGAACTATGCCTGATCAGTGGAAGCTAGCCAACGTAACACCGATATTAAAAAAAGGCAGCAAATCCCTACCCTGTAACTATCGTCCAATTAGCTTAACCTCAGTTGTATGTAAAATGCTAGAAACGGTCATACGAGACAGACTCGTAAATCACTTAGAGGAAAATAACATACTTAAAGATACTCAACACGGCTTTCGTAAAAAACGTTCCTGTTTAACAAACCTCTTAGACTTCTTCCACGATATCCTCAACCTCTACGATGAGAGTAAAGCTGTAGATATTATATACCTTGATTTTCAAAAGGCCTTTGACAAAGTTCCCCACAAACGTTTACTGCTAAAACTAAAAGCGCATGGAATACAAGACGGTGTGTTGAAATGGATAGAAAATTGGCTCAGCGACAGAAAGCAAAGAGTAGTCATAAACGGTAAGGCATCTAAATGGACCAATGTAAGTAGTGGGGTACCCCAGGGATCGGTACTAGGACCAATTCTCTTTCTAATTTACATCAACGACATAGATGAGGGTCTCACCTGCACAATCTCAAAATTTGCTGACGATACAAAAATTGCAAATAGCGTACTCTCAAAAGAACAAGTTGACGATATGCAACACAATCTAGATAAATTGTCATGTTGGGCCCAAATTTGGCAAATGAGTTTCAATGCGGATAAATGTAAAGTACTACATATCGGATACCTAAATGAGAAAGCAAACTATTCGATGAATGGCACTCAGCTTAAGAATGTAAACAGAGAAACCGATCTGGGAGTAACAATATCGAGTAACCTAAAACCGAGTCAACAATGTTCAGAAGTTGTTAAGAAGGCAAACAAAATAATTGGCTTTATAGGCAGGTCATTTGAGCATAAATCCAAAGACGTTATCCTAACCCTTTACAATTCCTTAGTCCGCCCTCTTCTGGAATACTGCGTTCAATCCTGGTGCCCTTATTACCAAAAAGATATAAACAAGCTAGAACGAGTTCAACGTAGAGTTACCAAAATGATACCTAGCCTAAAGAACAAACCATACGAAGAGCGTCTTAGAGAATTAAATCTATTTCCTTTAACCCAGCGCAGATTAAGAGGTGACTTAATTCAAGTGTTCAAAATCATCAAAGGCATCGACAATATGAACTGTAGTAAGTACTTCACTATCGACCAATCTAATTACACGCGGGGAAACGGTTGCAAAATTATTGGTAAATCTTTTAACTCACACGAATCTAAGAATTTCTTCTTCAATCGAGTTGTCAACTTGTGGAATGGGCTTCCCCGAAACGTTATAGACTGCATCACCGTTGATTCATTTAAACTCCGCGTAGACAAATATCTCGCATCAAACCCGCGACTGACTGCGTTTGTAAATGAATAACTTTATTTTATCCCCCCCTCAGTTACTAACCCATCTGTCCCATACTAACTTCCTAATCCTGCCACGGACATTAGTTCCAGGGCAGTAATTCCCTTTCCAATGTTTCCTTACCCACTCTAAACCACTATTTGGACACTTGATCCTCAGTGTTTTGGAGGACAAGCAACCTAGAAGGGTCACTAGATATGTTGTTGCTTGATTTCCTTTGTACTCCTTTGTACTTTGTACTCTTCTCCTCACTCCACACACCTCCTCACATGCTGCACAGATCTCATCCTTAAACACCTTGCTCATCTCCTCCACTTCCTCCATAACTTCCAGGTCGAACCCACCTAGTCGTCTTTCCACTGCTCTCCTGTACTCCTCCCTGACTTCCTCCTCCTGCAACCTCTCCACCCTCCTCACCATCCCACCCTCCTTTCACCTCTCTCCAGCTCTCCTCACCCACTTCTTTTGTATCCTAACCTTAGCTACCACTACATAATGATCAGACAGACCCCTCCAATACCCCTATACACCCTAGCATCCATCACAGATGTCTTCATTCGTTCATCCACACATACATAATCAATCAATGACTTTCGTTCCACCATTGTCTTATCCTTCATCGTCAACATCCGTTACCCTGTGGATCATTCTGTGTCGAAAGAAGGTGTTGGCTATCCACAGCCTCCTCCCCACACATACGTCCACAAGTGCACTACCATTCCCATTCACCTCTGATGGTACCCCCACCCTCCCACCACTCCCTCAACTTTCCTATCACCCACCTTACCATTCATATCCCCAATCAGAAATATTCTTTCGTTCTTGTCAAACTTCTCCAGGCACGCCTCCACATTCATCCCGAACTCCTCTTTCTTTCTTTCAAGTATATCCTCTGTCGGGGCATGCACGCATACAATCACCCACTGTTGTATTCCTACTTTCATTCTCACCCACACAATCCTTGAACCCACAGACCCATACTCTCTTACACATTCCTTCCATTTGCTACTTACAAACAAACATGCACCTTCTCTTGCTGTTCATTAACTCACTGCAGCACACACACCCATTCCACACTCCCACTCTCTCACATCTGAACCTTTCCATTTGGTCTCTGTCATTCCACATACATCCAGCCTGGCATTCACTAACACTTTCAGAACCTCTCTCTCCTTTGTGCCATCATTCATGCCACTAACATTCCACGTAGCCATTCTCAAAATGTCCGAAGGAATGTCCTTAGTCGGTCGTGGTTCGTCAACGTAGGTTCCGTCCGCATCCGAAGCTCTTCGTTCGTTTTTCTTTGCTTAGATATTTTTTCCGGGTCGGGGTCGCAAGCCCACCGACCCAACCTCTTTAGTCGCCTCTTACGACACACAGAAGGCACGTGGGGCATAATCTATTCCCATATTGCATGTATTTTTAATAATTTTTTTCATGCCATAATAATATTCAGAATAGAGAAACAAAGGTAGAAAATCCTCTATCAGTGCCTCTTTATTGGAACAGCCATATTGAAATGGCATAGCCAATCAGAGAGTCATAATTCAGCCTGCATAAAGTCAGGCTCAATTTTCCCAATCTTTAGGTCAGACCAGTCTCAAAATCGCGAAAACAAAAACAGGCCTGGGTGGATCTGGGTAGATCCAGGTTGACCCAGGCCCATAAAAAGCTCGCGAAAACGCGCCTTATCAATATTGAATACAGTAGCTGTGTGAAGTATGGAGATAAATCCCCTAGATTTTGTTCACCAATATTAGTACCGGTTCACCAATATTAGTACCGCGTCCATACATTGGATGGCGTTGGTTGCAGCCTCAAATCTATGCTAGACTCGCTATCTATGGTATCATTTATTTTAATGGGAGGCATAGGAAGTTTCCTATCTCCCTTATATATTCTCTGGAGTAAAGAAACAAGGGACTGGAGTTCTCGAAAAGGGGCTCCATTCCTGACGCTATTCTTGACTTGCAGTGTGTTGGCTAAATATTCCAGAAGGGTTGATAGCCTCTGAAATCCTATTATAACTAATGAGTGAAGAACGTGGTATAGCTGTTCCTTGATAATAACCATTATATTTCCATCAGGACCATCACAGTGCTATTAACCAAAAAGATATCTTCCTTAACCCGGGAACAGCAGGGAGACTCTTAAGAGTTCCCCCGGCGGGCTGCGGGGAGACTCTTAAGAGTCAGAAAAAAAAAATCAACTTTTGACATCGAAAAAAAAATAAAAAAAATGGGGCCCCTGGGCCATGCAAAATCTCAGTCCTCTACCTCCCCTCCTTCCCCACTTTCCTCCTCTCCTTCAGTTATCACCTATTTTCCCTGTTATTCCCTTATTCTGAGGTATATTTTCGTGCTAACATTAGAAATCCGGTTGCAGGGTGTGGTCATCACTGATAGCAAGCGAATGCAAGAGAGAGAGAGAGTATCGATCGACTGTGTCTCAGTGGCCTTGGGGGAAATTGGCGGGAAAGCAGCTTGCCTCACCCATACATTATACAACTCGCGGGCTATATCTCCGATTTTGACCATCCAAACGCTGTTTTCACTCGTTTTATTGTTGTTTCAGGTTAACACCTTACGAGCGGCCTATGCGGTTTATTTATGTGTACCGCCCAGAGGGGTGTTTTTAGCCAAAATAGGGCTGTTTACGTGATCATTTTCATGCCTAAATAAGACCCAGAACGTAAAACAAGTATCTATCCCTGAAAGGGCATAAACAGAGCTTTCGAATGACACCATAACGATCCTTGTATGATGGATAGTTTTCTTGCAATAACCGTGCAACGCGAGTGCAAAAAGCAGGTAATTCGGTACTTTCGGTACATAATTGAGTATGTAGCGAGTGAGAGAGGGAGGAGGGAGCTGAGATTTGTGTCAGTAGGTTCGCCGCAGTGGTCTGGAGCAGTCATACACTCGCTAGTCTCCTGCCACCACTTGTCTCTCTCTCTCAGCCACATTACGTGCTGAAATTGCCACTCGACCTATGTCGAGCGCCGCCACATAGTCCAGCTTTATTTAACTCGACTTAAGTGGTGAGCCGCTTTTTAAGGGTTAATACCTTTATAATCAACCCATAATAGGCGCATATGGATAAGTATTAATGCTATTAACCCGTCCAGCCCCGGCTAGTTTTGTAATGTTTGTTCACCAGAACCCGGCCGGTTTTCAAAAAATGGTTTTATTCCAGAAACAATAGCGAATGGGTTAGGAATGAAGGAAAAACCGCTCAAAAAGCTTAAAGAATGGTCCTACAGAGCCCCCGAAAACGTATTTTACAAGAGTAAAACATTTAAGGCAATTACCCCAAAAAACCAGGTTATTGCGCGCTCACGCGCACGCACGTGGACTTTGAGAGTTTTCAACCATCGGCACGGTTGCGTGGGATACGTAGACAGTTCCCATACAAATCTGAGCCCTCTTGAGTGGCTACACCTGAGGTTACGGTCGGCGCAATTAGGGTGACGCGCCAGGCGCGTCTCTGGGGCTGTGCGTTACATACATCGCCGACGCGTCAGGCGCGTCGCTGGGGCTGTACGGGTTAATGGTACAATGAATATTTTAGTGACGGAAACACCTCAAATACATGCGCACAGGGAGAGGTGTCTAATTACCCCCATGCGCACTTCAGAGGTTAATATTAACTTTTAACCCCTTCTGCACCGGCAATGTATTTTTAATGTTATTCAAGCTATATTTAGTGGATTTTGTGCAGTTATAGGCCCATATTATTAGATGTCCCCTTCGTTTGCTCACGAACAACCCTCACGGCGGGGTCGTTCCTTCGTGCGGTATTATTAAACGCTACCTGAGCGTCCCCTTCGTGGAAGAGGTTCGTTCGTAGGTTGGTACGCCTGTTTATATCATGGAGGGGTTTGTTTACAAATATTCTCCAACTTTCGTTTTCACTTGGATGGGAACTGGAGTGAATTTCATAAATTCAGTCCATACACGCGTATCTGCACACATCCATAATCAAACCTAATAGCCTTTCAATAAAGAATACACACCTACATGATTGTTATCCATATGTCTAGGCCTATAGACTAGCTCCATAGCCTATGGCCGTACATATGCAGACTCGGGTTTAATTCTAGTTTCGCTTTCACAGCATACTCATAAATTTCTATGGCTACTTTAGAGTTGTCATATACCATACTTAATTCCTATATATGTCCACAGCGGCGGAAATCCATTATAAGGAATTATACCTACTGTAAAAACAAATAATATTTTCTCCCCATATGCGGCACCATAGCTAATACATAATACTAGGTTAGGTTAGGTAAGGTTGTTAGGTTAGGCTAATGTCGTTAATGTAGTTTATTATCATTATATTACGTCTTTTACCCAGCAATTTCCCTGATCTTCATAGTTGGTCGGGAAGCTATGCCTTTACAACGGCGCCTCCCTTTTGTCGCTGTGTACGTGAAACTAGAATTTTACCCAGACTCGGTAGTATTTAGCCTACAGTATACACAAATGCGGAAACAAGCGTGAAGTAATACAATATTGTATTCTGACCATGATCAAGTCTTCTAAGTACAATCAATTTGTTCTCCGGTTTTGATGGAAATAGAACTCTAGCCTAGGCCTAAATGTGATATTTTCAAAAAGACACTCATTGAGTTGAGTTAGGCCTAAGCTAGGCCTATTACTGACCATTTTTAGGGCAAACTTTCTGAACACGCTTGTGACCTATAGGCTATATCAATATAATATAGTCTTGGCATCACACGTACTACGAAATTTACGTAAAACTATGGGATAACCATGTTACTCGAGCAACAATGCAATGCCGAACATGTTAAAAAATACATTAGAATTAGTGTAAGTGCTTCCCTGAAGCAGAAAAGAGGGTAGTAATATAAGAATAATAGCGACACGGCATATTATGTGGGTAGAATGGGGGTCGTGATGTCTGAGCGGTATAGCAGGAGTCTTCACAAATTACTTAGATGTTACCCAATTGGATACTAATATTCTAATAGTGTCGATAATTATACATGTTATGCCCTGATTTTATACAGGATTAACTTGGTTTAGGTGAGTTCTGCAAGCTTGGGTTATTGAATTTCTTGCAAAATACATACAGAGAATCAACAGAGGACATAGATAATCTCGGATAAATGGTTTGTAATACAGCTTTATTCTAAATAACACTCAGGTATAAGGTACGTAATATAATTCACACGAACAATAGATGTTGGAGCACTCAGGTAGGTTATTGGACTGATTACAATCTCCCAGCACTTATCGCGGATTTGGATAGAAACATACTTCCCACTTCCAACGTTCAGGCATTATTCGTCTGATCACATTGCTTTATGATACGTCAGGTACATGAATCACACAGGTTAGGTATTTCGCTTTTTTAACTCTCTGGTAATATGACTCTTAATCAAGGATGAAAGTATAAGTAATGTGGTTATTGCCCAAGAATTAACGTAAAGGGATAATTGTAGCTAGTTGCACTGGTCTAGGATGTTCACTTGTCTAGGTGATACTTCAGACCGAAAATATCAGTGAATGCGAATCAGGTTTCTGGTGGAGAATCACAATCACTTACTTCAGAATTGCTTTCGCTCGATCCGTAGTCCAATTGATTCGGACTTATTTTGTTGGCGAGGTTAAACCTGATGGCAAGAATTATTACGGGAGTCAGTTCGCCTAGGCTAAATTTCACTGATATATATTAATACATACTAGCATAATAATCACTCATTTCCTAACATCAGAGAAAATTGAGACATAATCGAATACACTGGATGGTTGAGTTAATAGCACCGTAACTCTAACACTGGTACTTTGTAAAGTAACACTGTGATAGAGTTTTCCTGGTTATCTTGCGTTAGTGATGTTGGGGGTTAACAGTAGCTCTGGGGCCCTCCAAGCTGTCCGGTAGTGTAGAGAAGGTTTTACAGATGGGTTGCTTGCATAACCGGTGATGACGCTCCGATATGTTACCCTTGCTGGGGACCTTAAATAACGCTGTCTCAAGATCAACCGGACTAACAACGTATCGGATTAACGTAAGACAGTCGAGAAAAGCGACTTCTTAACTATTTCTGGTCCTTATAAGAGGTTCAAGGAGCGCGGGCGGTTTTGCACCTTTTTGTCAACAAATGCTGATGGGGCCTACAGTCAATTGTTGCCAAGGAGTTATTCTTGCAGAGTCCTCACTCAAGAGTTTCTCGCATAATCCCTTCTAACACAACAAGATCTTTCTGCCTTAGATCAGTTATGAGTTATGATCGTTCGTAACTCAAGTAGCGGATGGTGCACTATCAGAAGTTAATGAAACAATCAATAATTTGTGAATTTGTTGTCTACCAATATAATATGACTGCCGGTAGTCCCGATCGCAATAAAACATTCGTAAAGGGTTAATTCACGTCCTCGCACAGATTACGGAACGCCGAATTATCGTGAATCTTGAGGGGCGGGGGGGAGGGGGGGGGGGAGTACTAGACGCCAACGCAGTGTGGCAAGCCGTTGCTTTGGGCTCTAATATTCAACTGCCTACTGTTGTCTCTGTGTCTTATTTATAGGCTGGTCAAGGAAGCCTCAGGAATATTCTAGAAGTATTGGATGTCAGTGCTATGAAGTAGTTAATTTATTCTGGTGAACTTATGGGGTTAGGGAGGGAGGTCTTTAATGTGGCGGTAAGTAACTTGTCATCTGATTTATTATCGTGGATATCTTAACTCTAGTATGAGGTACTAGTAGAGTTGGTTAGGCGGATTTGGTGAAGGTTTTTAAGTACTACTTTGCTGGCGCCCTAAGTGCCTAGGCTGGGAGGTGTTATTCATCAAGTCACCTAAGTATCCTTCTCTGGTCTAGCTGACATGCTATTCGGAATCTAGGATGGGATAAGGAAGGTTTTGGTTGTGGGTAAGGATGGGATAGGATGGTATTTGGATAGGTATCTATATTTGTAGGTCATAACCTGTTGGAAACTCACCTGTTGTCTGGCAAGAATGTGCTGGCTTGCGCGAGTCATGGTAATTCTCCGCGGGGGTCGGTGGGGACCCCGTGGGGTCGGGGGGGGGGGGGGGGGGGCCCAAGCCGCTCCCTGAATATGATTATCGAGAGTTCTTACATTAATGGGGTTGACATATGAGTTCAGGTTGTCAGGAGGTCTCTTCCTAGTTAGGGTTGATCACTACATCTAGTTTTCATGTACGAGGATCACTCGTGGGTGTTTAGAATAGTGGTTTTGGGAAAGTGCAGTCAGTGGGAAATTTACATTTTTATGGGGGGACGAGAGGGGGTCGTCCTAGCCTTGCGCCGGCTATTGCTCTGGTTCAGGTTGAGAGTGGGGCTAGGGAGTTAGAGGATAGTTAAGGGGGTACAAGGATAGGTCCTTACCTTCCATTTATTGAGGTTAGTGAACGAACTGAGTCGGCATGTTATAACGTTCTTATGGTGTCTTTACAAGGGAAGGGTTGTGAATTGTAAAGGGGGTGGTTTGAGGCTAGGTCGCCGCGCCGCTCGTGACTTAGGATAGTGACCCTTAATGCGCGGGCCATAGGGGTTGCAGTGCCCTACGATAAACAGGTAGTGTGGTGTGTGCAGCGGCGCGTGAAGGAGAAAGTGATAGGGTGACCCAAAAGGTTTCGACTGGCCGTGGGATCACGAAGTAGAACAGAGTAGTGTGGATTGTGGATAAGGAGGAGGTGATTGGAAGACGTATAACAATTGTGGAAAATTAAATGGAAGAGAGGAACACAATGGCGGATAAAAGATAATTAACTTAAGGATTGAAATACATGCATGAATGACGGTATTAGTCGTCGTCAAATTAAAGTGAATGGGACTTGGTTGGAATGCACGGAATACGATTCTACATGGGCAGTGCCTCTGTGTCGTAGCAATATCGATCGGGCAAATTCCGGTTAATATTATATATATACTTAGTTACTAGAAGAACAAGACAAGGGGCAACTGAGCACGGGGGTACATATCTATATACTTAGTTACTACAATAGAAAGGAAAAAGGGACAACTGGGCATGGGGGTACATATATCTAGAATCGTCATGGAGAGAGAGATACGAGGTAGATTTCCTGCATGTCTCTTGATAATCGTATGCAGATTGGTCATAGTGAGCTTATCCGAATTAACAGGCCTAAATCAATACAATAACTGGCATAGGGTTATCAGGTGTATAGAGTCGTGGTTAAAGGTTGTTATATAACTCGTAATTAACTTATCTAAATCAACAGGCATAAATCAATACAAGAACTGGCAAGAGGCACATATTGACAGAAGAATGATGCAACGTGAGGTTATGTATAGCTAACTACTAAAAATGGGGGAACGAAGATAGGTGTCTTCCCTTTCTACAAGTTCCCTAAATGATGTTAACATTAGGGAGTTGGTACATCAATAATATAGCAATGTGGATCTCAGTGAGTTATGGGGCTGTCTAGTGTAATTGCATAATTAATCTCGGAATTACTCCTAGGTATTTTGTCTAGTGAAATGGAGGTTGTATTAGGAAGGTTGGGAATATATATATAGTGGATAAAACAACGGGAGGTTAGAGACATATAATTGCTAGAATTGGGGGATTATGATTGTTATATAACTAAATACAGGGCTGACGTAATCATGATCTGATTCGTTGTGAAACGGAAACTAAGGTGTCTTTCGATCGCCTCGAACCTACACAATGAAAGCATTATAGCCTGCATGGTCATTACATAATTGAATACACATTTAGTCAGTACATCAAGGATGTCAAGGAGTAAAGTCATGTGGTTTGTATACTAGAAGACTGTGATTGAGAGACATATAATATGTGGAATGAATTGGGAGAGAGGGAGAGACAAAATCGGGGATGGAAATGGGACCGAGGATCTCGGTGGGGTTTTCGCTCCCAGGATTTTCGTTCCTGTGGTATTTCACTTCCGTCGCCTTTATAATGAGGTACGTCCTCGTACCTCAAGGTTGGAGTACGTAGGTTTGTTTAGGGGGCCAGGTCAGGTCGGTGATGGGGTTAGGTTGGAGGGAAATATGGTATTGGGAGAGGGGGGGTGGCTGGGGTTTTGACCTTGGGGATTCGTTTTCACTTTGGTACAAGGCATAATGAACGGTAATGAAAAGAGAATGTTATATGAAATAATTGAAGAAGGATTAGAGGAGAATCATAATAAATGGGTAACAGAATGCAATAGGTGTCTAAAGGCGCTTAACATAAATAGAACAATATTGAGTAGGATGACAAAGACCGAACTGTGTAAGGTCTATGAATGGAATACAAAAATGTGGCAAAAAAACATGGAATAAATAATCAGTCTAAACATTTACAAGGAAAACAAAAATTGGGGGAGAAGATGAAGTATATGACAACACATCAGCCCCAATTTTTTTTTTGTTTTTTTTTTTTTTTTTAAGCCCCCTAACCAGAAAAAGATTTAAGGAGGATACAAAATGCAGACTGCGTGGAAAAGATACAGACGCACTTAGAACATTTTATCCTGGAATGTGAATAATATAATGAAATTAGGACAAAAAATAACAAGAATACTCAGGCCATATATCCAAGACACTGAAAAACTAATAGGAAATCTAATATTCAAGAAAGAAGGGAACGAGAGAAGAAAATACATAGATGTTGGAAAAGGAGAGAAAAGAGGATAAAAGAACTTGACGAAATAACAGATAATTTGGAACACAGGAAATTTAAGAAGAGCTAAAGTGTTTAAGAATTTATGAAACAAATTTAAAAGAAAAGTGTAGGCTAACAAGAAAGGGAAACAAATATAATGTATATATGGAAAACATGTAAATTTATAAAATATAAGAACTGTGTAGGAGATCAACGAGGGGCCGATACTATAGCTATAGGCTATCCCTCAACATCATCATCATCAGGGGGGGCTGGCTCTACCGTTAGGGTCGCCGTTAGTCTTGGCGAAGGTCTGGGTTATTGGTAGGGGTGGTGGTGGTGGTTGTGGCTTTGACCTTGGGGGTTCGCTTTCACTTTGGGAGGGAGGGGTGGATATACCGTTAGGTATGCCGTTAGGAATGGGGGTCTGGGTGAGAGCTGGCCCGGGGGCAGTTTTGGATGAGTTTTGTGGGCGTGAATGGTGAATCTGTGGAGGTTGGAAAGGCAGAGAGTGGTTGGTTGGTGGGGGAAGAGGTTTTGGCTGGAGAGGGGTTGATGTTGGATGATGGTTTGATATGGATGGTGGCTTGAAGGGTTGCAGTTGGGGGTAGTACAAAGGAGTACAAAGGAAATCAAGCAACAACATATCTAGTGACCTTTCTAGGCTGCTTGTCATACAAAACACTGAGGATCAAGTGTCCAAACAGTGGTTTAGAGAGGGAACATTGGAAAGGGAACTACTGCCCTGGAACTAATGTCCGTGGCAGGATTAGGAAGTTAGTAGGGGACAGATGGGTTAGTAACTGATAGGAGGATAAAATAAAGTTATTCATTTACTAACGCAGTCAGTCGCGGGTTTGATGCGAGACATTTGTCTAGGCGAAGTTTAAATGAATCAACGGTGCTGCAGTCTATGGCATCTCGGGGAAGCCCATTCCATAAGTTGACAACTCGATTGAAGAAGACATTCTTAGCTTCGTGTGAGTTAAAATATTTACCAATAATTTTGCAACCGTTTCCCCGCGTGTAATTAGATTGGTCGATAGTGAAGTACTTACTACAGTTCATATTTTCGATGCCTTTGATGATTTTTAACACTTGAATTAAGTCGCCTCTTAATCTGCGCTGGGTTAAAGGAAATAGATTTAATTCTTTAAGACGCTCCTCGTATGGTTTGTTCTTTAGGCTAGGTATCATTTTGGTAACTCTACGTTGAACTCGTTCTAGCTTGTCTATATCTTTTTGGTAATAAGGGCACCAGGATTGAACGCAGTATTCCAGAAGAGGGCGGACTAAGGAATTGTAAAGGGTTAGGATAACGTCTTTGGATTTATGCTCAAATGACCTGCCTATAAAGACAATTATTTTGTTTGCCTTCTTAACAACTTCTGAACATTGTTGACTCGGTTTTAGGTTACTCGATATTGTTACTCCCAGATCGGTTTCTCTGGTTACATTCTTAAGCTGAGTGCCATTCATTAAATAGTTTACTTTCTTATTTTGGTATCCGATGTGTAGTACTTTACATTTATCCGCATTGAAACTCATTTGCCAAATTTGGGCCCAACATGACAACTTATCTAGATTGTGTTGCATATCGTCAACTTGTTCTTTTGAGAGTACGCTATTTGCAATTTTTGTATCGTCAGCAAATTTTGAGATTGTACAGGTGAGACCCTCATCTATGTCATTGATGCAAATTAGAAAGAGAATTGGTCCTAGTACCGATCCCTGGGGTACCCCGCTACTTACATTGGTCCATTTAGATGCCTTACCGTTTATGACTACTCTTTGCTTTCTGTCACTGAGCCAATTTTCTATGCATTTCAAAACACCATCTTGTATTCCATGCGCTTTTAGTTTTAGCAGTAAACGTTTGTGGGGGAACTTTGTCAAAGAAGAAGTCTAAGAGGTTTGTTAAACAGGAACGTTTTTTACAAAAGCCGTGTTGAGTATCTTTAAGTATGTTATTTTCCTCTAAGTGATTTACGAGTCTGTCTCTTATGAGTGTTTCTAACATTTTACATACAACTGAGGTTAAGCTAATTGGACGATAGTTACTGGGTAGGGATTTGCTGCCTTTTTTTAATATCGGTGTTACGTTGGCTAGCTTCCACTGATCAGGCATATTTCCAGACTGCAAGGATTTATTAAATAGCATTGTCAGTGGTTTGGAGAGCTCATCCTTAGCTTCCTTTAGGACTCTAGGTGAGATTTTATCAGATTCAGGCGGTTTATTTACCTTGAGTTTATCTAAACAATTCAATACTTCTCTCTCTGTAACGGTGATATTGCTTAGAACATCTGAATTATCAATCTGAATCGGCGATGGTGTAGGGATATCACTGAGGTCTTCCGTTGTAAAAACTGATGCAAAGAAGGTATTGAGGGCATGACTCATTTGTACTTCGTCTTTGGTGTATTCTCCATTTTCATCGACAAACGGTCCAACAGTTGAAGTAACTACTTTTTTCTTTCTGATATAACTATAGAATTATTTCGGGTTTGTTTTACTTTGATTCGCAACATGTAACTCCAGGGTCTTTTTACTTTGCTTAATTAACTTTTTGGCTTGGCGTCGTAGCTCTACAAATTTTACCCGTTCTTCGTCATTTTGTAAGGATTTGAATCTATCATTAGCAAACTTTTTAGCAAGCAGACAGTTTGAAATATCTTTATTCCACCATTTGGGCTTATTATTAAGGCCTGGACGCCGTATTTTCGATGGTATGCAGTCCTGCACTGCTTTTAGGTAAGTGGCTTCGAATAATTCCCAAGATGTATTTATGTCATTATTGTTAATTAAAAAGTAGTGATGGGGGGGGGGGGCTAAAGGTGAAATGGGCAGGTCGAGTCGGGGTTGTTGTTCTGGAAGAGGTTGGTGCTGGGGAGGGGTTGGATTGTGTAGAGAGTTGTGATTGTGAGTGGGGTTGTGGGAAGGGTGAGTAAGGCTGAAGGTTGAGAGTTTATGATGATATGGTGGTTTGGAGGGTTGGAGTGTGAGGATTTGATAGAGAGATGGTGGGGGGGGGGGGGGGGGGGTCTGGGCAGGCAGGGTTGTGGTTTGAGAGGGGCTGAATTGGGACTGGCTTTATTGTCGGGAGAGACGTGGATGGGATTTCGAGGAGTGGTTGAGGTTGAGAGGTTGATTATGTTGTTTGGGGTGAGAGAGAGAGAGCAGTATTTTGGGGGTTAGTTAAGGTGGAAAAAGTTTTGTAGCTGGATTTGGATGGGCGTGGTATTTTGTCGAGCGGGATCTTTGGGGGTGGAATTTGGGGCGGATGGGGTAACGGTGGAGAGGGGGGTAAGGTAGGGGGGGAAGAGGAGGTAGGGGGTATGTACGGGGGTGATTTTGCGTTCTGAATGTGGTCGTGAGAGGGTTGGCTGGCAGGGTGAGAATTGGTGGAGGTTGAGAGTTTAGGATGATCTGGGGTTTTGGAAAGTGGGGGTGTGGGAGATTGACAGGTAAATTGTGGAGATGGGGTGAGTAGGTAAGTTTGCAGAGATTGTTGCGCAAGAGATTTGTCTTGGAAAAGAGTGGAATTTGGTAGGATGGATGAAGGAGACATTGATGGAGATTTTGGTTCTGGTGCTGGATTATGGGGCAGAGGTAGGTTGGCGAGCGGAGGTGTTACTGGAGGTGGATTCAAGAGCGGTTTGGGTAATGTTGGAGAGGGTGACAAGGGAGGGGGGGAATATGAGGTAGGCGGAGCTGTATATTTCTTGGGTGATGCGGGTGTTTGAAGGTGTTCACCAAGGTTCGGCATGTGGGGAGATGATGGTTCGGGGGGTGAGGTTGACAGTTTTGAGGGGGGGACAGGTGATGAATCTGAGGAAGTGAGAGGCGTGACAGGTTGTTGAGGGATTGACGGGGGTGAAGGTTTGTCTTGGGTGACAGATACATATGAGAGAGTGGAGGGGGGGCTCATTTTCTGACCAGCATTTTTCAGGGGTGACATTGAAAGAGAATTGGTTATGGTGGGGATGACAATTTCTGCGTTCTGTGGTTTGTTGGCAGGCATAGAAAAGGGAGGGGGTTCATGGGGTAACACAATTGATTGAAGATTATCGTTGGTGGATGGCTGGGCAGGGGAAAATTTAGGGATGGTCAGAGAGGATAGAGGCAAGGAAGAGTGCACTGGGGTTGGAATTTCATCGGGGGTCATTTTGGAAGGGTGCACAGGGTTTGATTTCTTAGGAGAATGGAGGGACTTATTTATGATAGTGTTAAGTGGAGGAATACATTTATAAGAACATAAGAACATAAGAAAATGGGAGTCTGCAGAAAGCCGATTGGCCTAAGCAAGGCAGATCCCTGTCCCACACAACCCCAATTCATTACAAAGCCCAATTATAGGCTTCACACTCTAATACCCTGAGGGGCTGAAGGGGTGGATAGGGGTTTCACAGGGTGTTTAGACATGGCTGGGGGTGAGATTTTTACAGGAGCTTCATTTACTAAGGGGGAATGTGAGGGAATGGATGGATGTGGGTGAACTGACCTTGGACTCGAGTTGGTAATGGTGAAGGTTTGGTCATCATTTGTCGTGGCTGGCGAGTTGTTTGAAGTGGTGGATGTCCGTAGGAGTTTCCGTATTTTCCGTATGTTCAGGTGGAAACTCGCTGTCCCATGGTCCATGAAATGTTGGTAGATGTCTACCGGAAGGTTCACCAGGGAGAGGAACATCTGTTGTTCTTGGTATTCAAGGGTTTGCGAGGGACATGCGGATTTGATGTGGCCCCATACCTTGGCTAGGGTGACGTCCAGGCGTCCTTCATATACCACTTGATCGAGTTGGCACATTTCTCTGATGGAGAGCATATGTTCCTCGAATGAGCCGTACAGGTCGAGATGGGCGGTGATGTGGGGTGGGAGGATGTCGAACAATGCGGTGAATAAGTGTTCATTTTGTTGCTCGTCATCTTGAGAGCTATACGTGGTCCTCACGTATCTGTAGAGTTGTACGAGGGTCACATTGATATCCCCTTCATACTTGATCTCGTCGACTTTTATTATTTTGGGGGCGATGAGGGAACCCAAAAGTGGCCCTAAGGCCTGGATCACGAGGGATCGAAACTGGTTCCAGGTAAGCTTTGGCGTTACCTGTTTAGCAATTTGGGAAACGGCTTTTCCCAACTGCATAATGTGCAATAATGCAACAGCGATTTTCTCGCGGTCATTTTGAAGTGACAAATCTAACACTGGCTTTACTATGTCTAAGTAAGTGGCGATATCATACGTGTTTACATCATACTTGGGAATGTGAGTGTAATAGCGAGCTGCCATTTTTGCGATGTTACCATGCTTCTATTGTTTGACAATATGTACCACAATGAAATCTTATATCCGAATCAAGAACCACCGCTGCCGCCAATGTTATGCCCTGATTTTATACAGGATTAACTTGGTATAGGTGAGTTCTGCAAGACTGGGTTATTGGATTTCTTGCAAAATACATAAAGAGAATCAACAGAGGACATGATAATCTTGGATAAATGGTTTGTAATACAGCTTTATTCTAAATAACACTCAGGTATAAGGTACGTAATATAATTCAAACGAACAATAGATGTTGGAGCACTCAGGTAGGTTATTGGACTTAATACAATCTCCCAGTACTTATCGCAGACTTGGATAGAGACATAATTCCCACTTCCAACGTTCAGGCATTATTCTTCTGATCACATTGCTTTATCATACGTAGGGTACATGAATCACACAGGTTAGGTATTTCGCTTTGTTATCTCTCTGGTAATATGACTCTTAATCAAGGATGAAAGTATAAGTAATGTGGTTATTGCCCAAGAATTAACGTAAAGGGATAACTGTAGCTAGTTGCACTGGTCTAGGATGTTCACTTGTCTAGGTGATACTTCAGACCGAAAATATCTGTGAGGGCGAATCTGGTTTCTGGTGGAGAATCACAATAACTTATTTTAGAATTGCTTTCGCTCTAGCCGAAGTCCAATTGATTCGGACTTATTTCTTTGGCGAGGTTAAACCTGATGGCAAGAATAATTACGGGAGTCAGTTCGCCTAAGCTAAATTTCACTGATATATATTAATACATACTAGCATAATAATCACTCATTTCCTAACATCAGACAAAATTGAGACATAATCGAATACACTGGATGGTTGAGTTAATAGCACCGTAATACTGGTACTTTGCGAAGTAACACTGTGATAGAGTTTTCCTGGTTATCTTGCGTTAGTGATGTTGGGGGTTAACAGTAGCTCTGGAGCCGTCCAAGCTGTCCGGTAGTGTAGAGAAGGTTTTACAGATGGGTTGCTTGCGTAACCGGTGATGACGCTCCGATATGTTACCCTTGCTGGGGACCTTAAATAACGCTGTCTCAAGATCAACCGGACAAACAACGTATCGGATTAACGTAAGACAGTCGAGAAAAGCGACTGCTTAACTATCTCTGGTCCTTATAAGAGGTTCAAGGAGCGCGGGCGGTTTTGCACCTTTTTGTCAACAAATGCTGATGGGGCCTACAGTCAATTGTTGCCAAGGAGTTATTCTTGCAGAGTCCTCACTCAAGAGTTTCTCGCATAATCCCTTCTAACACAACAAGATCTTTCTGCCTTAGATTAGTTATGAGTTATGATCGTTCGTAACTCAAGTAGCGGATGGTGCACTATCAGAAGTTAATGAAACAATCAATAATTTGTGAATTTGTTGTCTACCAATATAATATTACTGCCGGTAGTCCCGATCGCAATAAAACATTCGTAAAGGGTTAATTCACTTCCTCACCGAGTTGCACAGATTACGGAATGCCGAATTATCGTGAATCTTGAGGGGGGGGGGGGGGGGGGGGAGTACTAGACGCCAACGCAGTGTGGCCAGCCGTTGCTTTGGGCTCTAATATTCAACTGCCTACTGTTGTCTCTGTGTCTTATTTATAGGCTGGTCAAGGAAGCCTCAGGAATATTCTAGAAGTATTGGATGTCAGTGCTATGAAGTAGTTAATTTATTATGGTGAACTTAGGGGGTTAGAGAGGGGTGTCTTTAATGTGGCGGTAAGTAACTTGTCATCTGATTTATTATCATGGATATCTTAACTCTAGTATGAGGTACTAGTAGAGTTGGTTAGGCGGATTTGGTGAAGGTTTTTAAGTACTACTTTGCTGGCGCCCTCCGTGCCTAGGCTGGGAGGTATTATTCATCAAGTCACCTAAGTATCCTTCTCTGGTCTAGCTGACATGCTATTCGGAATCTAGGATGGGATAAGGAAGGTTTTGGTTGTGGGTAAGGATGGGATAGGATGGCATTTGGATAGGTATCTAGATTTGTAGGTCATAACCTGTTGTCTGGCAAGAATTTGCTGGCTTGCGCGGGTCATGGTATTTCTCCGCGGGGTCGGTGGGGTCCTCGTGGGGTCGGGGGGTGCCCCCCACCGGGGGGGGGGGGGGGGGGGGGGGGTGGCATGCCCCTCCCTGAATATTGTTATCGAGAGTTCTTACGTTAATTGGGTTGAGATATGAGTTCAGGTTGTCATAAGGTATCTTCCTAGTTAGGGTTGATCACTACATATAGTTTTCATGTACGAGGATCACTCGTGGGTGTTAAGAATAGTAGTTTTATGAAAGTGCAAGTCAGTGGGAAATTTACATTTTTAAGGGGGGACGAGAGGGGGTCGTCCTAGCCTTGCGTCGGCTATTGCTCTGGTTCAGGTTGTGAGTGGGGCTAGGGAGTTAGAGGATAGTTAAGGGGGGTACACTCACGCGTACTAAAAGTTGCTCAGGGGTGGGTCCTTCCTCCCCCTACTCCACCCTGGGCATGTGGAAGGGGGGAGTCGGGTCCAAGTCTACGCACACCTTCCATCCCCAACTCCCCCACCTTCCTTCTCTAGCTGGCAGTTAGTGATTAGCGACGATTGTTCTCATGTATTGCAAATTATTGTTAAACCATCATTGCACATGCTTACAATGACCAACATTTAAAATATATTAGGAATTTATTAAAACAATATACTGCATAGTTGCATTCTCAAAATGAGTTTCTATACACAAAGTGGATTACACGAATCTTGGCTGTAATGGTCTTGTCCTTCTCTCTCTCTCTCTCTCATTGCACTACTTTCAACAATCAAAACTTAATGTGATTTGAATATAATAATACCGTAATTAAATCCAATCTCATACAGTATTCAGGATATTATGTTCACCATTAATGCAATACACATCAACGTGCCCTCTACGATCTACTCCTATAGGTTCTCAAATTACTTGCAGTCGAGCTTTTATATCATAAAAGGAAGGCAAAAATTGGCTGAAATAGTGCTGCGACTGTTATTGATAGTTTCATTTATCATTTTAATCAGTTTCTCCCATGTATTCAATACCATATATACTATAAACGGTCTGTATTTAATTATATGTGGCATATACACTTTTTTTCAATCAATTAATTGAAGAACTCGATACAACTTACGATCTAAGTCGGTGTTTATTTTTTAGTAAGGTTTGAGTATCGACCCTTGAGTAGCAGGGTTCGCCTTATAATTTCCCCTTGCTTTGTCTCTATCTGTGATCCCAGCCTCTCACCTCTACAAACCCCATCCACTCTCCTCTATGTGTATCGAATACAGGCAACATTCATCACACACACTAATAAAGGGAAATATAACCCATTCAGACCCATTATATCTTGGTTGTTAAAAGTGTGCTATGAGAGAGTTACAAGGAATAGTTAGTATCTTAAAGACCGTGCGGTCCATTTCGGGGAAATATTCGAAGTGGAAGGAGAGACATTTTTCAGTGCACTACAGTCATTACAGAGTGTGCAACATACTATCTACTGACTACTGTCTTCTTGAACTGCTCAACTGAGGAAATGTTTACAACTTCTGAGGAAAGTTTGTTCCAGGTAGAACAGATCTTAAATGGGAAACAGTTTCCACAAATACTAGTGCTGAACCTTTTCAATTCTAACTGCCAGCCATGGTTGCGTATTGTATTCGCATTGAGGCTAAACATTTTGCTATGATCTACATTGTCAAACCCATTACATATTATAAAACTTAAATTAACTGACCTCGTAGTCTACGTGTTGAGAGAGAGAGAGAGAGAGAGAGAGAGAGAGAGAGAGAGAGAGAGAGAGAGAGAGAGAGAGAGAGAGAGAAGATCATCACTACAGCTGAGATTCTTGTAACCCACGTTGTGAAAAGAGACTCATTTTGAGAATGCAACTATGCAGTATATATATTGTATTAATAAATTCCTAATAAATTATAAATATTAGCCATTGTAAGCATGTGCAATGATGGTTTAACAATAATTTGCAATACATGAGAACAATCGTCGCTAATCACTAACTGCCAGCTAGAGAAGGAAGGTGGGGGAGTTGGGGATAGTTTGGGGGTGGAAGGTTGGGGTAGACTTGGACCCGACTCCCCCCTTCCACCTGTCCAGGGTGGAGTAGGGGAAGGAAGGACCCACCCCTGAGCAACTTTTAGTACGCGTGAGTGTACAAGGATAGGTCCTTACCTTCCATTTGTTGAGGTTAGTGAACGAAATGAGTCGGCATGTTATAACGTTCTTATGGCGTCTTTACAGGGGGAGGGTTGTGAATTGTAAAGGGGGTGGTTTGAGGTTAGGTCGCCGCGCCGCTCGTGACTTAGGATAGTGACCCTTAATGCGCGGGACATAGGGGTGGCAGTGCCCTATGATAAACAGGTAGTGTGGTGTGTGCAGCGGCGCGTGAAGGAGAAAGTGACAGGGTGACCCAAAAGGTTTCGACTGGCCATGGGATCACGAAGTTGTTGTTGTTGTTGTTGTTCCCCAAGCTGCCTGGCCGAACAGCCCCAAGACCCTGAGCAAGGCCAAGGCCATAACCGAGCGCCCCCACAGAAGTAGAACAGAGTAGTGTGGATTGTGGATAAGGAGGAGGTGATTGGAAGACATATAACAATTGTGGAAAAGTAAATGGAAGAGAGGAACACAATGGCGAATAAAAGATAATTAACTTAAGGATTGAAATACATGCATGAATGACGGTATTAGTCGTAGTCAAATTAAGGTGAATGGGACTTGGTTGGAATGCACGGAATACGATTCGACATGGGCAGTGCCTCTGTGTCGTAGCAATATCGATCGGGCAAATTCCGGTTAATATTATATACTGTATATACTTAGTTACTAGAAGAACAAGACAAGGGGAAACTGAGCACGGGGGTACATATCTATATACTTAGTTACTACAATAGAAAGGAAAAAGGGACAACTGGGCATGGGGGTACATATATCTAGACTAGTCATGGAGAGAGAGATACGTGGTAGCTTTCCTGCATGTCTCTTGATAATCGTATGCAGGTTGCTCATAATGAGCTTATCCGAATTAACAGGCCTAAATCAATACAATAACTGGCATAGGGTCATCAGGTGTATAGAGTCGTGGTTGTTGTTGTTGTTGTTGTTCCCCAAGCTGCCTGGCCAAACAGCCCCAAGGCGCCGAGCAAGGCCAAGGCCATAACCGTGCGCCCCCACAGAACCCTCACTGCCGACCACAATAAAGCCTGGGTGACCGAAGCCACTCCATGGCGGGGAGCTGAGGAGTTTTTTTTTTTTTTTTTTTTTTTTTTTAAGAGACAATGAACGGAGGAAGGAAAACACAGATAAAACAAAAAGGTCCATGTGCCTAAAGGCATCCTCCATTCATAAAATGTTTGTAACAACTGGATTTAAACATTTGTAGATTGTAAGTTTGTGGAAAGCAATTCGAGGGAAGTGAATTCCAAAGAGTAGTAGTTCTAGTAAAATTAATTTTGATAAGCAGAAGTTCTGTATTGTGGAGGAGAAATTGTAAATTCATGGGCGCTCTCAGCTGCCTTAGTTCTACGGGGAAAGATGTGGAGAGGCGGCACAATTGAAGCAAGTTCCTCGGAACAATTGCTGTGAAAATATCTGTAGAATAATGCAAGGGATGCAACGTTTCTTCGTATGGATAATGTAGGAAGGTCCTGTGTGATTACAGGGTTATTGATTAATCTAATAGCTTTATTTTGAATTTTGTCCAACTGCCTCAATGCAACTACTCCACTTCCACCCCACAGAGGTGAACAGTAATCCATCTGAAATGCGGAAACGCACAGGAAACCAAAGCCCCACCCCCTCAAGAGTCGTGGTTAAAGGTTGTTACTAACTCATAATTAACTTATCTAAATCAACAGGCATAAATCAAAACAAGAACTGGCAAGGGGCACAAATTGACAGAAGAATGATGCAACATGAGGTTATGTATAGCTAACTGCTAAAAATGGGGTAACGAAGATAGGTGTCTTCCCTTTCTACAAGTTCCCTAAATGATGTTAACATTAGGGAGTTGGTACATCAATAATATAGCAATGTGGATCTCAGTGAGTTATGGGGCTGTCTAGTGTAATTGCATAATTAATCTCGGAATTACTCCTAGGTATTTTGTCTAGTGAAATGGAGGTTGTATTAGGAAGGTTGGGAATATATATATAGTGCATAAAACAATGGGAGGTTAGAGACATATACTTGCTAGAATTGGGGGATTATGATTGTTATATAACTAAATACAGGGCTGACGTAATCACGATCTGATTCGTTGTGAAACGGAAACTAAGGTGTCTTTCGATCGCCTCGAACCTACACAATGAAAGCATTATAGCCTGCATGGTCATTACATAATTGAATACACATTTAGTCAGTACATCAAGGATGTCAAGGAGTAAAGTCATGTGGTTTGTATACTAGAAGACTGTGATTGAGAGACGTATAATATGTGGAATGAATTGGGAGAGAGAGAGAGACCAAATCGGGGATGGAAATGAGACCGGAGATCTCGTTGGGGGTGGGGTTTTCGCTCCCAGGATTTTCGTTCCTATGGTATTTCAATACAAATAAGCGTCTTATAGCATTGCTTTTTAATACACAATAAGAATGGGGTAGCTCGTGACCTTCGTGTTCCAATAATATTACTACAAGCCCCTTCCCTGAAGACCCCGTTCGAGGCTTAAAACTGTTTAATAATACCGTCAAGGAGACGAACGGCCCGCTCGTGGGAAGGGGATGTTTAATAATACGGGTCTAAGACAGATCTGTGGTCGTAAAAATGGTTAAGTGAGATAGTTCGAAGCCTGTCAACTGCTGGAGGTCCTTTCGAAACTGAATAAGATTGTCTAATGGTAGGTAAATAAATGAAGGTAAACATGGTTACCCATTACTAATCTGTTATATATTGCAAAATCACCATTCACCATCTATCTTCATGGCCCAAAAGTATTTCAGCTGAAATCCGCTTATAAATATACAGTATATAAATTATATACATTGAAGTTATCTAAAATGTTTGTGGATAATGCATCGTCACTCGATATATTTAAAAATATACACAAATAAATACATAATTTTGTGAAATTTATATTATATACTCTTTTTATATTGCACCATCTAGTAACCCCACTGAGACAGAGAGCTCTGTGCAACCTCCTGAAAGTGCCAGTTATAGTCGTTAGTGGTAATTGGGCCCCCACCACTTTTTGACGTAGTTCTGACGGATAGCAACAACAGATGGCGTTAGCATCTAGTAGGCCTTAACCCTTAACCAACGGCGCACCACATATGTCGAGTTGAATAAATATGGACTATATGGCGGTGCACCACATATGTCGATTGCCATTTTCAGCACGTAATGTTGCTTTGAGAGAGAGCTGAGCGGTGGGACGAGCGTAGTAACCTTATGACCGCTCCCCACCACCGCGGTGGGTGTACTGAGCTGTATTCTACCCTCCTCCTCCCTCTCTCACTCGCTACACAGGGAATTATGTACGGAAATTACCTTATTTTAGTTTTTTTGCACTCGTGTTGCACGATCGTTGCAAGAGAACCAGTGGTCGTACAAGGATGGTTGGGGTGTCATTGGAAAGGCTCTGTTTACGCCCTTTCAGGGATAGATACTTGTTTTACGCTCTGGGTCTTGTTTATGCATTAAAATGAGCACGGAAACAACCCTATTTAGGGTAAAACCCCCCGCTGGGCAGCACAGTGTAAAATACCCTACCACCCACTCTTTGTATGTTAAGGCAAGCTCATAGAGTAAAGAAGGATAGAGAAGCAAGTGTCATGAGGCGTCACAAATCTGAAAATGGTGATCCGCACGTTCGAGAGATGGCAGCACGATCGCAAAGGAAAATGGGAGGGTTCCCCATTAATTCGGAATAATCACTACCTTGTACTAATAACGCTATTAATAATCAAATTAACGTTATCCAGAGACTCTGTAAACATGACAGAGTTAAATAGACAGAAGTAGAGGCTACTGGAAAGGACAGATCATCGTGAAATTGTCGTCATTATGAGGAGGTTCACAGTCAAGTCTTCTACCCCCGCCATTGTTGTTGTGAGACTCGGGAGACGGACAGGAGTTGCCAACGTCAAACATGCTGGGACAAAATATCCCTAGATGTCATAAGTATAACCTAGGAACGTATCTCGTGAAATGTCCTGTTTTACTGCAACTTTATAAATTAACATCTATATAACATGTAACTAATAATTTATATTCAAAATTACATTTTAATTACTGTTGTGTTGCTTGGAGTTATACACCTTACATCATATAAAAGTATTTTTTATATTGTATATGTATGCCTAATATTTTCCTCTTGGTTTTATATATCTATTTTATTTTAAATAATTTACAAGTAGTGCTTTTACCAACATTAATTCACTCTTAAAGACATTTCCTCTTTAATCTAACGCCCCTTCATTATGCGGACTTTCCCTAACTTTGGTAACACTGCAGACAAGCCAGGCGCCAAGAGAGGCGCGCAGATATCAAGGAGTATTTAATAAGGAATATTCACTGGGGCCTTTTGCTCATAATATTATGCCCCATTATAGTGCTGACACCCCTAGTTCGCGGGAGGAAATAACCCACTTTCCCCTCTATCCTTCTTTACTCTATGGGCAAGCTCTAGGGCATTTAATATCAAGAGTCGAGGGCCGGATACTCAAAACTATTTAGGACATCCTATCTCGTCCTATCTCACTTAGGGCACCCTAACTGCTCCAGTACGCTTATGACGCTATACTCAAAACAAGTTAAGACGGCATACTCAAAAGCTATGGGCAACCATTTTGTGAAAAGTTAGGATGTCCTGACTCAGGGTAGGTCGGGGGCTACTCTAACTCGACTTAGGACACTCAACAGCGGAAACAAATTAATAGTGGGAGCCGTTATTTAGGGTGTACCTCCAAACATTGGCCGAGCCTCGGCATGGATTAAATATGGCCGGCCTCAAAGTGACTCTAGCCTATTTTAATCGTCATTTAAGGAGGCTATGTAAATAACTGGTGTAATTAATGGTGACATTTTGTAATGGAACTAGTGGTCTTATACCGTTTTGGTCGCTTTTTAAGGCTTGAGAGAATGTATGTAAACACCCAAATAAAAGGCTACTCTCCAAGCCTATGATTCTGTGATTTTACTTGATTAATCCTTTCAATAATGAAATGATTTGTGTAATATGTACTCAAAATACTGGATTTGGGGGCTCATGACCTTTTTGAAGTAGCATAGGCTATTGGTAACTTCACACACTGGGGTTTTGGCCTTTTGGGTGGTGGATATTGAGTTTAGCCTAGGTCAAATTAGGCCTAGGCTTAGCCTATATATATTTTGTATTTACAATCTTTACTTAGCCTAACTTTTACGATTCTAATAATGTTTCATTATTCATTTGCATGCATTTTTATCCATTTTCCAAGAATATTAAAATACAACCCTATTAGCCTAGTGGGGAGGACTATAGCCTAGCCTATGAAGATCGGGAAATGTGGTATTAAAAAAAGCACATATAAATAATATATACAGCATGGTGTCTAGGCCTAGAGATACAGCATGGTGTCTAGGCCTAGAGAGACTTTTTGACACATTTTATTTTGTTTGATTTATAGAGAGATTAGTTAGTGAGGGGGCTTTGCCCCCCCTCACCCCCCATGACTTAATGTAGTCCTCATATAGGCCTATATTACCAGCAGGGGAAAATAACAGCAGTCAAATTAGACGCGAATGTAACTGCGAGTGTGCGACTATGTAAACAAAGCGGGCGGTACACCCGCTAACACAACTTTTACCAAAAAGACTAACCTAGGCTAACTTACTTTAACCTACCCTAGGTAAGGATGGAGGAATTCGGGCGTATCACCTGCCGTGTTTAGACCAAGATACATATCTTGGTTTAGACTACAAGCATGCTCAAGATCACGTCCCCGTCTAGTTTGACTGCCGTGGAATACAAGAATAGGTTAAGGGCCTCCCCCTCACCCCCCATGACTTATTATCATCATCATATTACCATCAGGGGGAAAAATACTCCTTCCCCTACCCTAACCTAGTGACAAACTGTAAATGGGACTTCTGGGAAAATAGCCTATCCTAACTTAATCTGGACTAGGCCTAGCCTAATACGCTGCAAACTACTGTACACAAATTGAGTTCATGGGAAAATATAATCTAGCAGAATCTAATAGCCTATAGACCTACTATACACAATGTTAATGAGCCTTTGTTAGGGGTTAAATATAGGATATTGCAGGATTTATTTTATATATATATATATATATATATATGTATAGATACATAAGCACAAAATAAGGTAATACAACAGCTGGGTAGCTCTCTCTGCCACAGTGGCGTTTGTTTATTTTTATCAGCTGATTTTAATGTCCCGTGATTGGTTGATCCACTCAAACAATGGGATATAAAGAGCCCCGTGATTGACTGAACAACATAGGGCACCCTAGAAGATTTAGGGCAATTAAGGAGTTCCTAACCATTTAGGAACAGGATAGGACATCCTAAATTTTTTTTGAGTATACAACTTAAGGCACGAGATAAGTTGTCCTAACCTGTTCATATCTTACGTCAGTTAAGAAGTCCTAAGTGCCCCGAGTTAGGACAGTTTTGAGTATCCGGCCCCTGGTTCCTGACCACTTATTGACTCCTGTACACGAAGTACAAACTTGCATTTTCGGTCTTTTGCAGACAAAGACAATCGGGTTTGCCATTGTTATAATTGACTTTCTATTGCAAAGTCATTAATATACAAGGTAGGAGTAGAAGGAAGAGTTATGTATTCAATGGTATATAATAATAATTGTTGTGTGGTATTTATTAAGAGATAGTTTCTAATTTTACCAGGAATGCCTGTAAAATACAGAGAAAAGGGAAAACGAGTAGAGGAGGAGAGGAAGAAAAACAAGCACAACGAAAACAGGAAGAGGAAAGGAGACCAAGGAAGAAAGGAACGAAGACCGACAACACGACCCCGCCCAGGACAGGAATGTCAAGGTCCCTCAGCCCGGCCGCGACCCTCAGGAACAGCCGACTAGCTACCGTAAGAGAGACTTGCCCCAGGAAAGACAATTTGCCTGGGGGCACCATCAAGCGTGACAAGGAAAATCGTATTTTCTCAACCCTTCTAAACAGTATAAAAAACATGTATATGTATAATATGAAGGAAAACAATAAACATTTAAAAAAACATTATATAAAGAGTGTGTATTAATATTAAGTATAACATGTCGCAAGACAGATTCACTATGTAACAAGATAGTGAACAGAATATAAGCATGTTGAAGGACTTCGTCAAGATACGAGAGTTCTAAAATCATCTCGCCGAGATGCTTCTATCTTTAAAAGAAATAATAAACACCTATGTACACGCCTTCCTTAATATTACAATTTCTCTATTTTAATTTCAAACAAATCACATATGCTTCCTTCCTAGCTTGGGCCAACGAACTTTTGCCCCTTCAGATAGCGAAGTGACCATCAGAAATACCAACCAAAAGGTCACCAGCTACAACCCCTATTAACACTATAGAATTGTTCCTTACGTATTTTTTCCATATAAGAGATATCAGTCTTATTTGTGTTAACTAACTCTAGCATGATTAGAGATTGTGATTCCCCATATTAATCGCTGTAGGCCTTGTCTGCAAACCTACAACTTCCTAACCACGAGAGAAGCTATAGACGGGTGACCAGGTAGAAACGCACTATTGCCAATTCAGCCTTCAACCTTGCGAGTCTTACAAACTATTGTAAAAATGTTTTGTTGTATATTTTAAGCTAGAAACTATCCAAGTTCACTCTACTAAGTCAACCTAACATTGTCAGATACTCTAAAGACTAATATGAAGGCTACATAGTAGGGTCATTTGCTTGGAATCCGTGACCATTTTGTTCCTACCTTTTTCTCTCGATAGATTTGACAACCTGAACCATTTTAAAGGAAAATTAGCTCCTATGCCCCTCTTAAAAATGACAGCTAACTCTGCTAGAGCCCAATATTCAAAATGGCCACCAACGCCATCTTGAAAAACATGAAATGTAATATCTCTGGCATCAGATGAACTACAAGGACGAATGAGGTGTCCTTTTTCACTAATTCTGGCATTACAAATCCACTGGAATGGTTATTGTATTGTATTGTATTGTATTGTATATTGCATTGTTATTGTATTGTATTAATCAGTGATAGGCAATATGGTTTTAGACGATGTCGATCAACTGCAGACATGCTTTGCCTTCTTACGCATCAAATCAACCAAGCTACAGACCAACATGGTGAAACACATACAATAGCACTGGATATATCAAAGGCATTTGATAGAGTCTGGCATCAATCCTTATTGTCGAAGATGTCACACTACGGCCTTGCATCATTAGTTCCACTAATTTCTTCTTATCTTCATAACAGAAAAATATGTGTAATGGTAGATGGCCTTTATTCTCAATTTCACTCAATAAATGCTGGTGTTCCCCAGGGATCAGTTCTGGCCCCAATTCTGTTCCTCATTCATATCAATGATCTCATATCTACCACTCATAATCCAATACATTCCTACGCAGATGACTCAACACTCCACAGTTCCTTCACATTTACCAATTCTTTCACCCAACCCGATCTTATAAATTCAAAAATAAACACTGCAATTTCTCTGAACCAGGACCTTTCTAGAATTAATGGATGGGGACAAAAGAATCTAGTTTCCTTTAATGCACAGAAAACCAAATACATTCAATTTTCTAACCGACAGAATCTCACTGACTCCCATATATTTGTTAATGATGTAAATATTCCCACTTCCCCTTGTATTGACATTCTCGGTGTAACATTAACTACTAACTTGAGCTGGACACATTATGTTAGAAGCATTGCTAAGAATGCCTCTAAAAAACTGGGACTCCTGTACAGAGTTCGAGAATTCTTCACTGACGAGCAGTTGGCCGTGATATATAAAAGTCATGTGCGTTCTCAGATGGATTACTGTTCACCTCTGTGGGGTGGAAGTGGAGTGGTTGCATTGAGGCAGTTGGACAAAATTCAAAATAAAGCTATTAGATTAATCAATAACCCTGCAATCACACAGGACCTTCCTAGATTATCCATATGAAGAAATGTTGCAGCCCTTGCATTATTCTACAGATATTTTCACAGCAATTGTTCCGAGGAACTTGCTTCAATTGTGCCGCCTCTCCACATCTTTCCGCGTAGAACTAGGGCAGCTGAGAGCGCCCATGAATTTACACTTTCTCCTCCACAATGCAGAACTTCTGCTTATCAGAATTCATTTATCCCCAGAGCTACTACTCTTTGGAATTCACTTCCATCGAATTGCTTTCCACAAACTTACAATCTGCAAATGTTTAAATCCAGTTGTTACAAACATTTTATGAATGGAGGATGCCTTTAGGCACATGGACCTTTTTGTTTTATCTGTGTTTTTCCTTCCTCCGTTCATTGTCTCTTTTAAAAAAAAAAAAAAAAAAAAAATTGTATTATACTAATTGTACATACTAATCTGCCACTTCACTGTCACTACATGATTCACTGTATGAGCCACTATCAGAATCACTGTCCTCACTTTCGCTGCTATCATCACTGTTGTTCTCTGCCTACGGATTTGTAGGTAGTGGTATGGATCGGGGAAGTGGGGGCTGGGTTGAACGGACAGGCAGACATAGGCCATTTGCAAGATGCCATCCATGGCCGATCGGTGAGGGGTGACTTTGGAGCTGGTAATGCTTTTGCAAATATGCAAGATAGTTTGCACGCTCCAAGTGTGGACGGAGACTGTCCAAGTCAGGCACAAGTCGGATAGTGCTTTTTTTCTTCTGATCTCTCCACTTCGCTGCCCTCGCATCTCCCAGGGTCTTGTTTTTGGTATCACCATAGACATATCGAATGACAAACTGCTCCAAATCACTGATGACCTGTTCTGTGACTAGGAGCTGTGTACCACATGCTGCTAGCAGGTCGTGTGCCTCTTTAGACTTCTCCAGACGATCTGCGAAGAGCTTCTTGCTTGCTCCATAGCAGCCAGAGTTGTGGTCACACCCAGTGAGGGCATGAAGTGGTATGATGGATGCAGCCATTGCCTCACTGCACAAACATCGGGCATCGATAAGCTGACGTTTGCGTTTCACACACAGGATTCCTGTTGTCTTCTGAGCAACATATGCCGCTTGCACGTAGCTGTCTGTGTCCTCTGTGTCAAGAACGACAGCTGCTGTGTAGCTGTCTGACCGGAGCACACTATATATGGTGAGCATTGCCGTATCTGCCTCTGCATGGGAGCATGTGAGCTCTGGCACAAGCTTGCCTGTGGTGAGATTCTTTGCAGTGCTGCCAACTACACAGTAGATGATCTCGGTGCTAGTTGTTGCTGCTGTTCTCTGGAATTCCGTTTGAAGAAATGCCTGAAGGCGGATTTTGTTCTCAGGTTTACCCAGGAGAGCATGGAAACTTTACTAGAAGGAAATTTATCTTCTGTCTTCATGAAGACATTGCTGATTGGCAGTTTTTTTTGGCGCAGTATTCTCTCACTGTCCTTGATCGTGTAATTCTGATCATATGAATCATTGACACAAATGATGCGCTCAGCATGCTTGTGGCTCGTTAGAACGAAGTGCACCAACTTCTCTGCATAATCTCCCCAGGTATACTTGGTACCGTCTCCCTTCTCTCTGTCTTCAATGGTAGGAGTTGTTAGGCGCCAGATGAGGCCCATATCAATAATAGACGTGTATACATCAGGCTCTGGAATGACAGTCATGGTTAGTTTTTGTTGAAGCTTGCTTTTCTGTGCCTTACGGATGGTTCCATTGACGTTGAAGATGGAAAGGCACTCGGCTGTAACACGATTCTGCAGGACTTCTTGAAGTTTGAGGGCACCACTCGTTTCAACCAGTCCGAGAACAGAGGCCTAGGCATTACGCTCCATTTCCTAAGTCTTTCCCTTCAGGTTCTCACCATCTGCTTTCTTCAATTCCTGAGTTGAAAAGTTCAAACGCTTGCTACGGAGAACTCTGTCGTTGAGAGACTTGGCCTTGGAATACACTCTCTCATTCAAGAACTGCTTCAGTTTGCTTGTGCCATCCTTCTTTGCCGATTTCAAGTCGGCAGCGAGAGCGTCTGAGGCTGGGATTCCTGACTGTAGAGGTCGAAGTGTCTTGTTTGTATGGTCAAATGGATCACACTTGAATTCAGTGAGACATGCGCTTATATCCTGTACAGCTTGTTCATCCTTTTTCATTTTACTCGACGAGCAATCAGCATGCTTCCCTTTTCCTTGTTTCTTGCAATTAGCATGGCGATGGACCTTTGTTCTCACCCGATTGATGTTATTCACATTCCGAGTGTTTGAAAGGAGCTGCTTTTCATTGTTCAGAATGGCCAACCAACCAGACTTCAGCTTAGAGCCCTTATTCATTGTTGACTCTATCCATATGTCGAGGGCGACACATGAATATGGTTTTCCTGTCATTGACTGTGCAAACATACCACTCTCCATGAATGCAGCCTGATCGACAGGAAGGGTATCAAGCACTGCGGTGAAATCGGAGAGATGCCGACCATACTTGTCATTATCATAGATTTGCATCAAAGGAAGCATGAGCTTGAGTGAGGACTTGAACTCAGTCCAGTTGCTTGTTCTGATTGCATGGATATTTTGAGTTAGAACCTCAACCATTTCCATGAATGACATCCAGTATTCTGCTTGTGGGGTACCCTCAAAGTCCTTGAAGAGAGCATCAACGAGGTCCTTCAGCTCAGCATTTCTCTCTAGCTCTGCATGTTCATCTGCAAGTTCCTGTGCATCAATCGGATGTCGAAGCTTGGCAAGGGATGCCTTTACTTCTTCAGATAGAGGGGAATCTTCCAAACGTTTGTCTATGACATGGTGGACCAGAGTCTCGTAGAATAGTCGCAAGCAGCGAACCCCACGCTTAACATGTTTTCCAGGAAAGGCCTGATCAACAGACCCATCTGCTATAACACCAGCTGCCACCAACACATCTGAGATGCCAGATCCCTTAAACCTCTTGTATATAGTGTAGATGAACAACATTTGAATGTGGAAGGGTGCCATGAATGGTAAGATTTTGCTGAACATCTCAGCATTCTCACTTTTCAACTCTAGCATGAGCACATAGACAGGATGATCACCAACAATTTGTGTTTGCGTTTTTCGGCTTGAGAGAGCTTGTGCTTGCTGGATAATGATGCTTAACAAGTGCTATGCATGTGGTGACCCTTTGGTCCCTTCTCCCACTCCACATTTTCATGTACAGTACTCGCGGTTGCAAGTGTCGGAGACACTTGAAGCACGGGATTTCTGGTAATAGAGGTTTGGAGGCATAAAAATTGCGGGAGAGTGGCGAATCGTACGTTTGGCAACTCTGCCGGGTACAGTGGTACGACTGGGGTTCAAATATATCAGGGCTCTTATTCATTGGACTAGTAATGGCATAAATGTTACAACGGAAAGCGCTAGCTCCAACCTCTGATGTATATTCCCAGTGAACAAAGAACACAAATACTCTACAGAGTTCTATATGCAATAATAGGCTATCAAACTCTCAATAAATGTGCGTCTACTCTAGGCTTAATGTTATGTGAAAACAGCCTATTACTACCTATAACCGAAGGTGCTTGGTTATGGTATGCAAAGTAAGGTGGTAAGAGAAGTTACAGCTTACGTTACTTTAATCAATAAATGTCAGGCACTCCTGCATGAAAGAAAGTGCACTAAAGTCCTTCAACACTAACAAGGAATCTTCTTTAAATGTTAGATGCTATAAAGATGCTCGTATCGGAAATGGAACCCAAAAAGGCAGGCAGCGGAACAATGCTCGTGCAGGCTATGCACACAAAAAGGCAGAATATATATAATGCCGTCAGAGCCAAGAATATCCTAAACACACCAACAATAATAATAATCGCCACAACAATGCAGTATTCCTATCAACAAAAAGAGCCTAAGTCGTTTGTGTCTCAATACATCAAACTAGGCTGCGAAATGCTTGTGTAATCATAAATGGGTATGCATAAAAAGAGTAATTAGGTTAATATACTTAATGTCTACTGTGACTGATAAAGTCTAGCTAGAGTCAATGATACGAGATACTGGTGCGCATGGCATGCTGCATAGCCTAGTGCAAATCTCAATTCTGTGCGTCAAATATTACGTTATAATGAAGGGTAGCTCTATTGAGAAACCTTAATACCGAAGTATTAAGCGTTCTCCTGGCGTACCTCAAAGACAAACAATCGAGACTAGAACAGTGCAGAATGGTATAGGCAAAGAACCCTCATTCGTGCATGCTCTACTCTCAATGGCACACAGACTAGAATTTACTCAATCAACTCCAGTTCTCAGGTATGTCGTGCCGCTTTTAACTGAAGCCAGCACTCATAGGAAACAATACCTATAATATCAGACTCCTAGTCTAGCATTATCTAATCCAGCAGAACACTAATAACTAAAGGAAGCAGTACTAAACAATATAAATGCCAACCAATGCTTCGTGATCCACTTATCTTAACAACTAACATACATAGGCTATATCAGACCTTAACACACAATACAACTGGCCAGCATGAAGCTGATTTTGCAGAGTTAACCAGAGGGGGTATAATATTAATAAAAGGTGGTGAAAGATATGGAAAATGAGAGAGATAGGCAGAGGAAAAGATTCTCAGGTACGGAGCGGGGACAGATAGCAAGGGAAAAAAGATGGGTGTGTTCTAGAAACCAGATCTGAGGGAGAGAGTGGCGAGGAACTGTATATATACTCGCACTAGCTCGAGCCGCGTGGGAAAACAGCGGTTACAAGTCATCTAACCACTAGCAAAGCTTACAGCATGGTAAGGGCCTCTCTCCACCAACCCCCGCGAGGCAGCCAGCCGTGACGTCATCGAGCGGGACAAAAAACACTGCGCGCCCCCTCTCACTCTGTTCTACTCCCTCTCTCTCTCCCAGATCCTATCATTACTAGTTAATGATAAAATATATACTTTACAATTAAATATATAAAGCCTTGACATGGGCGAAAACAAAGAGCCTTTCTGGACTGCCCATGCCACGAGCTTTCATATGAAATAAAGCACACTCTAATACACAAACTGTAGCCCCATCCACTGCCCTGGCGATCCTAGCGAGTCACTGTAGGACAAGCCATGCGGTTCTAACGGAGTGGTTAACGTCACAACAGGCATCCCCTTGACGGAGCATAAGCACATCAGTTGAGAGGCGACCGTGGTGACGACTGGATGTATGTCGGTGGTAGGGCCGAGTTATTCAGCCATCTTGCCCATACCGGAGGTACTATACCCACCCTGGAAGCTAATCCAACCCTTAATGCTACACAAATTAAGCAAAATAATCCCCTGCTGCTGTCAAATGTTGCCATACGTACGCTCCAGGATTTTCTTAGAAAAAAGTTAGGGTACCGCCGCTGCCGTGCTGTGCCCAAGCCCTGGCTTACCCGTCAACATCGCCGTAATCGCCTTCAATTTGCAAAGAAACACAGAGGTTGGAGTGGAGAGCAGTGGAGGAAGGTACTGTGGAGTGACGAAAGTACATTCACAGTCACTGACAATGCCGGGAAGTATGTCTACCGCAAGCGAGGCAGTGACCGCTTCAACCCTAAGTACACTCGCAAAACTGTAAAATTCCCTGATAGTGTGATGGTGTGGGGTGCTTTTAGTTGCTACGGTGTTGGCAAACTAGTTTTTCTACCCAAAAATGCGTGGATGAATGCCAACTCCTACATGGAGCTACTTGAGGATAATTTACCAGAGTCTATGAGAAAGTGCCGTGCTAATTATTATATGCAAGACGGCGCACCTTGCCACACAGCTCGTAGTGTCATTGGTTACCTGAACGACTGTATTGTGCCCTTCTTTAACCCTTGGCCAGGGAATTCCCCGGACTTAAACCCTATTGAGAACTTGTGGGCCATCATAAAGTCCAAGCTAGTGAATTATGACACCTCGTCTCTGCCCCGTCTCAAAATTGCCATCCAGGATATCTGGGATAATATCGACGGTAAATATGTTCGTCACTGTGCTGAGTCAGTTCCCAGGCGTCTAGAGGCGGTGAGGAAGAACCGTGGATATTCATCAAAGTATTAAATATGTGAGTTGCCCATAAAATTCGTTTTTTTTTAACTTTTCTTATCAATGTTCTCTGTGCGTATGTTTTTTTCAGCTTGGGGGGTACCGCGGTGACACTTTCAACCGCGAGTACTGTATATGTCGAAACTTATCAAGTTCTTTATATTGTAAAGACTTTTCCCGGATGGATTCCCACTTCTCAGGTGTAATGTTTTCCAAACGATCATCTGCGGTACATCGCTTACCGCAGAGTAAAATGCACTCGTATTCATTTAATGTCTTGTCTGGTAACTCTTCACTCTCTCTTCTATTATCCATTATTTCGGTCACTTCACAAGTCGGCGATTTTCATCAGATGGGCATGCGATCCATCTGAAACAGTAAAAAAGTAATATTAGATATACACCGCAGGCAGAGAACAACAGTGATGATAGCAGCGAAAGTGAGGACAGTGATTCTGATAGTGGCTCATACAGTGAATCATGTAGTGACAGTGAAGTGGCAGATTAGTATGTACAATTAGTATAATACAATACAATATACAATACAATACAATACAATAACCATTTCAGTGGATATGTAATGCCAGAATTAGTGAAAAAGGACACCTCATTCGTCCTTGTAGCTCATCTGATGCCGGAGATATTACATTTCATGTTTTTCAAGATGGCGTTGGTGGCCATTTTGAATATTGGGCTCTAGCAGAGTTAGCTGTCATTTTTCAGAGGGGCATAGGAGCTAATTTTCCTTTAAAATGGTTCTGGTTGTCAAATCCATCGAGAGAAAAAGGTAGGAACAAAATGGTCACGGATTCCAAGCAAATGACCCTACTAACAGGCCTTGTCTAAAGCCCAGTATGAAAACTAAGCGTGTGAGGCTAGGAGACACATGCGACCTTCCAGTGACCCCCAAGAATGCCAAGCTAACCCTCTTGCCGACCAGACTGTATTTTTATATGAAATGTATGTTCTCTATATCCAACGCCTAAAATTACGATTAGTAACAACTCCAGAAGTAAAATCTAACCTTCTCATATACCTCTCTCCAACATTACCAGTGCCAAACTCCTATAGAAATAAATAATACATTCACGATGTGGGGCACCCTCAAGTACAATAACCCCTTTCCCCCCCCCCCCCCCCTTGAACTCTCACGCTCAGAGATCAACTAAAACCCAACCCAGAAATTCTGTGTTAAAGCTCTAATATCATCATTCCCTTTGAGTTCTCACAATAACTTAGACAGACAAGTAAAACTTTGATTTGCCTAACATCTGTCCATTATATTATTTGTAATGACTCTCCAAGGATAGTAGAGTATTGTCATACAATAATTAAGATTTACCTCCCCTAGGACAAGAAGGACTTCTTGTCTTAATAAGCATTGCAAACACAAGTCCTTACTATCCTTGGACAGAGAATGGGTACCCTCCAGTACTGGTGCACATTAGGACAGGGAAGTTTGAAGGAAATTAAGTGAATCTAAGCTTTCTCACGATCGGCACCCCGCTCTGGAGAAATATTATTTTGACCCTTCATGAACAGTTTTTGATAATGGCACCCCGAAGTCTTTATACTCTCTGTGGATATAAAAACCCTATTCTAGGATCTTTGTTATTTGTGGCAACCCAATCATTTAACATAGAAACCTCTAATAGTTTTGTATCTTAAGTATTAAAATCATAAGTGTGTATGCAACCCTCCACTTATATTTTAATATCTACAACAACAGTGACCTATATATAAGTAACTTTATTATTTCTGGCACCCCATGGATTATTATAACTACTTTCATTAGGTTATATTTCTATATAGTTAAACGTTGAAAGACACAGGCACCCCTACCTTTCAACATTTTACTATTTGGAAATTATACTAACATTATTCACAGAGATTTAAGGTAGAAAGATCTTTTGTGTTAGAAGGGTTTAGCGAGACACCCTCAGGGGAGCTCTGCATATATAAATCCTAGGCGCAAATTGTCTGTGGCACCCCACCAGGATTTGCGACTAAAAGATTAACACTGCCCTGAGTTCTTTGAACCTCTTATAACGGTTAGGACAGTCAAGGAGAGCTATACCTCTACTCTTCTTGCGTTAGTCCGATATTGTGTTAATCCGGCAACCCTGAGACACAATATTTAAAACCTTATTTCAAGAGTACCTGAAAAGAACTTCATCACCGGTTAATATAAAGGTCCGGATAGTCGAGTATTTGTTTAAAGCTATATGCTTAGCATACTCGCGTTAGTCCGATATGGTGCCCAACTTTTTCATTACTAGTTACGGAGCCATATTCAAGACCCCACACCCATTAACCCAACTGTAACCAAACTTCACACGACCGGCCCACCTGGACGGCCCACGGAGCATCAGAAGAAATCCTTAACTAAGATGTACATCTCTTCCAAGAAAAGAAATAATATAGAAACTACTAAAATTCAGTATCAGTGACGAGATACAACCAAAGTTATAGTTCAAAGTGACACAAATAACCAGAGTTCTTAATACCTCGAAATACGTGAAAAGTTCGTAAAAGTATTCCACTCAGTTAATCTATAGAAAAAGATTAATATTAAAATGCACTAGAAATACCCATCTTTAGCACGAATTTCTAACTCAATAAATAACAAATATACCAAAATAAGACGGATTTTAAGCATCAATCAACTCTGCCATATTTCCGCCAAGTGAAAAATAAACAGAGTCCGTCAAACCTAAACTTTGAGTTAAAGAAACCAAGTGTTATAGTAATCCAGTAACTAGAACAATATTAATCATCTACGTGTTAAGGGATAAACACATCTTGAATACTTATATTACGAAACGAGTGAATTTATACCAAATAAGAGGATTTTCACCCCTTCAGGAACTCTGAAAATAATCTCAGTCAGTGCAGTAATATTTTTAGAGTTCACAAACTTGAACTCAAACTGAATAAGTT
Source organism: Paralithodes platypus (assembly GCA_032716605.1). Lineage (NCBI taxonomy): Eukaryota > Metazoa > Arthropoda > Malacostraca > Decapoda > Lithodidae > Paralithodes > Paralithodes platypus. The sequence continues at coordinate 22,402,770 of CM064488.1, read as the reverse complement.
CATCAGTACCTAAACTTCCATATTTCGTGCCAAGAAATATAGGAACTTGTATCACATCGTCCTCAGAACAGAATTTAAGTCAAGATATATCGTGAAAATAAATAGAACCTGATTTTAGTAACTTTATTATAGACTTTCGAGAAGAGAATAGTGCGTGTGATTCTCTAGAAGAAGATTACATTTCTAAGTTGAATTAAATATACCTGATCTCCATCTAGATCCGCAATCGTGCTGGGATAAATTAAATAGAGTTGTACCACTTATCTTTTCCATAATTAGTGTTTGTGATTATATCTGTTGTAACTAGTGATTAAGTGAATAAAGCTGCACTACAAATTATATTTCGATTTTATACATAATCCTCTATTGTGTTATTTATATGTACTTGCATGAACTCGGATATCCCAGTCTCGAAAGAACTCACCTTAACTAATCGTTAAACCTGAATAAAATCAGAGCATAACATTGGTGGCTAGCGGTGGTTCTTTATTCGGATAGAAGAATTTATTGCATATAATATCTAGAAACAATAGAAATATTATAGCATCGTAAATATGGCAGCTGCTCGCTCTCACATTCCCATTCCCAAATACGATGGGGAAACTTATGAAATCGAAAACTACATGGACATAGTGAAGCCAGTATTAGACTTGGCATACAACACGGACCGTGACAAGATAGCCGTCCTTTTAACGCACTTGGGAAAAGCCGTTTCCCTCGTTGCATCGCAGGTAACCCTCGCACTCACCTGGGACCAGTTTAGGCCCATAGTAATCGATGCCATTAAGCCATCATTGGGTATCTTCGTCGCCCATGCCCGAATGAAGGACACAAAGTACGAAGGCAATCTAGATGCCACTTTAGCATCTATAACGCAACAAATCAAATCTGCATTTCCCACTCTTCCTAAAGTGCAACAAGATCAACACATTCTTGTCAATCTTGTACAAGTGTTGCCATCAGCAGTTCAGGCGTATTTTGCCTTACATGAACCTGTTGGTTTTCAGCGAGATTTGATCACCATCCGGAGAATTCTTGCTGTGCATCCAAGTGAGCGCCATCGCCGCCATCAAGAGGTTTACCACTCACCGTCAAAACTCTGGTAGACCCAGAGAGTAAAGACATTCCAACCGGCACCCAGCTACAACATCTAAGCCAGCCTATCACTCCGGACAATACCAACCCAGCAGACCCAAGTTTACCCCAAATCAACCAAGAAAGGTATATCCTAGAAATCAGGCCTACAACAACAACTATAAAGGTAAGAATCAGACACTAGTCATTATCAACCCTTATGATTTCCCTGCCTGTAATCACAAATGCTCCCTTCATGATATTCGGGATTCTTCAAAATTTAGACCTAATCAACCTCGTATCTCCGCAAATGAGGAGGAGTTTGATGAAGAAGAGTCTGAAGATACACAAGAAAATTAAAATATAGCTCACATTCTAGTTAGCGAAGAGCAAGAAGAAATCTCGGAGGAGGAAGAAACTGACCCCCAGGATTTTTAGAACCTCCCCGCCTACGATGGCTTCGGCGGGGGATTCTACAAATGATAGACCACCCTCACTATACCTTCTTGCAAAGATTAAAGACATCCCTGTAAGGTTATTAATAGATACAGGCGCCTCTCGCTTATGTATTTTTAATTCATTCCATGTCAAACACCGTAAGAAGTTTGGTGTTTCGTAGTGTTTCATTCTGACTGTCAACATTACGATGGCGATTTTTTTTTTTTTTTCTATATTCCAACTACTCCCTCTCGGGCATAGGCTGAGAGCCTGTACATTCCACCGCTCAACATGGTGAAGCCAGTGAGGTCTTGTTCCAGTCTGCGGAGTGAGACATGCGAAGCATCCATTCATGAGTCGAAGCAGCTCCATCTCTGAAGCGGCTTCGTTCAAGTGCTTCACCGTCTCACCCTCCAGAATCAGACCCTCACTCTCAGAACGCCACCTATTGAGCAGTGAATTCACTAGGCATTGTCCCCCTGTAACGTATTTTGAATATGGGAATATTCATACAGTGTTATTTAATCAAGGAACAATGAGGGTATTTTTTTTGGCATTTTGGTGGGCTTTGTGGTAATGCACTGATACTAGGTACAGCACAAATTCAATCCCAATAATATCTTTCCATTGACATATCGGGATTTGAACCTGGGTGCATTGGATTACCAATCCAGTGGCATGACCACTCCACCACGCATCTCCTACACAAACTTCAAGCACAAGTAGACTGTGGTCAAAGACTGATCACTTTAAAAAAACACACACACAATTCCCGCAACAAATGACCAATTAAATCCTCAATCCCTAGAATTGATCAGCAAGAAAATGTTCCCCCTGTTCTTTCCCTGTCAGGAAAACATAGACCTAAAGTAAAACTAGAGAAACGAAATCCAGCCACTCCCCTCAAAGTAGCAGCGTCGTTAAAAACGAAAATTTCCAGTCCAAATCCAACCAAGAACAAATGTTGCAAAGAGAATCGATCATGTAAATCTGACACCTGTGTTAAATCTTCTTCCGCTGAATATATAGAACCGATAGAAACTTTGCCTTCTTCCAATAATATCCGCCCTGCTCTCCTAAAAACTAGAAATTACATTTCCCCCCAACATGAAAGTCAATTATGCAACTCTGCCACCTGTGTTCAGTTTTCTTCCACTCAATCTGTCAAACCTATAAAAAATTTGCCTCCTCCCACTATCATAAGCCCCGCTATAATCAAAACTAGAAATACCATTCCACCTCAACATCAGAAATGGGTGTCGATTAGCCAAATGCCACAAAATATTATGATTCTGATCCCTACTAAAACCACGACGGGTCAAGATCGATGCATAATTCAGCCAGCTATTCTATCATCTCATCAAAATGTAATCCTTATAGCCAACATTTCAGATGAAGTGTTAACCCTACCCATAGGACTCATTATTGGCGATTTGGAAACTTTTGATGAAATTGCCCCTACCCATGCCAAATCTAGTTCCCCCCTTGTATTACCCCACATTCCTGACACCTTATCAAGTATGCAAAAACATCAAATGCAACAATTATTGCATGATTTTAGCGATGTATTTGCCCAAACACCCACTGAAATCGGTCAGACTATATTAGAGGAACATTCCATACATACCACAGGACCTCCCCTTCGCCAGCCTTCACGTCGGAAAAATCCCCTACAACGACAAGAAGAGGATCAACAAGTACAGGAAATGTTAGATGCCGGAATTGCAACACCCTCTGTCAGTCCATGGTCCTCGCCCGTTGTTTTAGTAAAAAAGAAAGACGGCTCAACAAGATTTTGTGTGGATTACCGACGTCTGAATGACGCCACAATTAAATACGCCACACCTTTACCTAGAATAGATGACTCCCTAGATTCCCTTCATGGATCCAAATGGTTCACCACATTAGATCTGCAAGCTGGATACTGGCAGGTGCCAATTAAAGCCGAATATCAACAGAAAACAGCTTTTTCGACCAGTGGAGGACATTTATATGAATTTGAAGTGCTACCGTTTGGATTGTGTAATGGCCCAGCTACTTTCTCTTGACTTATGAAGTCCGTCTTTAAAAGGATTAACTTAGGAAACATGCCTCGCTTACTTCGACGATGTAATTGTTTACTCAGGGACCTGGCACGAACATCTTCACCGATTCCGTCAAGTATTGCAACGTATCAGAGACGAAGGATTAAAACTTAAGCCTTCCAAATGCGAAATTGCCAGAAACTCAGTAGGATTTTCAGGCCATGTGATATCTGACAAAGATATATCACCGGATCCCAAGAATTTATCTGCCATTCAAAATCAACAACCCCCCACTACAGTAAAAGGAGCACGTTCATTTTTAGGATTAGCCACCGATTACAGGCGTTTTGTCCCTCACTTTGCAGAGATAGCCAGATCACTTCATCAACTCACCCACAAAGATACTGCATTCGTGTGGACACACAAAAGAAATCTAGCTTTTGAAACATTAAAAGAAAAGTTAGTGCAGGCCCCCACAGTATCTTTTCCTGACTACAAGCAGCCTTTCCCTCTATATACAGATGTCTCCCTATATGCAATTGGTGCTGTATTAGCTCAAGTACAATATGGAAAAGAACACGTCATCGCCTATGCCAGTTCAACTTTGAACACAGCACAACAAAATTATGCAGCCACTAAGCGAGAATGTCTAGGTATTATCTGGGCATTAAACCATTTCCGTTCTTTTGTTTTAGGAGCAAAATTAGATATTATAACGGATCATCAATCCTTACAATGCTTTAGACGATGTGAGACCAATTTTGCTTAGCTAGTCCGTTGGAGAGAGACCTTAGAAGAGTATGATTTTGTAATTCATTATCGTCCCGGTAAATTACATACAAACGCTGATGCTCTCTCTCGCCTTCCCGTGCCGGACCAAATACCCACGAATCTTGCTGCCTTACAACAAACTGATCGGATCAACACCTCAATCACCAAGACTCCAACCTCTACAGAACCAACACTAATTCAATCTTGGGAGAGGAAAATCAAGCCAAAATGGATTCCAAAATAAAATAATTCACATCTTACTCGCTGGGGTGATCAACTGACCACAGAATCAGGACACATAGTCGTAGAACCTACTATAGCCCAGGAGTACATGATTTCGATACATGAAGGAAATGGAATACATTTCGGACAAAGAAAAATGCTCAAAGTCTTCCAAGATCAGTATTGGACCAGCAACCCATCTGGAATTGCAAAAAGAGTGACCAAAGCTTACAAACCCTGTGCCCTAGGAAAAGACAGATGTCGAACAGCAGGACCAGCCGGAACTATTTCAGCCCATAAACCTTTTCAAACACTCTCTCTTGATGTGATGGGACCGTTTCTGGTCAGCAACGGCAAACGTTACATAGTCACGTTTGTCAACATATACTCAACATTTCTAATAGCTTGCCCCACCAAAGACCAAAGTACTTCCACCATAGCTAATTTACTAGCCACAGAAATATTTCCTATATTCGGATTACCTATATCCTTATTATCTGACAACGCCCCTGAATTTAGAGGACAAGTTTGGGAGGCTTTCACGAAACAATGTGGCATACAAATCAAACATTCATCTCCCTATTGGCCACAAGGTAACGCAATCTGCGAGCGGAGTCATCGCACCATAAATAATCAATTACGCACTAGGATGATGGCGTTAAACACCTCTGACTGGCCGTCTCAGATAAAAATGATCCAGTGGGGTATGAACACTTGCCTAAAAGAAGAGGGTATTTCCCCACATGAACTAGTGTATGGTGTAGCTCCTATCTTATTGCCTTTTCAACACCTCGCCCAAACCTCTACCACTCAATTCACAATCGATCCCTTCCAACAGCTGAAAAACACCCTCCATAACGCACAGGTCTGCCAAGACATTAAACATGATACCTCAGATAAGCCAAATCCCTTCGCCATAGGCAACACTGTCATGGTAGCCAAACTTCCAGTTATAAATAAATTAGGGCTTCGATATGTGGGTCAATATACAGTATCTCACATCCCAAACCCCTATCAAACATCCATTAACTACCACAAAGAGACCAGAACATATAGAAATAGATTCGTTAGAATTTATAAACCAATCGACAAATCAAATGACCCTCAGCCTAGCTTCACAGAGGACACAAACAAAGTTCCAAACTCACCTTCTCCTAATTCCCCTGATTCCCATCCAACTCAAGTACCAACTCAAAAAATGTCATGCCCCACCTTAAATCAGCCACCACCACCTTCAACCAAGTCAACCAACACTCAACAGAAGTCATTCCTTCAGCACACGCCGAGAACACCCCACCCTTTACGGCTCTCGCCAGGTGCCACCCCCCCCCCCCCCCCCTACCAATTCTGACACATCCACAAACAAACATGTCTTATCCTTACCTGCCCGCTATACCTTACGACCACGAGTACAGCGTAAACCTTCAGTAACCACCAAATGCTGAACGGTACATAACAGAAAACCATTGCTAAAACAGACAAAGACCACCGCTGCTCACCCTATTCCTACTAACCTCAAGCAACCTCACCACCGACGCTTCTCCACATCCTCTACCTCTCCACCCACCTCACCACCACCAAAAGTACAATGCCCGTATACCTCTTTTTCCACCTCCCCACCCAAATCCCCTTCCAGTTCCAACACTTCCAACTCAAATTCCTCATCGCACACTTCCTCGACTTCCGAAATGCTACCACGACCTATCTCTCAGAAAACTTCTGTAAAAAACCCTACTAGCACAGTAAAACCACAAACCCTTTTCCGATCACCAGGAAAGTCAATTTATTCCTAAACCTGACTCTTCAGGCACTTCAAACCCCTCATCAAAACCTAAACTATCAACCTCATCCGACACACATACCGCCCTTACTCTTCCAACTCGTCTTGCACCACCCAATCTCTCCCCTTTTCCCTCAACTGTGTCACCAAAATCTCAGCCCCCATCATGCAGACAAACACCAACCAGACAAAGTCGTAATCTCACCAAAACTCTCTCAACTCCACCAAACACCCCCAACCTTAAACCCACACAATACAAACCTTCCTCTTCGTTAGAATCTAGCCTAGAACCGCCTATCAGAAAAAAAATTCGCACTAAATCGGGTCGATTAGTCAAAAGACCAGAGCGATTCACACCTATCTTGGATTCAACACATAAACCACAAGATGACATGTCCAAATCTATAAAAAATAATCCACACAACACACACCAACAACGCTAATACACTACGAATAGCTTGCCTAACAAACACAAATTTCTCACATTCTCCACACTATCTTTCCCAGTTCACAGAATCCTTAATCCCTAGTACTTTCGCGTCCGCAGCTAGCTATAACCCTCAGTAGGTCGGAGGGCAGAACACCACTTGCTTGACCGCCACCACCACGACCACATCCACCTCTAGTAAACCTCCTCTGAGACAAGCCGCCATTATGTCGTCCACGCCCTTCAACCAATTATCTTTCTAATTTACATCAACGACATAGATGAGGGTCTCACCTGTACAATCTCAAAATTTGCTGACGATACAAAAATTGCAAATAGCGTACTCTCAAAAGATCAAGTTGACGATATGCAACACAATCTAGATAAATTGTCACATTGGGCCCAAATTTGGCAATTGAGTTTCAATGCGGATAAATGTAAAGTACTACATATCGGATACCTAAATGAGAAAGCAAACTATTCGATGAATGGCACTCAGCTTAAGAATGTAAACAGAGAAACCGATCTGGGAGTAACAATATCGAGTACCCTAAAACCGAGTCAACAATGTTCAGAAGTTGTTAAGAAGGCAAACAAAATAATTGGCTTTATAGGCAGATCATTTGAGCATAAATCCAAAGACGTAATCCTAACCCTTTACAATTCCTTAAGCACCCGTCACACCTAGCCGATTTTAGGCCAAGACTGTCCGCGACCTAAGGGTCGTGGACAGTCTTTGTCTACGTCGCCGCGCATCATGGGCCGTCGCCAACCTAACAAACAGGTCGGGATTGGTCTTCACATACCCCCTCAAAAGTTCTACAAGCGAAAAATTTGAAATCAAGTCGGCGTGGAGTGAGGTCATAAAAATGGGACGGGAAGGGGACTGGAGGCTGATGGCGTGTGACGGCGCTTGGCGGCGCTTGACGGCGATTGACGACGCTTGACGGGAAACGGTAGGCGTCAGTGCGGCGGCACACGGCACCATAAATGAGGTCTGCGTCAGGCGGCGTCACCATAACAACCTGCGGGGATCAGCGGCGGCTTGCGGCGACCCAACGATGCCCTAACGGTCCTGGATTATGTACTCCCGAGGGGGTGGTCACCGTCAAACGGCGTCATAGGCGGCGATGGTTGGCGGCCATCCCCTTCAAGCGGCGTAAAAACATACCGGGGTCCCCGTTATGCGCCGCCATGCGGGGACCCCCTCCTGTAGCGCGGCGATGTGGCAACGTCGCACGTGGCACCAGCGCAGACTGTGTAACGTGGCCGCCAACCCCTATAAAAACAACGCGCCGCCATGCACCGCCCTATGTTTCCCACTCGCCACCAACAGCACCGCGTGCCAACACATTGTCCTTATTTTCGTCGTTCCCACCAGCCACCATCAACTCATTCCTCACCACCATGCCACGTCAGAGAACCAAGAAGACGATGAACAAGCTCATGCACCAGTCGAGCGCATCCAGCAGTGAGGATGAGAGCAACCATGGAAACATGAATGAGGAAGACACGGCGGTTGAACCTGGTGTAGGTGGTGAACACGAGGAGCCACAAGCGGCCGCCCCTGCCCTCCCTGCCACCGACTCACCGCCCAATGATGCCCCTGACGATGAGATTGAGGTGGAACAGGAGTCCTCAATGCCAGGCCGCCGTCGACACATCATTAAAGTGGTGTATAGTGACGAGCAGGAGCTTGACTTGGCCGACTGGTACGAGCGTCACCCCGTTTTATACACCAAGGGACGTAAGGATTTCAAGGACACCGCCCTCAAAGCTTCCCTCTTCGAGACCAAGGGCAAGTCCATGGAACCCCCTGTTACAGGTGAGTGTAGAGCCCATAATGTGTTTATTAATAATGGTTGAGGAGAGCTATGATGATTTGAGTATTACAAGCAAATAAATGAAATGCACATGAGTGCATGAAAGTTGGAGAACATGTGCACATAAATGTAACCCCAAGGATGCTGAAAGTGAAAGTGAACAAACCATAATTTATCTCGTATACCATATACCTATGAATGTCACGTTGATATGTGTGTTAATTTGAAATATGCTAATTTTTATTATGATATTATTATATTATATCATTATTATAGTATTTGAACAATAATCATAATAATAATAATATTATAATATGGTTGTTATTTGGTACAATTGTTCGTGGTGCAATGAATAGTGTGTTCACCGAGACATAAAATATCACTACATAATGTGAATATGTGATGCATGGTACCCTATCATGGTACATATATGTCTGTATATATTATTACTGTATATATCTCTCCACCTCACAGGGATGCAAGTGAAGGGCTTCCTAGAGGGAATGCGGACTCGTTATGGCCGCATTACAGAGACCAAGAGTGGACAGGCCACCCCCGACACACGGAACGGGATAAGTGGATTATCGCCACGTTTGGCTTTCTCAAGGACCACATCGTGCGGCAGAGTGGTCGTCAGAATAGCCAGGTAAATTTTGTTTTAATTAGTTTTGCATGTCTCGATTATTTAAAAGTGTTTGACACTGACCAGCCACGTGTGGACAAATTAATTATGTTTGTGGAGACTCGTTGTGCATACCACAGGTTTTGACCTGACCTGGTTGTGGTATCTGCCGTTTGTTATTCCTTTCGTGATTTCATTATTGTATTGATTTACTTATTAATTTAATATCTTTATATATATATTTTGTAATTAATTTATTCATGTACTTAGATTAATATTGCTATATTGATTTATATAAGGTATTTAGTCATTATTTATACTTTATTTATTATATATGTATGTATTTTTTTATTGATGACTTTCTTTATTTCATTATTGTATTACTTTATTTAGTTATTGAATATGTTATATATATATATATATATATTATAACGTAAAAATAATTTTTTATGCATACATTATTCATGCAGTGGATGAATGAAACAAGCCATATAATATATATATATATATACCGGTATCTATATATATATATATATATATATATATATATATATATATATGTTTATAATAGCACATATCAATACTAATAATTGACAATTTCAGTGTGGTATCGCCCCTCGTCCTCCCAGCGGTGGCAGCGTGGAGGAGGAACAGGAGGAGGAAGAGGATGATGAGGTGACAGTGGTCGACAGCACTGCCAAAGTTCCCACGAGGCCAGGTGCCGTCGGCAAACGGAAACGTCGCACGAGCCCTCAAGTCGACGATGTTGACACAATACTGCGAAAGGTAACGAATCATGCATATTATTTATTATTATTATTATTATTATTATATAGTCATGCCCAATCCAAATGTTTTTAGTGTGTGGTTTATAATCTTTTTAATGTCCTTTGTTGTCATTATGTGGTGTTAATATCATATTTATTATGTAATGTTGTTAGTTATTTTGTACATATTTAAGATTGTAGAAAACCATTCAATATTATTACATAACTGTCTTCGTGGTGCAGCATCGTGGGTATATAAATCCTACAATACATTACCGAGTGCCTGTCAGACCACATCAATAATAAACAACATGTCATGTAACATACTAATTATTGGTAACCACTTTTCAGCTTCAGGACAGGTCCAGTGGCAATGAGGAAATGCAGGCCATGATCAAGACCCGGCTGCGTCATCAGACAAAGCGTGAGGTCGAGGTCCAATCATTGTTTGATTACCTGACCAATCTTGGATCTGATGTGCACCCCTCCCTCCTTGAAGAGATGGATGGCGCCCTCATCAAGGTGATACGGCACTTCAAAGGTGAGACCCGCAAGATCCAGCGCCAGGAGGAGCAGGCTTTGTTGTGCCGTCCTCCCCCACCACCACAGCAAATGGCACACCGCCCGGCCAGGGAGTGCACCCCCCAGAAAGGCCACTCCAGCCATCATGACCAGGGGTATCAGGGTAGGACAAACTACGGCCACCATCAAGAGTCCATGTGGAGCACACCTGGCCCCAGCTTGGGCTGCAACCAACCCATCCCAGGCACACCCGGTCATGCTCCACCAGCCGGCCACCTCCTGAACCTCCCCAGCCCCTCAACACCTCTACCCTTCTCAGGTAACTCACCTGGCACCAACCAATTCCTGGAGAGCATCCTCAACCAAACTAACATGTAAATAGTGAATAATAAAATCAGTATTTTAGAACTGTGTATATATCTTACCTTCTATACCATGTCGTTTTGCCATGATACCATACCAGCTGGGGAAGTATAGTACCCCCTGAGGAAGTCCCTCTGTTCCTTGGCGAGCCTTGTGATTTGGTTTCCAGCGAGAGACTGGATATCTGCCATCTGCTGACCCACCCTCCACGAACCATCTGTGACCAGGTGTGTCACTGGGTCCTCAGTATCAATGAGGGTGGAGGGAATTCCAGGTGTACGTTGGCGAAGAAGGTTGTGCAGGCAACAGCAGGCCAACACAACACTCTCCACCCTCTTGGGTTGTATGGCCATGGTGGTCAATAGACACCTGAATCTGTCAATATATAAATAAACGACATAATTAAATAATTAAATAATAAATATATTATCAATAACCATCAAAATATAAGAATAGGTATATTAATTACAGAAAAAAGAACAAATAACCCCATTAAATACATAATTAAATTAATAATAATAATCCAAAAAAAAAAAAAATGAAATAAGGAGATACAAAATATATAAAGAATTACACAAATTAATAATAAATAAATTATTACTATATATCAACTTATAATATGAGTTATATTAATAAAACCAACAAATACCCAATACAAAATTAAAATACATAAATAAAATAAATAATGAAATAAATGAATAAAAAATAACATACATAAATAACAAATTAATCAAACGATATATTAATACACAAGTATTATTTGTTTAACAAATAAATCTTAACTCATTTCAATAAATAAATAAATAAATATATACATAAATACGAACCACTCTTACCTGCTTGCTAGGATCCCAAAGGCGTTCTCCACAATCCGACGAGCCCTTGATAGACGGTAGTTGAAGAGGCGGTTGTCCCGGGAGAGGTTCCTTTGTGGATAGGGCTTCATCAGCCAGCTCCGAAGGGGGAATGCATCGTCCCCGACGATGAAGTAGGGTAGTGGCACGCCAGTGCCGGGTAGAGGTTCAGGGTCTGGTAGGCCAAGAGTTTTCTGTTCAAGGGCAGCACGAAGCGGTGTCCTGCCAACTATCCCTGCATCTGAGCCACCCCCTGAAGCCCCAACATCGACGTACAAGAAGCGGTTGTCAGCGTCGACGAGTGCCAGCAACACAACGGAGTGGAACCCCTTATAGTTGTACCACAAGGAACCACCTTTGGCGGGACACCGCATTGCAATGTGCTTGCCATCAAGTGCACCAATGGTGTGGTGGAAGTTCCATCGTTGGGAGAACGTGTTTGCCACTGCCTTCCATTCCTCCGGTGTGTTGGGGCAGGGCATCATCTCGTCCATATACTCAGCTATGAGTGCCTCACATGTCTCATACACAACGTTTGATATTGTGTTGTGTGCCACTCTGAAGCTGTACATGAGGCTCATATAGCTGTCACTGGTTGCCAGGAACCGCAGTGTTATGGCTAGTCGTAGGCCAGGGTCGAGTGCCTTCCGGTAAAAAGTATCGTTCTTTTCAATGCGGTGCGCCACACGTCCTAGTACCTCCCGGAAGACTGCAACATCCATCCGCAGGTAGTTTCTGTAGGCTGGCCCATCCTCCTGGGCGAGTTCCTTCAGTAGCTGCTCATAAATACCAAAGGTTTTCCTACGGAGAAGCCAGTTCCGGACCCACATGCGAGGGGTTCTATTCTCCCTCCTTCTTTTCCTCAACAGCAGCTTGCAGATGGCTATATTTGTCAGTAGGTAGTCATTTTCCAGATTTAACTGAACCTGGAGTAAGCGTAGATGTCGTATCGGGTTCCTGGGGACTGTGGTGAACATGGCTGCGTGCAACCGTTACGGTGGCTGAAGGTATACTGATGAGGCCCACCCTTTGGTGTACCTTTTATATACCACACCTTGAGTTCGGTCGCCGTCGTTCGGGGTCATGCGGGCCGGGGTCACCGTCCATACTGAAGGGGTCGCCGCTCATCGGCACAGTAATGAATATTGACGCCGCCCTAACTCCTGTCGACGCCGTTCGTCGGGTCGTTGTCGACGCACTACGCCGCAGATCGGCACTCCAGCGGCGACCTAAAACTCACATTCAGTCCGGCATGGGCGCCGCTCTACCCCGTCAGGTCGCCGTCAGGCGGCGTGGCCATCCATACTGCGTCCCGTCCAAAACTCACCCCCCCAAATCCTTAAGCTCTCCGCCGAAGGTCGGCACTCCTGACCACGACTCAAGGTCGTGGTCAGTCGTGGCTCAAATCGGCATGGTGTGACGCCTGCTTTAGTCCGCCCTCTTCTGGAATACTGCGTTCAATGCTGGTGCCCTTATTACCAAAAAGACATAAACAAGCTAGAACGAGTTCAACGTAGAGTTACCAAAATGATACCTAGCCTAAAGAACAAACCATACGAAGAGCGTCTTAGAGAATTAAATCTATTTCCTTTAACCCAGCGCAGATTAAGAGGTGACTTAATTCAAGTGCTCAAAATCATCAAAGGCATCAACAATATGAACTGTAGTAAGTACTTCACTATCGACCAATCTAATTACACGAGGGGAAACGGTTGCAAAATTATTGGTAAATCTTTTAACTCACACGAATCTAAGAATTTCTTCTTCAATCGAGTTGTCAACTTGTGGAATGGGCTTCCCCGAGACGTTATAGACTGCAGCACCGTTTTTTCATTTAAATTCCGCCTAGACAAATATCTCGCACCAAACCCGCGACTGATTGCGTTTGTAAATGAATAACTTTATTTTATCCTCCCCTCAGTTACTAACCCATATGTCCCCTACTAACTTCCTAGTCCTGCCACGTTAGTGGCAGGGCAGTAGTTCCCTTTCCAATGTTCCCTTACCCACTCTAAACCACTGTTTGGACACTTGATCCTCAGTGTTTTGGAGGACAAGCAGCCTAGAAGGGTCACTATATCTGTTGTTGCTTGATTTCCTTTGTACTCCTTTGTACTTTGTACTTTGTACTCATTAAAGGAATAAAAATCTCAGCTGGACCAGACCAATTTGTCAGGATTCGCCGCATCCATGAAGCCGTCACTGCATCTCTAATTAACAACACCGCCACCTCTCTGCAAGTCACCATCGACACCAGGAAAACACCTGACCAACGTTCCCAACACTGGTGGGAATTTATCCATTCCTTACAACTAACAAGCCACCAGGGAACTCTACTTACCTTCGCCCTTGAGGCACGACGACGTGCCTATGATGAAGGGGAGGGAAGTAAAATACAGAGAAAAAGGAAAACGAGTAGAGGAGGAGAGGAAGTAAAACAAGCACAACGAAAACAGGAAGAGGAAAGGAGACCAAGGAAGAAAGGAACGAAGACCGACAACACGACTCCGCCCAGGACAGGAATGTCAAGGTCCCTCACCCCGGCCGCGACCCTCAGGAACAGACGACTAGCTACCGTGAGAGAGACTTGCCCTATCACCCCAGGAAAGACAATTTGCCTGGGGGTACCATCAACCGTGACAAGGAAAATCGTATTTTCTCAACCCTTCTAAACAGTATAAAAAACATGTGTATGTATAATATGAAGGAAAACAATAAACATTTAAAAAAACATTATGTAAAGAGTGTGTATTAATATTAAGTATAACATGTCGCAAGACAGATTCACTATGTAACAAGATAGTGAACAGAATATAAGCATGTTGAAGGACTTCGTCAAGATACGAGAGTTCTAAAATCATCTCGCCGAGATGCTTCTATCTTTTAAAGAAATAATAAACACCTATGTACACGCCTTCCTTAATATTACAATTTCTCTATTTTAATTTCAAACAAATCACATATGCTTCCTTCCTAGCTTGGGCCAACGAACTTATGCCCCTTCAGATAGCGAAGTGACCATCAGAAATACCAACCAAAAGGTCACCAGCTACAACCCCTATTAACACTATAGAATTGTTCCTTACGTATTTTTTCGATATAAGAGATATCAGTCTTATTTGTGTTAACTAACTCTAGCATGATTAGAGATTGTGATTCCACATATTAATCGCTGTAGGCCTTGTCTGCAAATCTACAACTTCCTAACCACGAGAGAAGCTATAGACGAGTGACCCGGTAGAAACGCACTATTGCCAATTCAGCCTCCAACCTTGCGAGTCTTACAAACTATTATAATCATGTTTTGTTGTATATTTTAAGCTAGAAACTATCCAAGTTCACTCTACTTAGTCAACCTAACATTGTCAGATACTCTAAAGACTAATATGAAGGCTACAGGCCTTGTCTAAAGCTAAGTATGCAAACTAAGCGTGCGAGGCTAGGAGACACACGTGACCTTCTAGTGACCCCCAAGAATGCCAACCTAACCCTCTTGCCAACCAGACTGTATTTTTATATAAAATGTATGTTCTCTATATCCAACGCCTAAAATAACGATTAGTAATTATTCCAGAAGTAAAAGCTAACCTTCTCATATACCTCTCTCCAACATTAACACTGCCAAACTCCTATAGAAATACATAATACATTCATGATGTGGGGCACCCTCAAGTACAATAACCCCTTCCCCCCCTTGAACTCTCACACTCAGAGATCAACTAAAAAACAACCCAAAAACTCTGTGTTAAAGCTCTAATATCATCATTCCCTTTGAGTTCTCACAATAACTTAGACAGACAAGTAAAACTTTGATTTACCTAACATCTGCCCATTATATTATTTTTAATGACTCTTCAAGGATAGTAGAGTATTGTCATACAATAAAAACCTCCCCTAGGACAAGAAGGACTTCTTGTCTTAATAAACAGTGCAAACACAAGTTCTTACTATCCTTGGACAGAGGATGGGTACCCTCCAGTACTGGTGCACATTAGGCCAGGGAAGTTTGAAGGAAATTAAGTGAATCTAAGCTTTCTCACGATCGGCACCCCGCTCTGGAGAGATATTATTTTGACCCTTCATGAACAGTTTTTGATAACGGCACCCCGAAGTCCTTATACTGTCTGTGGATATAAAAACCCTATTCTAGGATCTTTGTTATTTGTGGCAACCCAATCATTTAACATGGAGACCTCTAATTATTTTGTATCTTAAGTATTAAAATCATAAGTGTGTATGCAACCCTCCACTTATATTTTAATATCTTTAAAGAAAGATCATTTGTGTTAGAAGGGTTTAGCGAGACACCCTCAGGGGAGCTCTGCATATATAAATCCTAGGCGCAAATTGTCTGTGGCACCCCACCAGGATTTGCGACTAAAAGATTAACACCGCCCTGAGTTCTTTGAACCTCTTTTTGCGTTAGTCCGATATTGCGTTAATCCGGCAACCCTGAGACACAATATTTAAAACCATATTTCAAGAGTACCTGAACAGAACTTCATCACCGGTTAATATATAGGTCAGGATAGTCGAGTATTTGTTTAACCCTTCCAGCCCGGGTGTCATTTTACTATGACACCGCGAAAGAAGGGCAGCAGCCCGGGTGTCTTGCTGAAAGGCATGTGCTTGAAAGCGTGCTTTTAAAATTCGCGCGGCCAATGTTTACATTGCAGGGGCGATCGCAGCGCCACCAAGCCTCAACTACAAACGTTATCAGTTCCTACGTGGCCGCCATAGCGAGTTATACACAAAAAATGAATTTCGACACGTCCGATTCGGTGCAACCTCCCGCGCGCCCCAGTGCTACCCCACTCGCAACATCGACACCTGCAGCAACCAAGAAGCTAGCTCAACGAAAGAAAGTGAAGCGTTTCTTGAGTGATAGTGCAATACAGCGACAATTGTTTGATATTGAAGAGAGCAGTGGCGAAAGCTTGGTGGACAAAGAACAATTTGTCAGTGCAAGCGAAGATGAGGAATTTGTTGGCTTTGGAGACGATGATAATGTGGACTTATTTGAGGGGGGAGACAGTAGTGATGATCCTGATGTGCAAGTGTTTCAGGAAGGTGCTATTGAACTTCCTAGTGTGCTAGAACCTAGGCCTACCCCATCGCCATCTTTGGTAGGTCAGCCTAGGGCTAGGCCTAGGCCTAGCCATAGCCCTACCCCAGGACCTTCCCCTTTGCCTGCCCGTACGCCCTTGAAAGTGGGCAAATATTTGTATAAACAGTCGCTGGTGAAAAGTGCAGCTAAAAAAGCACGCAGGGCAGCCGCAGAAAAGGCTAGGGAAGGTGAAGAGAGTGATAGTGACGCCGACCCTGGTCTAGCAACCACCCGCATTCCTTTGTCCCGACGCCTTGACCCGGGACGCCGCGTGGGTCACCCACAGCCCTCGGCTTCATCTCTCCTTCAGGATGAGCAAAGGGCCTCTTCAAGTGGTATTATTAGTGTGCCACAGCCCTCAACACACAGCAGAGCATTATTTGATGCGGAGAAGCCCTCGGCCCGCCGCAAAAGGAGCCCAACTCCCAAGGCCGAAGCTCCCATTGTTGAACCTCCCGCAGCCTCCCGCGCCCCACGCCGCCGACGCCCGGTCACTTCTTCACCAGAATTGTCTCCGGAAGAGGATGCTGACGACCCCAACATTGACCCAGATGACCTGGCGGCGCCTGAGGAGGAAGAGGAAGAGGAAGAGGAAGAGTACAAAGGAAATCAAGCAACAACAGGTCTAGTGACCCTTCTAGGCTGCTTGTCCTCCAAAACACTGAGGATCAAGTGTCCAAACAGTGGTTTAGAGTGGGTAAGGGAACATTGGAAAGGGAACTACTGCCCTGGAACTAATGTCCGTGGCAGGATTAGGAAGTTAGTAGGGGACATATGGGTTAGTAACTGAGTGGAGGATAAAATAAAGTTATTCATTTACAAACGCAGTCAGTCGCGGGTTTGATGCGAGATATTTGTCTAGGCGGAGCTTAAATGAATCGACGGTGCTGCAGTCTATAACGTCTCGCGGAAGCCCATTCCACAAGTTGACAACTCGATTGAAGAAGAAATTCTTAGATTCGTGTGAGTTAAAAGATTTACCAATAATTTTGCAACCGTTTCCCCGCGTGTCATTAGATTGGTCGATAGTGAAGTACTTACTACAGTTCATATTGTCGATGCCTTTGATGATTTTGAACACTTGAATTAAGTCACCTCTTAATCTGCGCTGGGTTAAAGGAAATAGATTTAATTCTCTAAGACGCTCTTCGTATGGTTTGTTCTTTAGGCTAGGTATCATTTTGGTAACTCTACGTTGAACTCGTTCTAGCTTGTTTATGTCTTTTTGGTAATAAGGGCACCAGCATTGAATGCAGTATTCCAGAAGAGGGCGGACTAAGGAATTGTAAAGGGTTAGGATAACGTCTTTGGATTTATGCTCAAATGACCTGCCTATAAAGACAATTATTTTGTTTGCCTTCTTAACAACTTCTGAACATTGTTGACTCGGTTTTAGGTTACTCGATATTGTTACTCCCAGATCGGTTTCTCTGTTTACATTCTTAAGCTGAGTGCCATTCATCGAATAGTTTGCTTTCTCATTTAGGTATCCGATATGTAGTACTTTACATTTATCCGCATTGAAACTCATTTGCCAAATTTAGGCCCAATGTGACAATTTATCTAGATTGTGTTGCATATCTTCAACTTGATCTTTTGAGAGTACGCTATTTGCAATTTTTGTATCGTCAGCAAATTTAGAGATTGTACAGGTGAGACCCTCATCTATGTCGTTGATGTAAATTAGAAAGAGAATTGGTCCTAGTACCGATCCCTGGGGTACCCCGCTACTTACATTGGTCCATTTAGATGCCTTACCGTTTATGACTACTCTTTGCTTTCTGTCGCTGAGCCACTTTTCTATCCATTTCAACACACCGTCTTGTATTCCATGCGCTTTTAGTTTTAGCAGTAAACGTTTGTGGGAAACTTTGTCAAAGGCCTTTTGAAAATCAAGGTATATAATATCTACAGCTTTACTCTCATCGTAGATGTTGAGGATATCGTGGAAGAAGTCTAAGAGGTTTGTTAAACAGGAACGTTTTTTACGAAAGCCGTGTTGAGTATCTTTAACACCTTACGAGCGGCCTATGCGGTTTATTTATATGTACCGCCCAGCGGGGTGTTTTTAGCCAAAATAGGGCTGTTTACGTGATCATTTTCATGCCTAAATAAGACCCAGAACGTAAAACAAGTACCTATCCCTGAAAGGGCATAAACAGAGCTTTCGAATGACACCATAACGATCCTTTTATGATGGCTAGTTTTCTTGCAATAACCGTGCAACGCGAGTGCAAAAAGCATGTAATTAGCCACTTTCCCGATATAATTCCTTATATAGCGAGTGAGAGAGGGAGGAGGGAGCTGGGATTCGTGTCAGTATGTTCGCCGCGGTGGTCTGGAGCAGTCATACGCTCGCTACTCTCCTGCCACCACTTGTCTCTCTCTCTCAGCAACATTACGTGCTGAAATTGCCACTCGAGTTATGTCGAGCGCCGCCACATAGTCCAGCTTTATTCAACTCGACTTATGTGGTGAGCCGCTAATTAAGGGTTAAGTATGTTATTTTCCTCTAAGTGATTTACGAGTCTGTCTCTTATGACCGTTTCTAGCATTTAACATACAACTGAGGTTAAGCTAATTGGACGATAGTTACTGGGTAGGGATTTGCTGCCTTTTTTTAATATCGGTGTTACGTTGGCTATCTTCCACTGATCAGGCATAGTTCCAGACTGCAAGGATTTATTGAATAGTAATGTCAGTGGTTTGGAGAGCTCATCCTTAGCTTCCCTTAGAACTCTAGGCGAGATTGTATCAGGTCCAGGCGTTTTATTTACCTTGAGTTTATCTAAACAATTCAATACTTCTCTCTCTGTAACGATGATATTGCTTAGAACATCTGAATTATCAATCTGAATCGGCGATGGTGTAGGGATATCACTGAGGTCTTCTGTTGTAAAAACTGATGCAAAGAAGGTATTGAGGGCATTACTCATTTGTACTTCGTCTTTGGTGTATTCTCCATTTTCATCGACTAACGGTCCAACAGTTGAAGTAACTACTTTTTTCTTTCTGATATAACTATAGAATTCTTTCGGGTTTGTTTTACTTTGATTCGCAATATGTAACTCTAGGGTCTTTTTACTTTGCTTAATTAACTTTTTGGCTTTGCGTCGTAGCTCTACAAATTTCACCCGTTCTTCGAAATTTTGTGAGGATTTTAATCTATCATTAGCAAATTTTTTAGCAAGCAGGCAGTTTGAAATATCTTTATTCCACCATTTGGGCTTATTATTATGGCCTGGACGTCGTATTTTCGATGGTATACAGTCTTGCACTGCTTTTAGGTAAGTGGTTTCGAATAACTTCCAAGATGTATTTATGTCGTTATTGTTAATTAAAAAGCTCCAGTCAGTTTCTTTAAACATAGCTCTAAGTTTATGAAAGTTTACTTTCTTGAAATTAGGGACTTTTTCGATGCTACTATTTGGTTCGTTACTAGTAAAGTTTAAAGTGAAAGTTATCTTACGATGGTCGCTGTTACTGAATTCATCACCAACATTCAAATTCTCTATTAATTCTTCTTTTGTTGCAAGTACAATGTCAAGAACGTTATTACCACGGGTCGGTGTTCGAACAAATTGATAAAGCGAACTCTCTTGCAAGTTCGTATACAAGTCATGTCCGGAGTGTGAAGTAAGAGTATTGCCCCACTTGGTCACAGGTAAATTAAAGTCGCCAAAAATTACGGTATCTTGTGAGTTACTTACATCTGCAATTTGTTCGTAAATTTCTCGGTCAGTTTGCACTGATTGAGCTGGAGGTCTGTATATTAATGCAAGTATTATTTTTGTACCTATATTATTCTTTATTAGCACAAAAGATGTGTCGACATTCACAATTTTAGGTTTTGACAAGAGGGTCGGGTTAAGACTTTCTTTGATATAAAGTAAAACGCCACCTCCATTTTCATTTATTCGGCTTTTCTCAAACATTACATAACCGGGAAGTGATTACTCTGCTAAAAAGTCTCTATCTACTGTATTGAGCCAAGATTCTGTTATACCAATCACATCATCATTTTCAGTAAACACTAGTTCCTCTAAATCTGAAAATTTATTGCGTATGCTACGAGCGTTTGCATAGAAAACCTTTAACCCTTAAAAAGCGGCACACCACATAAGTCGAGTTGAAAAAACTGGCAAAAAACGGGTGAAAAAGGGTTGAAATCGAGTGAAAATGGGTGGGATAGTAATGATCCATACGTCCGACATCTGTGGCCTCCCGGCCCACACTAACTCCAGATCCCCCACCGCGCGTGAGGATGACAGTGTAACCAATAGTTCGCTAAAAGTGAGCAAGGTAGCAAAATCAGCTAAACTTCCATCTTCGAGGTAACACTGTCAGTGCTCCACGAGTGCTACGTAGCTGTATGTGGCGTTATTGTGTAGCGATTTCCACCTAGTTTTCGGCGCAATACAGTTCCTTTCATACTGATGGTTGATATAGCAGTCAGAACGGCCCGGAAAGGCCCAAAACGGCCACAGAACACCCGCTAGAGGAGGGTTAAAGTTGCGGTTTTAGAACTCACAGAACGTTCTTTAATCAAATTTTTGGTTCTGGTCGGATCTACATTTACATTCATGGCTGTCATCGGTCCTCGGTCGTTATCCCTGGCGGTTTTGAATTTGGGTCGTGTTGGTGGAGCTTTATCCAAATTCGCGGTTCTTGACAGATTAGCATTTAATTCCTTCGCAGGTTGCCGCCCTCGCTGTCTTCGGTCCTCCTTCCTGGTTGTCCTGTGCTGAGTCGATTTCTTCTCCGAAAATCCTTCACCGCATCGTTGAGAAGACGCCCAAAACGTGCTGCTCCCACCTGGTTCAGATGAACTCCATCGTCCGAAAACAAATAGTCATCGTTGTAGAGGAGGAGGAAGAGGGAGTCCCGACAAGACGAGGGAGAGGGCGAGGTCGTGGACGTGGTCAGTCTGCCAACGCCGCTGCCCCTGGGCGTGGGCGTGGCCGTGGGCGTGCAGGGCGTCCGCGTGGCCAAGGGCGTGTGCCAGGGCGTCCAGGGCGTGTGGCTGCTGCACCTGCACGTCCTCGAGCAACAGCATCATCATCCGACCTGTTTGTGTGGACAGATGGGGCTGATTTTGTGCCAGATTGTCCTGCCTTTGAAGAGGTACAGATGGGTTCCGAGGTGTCACCAACATTTCCCTGTGGCCCAGATGCTACCCCCAGTGAACTTTTCTGTGGCTTCTATGACAATGAAGTCATGGAATACCTCGTCGAGGAGACCAACAACCATCATGAGATCTGTGCCAACTTTCTTGGCAGGAAGACCAGTGCCAAGATGGTGGCATGGAGAGCTGTCACTGTGGCAGAACTATATGTGTTCTTGGCACTCACAATGCTGATGACACATATCAGGAAGCACACTCTGGCAGACTACTGGATCACTGGCGACATCATAACGACTCCAGCATTTGGCAAGTACATGTCCAGGGACAGGTACTTCGACATCCTCTCCTATCTCCACCTCACAAACAACATGGCAGTCCACCTTCCCGACACATTGTGGAAGATCAGGCATCGGTTCACCACCTACCTGATTCCTTTCCAGAAGATGTGCCTCGACGAGTCTCTGGTCCTGTTCCGTGGTAGGCTGCACTTCCGACAGTATATCCCGTCCAAGAGACACCGCTTCGGCATCATGCTCTTCGTCCTCTGCGACTGTTTGACGGGGTATGTGCTGGACTTTGTGGTCTACAGCGGAAAGGGTGGAGAAATTGTGAGTGACCCCCTCATTGGTTTTGGTGGCGCTGTAGTGAAGAAGATGATGGAGAGGCACTTCAATCAAAACCACATCCTCTACACAGATAATTACTACACGTCGCCTATCCTGACCAAGTACCTCCATGACCGCAAGACCGGAACTGTCGGCACAGTCAAGGGAAAGAGGAAGGGCATGCCAGCCTACACAACCAAGACGAAGAAGACGGACATCTTCCACAAAAAGAGTGGCCCCATCCTCTCCATCCACTGGCATGACCAGTGCAAGGTCAACCTCCTCAGCACATGCCACAAGGCCGAGATGGTCGCCACAGGGAAGGTGGACCGAAAAACCAAGAACCCCATCCGGAAACCAGCTGCTGTCCTTGACTACAACCTCAACATGCACCTCGTTGACAAGTCCGACATGCAGATGGGCTTCATCGACTGCCTGCGAACATCTTGCAGGCGGTACAAGAAGTTTATCCTGCATACGGAGATATGTCGGTCCTCAATGCCTACAACATCTACCGTCTGAGGACTCCAGGAGCCAAGAAGTACAAGTGCCTGCGGAAGTTCCACAAGCAGGTGCTACTTGAGCTCCTGGCTAAACATGGGGGTACACCAGGGAGGCCACTACAAGAACCAGGCCAGCTGGACAGAACGGGGTGTGCTGATTTCTTCAGGAAGCACCAGCTCAACGCCCTTCCTTTCAAAGCACCAGGTAGTAAGAGCCGAATGCAGAAGAGGTGCCATGTGTGCAGCCACACAACTCGCAGACCCCGCAAACCCACAAAAACCACTTGGGAATGCCTCGAGTGTCAAGTTGGACTGTGTGCTGGCACCTGCTTCAATGACTTCCACACTCTAACAAACTTTTGAAGTGGAAGTGACAACAGTGAAAATGACACTCATATGTAGGCTAAGAATATATATATATATATATATATATATATATATAAGTAAGTATAAGTGAAAAGGACACATATAAGTAATAATAAGTGCCTTCAATAACAATATGAACAAGTGAAAGTGACACTAAAATATATATTTCTAACAATAAATAAGTAAAAATGACACTCAATAAGCCTAGGCCAGTCAAAGTGACAGTATAATAATAATAAAACTAAGTATAAGTGAAAGAGACACACACAAGTAATAATAAGTGCCTTCATAACAATATGAACAAGTGAAAGTGACACTATATATGTTATTAGCTTTTTTCTTTTTTCTTTTTGTTTTCTATGTGATTGAGGGAGGCAAAAGGCATAACTGCCTATAGCGAGTGCCTCCCCCATAGTTGAAAGAGTGACAGGGCCAAAATCAAGGGACGTTCGAGCCAAAATGCCTGGACACACGGAGTTTGAAGCAATTTAAGTCATAGAAAGAGGAAAGACTGATTCTGGGAGAGAGTTCCAGAGCTCAGCTGTTGAGTAGAAGAAAGTTTGAGAGTAACGTTTAACTCTTGGGTTGGAGAGTTGCACAGAGTAGGGGTGGGATTGAGTTGCAAGACGGGTACCACGTGCCCTACGTAAAGGAGGTGGTATGCACTGGGATAGCTCTGAGGAACACTGATTATTATAGTAGCGATAGAATAGCGAGAGAGATGCAACATTGCGGCGGAGAGAGAGAGATTGCAGAGAGTTGGTGAGTGGACGGGAGTTAATGATACGAAAGGCCTTCCTTTCAACTTTGTCTAGGAGAGCGGTGTGAGAGGAACCTTCCCACACATGTGAACAATACTCAATACAAGGGCGCACTATGCCCCTGTACAGAGCAAGAAGCTGTGCAGGGGAAAAGAACCCCCTAAGGCGGTTGAGCACACCCAGCTTCTGGGAGGCTGCCTTAGCAAGACTGGTAATATGGTCCTTCCAAATGAGAGCAGAAGAAAAAGAGACACCAAGAATATTGAGAGAAGATGAAGGGTTGATTTTTGTATTGTTGAAGAATAAGGGATAGTCCGCTGGGAGATCCTGACGGGTAGATAGATGGAGAAATTGGGTTTTGGAAGCATTAAAGTTAACAAGGTTTTCTCTGCCCCAATTGGAAATAGTATTTAGATCAGAATTTAAGAGTTCTATGGCTTCATTACGTTTGTCGTTGAGGGATTGCTGGCTGGGGCGTTCTGAAAAACTAATGGAGTAGTGTAAGGTTGAGTCGTCTGCGTATGAATGGATGGGAATTAAGGTACAGTTAAGGAGATCATTTATAAAAATTAGAAAGAGAATAGGAGATAGGACAGAGCCCTGAGGAACACTGGAGTTTATAGGGTGAGGAAGTGAACAATGGCCGTCCACAACCGCGGCTATGGAATGGCCGGAAAGGAAATTAGAGACAAAGGCACAGATGGAGGGATAGAAACCGATGGAGGGTAGTTTAGAAATTAACGATTTATGCCAGACTCTATCGAAGGCTTTCGATATGTCTAGTGCAATAGAAAAAGTCTCACCGAAGTCCCGAAAGGAGGATGACCAAGAGTTAGTAAGATATGAAAGGAGATCACCAGTAGAGCGACCCTTAAGGAAGCCATACTGGCGATCTGAGAGCAGATTATGAGAAGAGAAATGCTTAAGAAATTTGGAAGCAAGAATAGTTTCAAAAACTTTAGAAAGACAAGAGATAAGAGCAATTGGACGATAGTTGGAGGGTTGAGAGCGGTCACCCTTCTTTGGGACAGGTTGAATGTGAGCAAACTTCCAGCATGAAGGGAAGACGTTAGAGGATAGACAGAGACGAAAGAGTTTGCCTAGGCAGGGAGTCAGCACGGAAGCACAGTTTTTGAGAACAACAGAAGGAACACCGTCCAGACCGTACGCCTTATTAGTGTTAAGCCCAGAGAGGGTAGAAAGTACATCTTTAGAAGAGATTAGGATATTAGGCATAAGTAAGAGAGAGGAGGGCGGAGAGGGAGGAATAGCACCGGAATCATCCAAGGTGGAGTTTCTAGCAAAAGTTTGAGTGAAGAGTTTAGCTTTGTCAGAGGAAGAAATGATGGTTGTGCCATCAGAGTGGGAAAGGGGAGGGAAAGACGAGGAAGAGAAATTGTTGGAGAGGTTTTTGGCTAGATGCCAGACAGCTTGGGAAGAGCTAGAGTTGGATAGTTCAGTGCATATATTATTGATGAAAGAGTGTTTGGCAAGTCGAAGAACAGATTTGGCTTGATTTCGGGCAGAAACATATGAAGAATGAGAGTCTTGAGTTTTAAGGCGTCGGTACCGTTTGAATGCTTCCTCCTTATTGCGGACAGCAGTAGAACAGGCGTGAGTAAACCAAGATTTTTTAGCATTAGACTGAGAGAAAGAGAATGGAATGTATGCTTCCATGCCCGATAGGATTACCTCGGTAATGCGTTCAGCACTCTCCGAGAGTCCTCGG
Source organism: Paralithodes platypus (assembly GCA_032716605.1). NCBI lineage: Eukaryota > Metazoa > Arthropoda > Malacostraca > Decapoda > Lithodidae > Paralithodes > Paralithodes platypus. The sequence goes on along the minus strand of CM064488.1, from coordinate 22,376,887 downwards.
CCATGGAAGCAGAAATCATTCCATGGGAAATCAAAGAAGTACTGCCGAAGAGCCTCCCAGTCGGCAGCGCCAAAGTGCCACAAGCGCCGCCGGCTAGGAGGATCGGGTGGCTGTACTGGAGAGATAGGACAGGTGACAGAGATAAGTTTATGGTCGGAGGAGCCCAAAGGAGAGAAAAGATCGACAGTATAAGAAGAAGGGTTAGAAGTTAGAAACAGGTCAAGAATGTTGGGCCGATCTCCGATGCGATCCGGGATACGGGTGGGTTGCTGAACTAACTGCTCTAGGTCATTTAGGATAGAAAAGACGTAGGCTTGTTCACCAGGTGGATCAGTAGTGTGAGAGGAGAGCCATTGGCGGTGGTGAACGTTGAAATCTCCTAAGATGGAGATTTCTGAGAAAGGAGATATGGATAGAATGTGTTCCACTGTAGAGTTTAGATAGTCAAAGAATTTGGGAAAGTTGGTAGAGTTAGGGGAAAGATAGACAGCACAGAAATATTTAGTAAGAGAATGACAGGAAAGTTTGAGCCATCAAGTTGAGAATTCAGAGGAGTCGAAATCGGGAACACGAGAGCAAGTGAGTTTGTTGTGCACATATGCACAACATCCGCCTTTGGCTTTGAAACTAGGATAGAGAAAGTAGGAGGATACAGAGAAGGGGTTGCTGGATGTTGCTACAGACACCTGAGTTTCGGTGACCTAACAATACCTAAAAGTGAAAATGACACTATCAAATATCAAAGTCCAGTGAAAGTGACACTATAATCATAATAATAATAATACAACTAAGTAATAAGTGACAGAGACACAAATAACTTCATGTAAATAACTTTATTGAGTGAAAATAACATAATAACTATAATAAATGACATAATAAACAATAAAACACTATCAAATCGCTTCCCGGCATAATTGCGGGTGGAGCGACAAGTGCAACTGGGCGTCGTAGCCGGGGTCGCGGTGAGTGTTCGGACGCGCCGAGGTAAATACGGGCAAAAGTTACCTCCACTTCCATTACCATCACTCCGGAACCAGTTGAGGTAGAGAGCTCTACTTAATGCCATTCTACGCGGCAAGGTAAGGCGTCCATTTCTATATATGTTTGATTAATGTAGGTAAAATATTAAGCGAGATTAGCCTTAGTTTACTTTTGTTGATTTTTGGCCAGATCGCCCGGATACGAGGTACGGCCTTTGGAGAGACAGCCCGGGCCCCGCGGGATAAAGCTATATAATTAGAATACTCGCGTTAGTCCGATATGGTGCCCAACTGTTTCATTACTAGTTGCGAGCCATATTCAAGACCCCACACCCATTAACCCAACTGTAACCAAACTTCACACGACCGGCCAACCTGGACGGCTCACGGAGCATCAGAAGAAATCCTTAACTAAGATGTACATATCTTCCAAGAAAAGAAATAATATAGAAACTACTAAAATTCAGTATCAGTGACGAGATACAACCAAAGTTATAGTTCAAAGTGACACAAATAACCAGAGTTCTTAATACCTCGAAATACGTGAAAAGTTCGTAAAAGTATTCCACTCAGTTAATCTATAGAAAAAGATAAATATTAAAATGCACTAGAAATACCCATCTTTAGCACAAATTTCTAACTCAATAAATAACAAATATACCAAAATAAGACGGATTTTAAGCATCAATCAACTCTGCCATATTTCCGCCAAGTGAAAAATAAACAGTCCGTCAAACCTAAACTTTAAGTTAAAGAAACCAAGTGTTATAGTAATCCAGTAACTAGAACAATATTAATCATCTACGTGTTCAGGGATAAACACGTCTTGAATACTTATATTACGAAACGAGTGAATTTATACCAAATAAGATGATTTCCACCCCTTCAGGAACTCTGAAAATAATCTCAGTCAGTGCAGTAATATTTTTAGAGTTTACAAGCTTGAACTCAAACTGAATAAGTTCATCAGTACCTAAACTTCCATATTTCGTGCCAAGAAATATAGGAACTTGTATCACATCGTCCTCTTTAATCCACGAACAGAATTTAAGTCAAGATATATCGTGAATATAAATAGAACCTGATTTTAGTAACTTTTGTGTAGACTTTCGAGAAGAGAATAGTGTGTGTGATTCTCTAGAAGAAGATTACATATCTAAGTTAAATTGAATATACCTGATCTCCATCTAGATCTGCAATCGTGCTGGGATAAATTAAATAGAGTTGTACCACTTATCTTTTCCATAATTAGTGTTTGTGATTATATCTGTTGTAACTAGTGATTAAGTGAATAAAGCTGTACTACAAATTATATTTCGATATTATACATAATCCTCTATTGTGTTATTTATATTTACTTGCATAAACTCGGATATCCCAGTCTCGAAAGAACTCACCTTAACTAATCGTTAAACCTGAATAATATCAGGGCATAACATTGGTGGCTAGCGGTGGTTCTTTATTCGGATAGAAGAATTAATTGCATTTCATATCTAGAAACAGTAGAAATATTATAGCATCGTAAATATGGCAGCTGCTCGCTCTCACATTCCCATTCCCAAATACGATGGGGAAACTTATGAAATCGAAAACTACATGGACATAGTGAAGCCAGTATTAGACTTGGCATACAACACGGACCATGAAAAGATAGCTGTCCCTTTAACGCACTTGGGAAAAGCCGTTTCCCTCGTTGCATCGCAGGTAACCCTCGCACTCACCTGGGACCAGTTTAGGCCCATAGCAATCGATGCCATTAAGACATCATTGGGTATCTTCGTCGTCCATGCCCGAATGAAGGACACAAAGTACGAAGGCAATCTAGATGCCACTTTAGCATCTATAACGCAACAAATCAAATCTGCATTTCCCACTCTTCCTAAAGTGCAACAAGAACAACACATTCTTGTCAATCTTGTACAAGTGTTGCCATCAGCAGTTCAGGCGTATTTTGCCGTACATAAACCTGTTGGTTTTCAGCGAGATTTGATCACCATCCGGAGAATTCTTGCTGTGCATCAAAAGTGAGCGCCATCGCCGCCATCAAGAGGTTTACCACTCACCCTCAAAACTCCGGTAGACCCAGAGAGTAAAGCCATTTCAACCGGCACCCAGCTACAACATCTAAGCCAGCCTACCACTCCGGACAATACCAACCCAGCAGACCCAAGTTTACCCCAAATCAACCAAGAAAGGTATATCCTAGAAATCAGGCCTACAACAACAACTATAAAGGTAAGAATCAGACACTAGTCATTATCAACCCTTATGATTTCCCTGCCTGTAATCACAAATGCTCCCTTCATGATATTCGGGATTCTGCAAAATTTAGACCTAATCAACCTCGTATCTCCGCAAATGAGGAGGAGTTTGATGAAGAAGAGTCTGAAGATACACAAGAAAATTAAATATAGCTCACATTCTAGTTAGCGAAGAGCAAGAAGAAATCTCGGAGGAGGAAGAAACTGACCCCCAGGATTTTTAGAACCTCCCCGCCTACGATGGCTTCGGCGGGGGATTCTACAATTGATAGACCACCCTCAATATACCTTCTTGCAAAGATTAAAGACATCCCTGTTAGGTTATTAATAGATACAGGCGCCTCTCACTCATATATTTTTAATTCATTCTATGTCAAACACCGTAAGAAGGTTGGTGAATTGAAAGCCACCAACACCAATGTAATCAGTGCAGGTGACACTCCTCTCCAGATTAGAGGAGAAACTAAACCACTGCATGTAACCACCCCCTTACCTCATGCCAACTGTTACCACCCTTTCGTAGGGTTTCATTCTGACTGTCAACATTACGATGGCTACTTTTTTTTTTTTTTTTTTCCTATATTCCAACTACTCCCTCTCGGGCATAGGCTGAGAGCCTGTACATTCCAGCGCTCAACACGGTGAAGCCAGTCAGGTCTTGTTCCAGTCTGGGGAGTGAGACATGCGAAGCATCCATTCATGGCTCGAAGCAGCTCCATCTCTGAAGCAGCTGGTTGCTTCGTTCAAGTGCTTCACCGTCTCACCCACCAGACTCAGACCCTCACTCTCAGAACGCCACCTATTGAGCAGTGAACTCACTAGGCATTGTCCCCCTGTAACATATTTTGAATATGGGAATATTCATACAGTGTTATTTAATCAGGGAACAATGAGGGTATTTTTTTGGCATTTCGGTGGGCTTTGTGGTAATGAACTGATACTAGGTACAGCACAAATTCAATCCCAATAATATCTTCCCATTGACATATCGGGATTTGAACCCGGGTCCATTGGATTACCAATCCAGTGGCATGACCACTCCACCACACATCTCCTACACAAACTTCAAGCACAAGTAGACTGTGGTCAAAGACTGATCACTTTAAAAAAAAACACACACAATTCCCGCAAGAAACGACCAATTAAATCATCAATCCCTAGAATTGATCAGCAAGAACATGTTCCCCCTGTTCTTTCCCTGTCAGGAAAACATAGACCTAAAGTAAAACTAGAGAAAAACAATCCAGCCACTCCCCTCAAAGTAGCAGCGTCGTTAAAAACGAAAATTTCCAGTCCAAATCCAACCAAGAACAAATGTTGCAAAGAGAATCGATCATGTAAATCTGACACCTGTGTTAAATCTTCTTCCGCTGAATATATAGAACCGATAGAAACTTTGCCTTCTTCCAATAATATCCACCCTGCTCTCCTAAAAACTAGAAATTACATTTCCCCCAACATGAAAGTCAATTATGCAACTCTGCCACCTGTGTTCAGTTTTCTTCCACTGAATCTGTCAAACCTATATAAAATTTGCCTCCTCCCACTATCATAAGCCCCGCTATAATCAAACTAGAAATACCATTCCACCTCAACATCAGAAATGGGTGTCAATTCGCCAAATGCCACAAAATATTATGATTCTGATCCCTACTAAAACCACAACGGGTCAAGATCGATGTATCATTCAGCCAGCTATTCTATCATCTCATCAAATTTAATCCTTATAGCCAACATTTCAGATGAAGTGTTAACCCTACCCATAGGACTCATTATTAATGATTTGGAAACTTTTGATGAAATTTCCCTTACCCATGTCAAATCTAGTTCCCCCTTGTATTACCCCACATTCCTGACACCTTATCAAGTATGCAAAAACATCAAATGCAACAATTATTGCATGATTTTAGCGATGTATTTGCCCAAACACCCACTGAAATTGGTCAGACTACATTAGAGGAACATTCCATTCATACAACAGGACCTCCCCTTCGTCAGCCTTCACGTCGGAAAAATCCCCTACAACTACAAGAAGAGGATCAACAAGTACAGGAAATGTTAGATGCCGGAATTGCAACACCCTCAGTGAGTCCATGGTCCTCGCCCGTCGTTTTAGTCAAAAAGAAAAACGGCTCAACAAGATTTTGTGTGGATTACCGACGTCTGAATGACGCCACAATTAAATACACCACACCTTTACCTAGAATAGATGACTCCCTAGATTCCCTTCATGGATCCAAATGGTTCACCACATTAGATCTGCAAGCCAGATACTGGCAGGTGCCAATTAAAGCCGAACATCAACAGAAAACAGCTTTTTCGACCAGTGGAGGACATTTATATGAATTTAACGTGTTACCGTTTGGATTGTGTAATGGCCCAGCTACGTTCTCTTGACTTATGGAGTCCGTCTTTAAAAGGATTAACTTAGGAAACATGCCTCGCTTACTTTGATGATGTAATTGTTTACTCAGGGGCCTGGCACGAACATCTTCACCGATTCCGTCAAGTATTGCAACGTATCAGAGACGAAGGATTAAAACTTAAGCCTTCCAAATGCGAAATTGCCAGAAACTCAGTAGGATTTTCAGGCCATTTGATATCTGACAAAGATATATCACCGGATCCCAAGAATTTATCTGCCATTCAAAATCAACAACCCCCCACTACAGTAAAAGGAGCACGTTCATTTTTAGGATTAGCCACCTATTACAGGCGTTTTGTCCCTCACTTTGCAGAGATAGCCAGATCACTTCATCAACTCACCCACAAAGATACTGCATTCGTGTGGAAACACGAAAGAAATCTAGCTTTTGAAACATTAAAAGAAAAGTTAGTGCAGGCCCCCACAGTATCTTTTCCTGACAACAAGCAGCCTTTCCGTCTATATACAGATGTCTCCCTATATGCAATTGGTGCTGTATTAGCTCAAGTACAATATGGAAAAGAACACGTCATCGCCTATGCCAGTTCAACTTTGAACACAGCACAACAAAATTATGCAGCCACTAAGCGAGAATGTCTAGGTATTATCTGGGCATTAAACCATTTCCGTTCTTTTGTTTTAGGAGCAAAATTAGATATCATAACGGATCATCAATCCTTACAATGCCTTAGACGATGTGAGACCAATTTTACTTTGCTAGTCCGTTGGAGAGAGACCTTAGAAGAGTATGATTTTGTAATTCATTATCGTCCCGGTAAATTACATACAAACGCTGATGCTCTCTCTCGCCTTACCGTGCCGCCGGACCAAATACCCACAAATCTTGCTGCCTTACAACAAACTGATCTGATCAACACCTCAATCACCAAGACTCCAACCTCTACAGAACCAACACTAATTCAATCTTGGGAGAGGAAAATCAAGCCAAAATGGATTCCAAAATAAAACAATTCACATCTTACTCGCTGGGGTGATCAACTGACCACAGAATCAGGACACATAGTCGTAGAACCTACTATAGCCCAGGAGTACATGATTTCGATACATGAAGGAAATGGAATACATTTCGGACAAAGAAAAATGCTCAAAGTCTTCCAAGATCAGTATTGGACCAGCAACCCATCTGGAATTGCAAAAAGAGTGACCAAAGCTTGCAAACCCTGCGCCCTAGGAAAAGACAGATGTCGAACAGCAGGACCAGCCGGAACTATTTCAGCCTATAAACCTTTTCAAACACTCTCTCTTGATGTGATGGGACCGTTCCTGGTCAGCAACAGCAAACGTTACATAGTCACGTTTGTCGACATATACTCAACATTTCTAATAGCTTGCCCCACCAAAGACCACAGTGCTTCCACCGTAGCTAATTTACTAGCCACAGAAATATTTCCTATATTCGGATTACCTATATCCTTATTATCTGACAACGCCCCTGAATTTAGAGGACAAGTTTGGGAGGCTTTCACGAAACAATGTGGCATAAAAATCAAACATTCTTCTCCCTACTGGCCCCAAGGTAATGCAATCTGCGAGCGGAGTCATCGCACCATAAATAATCAATTACGCACTAGGATGATGGCGTTAAACACCTCTGACTGGCCGTCTCAGATAAAAATGATCCAGTGGGGTATGAACACTTGCCCAAAAGAAGAGGGTATTTCTCCACATGAACGAGTGTATGGTGTAGCTCCTATCTTATTGCCTTTTCATCACCTTGCCCAAACCTCTACCACTCAATTCACAATCGATCCCCTCCAACAGCTGAAAAACACCCTCCATAACGCTCAGGTCTGCCAAGACATTAAACATGATTCCTCAGATAAGCCAAATCCCTTCGCCATAGGCAACACTGTCATGGTAGCCAAACTTCCTGTTATAAATAAATTAGGTCCTCGATATGTGGGTCCATATACATTATCTCACATCCGAAACCCCTATCAAACATCCATTAACTACCACAAAGAGACCAGAACATATAGAAATAGATTCGTGAGAATTTATAAACCAGGGGAGGTGTGGTGGAGTGGTCTTGCCACTGGCCTGGTAATCCAAAGGTCCCGGGTTCAAATCCCGATGTATCAATGGGAAGATATTTTTGGGATGGAATTTGTGCTGTACCTAGTATCAGTGCATTACCACAAGCCCACCGAAACGTCAATAAAATACCCTCATTGTTCCCTGATTAAATAGCACTGTATGAATATTCCCATATTCAAAATATGCTATAGGGGTGCAATGCCCGGTGAGTTATCTGCTCAACAGGTGGCGTTGTGTGTGTGTAAGTGTGAGAGTCCGAGTGTAGGGGGTGAGACAGTGAAGCACGGGAACGAGGTGGCTTCAGAGATGGGGTCGTTTCGGGCCATGAGTGAGCACCGTGCCTCATGTGAAGGCAAAATGGCAGGTGCTCGTTGTACTCTACGTGCTTCACATGTCTCACTCCCTAGACTGGAACAAGACCTCACGGGCTTCACTGTTCATTGTAAAGCGGTGAATGTTAAGGCTCTCAGCCTATGCCCGAGAGGAAGTAAGTTGGAATATAGAAAAAGAAAAAAAAAAAAAAAAAATCGACAAATCAAATGACCCTCAACCTAGCTTCACAGAGGACACAAACAATGCTACAACTCCTGCTACACGCCGACAACGGAAAAAAGCTAAGTTCATTGTCGGTGATTCAATGGTTAGGTACCTTGACGGGGCTACTAACACTCATGTTAAGGTAGGTTCACACATAGGCGAGTCGGAGCGCGAGGCCAACGCGAGTCACACTCGCCGCAAGTCGCCGTTGATGGAGCCTGAACCCAACGCGAGTGGCAGCTGATGCGAGTAAACACGCATAGAACACAATTTTAACACGAGTTTACACGAGTTTACATGAGTTTACGCGAGTTTACGAGAGTGTTGGCGAGTTTAACACGACCCCAACACGCACCACCAAAATTTGAAAAATAACGGTCAAATTCCAGGGTACGAATAGTGCGAGTCTACAGGAGTCTACATGAGTGTCACAGGAGTTTACATGAGTTTACACGTGTTTACACGAGATTAACGCTAGTCTACAGGAAGTTAACAGGAGTGTATATTCTATTTAATTTATATCTTGTATTTATTTATATTTCATGTTGGATATCAATCTGTATATTATTATTTGTCATCATATAATTATCCTATGCATATTCCACATCATTATTATTATGTATGGGTAGGAGGGTGGTGGGAAGGTGGTTAGGGGGAATGGTGTGGGGAAGGTAGAAGCGTAATTGACTCATGTTACAAATATGAAGCCGATTGGTAAGGTAGTTTCGCAACCACGGATTTTCCTTTTTTTCCTTATCTTCGTACGGATACGCTGGAAGTGGGTGCTGGGAGGCGGTTGGGGGTGTGGTGGGGGGAAGGCAGAAGGCTAAGGGACTTGTCACACAAATATGGAACCGATTGGTGCAGTCGTTTCGCCGCCACAGATTTTCCTTTTTTTTTCCTTCTGACGGGACCGACAGTCAGGGAGTGTGTGGGAGGAGGAATTTGGGATTTTTTTTGTGGGTAGCCAAAAGGGTAAGGTACATGTGGTAAAAATATGAAAGCCATAGGTGCAGTAGTTTCGCTGCTACGATTTTTGTTGATAATATAAACAGACTCTTGTGACACTCATGTAGACTCGTGTGACACTCATGTAGACTCGCGTGACACTCATGTAGACTCGCGATCATTAAATTTCTAAATAGTACAACGTGACTGTCACGCGAGTCTACATGAGTGTCACAAGAGTCTACAGGAGTTTACGCGAGTCTACGCGAGTTTACGGGAGTCTACGCGACTCTATGCGAGTTGGCGTCCTACTCCCACTTGACTCTCCAATTTTTGTGTCTGTACACAAATTTTGGCCGCGTTCGCGAGTCTACGCGGTCCACCGCGAGTCCACGGGAGTCTGTGCGAGTGTCGGCGAATTTGGGATAATCATTGGCGAGTGCAAAAATTTCATCACTCGCGTTGGAGTTGCGCTCTGACTCGCCAATGTGTGAACCTTGCTTTAGTAAAGTTGTCTGCCTACCTGGAGCCGGAGTCGGGAGGGTGGCAGAGAAGATGGATGGTGTCCTAGAAGTGGGTGGGGAGGACCCCATCATCTTCATCAACGCGGGATCCAATGACATATGGAGATGCAGGACTGAGGAGTTGCTGACCAAGTACCAGGAAATGCTGGAGAGGATCAAGGAGAAGGGTGGATTTCCTGTGGTACACAGTATCCTGCCAAGAAGAGGGGTACGGAAGGAATGGTCCTCCAGGGCTATTGGTGTAAATTGCCGGCTGGAGAAGTATTGCAAGGCAAAGTCAATACCATTCCTAGATAACTGGACCCACTTCTATGGTAAGGATGAACTGTATGCCCAGGATGGAGTACATCTTTCTCGACTAGGAGTTTCGACCTTGGCCAGCTCACTGGACAAGATTGTTGCGGGGTTTCGTTAAAAAAACCTGGGTGTGTAAGTAAAATACTGTCTCCATATGGAGCAGGTACTTCATGTGACAAACCAGTGAGTAAAATAGAAATAATCAGTCAAGATAGTGCAAATATAGTGATGAGTAATAGTAGTATCGATAACACTACACATGTAACTGATAGTAAAAATTAGATTACTGATAGAGCAGAATTTCCGTCTAGAGCTAGTAGTTCAAAAGGAAATAATAAGTTAGCTAAAAACAATAGAAAATTAGTTGCAAATAAAAGTAATAGGTTGAGGGTATATTATACAAATTGTAGGAGTTTATGTAACAAAATGAACGAACTTAGAGCACTCGTTAGCACAGAAAATATAGACATAATAGCGCTAACTGAAACGTGGATTAATACAGAATCTAGGCATTTTTTAGCAGAATTTGATATTCCAGGATATAGTTTGTTTAAATATGACCGAACAAGTAGGAGGGGCGGGGGTATAGCAGTGTTTGTCAGGAGTACATTAAAAAGCTGTATTAAATCAGGTATTAGACTAAATAATGATAATGAAAGTGTTTGGGTAGAGGTTAACGAAGGTAGTGAGACCATAGTTTATTGGAGTTATATATAGACCGCCTAATATGAGTAGAAATGGCGGAACATCGTTATGGGAGGAAATTAAAATAGCATCAAGGTTTAGCAATGTGTGCATTATGGGGATTTTAATTTTCCGAACATTGATTGGCAGCACCAAATAGGCGACTCCGATTCAGTAGAGTTTATTGAGGTAATACAAGATAGTTTTTTATTTCAATTCATAGATACGCCGACTAGAGGTATTAATATTCTTGATTTAGTTTTCAGTAACAATGAACATATGATAAATAATGTAGAGATTGGTGACCACCTAGGAAATAGCGATCATAAATCTATTTATTTTAATATACAATGGACAGGGAATGCTAAAGAGAATTCGACACTTATCCCAGATTTCAGAAAAGCCGATTATGGTGGGATAAGAAGAGACTTAAGGGTGGACCCTATTGTTAAGCAATTAAGTCAGGATATGCCAGAGTTAAACTTGCCACCTACATATAACCAGTTTATTGCTTCACTCCACAATGCTCAAAATAAATATATCCCTAAAAGAAAATTTAGATCGCCGCAGAACCAACCAAAATGGATGACTAATAAGCTAATAGATCTTATAGGAAAAAAGAAAGGAATATATAGAAAAATAAAGAAAGGCGAAAATCATCTACATATATACAATCAGACTCTATCAAGACAGGTCAAAAAGGAAATCAGGAAAGCAAAACGAAATTATGAAATAAGGATAGCCAGTGACTCAAAAAATAACCCTAAAGCTTTTTACCAACTATATAAATCTAAAGTTAGAGATGTAATAGGCCCCCTAAAAACTTCAATAGGAGAAATAACAGAAAATGATTTAGAAATGTGCAGTACATTAAATAGTCAGTTTCTTTCCGTTTTCACTAATGAAAATTTGGCACAGATTCCAGAAGTCAATATGGTATATAGTGATAGTATAGAAAATATGTTAAGTACAGTTAGTATAAGTAGAAATGATGTGCTTAAGGAAATTGACAGACTGAAACCTCAAAAATCGCCTGGTCCTGACGAGGTATATGCTAGAGTATTAAAAGAATGCAGAGTTGAGTTAAGTAGCCCATTAGCATTTTTATTTAACAAGTCTTTAGAAACAGGTTTAGTTCCAGAAGCTTGGAAGCTTGCAAATGTAGTTCCGATCTTCAAAAAAGGTGATAAATCGATAGCATCCAATTACCGTCCCATTAGTCTCACATCAATCATAGGAAAGTTGCTAGAGTCTATTATTGCTAGGAAAATTAGAAGCCACTTAGACAAATTTAACTTAATAAATTCTTCTCAGCATGGATTCACTCAGGGACGTTCTTGCCTTACTAATTTGCTTAGCTTTTTCTCAGAGGTATATGAAGCAGTAGATAGTGACAAGTCATATGATATTATTTATTTAGATTTCAGTAAAGCTTTCGACAGAGTCCCTCATGAGAGATTGATGAGAAAGGTTGAGGCACATGGAATAGGAGGATCGTTGTTGGGATGGATTAGGTCATGGCTAATTGGTAGGAAACAGAGAGTCAGCATAAATGGTACCAAGTCAGAGTGGGGAGCAGTCAAAAGTGGTGTCCCCCAGGGATCGGTATTAGGTCCCCTGTTGTTTCTTATATACATAAATGACCTAGATTTAGGTATAACTAGTAGGATAAGTAAATTCGCAGACGATACTAAAATGGGGAGATCAATTGATTCAGATAGCGATATAGAGTGCCTCCAAAGGGATCTAGATACCTTACATGAATGGTCAGTAAATTGGCAGATGAAGTTTAACATTGACAAATGCAAGGTATTAAAGATAGGGAAGATGCATACAAATGTTAAATATAAACTAGCTAATTTAGAATTAGAAAATTCAGACTGTGAGAAAGATCTAGGTGTGTTTGTTAGCAATGATTTGAAGCCTAGAAAACAGTGTATAAGCGTTCGTAATAAGGCAAACAGGATTCTCGGGTTCATCTCTAGGAGTGTGAGTAACAGAACTGCTGATGTTATCTTAAAACTTTACTTGTCATTAGTGAGACTCCATATGGATTATGCTGTCCAATTTTGGTGTCCTTATTACAGAATGGACATAGATTCATTGGAGAGAGTACAGCGTAGAATGACAAAAATGATCCATAATATTAGAAATCTTTCGTATGAAGAAAGGTTGAAGAAATTAGGTTTACATTCGTTAGAGAGACGCAGAGTTAGAGGGGATATGATAGAGGTGTTCAAGTGGGTTAGTGGGATTAACAAAGGGGACATGACAAATGTACTAAAGCTCAGTGATAGCGAAAGAACTCGTACCAATGGTTTCAAATTAGATAAATTTCGTTTCAGAAAAGATATAGGCAAATATTGGTTTGGTAACAGAGTTGTAGATGGGTGGAATGGACTACCAAGTGCTATAGTGGGGTCTAAAACGGTAGGGAGCTTTAAGATAAAATTGGATAAGCATATGGACGAGAAGGGTTGGGTGTGAAGGGGGATCAGCCGGGTTGGGCCAATCAGCACTCTGCATACCCCCATAATCCTGCGTTAATCTCTAACCGTTTTGGTAAGATGATCCTCAGGGTATTAGAGTGTTGAGCCTATAATTGGGCTTTGTAATTGAACTGGGGTTGTGTGGGACAGGGATCTGCCTTGCTTAGGCCAATCGGCTTTCTGCAGACTCCCATTTTCTTATGTTCTTATGTTCTAATGTTCCAAACCCACCTTCTCCTAATTCCCCTGATTCCCATCCAACTCAAGTACCAACTCAAAAAATTTCATGCCCCACCTTAAATCAGCCACCACCACCTTCAACCAAGTCAACCAACACTAAACAGAAGTAATTCCTTCAGCACACGCCGAGAACACCCAACCCTTTACGGCTCTCGCCAGGTGCCACCCCCCCCCCCCCCTACCAATTCTGACACATCCACAAACAAAAATGTCTTACCCTTACCTGCCCGCTATACCTTACGACCACGAGTACAGCGTAAACCTTCAGTAACCACCAAATGCTGAACGGTACATAACAGAAAACCATTGCTAAAACAGACAAAGACCTCCGCTGCTCACCCTATTCCTACTAACCTCAAGCAACCTCATCACCGACGCTTCTCCACATCCTCTACCTCTCCACCCACCTCACCACCACCAAAAATACAACGCCTGTATACCTCTTTTTCCACCTCCCCCCCCCAAATCCCCTTCCAGTTCCAACACTTCCAACTCAAATTCCTCATCGCCCACTTCCTCGACTTCCGAAATGTTACCACGACCTATCTCTCAGAACACTTCTGTAAAAAAACCTATTAGCACAGTAAAACCACAAACCCTTTTCCGATCACCAGGAAAGTCATTTATTCCTAAACCTGACTCTTCAGGCACTTCAAACCTCTTATCAAAACCTAAACTATCAATCTCATCCGACACACATACCGCCCTTACTCTTTCAACTCGTCTTGCACCACCCAATCTCTCCCCTTTTCCCTCAACTGTGTCACCAAAATCTCAGCCCCCATCATGCAGACAAACACCAACCAGACAAAGTCGTAATCTCACCAAAACTCTCTCAACTCCACCAAACACCCCCAACCCAAAACCCCCACAATACAAGCCTTCCTCTTCGTCAGAATCTAGCCCAGAACCGCCTATCAGAACAAATTTTCGCACTAAATCGGGTCGATTAGTCAAAAGACCAGAGCGATTCACACCTATCTTGGATTCAACACATAAACCACAAGATGACATGTCTAAATCTATAAAAACAATCCACACAACACACACCAACAATGCTAATACACTACGAATAGCTTGCCTAACAAACACAAATTTCTCACATTCTCCACACTATCTTTCCCAGTTCACAGAATCCTTAACCCCTAGTACTTTCGTGTCCGCAGCTAGCTATAACCCTCAGTAGGTCGGAGGGCAGAACACCACTTGCTTGACCGCCACCACCACGACCACATCCACCTCTAGTAAACCTCCTCCGAGACAAGCCGCCATTATGTCGTCCACGCCCTTCATTAAAGGAATAAAAATCTCAGCTGGACCAGACCAATTTGTCAGGATTCGCAACATCCATGAAGCCATCACTGCATCTCTAATTAACAACACCGCCACCTCTCTGCAAGTCACCATCGACACCAGGAAAACACCTGACCAACGTTCCCAACACTGGTGGGAATTTATCCATTCCCTACAACTAACAAGCCGCCAGGGAACTCTACTTACCTTCGCCCTTGAGGCACGAGGACGTGCCTATGATGAAGGGGAGGGAAGTAAAATACAGAGAAAAAGGAAAACGAGTAGAGGAGGAGAGGAAGAAAAACAAACAGAACGAAAACAGGAAGAGGAAAAAGAGACTAAGGAAGAAAGGAACGAAGACCGACAACACGACCCCGCCCAGGACAGGAATGTCAAGGTCCCTCACCCCGGCCGCGACCCTCAGGAACAGCCGACTAGCTACCGTGAGAGAGACTTGCCCTATCACCCCAGGGAAAAGACAATTTGCCTGGGGGTACCATCAACCGTGACAAGGAAATTCGTATTTTCTCAACCCTTCTAAACAGTATAAAAAACATGTATATGTATAATATGAAGGAAAACAATAAACATTTAAAAAAACATTATATAAAGAGTGTGTATTAATATTAAGTATAACATGTCGCAAGACAGATTCACTATGTAACAAGAAAGTGAACAGAATATAAGCATGTTGAAGGACTTCGTCAAGATACGAGAGTTCTAAAATCATCTCGCCGAGATGCTTCTATCTTTTAAAGAAATAATAAACACCTATGTACACGCTTTCCTTAATATTACAATTTCTCTATTTTAATTTCAAACAAATCACATATGCTTCCTTCCTAGCTTGGGCCAACGAACTTTTGCCCCTTCAGATAGCGAAGTGACCATCAGAAATACCAACCAAAAGGTCACCAGCTACAACCCCTATTAACACTATAGAATTGTCCTTACATATTGTTTTCCATATAAGAGATATCAGTCTTATTTGTGTTAACTAACTCTAGCATGATTAGAGATTGTGATTCCCCATATTAATCGCTGTAGGCCTTGTCTGCAACCCTATAACTTGCTAATCACGAGAGAAGCTAGACGCGTGACCCGGTAGAAACGCACTATTGCTAATTCAGCCTCCAACCTTGCGAGTCTTACAAACTATTGTAAACATGTTTTGTTGTATATTTTAAGCTAGAAACTATCCAGGTTCACTCTACTAAGTCAACCTAACATTGTCAGATACTCTAAAGACTAATATGAAGGCTACAGGCCTTGTCTAAAGCCCAGTATGAAAACTAAGCGCGCGAGGCTAGGAGACACACGCGACCTTCCAGTGACCCCCAAGAATGACAACCTAACCCTCTTGCCGACCAGACTGTATTCTTATATGAAATTTATGTTCTCTATATCCAACACCTAAAATAATGATTAGTAATAACTCCAGAAATAAAATCTAACCTTCTCATATACCTCTCTCCAACATTAACACTGCCAAACTCCTATACAAATAAATATTACATTCACGATGTGGGGCACCCTCAAGTACAATAACCCCTTCCCACCTTAAACTCTCACGATCAGAGATCAACTAAAAACCAACCCAGAAACTCTGTGTTAAAGCTCTAATATCATCATTCCCTTTGAGTTCTCACAATAACTTAGACAGACAAGTAAAACTTTGATTTACCTAACATCTGTCCATTATAATATTTTTAATGACTCTTCAAGGATAGTAGAGTATTCTCATACAATAATTAAGATTTACCTCCCCTAGGACAAGAAGGACTTCTTGTCTTAATAAGCATTGCAAACACAAGTCCTTACTATCCTTGGACAGAGAATGGTTACCCTCCAGTACTGGTACACATTAGGCCAGGGAAGTTTGAAGGAAATTAAGTGAATCTAAGCTTTCTCAAGATCGGCACCCCGCTCTGGAGAAATATTATTTTGACCCTTCATGAACAGTTTTTGATAACGGCACCCCGAAGTCCTTATACTGTCTGTGAATATAAGAACCCTATTCTAGGATCTTTGTTATTTGTGGCAACCCAATCATTTAACATAGAGACCTCTAATAGTTTTGTATCTTAAGTATGAAAATCATAAGTGTGTATGCAACCCTCCACTTATATTTGTATATCTTTAATACAACAACAGTGACCTATATATATGTAACTTTATTATTTCTGGCACCCCATGGATTATTATAATTACTTTCATTAGGTTATATATCTTTATAGTTAAACGTTGAAAGACACAGGCACCCCTACCTTTCAACATTTTGCTATTTGGAAATTATACTAACATTACTCACAGAGATCTAAGGTAGAAAGATCTTCTGTGTTAGAAGGGTTTAGCGAGACACCCTCAGGGGAGCTCTGCATATTATATAAATCCTAGGCGCAAATTGTCTGTGACACCCCACCAGGATTTGCGACTAAAAGGTTTACACCGCCCTGAGTTCTTTGAACCTCTTATAACGGTTAGGACAGTCAAGGAGAGCAGTACCTCTACTCTTCTTGCGTTAGTCCGATAATGTGTTAATCCGGCAACCCTGAGACACAATATTTAAAACCTTATTTCAAGAGTACCTGAACAGAACTTCATCACCGGTTAATGTAAAGGTCAGGATAGTCGAGTATTTGTTTAAAGGTGGGGGCTCATGGGTTGAGGTAAACATGGAAAAATGATTGCCAACTTTTTTTTTTTTTTTTTTTTTTTAAGAAACAATGAATGGAGGAAGGAAAAACACAGATAAAACAAAAAGGTCCATGTGCCTAAAGGCATCCTCCATTCATAAAATGTTTGTAACAACTGGATTTAAACATTTGTAAATTGTAAGTTTGTGGAAAGCAATTCGAGGGAAGTGAATTCCAAAGAGTAGTAGCTCTGGGGATAAATTAATTCTGATAAGCAGAAGTTCTGCATTGTGGAGGAGAAAGTGTAAATTCATGGGCGCTCTCAGCTGCCCTAGTTCTCCGGGTAAGATGTGGAGAGGCGTCACAATTGAAGCAAGTTCCTCGGAACAATTGCTGTGTAAATATCTGTAGAATAATGCAAGGGATGCAACGTTTCTTCGTATGGATAATGTAGGAAGGTCCTGTGTGATTGCAGGGTTATTGATTAATCTAATAACTTTATTTTGAATTTTGTCCAACTGCCTCAATGCAACCACTCCACTTCCACCCCACAGAGGTGAACAGTAATCCATCTGAGAACGCACATGACTTCTATATATTACGGCCAACTACTCGTCAGTGAAGAATTCTCGAACTCTGTACAGGAGTCCCAGTTTTGTAGAGGCATTCTTAGCAATGCTTCTAACATAATGTGTCCAGCTCAAGTTAGTAGTTAATGTTACACCAAGAATGTCAATACTAGGGGAAGTGGGAATATTTACATCATTAACAAATATATGGGAGTCAGTGAGATTCTGTCGGTTAGAAAATTGAATGTACTTGGTTTTCTGTGCATTAAAGGAAACTAGATTATTTTGTCCCCATCCATTAATTCTAGAAAGGTCCTGGTTCAGAGAAATTGCAGTGTTTATTTTTGAATTTATAAGATCGGGTTGGGTGAAAGAATTGGTAAATGTGAAGGAACTGTGGAGTGTTGAGTCATCTGCGTAGGAATGTATTGGATTATGAGTGGTAGATATGAGATCATTGATATGAATGAGGAACAGAATTGGGGCCAAAACTGATCCCTGGGGAACACCAGCATTTATTGAGTGAAATTGAGAATAAAGGCCATCTACCATTACACATATTTTTCTGTTATGAAGATAAGAAGAAATTAGTGGAACTAATGATTCAAGGCCGTAGTGTGACATCTTCGACAATAAGGATTGATGCCAGACTGTATCAAATGCCTTTGATATATCTAGTGCTATTGTATGTGTTTCACCATGTTGGTCTGTAGATTTGATTTGATGCGTAAGAAGGCAAAATCCTGCATATAATTTTCTTGTAAAATACAATGTCACTGAAATAATTATTAACAATGCTATAAAGGATTTTGCGGATCGTCTATACCGGGCCTGTGACGTCATAGTGACGTCACACCAGTATCCTTAGCCTGGACTGGATGGTGGACTTATACTCTTGTGACGTCACAGGCCCGGTATAGACGATCCACAAAATCCTTTATACCAATGTTAATAATTATTTCAGTGCCATTGCATTTTGCAAGATAATTATGTACAGCTTGTCGATTATCATTCCATGTTTACCTCAACCCATTAGCCCCCACCTTTAAAGCTATATGCTTAGAATACTCGTGTTAGTCCGATATGGTGCCCAACTGTTTCATTACTAGTTACGGAGCCATATTCAAGACCCCACACCCATTAACCCAACTGTAACTAAACTTCACACGACCGGCCAACCTGGACGGCCCACGGAGCATCAGAAGAAATCCTCAACTAAGTGTATATCTCTTCCAAGAAAAGAAATAATATAGAAACTACTAAAATTCAGTATCAGTGACGAGATACAACCAAAGTTATAGTTCAAAGTGACACAAATAACCAGAGTTCTTAATACCTCGAAATACGTGAAAAGTTCGTAAAAGTATTCCACTCAGTTAATCTATAGAAAAAGATTAATATTAAAATGCACTAGAAATACCCATCTTTAGCACGAATTTCTAACTCAATAAATAACAAATATACCAAAATAAGACGGATTTTAAGCATCAATCAACTCTGCCATATTTCCGCCAAGTGAAAAATAAACAGAGTCCGTCAAACCTAAACTTTGAGTTAAAGAAACCAAGTGTTATAGTAATCCAGTAACTAGAACAATATTAATCATCTACGTGTTAAGGGATAAACACATCTTGAATACTTATATTACGAAACGAGTGAATGTATACCAAATAAGAGGATTTTCACCCCTTCAGGAACTCTGAAAATAATCTCAGTCAGTGCAGTAATATTTTTAGAGTTCACAAACTTGAACTCAAACTGAATAAGTTCATCAGTACCTAAACTTCCATATTTCGTGCCAAGAAATATAGGAACTTGTATCACATCGTCCTCAGAACAGAATTTAAGTCAAGATATATCGTGAAAATAAATAGAACCTGATTTTAGTAACTTTATTATAGACTTTCGAGAAGAGAATAGTGCGTGTGATTCTCTAGAAGAAGATTACATTTCTAAGTTGAATTAAATATACCTGATCTCCATCTAGATCCGCAATCGTGCTGGGATAAATTAAATAGAGTTGTACCACTTATCTTTTCCATAATTAGTGTTTGTGATTATATCTGTTGTAACTAGTGATTAAGTGAATAAAGCTGCACTACAAATTATATTTCGATTTTATACATAATCCTCTATTGTGTTATTTATATGTACTTGCATGAACTCGGATATCCCAGTCTCGAAAGAACTCACCTTAACTAATCGTTAAACCTGAATAAAATCAGGGCATAACAGCCTGAATATATTAAAAGCCGAACTAGTGATCAGCTTGCAAAACAACACGAGACAGCTACTGGATTTGTGAATAGTCTCTGCTGGATCGCGGTCGGGGTTGGGCGTCCGTGGGAGATTGTCTGCCGAGTTGGTGGTTGCCTCTCCCCCCGGCTTCATCCCCATCCACCATGCTACCCTGCTCTGCCTTCATCATCCTCTGATCATCCGCCTCGGCTGACTACACTCTGCGCCTTCTTGCATGCTTGCTGTTCGCTGGTTGCCGGCGCTTCCCTGAACCTGTGACACGTGGTTCTGCCCGATAGAGGGACGCGGCATCCACGGTGGTTGGCTCTGGTGCCAGCAAATCCCCGGTTTTCTTCGGAGTTCCCTAGTGGGCCCCGCTCTGTCTGTGTCGGGGCCGCCTTCAACTTCTGGGGTTGGTGTTGGCCCCTCCATCCTCACTTCTTCACTTCTCCATGTGTCTTCTTCCTGCCGGGTGCCATCGTTCATTGCTTCTTCTTCCCTTCCATCCTCAAGTCCTGGGAGTGTTGTTGCCCTTCTGCAGACCCTCCTGGATCCCTGACGTTTGAGCCTCCTTCCTGGGAGGCCGCTGCGGTTTTGACCAATCCCTGAGAATCTTTCCACCTGGGTAGGGTAACATAAGCTTCACTGCTTCACTACATTTAATCATCAAGAAGAAGAAGAAGAAGATTTGTGACTGACTAATCAGTGTTTTTTGTGATCTAAGTCAATAAGTAATCTTCCATTCTTCCACTGGCATTGCCTGAAAGCATTATTGTTTTGACATATGCAATATTGATTGATAATTTCAAATAAATCAGCTGATAAATAGTTATTTACCCTGGCTCCGTACACAAATCAACTCGTTCCCTGTATTTTCTCTGTCATAAAACGATTGATTCTTTAAATAACTTTAATAAGCAAGCCATAGCCAACCATATCATAGCCTACACTATTTTAAATTGGGATAGGCCTATGCTTATCCTCTTATTCCGACAGTAATAGTAAGAAATCATGAAAGAAAGGGTCAGTAATGTAATTTCCCTGAATACCGATTTTCGTATATATTCCACTCGTGTCTTTCGTAGGGAAATTGAAGAACCATATTCAATCTAGTTTGAGATAAGGTAGGATAGCTGTCCTCTCTGATGATATAAGGATCAATTTTATTTGTATTTGTTGCCTTTGTCCAGTGGAAGAATGAAATATGTATTAATCGAAAAACAGGATGAAATAATAAAGTATATTGAGTATGTTGTTGTATTTGTCCTTGATATGTATATACAGCTTAGGTCATATGGTTAGCGTGCATGATTGCATGGAATGCAATTTATGTAATACTTAAATGGCAGTTAATGCATCTATTTAATCAACTCTGCATAAGCAGAGTGGTATCGCCCCCCGTCTAGTGGTACAGTTTGCCGCACAAGTCCTGTGAAATCGTATTTTGGCAGCGTCAGACACACCTCCCCAACCCCCCTTCCTCATTCCACCTCCTACTGTGACGCCTACCAGCGTTGGCAGAATCGCCTCTCGTTAGCCACTAGCGCTCGCCAGGGCAGTGAAATGGGCTACAGTTACCAGAGAATGTTGTTCTTTCTTTCATAGTACTCGCATTGTTACAGATAGTCCAGTGGTGGTTTTTATTTTCGTCTGTGACAGCGGGAAGTATTTTATATCATTAGTATGTGATGTATCGGCCTGTGATTGGCCGACCATCGGGCCATTGTGGGATCCTGCGGTCCCGAGGAGCTACCCTCCTCAGAGCAGGCTAGGGGTGCACACGACTAACATCCTTTTTACAACTGTCCCCCATATCTCCACCATTCTGATACTGTCTCTCTCACTCAACTTCCATTCTTTCATTCCTCTAATCTTTTAACGTCACAGCACTCCCTTTGGGTTCTGTACACGATTTCATATCGGCCCATCGTATTGTGTGCGTCGCTCTCATATATATTTACATGTATTATAATAGGCTATAAGGGTTCTTAGTCGATGGAGGTTTGATGACTCTGTGTGTGTCTCCCTCAGTGTCCTTAATTTATGGAGGTTTGATGACTCTTTGTGTGTGTCTCCCTCATTATCATTAGTGCTCTGCTGGGTTATTTAATGCTAGACTGGGATAAGGCTTCTGTTGTCGTTGTCACCGATGTGTGTATGATTTGCTTATACCTACACGAATACGACGGTTTCTGTGGTAGCCTAGGTTGTCCTTTTGGTTGTGTCTTTTGCGAGTGCAGCATCGTGTTGTAAGAGGGCATTAGCCTACTACCTTATAAACCGTCCCGTTTAAGAGAGGTCAGGGCCCTTCCTCACCTCAGTGGAAGTCCAAGGGTGAAGTAGAGTGTTTTAAGTGTCATAACAAGGGGCATTTCGCACGTTCCTGCCCTAGTAACCAACCTACTGCAGTCGTATCTTTGGCCAGCAACATTCGGATGTCTCTGAGGTCTTCTGCATTTACCCGGGGTGATATGTCAGATGCGGGAGCACATCCAGTGAAGAGGTGTCTGGAAGGCTCGAAAACTGTCCGCGATGCTTTTTGCGACCATAGAGGGCATGGCTGCGTGATTTGGGCTGGTTGCAAGCATGGGTTGGAGTTGTTGCGTGATACAGGTTCATCCCAGACTCTGAGGAAAAACTTTACAGGCAAACCTATAAACGCGGCACGGGTGGTTGTGGTGCAGGGTATTAATGCTACAAAGTCATACCCGTTGGTTCGAGTAGAGCTGGAGGTTGAAGGTGTGACACAAGAGTTGGATGTCGGAATCGTGGAGAAACTGCCAGTAGAGGGCGTCGACCTTCTTCTCGGCAACGACTTTGCGGTGCCTACTTCTGAGGTTCCACCCTTAGTCGGTGCCGAGAGGGCGGCCGACGTGAGTAGGGAGGGGCAGGAGTTGGTCGAAAGGTGTCAACCACAGCAGAGGGCGTGTGTTGTCACCCGATATCGTGCATCTAAAGTGTCACAGCCTATTCCTCAGTCTCTAGACCAGCGGAGGAACGGTCGGAAGGAGAAAGCTAATGTTGGGAGTTTTGTGAGTTTTGCTCCAGCGGCTCTCCTTAGTGACTTAGTACTTGACCCAGAGGTGAACTCCGGAGTGGCCCCAGAACCTGTCACCCCTAGTGACATGATTGGGCGTGATGGCACTCCGCGACTTAGTAGTTCCCAGGTGGAGGAGAGTTGTGGGAACGGGGCTATCGAACACGAGGACGGGGAAACATGTCATGTGAACCTGTTGGAGGAGTTTGTGAGTCAACCACCTGAGCAGCCTACTGTCCCTGCGTTGGTCTGCAGCGGCCAAGGTGGAGAAGGAGAGGGGGGCAGTAGGGCACAGGTGGAGGAGAGTTGGGATTGTCATGCCTCGGCGGAGCAGTGGGCGGGGGACACGAGTCTGGTCGCTGTGGAAGCGCTAGAGCACCTGCCTGACCAGCAGTGTGCAGCGCTCCAGCACCAACTCGGTTCATACCCCACTAGTCGTGCCGGGCACCCGAGCCTCACAACTCATGCGGTGCACGATGTTCCACTGGCAGGTCACTTGAATGTTAGGAGACCGTTGACCTCGTTGTTTCGGTGGTTCAAGGTGGGCGACTAGGCTTTGGCATGGTTGTCAGGTCAGGGTCGACCCCTGGCTGCCAAGGGTGGTGGTCAGAAGGAGGACATTGAGTAGATTGGTGAGGTTGGCTGTGGAGTGGATGTGCCCGGTCGTCGCATAGCCTCCCAATGCTGCTCTAGTCGAATGCAACAGCCGTACCATAGACCGACTGTATCTGGCCATGTCTCTAAAGGCGATGATGCTGCGCAGGCAGATATAGTCACAAGGAATGCGGGGGTGCGCATGTACGGTATCGGCGGGGAAGCCTTAGCAATTATGAACTATGGGAGTGACTGCACAGGTGGTACTGATTGTCTCTCTCATGACCTGGCTGTTCTAGGGACGAAGGTGGAGAAGGAGGGAGACTATAGTTTAGAAGCTGCGGTCTCGGCTGGGTTGTGGGAGGGTACTAGGCATGTTGTTCTTCGAGATAAGTTGCAACCTCTTGTTCCTAAGCGACAAGAGGAGTTGTTTACTAGGCTGTGGCAGTACATCCACATGTTTGTTGCTTCTCCAGGCCTGATGTACGGGGTAGAATCCGACATGGAGGCTGGAAACAGTGCAAGGCTCAAGTTAGTTCCCTACCGTATAAATCCTGCTCAACAGCCTGTCGTGAAAACAGAGCTAGATGACATTTGGAAAAAGGGTCTGAGGGATAAAGGATATCGTGAGTGGTCGTTGCCAGTGAGTTTGCAACCTGAGTTGAGTGGCAAGATCCGTGGGTATGGTGATTGCAAGAGTGTGGAAGCATTATCCCTGACAGACGCCTATCCACTATCTAGAGTTGACGACACCATAGACCGCATCGGGGCTGCCTCGCTCGTCACGAAGGTAGAACTAGTGAAAGGTTATTGGCAGGCCCCGTTGCCGGAAAGAGCGAAGAGAAGTGCCAGTCTTGTGATGAACTGGGCAGTTTATCAGTGTCAGGTGTTGTTTTGCTGCCGGAACACAAGTTAGATGTGTGGCATGCTAAGGGCACTGATAATGTTTTGGTTGATTGTTTGTCACGGGAGGATTTGTTTGCCAGAGAACCCTCGCCGTTCAGTCAGTGTGTGTTGAGAGTGGAGAAAAATCAGGCTTGCCCCTGTAGAGCAGCCGTCAAAAACAACATTAAAATTAAATAACAAAATCACATAAAAACTCTTTCTTTTTTATAATTAATTGTAAGTTGCCAATGTTATAGCTAAAGTCCTAAGTTGAACCTGTCTTTCACTTAGTAGGCTGGGCTCTGTGAAGCTCGCTCATGGAGCATAGCAGGCTAAAATTATACTATTATGTTTGGGAGGGGTTATTAGATTTTCTTTATGCTAAAATGTTGTTTAATTTAAGATTGAGCTTTGCATTTCATTTCTGGTGGAGTGGCTAGTTGTGGCGGGTCTTGTCGGCATTCTGCCTTGTCAGATATGGTGCTCGCCTAATGTTGAGCATCCCATATCTTGGGCGGGGTGTGACGCCTACCAGCGTTGGCAGAATCGCCTCTCGTTAGCCACTAGCGCTCGCCAGGGCAGTGAAATGGGCTACAGTTATCAGAGAATGTTGTTCTTTCTTTCATAGTACTCGCATTGTTACAGATAGTCCAGTGGTGGTCTTTATTTTCGTCTGTGACAGCGGAAAGTATTTTATATCATTAGTAGAATATAAGATGCATTGTGGAGGGAGAGAGAGAGAGGCGAGTGCGTGGTGGTAATATGTGCGTGCGTATGTCTGTGCTACCTCGCTCGGAGGAGTTGCCCGCCCGCGCGGGCTTTATCTCGTCTTTGATTGGCTGGAGGTTCTTGGCGCGTCCTAGGGGCCTGCTGCCTTGTGACGTATCGGCCTGTGATTGGCCGACCATCGTGCCTTTGTGGGATCCTGCGGTCCCGAGGAGCTACCCTCCTCAGAGCAGGCTAGGGGTGCACACGACGAACATCCTTTTTACAACTGTCCCCCATATCTCCACCATTCTGATACTGTCTCTCTCACTCAACTTCCTTTCTTTCATTCCTCTAATCTTTTAACGTCACAGCACTCCCTTTGGGTTCTGTACACGATTTCATATCGGCCCATCGTATTGTGTGCGTCGCTCTCATATATATTTGCATGTATTAGAATAGGCTATAAGGGTTCTTAGTCTATGGAGGTTTGATGACTCTGTGTGTGTCTCCCTCAGTGTCCTTAGTTTATGGAGGTTTGATGACTCTTTGTGTGTGTCTCCCTCATTATCATTAGTGCTCTGCTAGGTTATTTAATGCTAGACTGGGATAAGGCTTCTGTTGTCGTTGTCACCGATGTGTGTATGGTTTGCTTATACCTACACTACTTCGACGGTTTCTGTGGTAGCCTAGGTTGTCCTTTTGGTTGTGTCTTTTGCGAGTGCAGCATCGTGTTGTAAGAGGGCATTAGCCTACTACTTATAACACAGTGCTGCCTCTTTGCTTGACTTTAGAGGGATCGCCAGGGTAGAACCAGATAATTGAGATCTGGATCTACCAAGAGAGCATCCCCGTCATTAACGTAACTTTAATCATACCACCTTAAGGCCAATGCTAGGCTATGAGCCTGTCTAGCTCAGCCACAGTTTCCTAACCTTGATATCCCAGCTAGACTTTATTCGCCGAGCAGACACTAGTTAGGACATAAGCTCTTTTTTGTTATGTACGCATTATCATTCACAGCATTTATTAGTCTAGGTTGTTGTTGAGTTGCACAACCAAAGCAGACTGTTTCGTTGATGAGGAAGTACTTTTTTTAGTGTCGAGCATTACTGCCGTTGCGCATTTATAGTATTCCCGTGTCAGTTAACATTATATATGTCCTATCTTTTAGTGTATTCAGTCTACACGTGTGGTGTCCTGCCTCCTGCCTTTATATAATTTAAGATACGAGCATCTTATGAGCATCAGACTTTCTTCAGAAGTTTCCAGGTCTATGCTGTAGGACTATACTTCACTTTCTTTCAGATAGGAGTGAAGAGTTTATTGTTGTTTAGAGTAACTATATTGAAGCATCTTTTTATTGTATTAAATCTTGCAGTGATTTAATTGATCTTTCCATAGCTTCCCTTTTATGCATTTTAACGTAACTTGCATCTTGTTTGTTATCAGTCTATACCAGTGTGGGTTAGCCTGAAGTAGAGTACATTTATGCCCAGTTAAGGATACCCCGTTATCGCAGATTAACTCTGGAGGGTATAGGTGTTTTTGTTCGCCGGCATATAAGTTCGAGGGTTTGGATCTAGCGTACCGTACCGTTGTTGCATAGTGCCCTATTACTAGTCCAATCATCAAGTGCCCTTGTTTTATTCGTAGCCCCGGTCGTAACACTACCTTCCACCACACCTTTCCTCCCTCCCTTCCACTGTCCAGCTCATAATATATCACGGTTATGAAGTAGGTGTGCAGTGAATCACTTAAACCACTTACTTTCACTTCATTATATTGATAACCTAGCCGTAAATTAATATACCATTTCGCTAACGTTGTTCCATGTTATATGATAAATACAGTTCAAAGGGCGTTGTCCAATGTAATTTGTCCTTAGTGCGTGAAAGAGAGAGATAGAGAGTTACACAGCGTTACACAGCTACTCAGACCACACAGACCTTGCAGTGCCAACTACAGTAGGTGGTCCGGCCTTAATACTACTAGCCAAGGACAGCTTATAGTGGAAGAATAGGACAGTAAAGTAAAAGGCTATCTCCTCACCCTCCGGCTAAAAAGCCATACCAGAAAATAGGATTAATTGTAACCTTATGGGTCAGAAATAGAGTATAGAAAGAAATTATTTTAAAAGGGAAATTACACATGCCTACTGATTAATTCATATTTATCCAATCTCCATCAGATGATCGTCCAGTCTTTTCTTAAACGTATCAATTGAATTACTGTCGACCACCTCCCTTGATAAAGCATTCCACTCTTTGGCCACACTGTATGTGAAGACATGTTGTGTCACATCTAAGGATGCCTTTTTCTAATTAATTTAATTCCATTACCTCGGGTTGCAGCAATGTTATTAATTCTTGAACAGTGCACTGATATTTACTCTGTCAAATCCTTTAAGTATCTTAACACACTCGATAAATTGGCCTCGCAACCTCCTTTTCTTTAGCGAGACTTTTTTTTTATGTTTTAATCTTTCATAATATGGCTTGTATTTCAAAGAGGGAATTAGGTTAGTTGCTCTACGCTGCACAAATTCGATTTTTTTAATGTCTTTCTTGAGATACAGGGACCCGAACTGAACGCCATATTCAAGATGGGGTCTAACAAAGAGAGAGAGAGAATGTCCTGAAATTTGTCTTCATATATTCGCTTTTGTATTTTTTTATCTATACCCGGTTATGTGTGTGTATTTGTTTGTGAATATTTAGTTGTCAGAGTCTGTCTTTCAGTATAGTATTCAGTATTCAACATATTTTAGAATTACCTACTTGATTTTGTCATTCCTCTCTTATAGTAACTAATACGGCATTATTATTCGGGATTATACAGTCATGACCCAATACATTTATATTGACAAAATGTGCAGTGCCATGAGTTATACAGCCTATCTTATCACATCATCACCACTCTTATTATTGTAAGCATTACTACCGGTAGTTGTTCTGCTCCTCTATTGATACAATAAAACTCGATAATTTCTATACTTCTTGCTGGTTATGATTCTGACATCGCGTATTTAGTGCTCATCCATTTCTCCAAAAAAAATCATAATTGGAAATAAGGTTGGAAGAACAATATAAATATTCACGCATACATATACTATATAATATCCCGATTCACAATTTAATTGGGAATACTTAAGGTCTATCTATCTATTGCCAGACATCATAGATGTTGAATTACGATCATATCTCCCTCTCCCATTCTGAGTTGTCTGAAATATGTCATGCTTAACTTAGCCATGCATTGTTTTATGAAATATGAATACAGTTTATAACTCACCAGAACTGTGTTAACCCTTTCTGTACCAGCGACGTCTGTTATATGTTATTTTATCCATATTTAGATGATCTTATGCAGCTTAGGAAGATGTTGTAGTTAAAAACGTTTAATGAGATAGTTCGAAGCCTTATAATTACTAGAGATCCTTCCTAAACTGAATACAATCAAATAGTAGTAGCCAGAATCAAATAAAAAGGATATCGACGGTACGGAAGGGGTTAAGAAACTTGTTGATATATAAATTACAGCTAGGGTATCAATATAATTAAAACAAAAAAATTGTATGTGATTTACAACACACCTACTTCATAACCATGAGATACTATGAGCCGGACAGTGGAAGAGAGGGAGGAAAGGTGGGGTGGAATGTAGGAGGTGGAGTGAGGGAAGGGGTTGGGAAGGTGTGTCTGACGCTGCCAAAATACCATTTCACTGAGATGGTAAACGCAGGACTTGTGCGGCAAACTGTACATGCTAACCGAAATGTCTGTCCGTCTGTCCGTCCGAGAACTCCTCCTAGACCGTTTGACGGATTTTCACCAAACTTTACACGAACCTTCGGTGCGTGAGTGCGACGGTAATTATTTGTTTTTGTTTTTAATTTGTACAATAGTTATGATCTTAGGTCCAAAAACATGTTTCCCCCCCCCTCCACCAGCCCCCCCCCCCCCCCCACCCCCCCCTTTCAGGACCCCCCACCCCCACCCTGTACCAATTCCCAATGGTGACGGTAGTAGTGATGATGGTGAGTAGTATTGATTATGGTGAAAGTTGTAGTGATTATACAGTAGTAGTGATGATGAGAGTAGTAGTGATGATTATAATAGTAGTACTGATAATATTAATGATGATAGTGACTAGTAGTGATGATGGTCAAAGATCGCAGCGTTGGGTATGCCGTTTTGATTTGGGGCAAAACGGCACGTCTACTTTATCAACTCTGCGTAAGCAAAGTGGATTCGCCCCCGTATAGTGGTACATGCAAACCAAAATGTCTGTCTGTCTGTCTGTCTGTCCGTCCGAGAACTCCTAGACCGTTTGATGGATTTTCACCAAACTTCACACGAACCTTCGGTGCGTGAATTCGACGGTAATTAACCCTCTCGCATTCTTAGGACGCGATCGCGTCATAACGCCACCACCCCAAGAGTGCCCGTATGACTCAATCGCGTCATAATGCCACCTGTAAGTTAGAAATATTCGCCAAAAATAAGTTTATGACTCGATTTTGACGCAATTTGGACTGGTAAGTTAGGCATCAGTAAGTTACAAAAGGAAGTATCTAGCAATCCCATAGTGTCCCTCTCTGAGGAGCCCGGGCCTTTGTAAAGTCAGTAGTTTCCCGGCCCCCAGACTGTGAGGCAGGGTCCCGGCCCTTTATATTCTTGGCTCCCCTCTGGCCCACCATGCCTAGCTATAGGCAGGCAATTATGGATTATTTCATCTACCCAGTGAAAGTGTTTAGTGAATAATTTGAATTATGTATGTATATAAGATGTTACTTGTGACTTTTGGTTACTGAGGGGAGTGAATCTTGGTTAACCCCTTGAGTATTGATGCAGTTTTGTCTAGGTATCATTGATGACTTTACACTATTTTTTGCTTGAAAGACAAATATATTTTTCAATAAATACTGCCTACGAAATAAATACATTATAATCATAAAGATGTCACAGGAATGCTTACAGGAAGTATGGTAAGTACTCTATGGAATTTTAGTTATATTACAGTATATATTATATATATACTATATATACGTTTTATATATTTTATATATATATACCGGTACGTATATATATATATATTTTTTTTTTTTTTTTTTTTTTTAATCCTGTTCCCCAGGGTATCTAGCGGATCAGTCCCAAGGTCCCGAGCAAGCCCAAGGCCCATAATCGAGTATTTATATTATTATTATATTTTTATTTTATTTATATATTTATTTATTTGATTTATTATTGTTTTTATTTATTTTATTTTATTTATTTTATTTCATTTATATTTTTATTTTATTTATTTTATAACCGTCCTGGTGGTGTAATGGTTAAGGTGGCAAAAATAAGTGTGTGATAACCCGGGTTCGAATCCCGGTGGATCATATATACTTTAATTAATTTCATTGGGGGTGTGGTGGTGAGATTAATAAAAATAATATATATATATATAATTATATACCGCATAAATATATATATATTTATTTATATATGTATATATATACCGGGTATATAATATATATATATATATATATGTTTCTAATCTCTCAGTAGGGATCGAACCGTCGACCATCAGGATGATAGCCGACGCTTTAATCAAGTACACCACGGCAGTCTAAAAGACACTCAGCCTTCTATCCTATTTATGTTAAGGGAGAAGGGAAACCCACTATGCGAATATATTTCAATTCAAACCTAGTTGTAGGATCCATATTTCCAGAATACCGTACAAGGATTTCTGAGTGTCCCGACGCAACTCGGGTCGAAATTGATTTAATTAAATTCTAACCCACAAAGCATGAGAGCTACCAATATTGAGAATATATCACAAATACACGTGAGCCACTAAATGTTTCTAATCTCTCAATGGGGATCGAACCGTCGACCATCAGGACGATAGCCGACGCTTTAATTAATTACACCACGGCAGTCTAAATGCTTTCTCTCATGCTTTGTGGGTCGAATTTTGGCTCGAACGTCCCTTGATTTTGGCCCTGTCACTCTTTCAACTATGGGGGAGGCACTCGCTATAGGCAGTTATGCCTTTTGCCTCCCTCAATCACATAGAAAAAAAAAAAAAAAAAAAAAAAAAAAAAAAAAAAAAAAAATTAAATCAATTTCGACCTGAGTTGCGTCGGGACACTCAGAAATCCTTGTACGGTATTCTGGAAATAAATTATGGATCCTACAACTACGTTTGAATTGAAATATATTCGCCTAGTGGGTTTCCCTTCTCCCTAACATAAATAGGATAGAACGCTGAGTGTCTTTTAGACTGCCGTGGTGTAATTGATTAAAGCGTAGGCTATCGTCCTGATGGTCGACGGTTCGATCCCCACTGAGAGATTAGAAACATTTAGTGGCTCACGTGTATTTGTGATATATTTTCAATTTATATATATATATATATATATATATATATATAAATACCCACATACACACATTTTTGTTACCATTCATTATATTTTGTTTGACACCTTGTATATATATATATATATATATATTACTTTATTTGTGTGTACAATAGAATTATTTCTGAATTTATTACTTGAAGAAAACCTGGCTTTCTTGTTTTATTTTTTCACTGTCAACCCAGGAGCCATTTCCCTTCTCGTTGGAAAGGGTTGTGGCCCTACCAGGTAAGTAAAATTGACAATCTTCATGACTGACATGTGTTCTATGAACATTATACAATTATTGACAAGGAAAATTATATAAAAGTGTTGTACATTGTGGCAAAGATATACAACTGTATAAACAGTCTCATATATTTACATAACAATAACAATGCATGGAAACATTGCACATAGCTCGCGAACCAATTACGCTATATTATTTTGGTTTTCACCATTAGAAAGAGCATAATTTTCCGATTACGGTGATATAAACAGTTATATACGTATCCGAGCAAATAAAGCAACGCCTAGGTGGGGAACAGCTCGGAACCCGGCTAGCGTCGGCAGAACGGGGACGAGTGAAGCGTCAATATTCGCATTTTGGCTCTTCATTTCAAATATTCATAGAGCAAAAAGTATTTGTCGTAGGAACTTCTAATTTTTTTTTATTCTCTTCAGCATTATCTGACGTATTCATACAGCCTAAATTTAGAACTATAGACATCGTAACAACGAAATAATTCGAAAATGTTATAAACCATATCATGCAAAGTCATTCTTTTTTTGTTTTCGGTCACTGCTTGAAAACTATTGAAGATAGACAATTTCTGTTTTCAGATTTGGAAAGAGGAGAAAAAATACTATTATTTGAGCAAATACAAATATATGGTCATCACTCACAATTTCGAGATAGGACGGTGTGAAGACAATTGCCCGAGAAAAACTTGTATTCCGGAGTCGTTTACACTTTCATATTGCGATTGTTTTACATTTTTTTTTTTTTTATAATGTAGTATAGTTATTCCTCTTTCCATTGACATATGATACATCACAATAAACCGCATTCTGGTGGATGAAAATACAGAAAAACACAAGGCTTCGAAAACTCGCCCAGCCTGGTATTTCATGGCAAAATAAAGAAGGGCTGACGGTTTTCAATCAATTTAAGTTAGGGGATGCGAGAGTGTTAACAAAATATTTTTTGAATTTGTGCAATAGTTATGATCTTAGGTCCTAAAAAAAAAATTGCCCCCCCCCCCCCCCCAACAGCCTCCCCCCCCCAATCAGCCCCCCCCCCCCCTTCAACCAGCCATCCCCCCCCCCCCTTCAGGACCCCCCCCCCCCCCCAATGCCCACCCTGTACCTATTCCCTGTGTGTGTCACATCACAGAAAGCCACATATCATACACATGTCTCAGATGTGATAATAATAACGAGATGTATGTCTGTCTTTCCGAAAACTCCTAGACCGTTCGACGGATTTTCACACAAACTTCTAATGAACATTCGGTGCGTGAATGTGACGGTAATTAAAAAAAGATTTGTTGAATTTGTGCAAGTTATGATTTTAGGTCCAAAATATGGGTTTGCCCCCCCCCCCCCCCCCCAGCAATGATGGCGTTGCCCCTGCGGGGAAAAAATAACTTGCCTCACATTTGTTAGGTTAACACCTTACGAGCGGCCTATGCGGTTTATTTATGTGTACCGCCCAGCGGGGTGTTTTTAGCCAAAATAGGGCTGTTTACGTGATCATTTTCATGCCTAAATAAGACCCAGAACGTAAAACAAGTATCTATCCCTGAAAGGGCATAAACAGAGCTTTCGAATGACACCATAACGATCCTTGTATGATGGATAGTTTTCTTGCAATAACCGTGCAACGCGAGTGCAAAAAGCAGGTAATTCGGTACTTTCGGTACATAATTGAGTATGTAGCGAGTGAGAGAGGGAGGAGGGAGCTGAGATTTGTGTCAGTAGGTTCGCCGCGGTGGTCTGGAGCAGTCATACGCTCGCTAGTCTCCTGCCACCACTTGTCTCTCTCTCTCAGCCACATTACGTGCTGAAATTGCCACTCGAGTTATATCGAGCGCCGCCACATAGTCCAGCTTTATTTAACTCGACTTAAGTGGTGGGCCGCTTTTTAAGGGTTAAGTTTGTTTAGTTGACAATAGAAGTGATGGTAGTAATAGTGGGGATGATGGTAGTAGTGATGATGGTGATAATAGTATTGATGATGGTTGTATTTTTTTTTTTTTTTTAAAAGACCTCCGTCTACGTATTGTGAAAAACCTGTTATCCTCCGGCAAATTGTGGGGTTGAGTGAGTGAAGGGGGGGACAGTGAATGAAGGAGGATACATGTTTTTCATAATACGTGTTGCTAGCCCCAAACGCGCGAGCAACTGTGGCTTTCAACCATCCAACACATCCCCTTTTATTTATGTGCATCACACATGTTACATACAAATAAAGTTTATGTTTTGTTTTACCCTACTGTGGAAAGACTACGGATAAACCACTCCTGCCCGGGCCTCACACAGTGGCATGACCCAGTCCTGTCGAACTGAGCTCATGACGCTGGTGGCATTGCCCCGGAGGATAGCCATCCCTAGTCTTTGCTTGAGCCAGAGGGTTTCCCGGGGTTCTCCTGAAACTTCTCTGATTTTACGGCCTATTTCATTCACCATCTTAAGGGTGGTAGGGCCAAAGACTCCTGAAGTTTCGAATGCCAGGGGCTCGAACTGATGATTTCTGGCGATGGCTTGATATTTTTCTCGCTTTTTATTTTCTGCTATCCGGGCGGCTTCACCTGCTTCGTCGGCGTTTCTGGCGATGTTGGTTGGGGAGAAAGTGTCAACACATGTGGCATTGTAGTTGTAGTGATGATAATGACAGCAGTGATGATGATGACAGTAGTAGATATGATGGTGAAAGTACTAGTAGTAGTTATAATGGTCATAATAGTAGTGATGATGGTGACAAGTAATTATGACAGTTGTAGTGATAGTAGTGATGATGGTAGTGACAATGGTGACAGTATTAGTGATGATGGTGAAAGTTGTAGTGATGATGACTTGTAGTGATGACAGTTGTAGTGATGATGAGAGTCGTATCGATGATGGTAAGAGTAGTAGTGATGACTATAATAGTAGTAGTGATGATGATAGTAATGATGATAGTGACTAATAGTGATGATGGTAACCCATCGCAGAGTTGGGTATGCCGTTTTGATTTTGGGCGAAACGGCACGTCTAATTAAAAAAAAATAATAATTTGTTCAATAGTTATGATCTTAGGTCCAAAAACATGTTTTGCCCCCCCCCCCCCTCTAAATGCTTTCTCTCATGCTTTGTGGGTTAGAATTAAATTAAATCAATTTCGACCCGAGTTGCGTCGGGACACTCAGAAATCCTTGTACGGTATTCTGGAAATAAATTATGGATCCTACAACTACGTTTGAATTGAAATATATTCGCCTAGTGGGTTTCCCTTCTCCCTAACATAAATAGGATAGAACGCTGAGTGTCTTTTAGACTGCCGTGGTGTAATTGATTAAAGCGTAGGCTATCGTCCTGATGGTCGACGGTTCGATCCCCACTGAGAGATTAGAAACATTTAGTGGCTCACGTGTATTTGTGATATATTTTCAATTTATATATATATATATATATATATATATATATATATATATATATATAAATACCCACATACACACATTTTTGTTACCATTCATTATATTTTGTTTGACACCTTGTATATATATATATATATATATATATATATTACTTTATTTGTGTGTACAATAGAATTATTTCTGAATTTATTACTTGAAGAAAACCTGGCTTTCTTGTTTTATTTTTTCACTGTCAACCCAGGAGCCATTTCCCTTCTCGTTGGAAAGGGTTGTGGCCCTACCAGGTAAGTAAAATTGACAACCTTCATGACTGACATGTGTTCTATGAACATTATACAATTATTGACAAGGAAAATTATATAAAAGTGTTGTACATTGTGGCAAAAATATACAACTGTATAAACAGTCTCATATATTTACATAACAATAACAATGCATGGAAACATTGCACATAGCTCGCGAACCAATTACGCTATATTATTTTGGTTTTCACCATTAGAAAGAGCATAATTTTCCGATTACGGTGATATAAACAGTTATATACGTATCCGAGCAAATAAAGCAACGCCTAGGTGGGGAACAGCTCGGAACCCGGCTAGCGTCGGCAGAACGGGGACGAGTGAAGCGTCAATATTCGCATTTTGGCTCTTCATTTCAAATATTCATAGAGCAAAAAGTATTTGTCGTAGGAACTTCTAATTTTGTTTTATTCTCTTCAGCATTATCTGACGTATTCATACAGCCTAAATTTAGAACTATAGACATCGTAACAACGAAATAATTCGAAAATGTTATAAACCATATCATGCAAAGTCATTCTTTTTTGTTTTCGGTCACTGCTTGAAAACTATTGAAGATAGACAATTTCTGTTTTCAGATTTGGAAAGAGGAGAAAAAATACTATTATTTGAGCAAATACAAATATATGGTCATCACTCACAATTTCGAGATAGGACGGTGTGAAGACAATTGCCCGAGAAAAACTTGTATTCCGGAGTCGTTTACACTTTCATATTGCGATTGTTTTACATTTTTTTTTTTTTTATAATGTAGTATAGTTATTCCTCTTTCCATTGACATATGATACATCACAATAAACCGCATTCTGGTGGATGAAAATACAGAAAAACACAAGGCTTCGAAAACTCGCCCAGCCTGGTATTTCATGGCAAAATAAAGAAGGGCTGACGGTTTTCAATCAATTTAAGTTAGGGGATGCGAGAGTGTTAACAAAATATTTTTTGAATTTGTGCAATAGTTATGATCTTAGGTCCTAAAAAAAAAATTGCCCCCCCCCCCCCCCCCAACAGCCTCCCCCCCTCAATCAGCCCCCCCCCCCCCCTTCAACCAGCCATCCCCCCCCCCCAATGCCCACCCTGTACCTATTCCCTGTGTGTGTCACATCACAGAAAGCCACATATCATACACATGTCTCAGATGTGATAATAATAACGAGATGTATGTCTGTCTTTCCGAAAACTCCTAGACCGTTCGATGGATTTTCACACAAACTTCTAATGAACATTCGGTGCGTGAATGTGACGGTAATTAAAAAAAGATTTGTTGAATTTGTGCAAGTTATGATTTTAGGTCCAAAATATGGGTTTGCCCCCCCCCCCCCCCCCCAGCAATGGGCAAAAATAACTTGCCTCACATTTGTTAGGTTAACACCTTACGAGCGGCCTATGCGGTTTATTTATGTGTACCGCCCAGCGGGGTGTTTTTAGCCAAAATAGGGCTGTTTACGTGATCATTTTCATGCCTAAATAAGACCCAGAACGTAAAACAAGTATCTATCCCTGAAAGGGCATAAACAGAGCTTTCGAATGACACCATAACGATCCTTGTATGATGGATAGTTTTTCTTGCAATAACCGTGCAACGCGAGTGCAAAAAGCAGGTAATTCGGTACTTTCGGTACATAATTGAGTATGTAGCGAGTGAGAGAGGGAGGAGGGAGCTGAGATTTGTGTCAGTAGGTTCGCTGCGGTGGTCTGCAGCAGTCATACGCTCGCTAGTCTCCTGCCACCACTTGTCTCTCTCTCTCAGCCACATTACGTGCTGAAATTGCCACTCGAGTTATGTCGAGCGCCGCCACATAGTCCAGCTTTATTTAACTCGACTTAAGTGGTGGGCCGCTTTTTAAGGGTTAAGTTTGTTTAGTTGACAATAGAAGTGATGGTAGTAATAGTGGGGATGATGGTAGTAGTAGTGATGATGGTGATAATAGTATTGATGATGGTTGTATTTTTTTTTTTTTTTTAAAAGACCTCCGTCTACGTATTGTGAAAAACCTGTTATCCTCCGGCAAATTGTGGGGTTGAGTGAGTGAAGGGGGGGACAGTGAATGAAGGAGGATACATGTTTTTCATAATACGTGTTGCTAGCCCCAAACGCGCGAGCAACTGTGGCTTTCAACCATCCAACACATCCCCCTTTTATTTATGTGCATCACACATGTTACATACAAATAAAGTTTATGTTTTGTTTTACCCTACTGTGGAAAGACTACGGATAAACCACTCCTGCCCGGGCCTCACACAGTGGCATGACCCAGTCCTGTCGAACTGAGCTCATGACGCTGGTGGCATTGCCCCGGAGGATAGCCATCCCTAGTCTTTGCTTGAGCCAGAGGGTTTCCCGGGGTTCTCCTGAAACTTCTCTGATTTTACGGCCTATTTCATTCACCATCTTAAGGGTGGTAGGGCCAAAGACTCCTGAAGTTTCGAATGCCAGGGGCTCGAACTGATGATTTCTGGCGATGGCTTGATATTTTTCTCGCTTTTTATTTTCTGCTATCCGGGCGGCTTCACCTGCTTCGTCGGCGTTTCTGGCGATGTTGGTTGGGGAGAAAGTGTCAACACATGTGGCATTGTAGTTGTAGTGATGATAATGACAGCAGTGATGATGATGACAGTAGTAGATATGATGGTGAAAGTACTAGTAGTAGTTATAATGGTCATAATAGTAGTGATGATGGTGACAAGTAATTATGACAGTTGTAGTGATAGTAGTGATGATGGTAGTGACAATGGTGACAGTATTAGTGATGATAGTGAAAGTTGTAGTGATGATGACTTGTAGTGATGACAGTTGTAGTGATGATGAGAGTCGTATCGATGATGGTAAGAGTAGTAGTGATGACTATAATAGTAGTAGTGATGATGATAGTAATGATGATAGTGACTAATAGTGATGATGGTAACCCATCGCAGAGTTGGGTATGCCGTTTTGATTTTGGGCGAAACGGCACGTCTAATTAAAAAAAAATAATAATTTGTTCAATAGTTATGATCTTAGGTCCAAAAACATGTTTTGCCCCCCCCCCCCCCCCCCTCTAAATGCTTTCTCTCATGCTTTGTGGGTTAGAATTAAATTAAATCAATTTCGACCCGAGTTGCGTCGGGACACTCAGAAATCCTTGTACGGTATTCTGGAAATAAATTATGGATCCTACAACTACGTTTGAATTGAAATATATTCGCCTAGTGGGTTTCCCTTCTCCCTAACATAAATAGGATAGAACGCTGAGTGTCTTTTAGACTGCCGTGGTGTAATTGATTAAAGCGTAGGCTATCGTCCTGATGGTCGACGGTTTCGATCCCCACTGAGAGATTAGAAACATTTAGTGGCTCACGTGTATTTGTGATATATTTTCAATTTATATATTGAAATAGTATATATATTATATTATATATATATATATATATATATAAATACCCACATACACACATTTTTGTTACCATTCATTATATTTTGTTTGACACCTTGTATATATATATATATATATATATATATATATTACTTTATTTGTGTGTACAATAGAATTATTTCTGAATTTATTACTTGAAGAAAACCTGGCTTTCTTGTTTTATTTTTTCACTGTCAACCCAGGAGCCATTTCCCTTCTCGTTGGAAAGGGTTGTGGCCCTACCAGGTAAGTAAAATTGACAACCTTCATGACTGACATGTGTTCTATGAACATTATACAATTATTGACAAGGAAAATTATATAAAAGTGTTGTACATTGTGGCAAAATATACAACTGTATAAACAGTCT
Organism: Paralithodes platypus; assembly: GCA_032716605.1. Taxonomy (NCBI): domain Eukaryota; kingdom Metazoa; phylum Arthropoda; class Malacostraca; order Decapoda; family Lithodidae; genus Paralithodes; species Paralithodes platypus. The sequence continues at coordinate 22,337,394 of CM064488.1, read as the reverse complement.
CATATATTTACATAACAATAACAATGCATGGAAACATTGCACATAGCTCGCGAACCAATTACGCTATATTATTTTGGTTTTCACCATTAGAAAGAGCATAATTTTCCGATTACGGTGATATAAACAGTTATATACGTATCCGAGCAAATAAAGCAACGCCTAGGTGGGGAACAGCTCGGAACCCGGCTAGCGTCGGCAGAACGGGGACGAGTGAAGCGTCAATATTCGCATTTTGGCTCTTCATTTCAAATATTCATAGAGCAAAAAGTATTTGTCGTAGGAACTTCTAATTTTTTTTAATTCTCTACAGCATTATCTGACGTATTCATACAGCCTAAATTTAGAACTATAGACATCGTAACAACGAAATAATTCGAAAATGTTATAAACCATATCATGCAAAGTCATACTTTTTTTGTTTTCGGTCACTGCTTGAAAACTATTGAAGATAGACAATTTCTGTTTTCAGATTTGGAAAGAGGAGAAAAAATACTATTATTTGAGCAAATAAATATATGGTCATCACTCACAATTTCGAGATAGGACGGTGTGAAGACAATTGCCCGAGAAAAACTTGTATTCCGGAGTCGTTTACACTTTCATATTGCGATTGTTTTACATTTTTTTTTTTTTATAATGTAGTATAGTTATTCCTCTTTCCATTGACATATGATACATCACAATAAACCGCATTCTGGTGGATGAAAATACAGAAAAACACAAGGCTTCGAAAACTCGCCCAGCCTGGTATTTCATGGCAAAATAAAGAAGGGCTGACGGTTTTCAATCAATTTAAGTTAGGGGATGCGAGAGTGTTAACAAAATATTTTTTGAATTTGTGCAATAGTTATGATCTTAGGTCCTAAAAAAAAAATTGCCCCCCCCCCCCCCCCCCCCAACAGCCTCCCCCCCTCAATCAGCCCCCCCCCCCCCTTCAACCAGCCATCCCCCCCCCCCCTTCAGGACCCCCCCCCCCCCCAATGCCCACCCTGTACCTATTCCCTGTGTGTGTCACATCACAGAAAGCCACATATCATACACATGTCTCAGATGTGATAATAATAACGAGATGTATGTCTGTCTTTCCGAAAACTCCTAGACCGTTCGACGGATTTTCACACAAACTTCTAATGAACATTCGGTGCGTGAATGTGACGGTAATTAAAAAAAGATTTGTTGAATTTGTGCAAGTTATGATTTTAGGTCCAAAATATGGGTTTGCCCCCCCCCCCCCCCCCCAGCAATGATGGCGTTGCCCCTGCGGGGCAAAAATAACTTGCCTCACATTTGTTAGGTTAACACCTTACGAGCGGCCTATGCGGTTTATTTATGTGTACCGCCCAGCGGGGTGTTTTTTAGCCAAAATAGGGCTGTTTACGTGATCATTTTCATGCCTAAATAAGACCCAGAACGTAAAACAAGTATCTATCCCTGAAAGGGCATAAACAGAGCTTTCGAATGACACCATAACGATCCTTGTATGATGGATAGTTTTCTTGCAATAACCGTGCAACGCGAGTGCAAAAAGCAGGTAATTCGGTACTTTCGGTACATAATTGAGTATGTAGCGAGTGAGAGAGGGAGGAGGGAGCTGAGATTTGTGTCAGTAGGTTCGCCGCGGTGGTCTGGAGCAGTCATACGCTCGCTAGTCTCCTGCCACCACTTGTCTCTCTCTCTCAGCCACATTACGTGCTGAAATTGCCACTCGAGTTATATCGAGCGCCGCCACATAGTCCAGCTTTATTTAACTCGACTTAAGTGGTGGGCCGCTTTTTAAGGGTTAAGTTTGTTTAGTTGACAATAGAAGTGATGGTAGTAATAGTGGGGATGATGGTAGTAGTAGTGATGATGGTGATAATAGTATTGATGATGGTTGTATTTTTTTTTTTTTTTTAAAAGACCTCCGTCTACGTATTGTGAAAAACCTGTTATCCTCCGGCAAATTGTGGGGTTGAGTGAGTGAAGGGGGGGACAGTGAATGAAGGAGGATACATGTTTTTCATAATACGTGTTGCTAGCCCCAAACGCGCGAGCAACTGTGGCTTTCAACCATCCAACACATCCCCTTTTATTTATGTGCATCACACATGTTACATACAAATAAAGTTTATGTTTTGTTTTACCCTACTGTGGAAAGACTACGGATAAACCACTCCTGCCCGGGCCTCACACAGTGGCATTACCCAGTCCTGTCGAACTGAGCTCATGACGCTGGTGGCATTGCCCCGGAGGATAGCCATCCCTAGTCTTTGCTTGAGCCAGAGGGTTTTCCCGGGGTTCTCCTGAAACTTCTCTGATTTTACGGCCTATTTCATTCACCATCTTAAGGGTGGTAGGGCCAAAGACTCCTGAAGTTTCGAATGCCAGGGGCTCGAACTGATGATTTCTGGCGATGGCTTGATATTTTTCTCGCTTTTTATTTTCTGCTATCCGGGCGGCTTCACCTGCTTCGTCGGCGTTTCTGGCGATGTTGGTTGGGGAGAAAGTGTCAACACATGTGGCATTGTAGTTGTAGTGATGATAATGACAGCAGTGATGATGATGACAGTAGTAGATATGATGGTGAAAGTACTAGTAGTAGTTATAATGGTCATAATAGTGATGATGGTGACAAGTAATTATGACAGTTGTAGTGATAGTAGTGATGGTAGTGACAATGGTGACAGTATTAGTGATGATGGTGAAAGTTGTAGTGATGATGACTTGTAGTGATGACAGTTGTAGTGATGATGAGAGTCGTATCGATGATGGTAAGAGTAGTAGTGATGACTATAATAGTAGTAGTGATGATGATAGTAATGATGATAGTGACTAATAGTGATGATGGTAACCCATCGCAGAGTTGGGTATGCCGTTTTGATTTTGGGCGAAACGGCACGTCTAATTAAAAAAAGAAAATAATTTGTTCAATAGTTATGATCTTAGGTCCAAAAACATGTTTTGCCCCCCCCCCCCCCCCCCCCCCCCCTCTAAATGCTTTCTCTCATGCTTTGTGGGTTAGAATTAAATTAAATCAATTTCGACCCGAGTTGCGTCGGGACACTCAGAAATCCTTGTACGGTATTCTGGAAATAAATTATGGATCCTACAACTACGTTTGAATTGAAATATATTCGCCTAGTGGGTTTCCCTTCTCCCTAACATAAATAGGATAGAACGCTGAGTGTCTTTTAGACTGCCGTGGTGTAATTGATTAAAGCGTAGGCTATCGTCCTGATGGTCGACGGTTCGATCCCCACTGAGAGATTAGAAACATTTAGTGGCTCACGTGTATTTGTGATATATTTTCAATTTATATATATATATATATATATATATATATATATATATATATATATATATATATAAATACCCACATACACACATTTTTGTTACCATTCATTATATTTTGTTTGACACCTTGTATATATATATATATATATATATATATATTACTTTATTTGTGTGTACAATAGAATTATTTCTGAATTTATTACTTGAAGAAAACCTGGCTTTCTTGTTTTATTTTTTCACTGTCAACCCAGGAGCCATTTCCCTTCTCGTTGGAAAGGGTTGTGGCCCTACCAGGTAAGTAAAATTGACAACCTTCATGACTGACATGTGTTCTATGAACATTATACAATTATTGACAAGGAAAATTATATAAAAGTGTTGTACATTGTGGCAAAAATATACAACTGTATAAACAGTCTCATATATTTACATAACAATAACAATGCATGGAAACATTGCACATAGCTCGCGAACCAATTACGCTATATTATTTTGGTTTTCACCATTAGAAAGAGCATAATTTTCCGATTACGGTGATATAAACAGTTATATACGTATCCGAGCAAATAAAGCAACGCCTAGGTGGGGAACAGCTCGGAACCCGGCTAGCGTCGGCAGAACGGGGACGAGTGAAGCGTCAATATTCGCATTTTGGCTCTTCATTTCAAATATTCATAGAGCAAAAAGTATTTGTCGTAGGAACTTCTATTTTTTTTTCTCTTCAGCATTATCTGACGTATTCATACAGCCTAAATTTAGAACTATAGACATCGTAACAACGAAATAATTCGAAAATGTTATAAACCATATCATGCAAAGTCATTCTTTTTTTGTTTTCGGTCACTGCTTGAAAACTATTGAAGATAGACAATTTCTGTTTTCAGATTTGGAAAGAGGAGAAAAAATACTATTATTTGAGCAAATACAAATATATGGTCATCACTCACAATTTCGAGATAGGACGGTGTGAAGACAATTGCCCGAGAAAAACTTGTATTCCGGAGTCGTTTACACTTTCATATTGCGATTGTTTTACATTTTTTTTTTTTTTATAATGTAGTATAGTTATTCCTCTTTCCATTGACATATGATACATCACAATAAACCGCATTCTGGTGGATGAAAATACAGAAAAACACAAGGCTTCGAAAACTCGCCCAGCCTGGTATTTCATGGCAAAATAAAGAAGGGCTGACGGTTTTCAATCAATTTAAGTTAGGGGATGCGAGAGTGTTAACAAAATATTTTTTGAATTTGTGCAATAGTTATGATCTTAGGTCCTAAAAAAAAAAAATGAACCCCCCCCCCCCCCCCTCCCCCCAACAGCCTCCCCCCCTCAATCAGCCCCCCCCCCCCCTTCAACCAGCCATCCCCCCCCCCCCAATGCCCACCCTGTACCTATTCCCTGTGTGTGTCACATCACAGAAAGCCACATATCATACACATGTCTCAGATGTGATAATAATAACGAGATGTATGTCTGTCTTTCCGAAAACTCCTAGACCGTTCGATGGATTTTCACACAAACTTCTAATGAACATTCGGTGCGTGAATGTGACGGTAATTAAAAAAAGATTTGTTGAATTTGTGCAAGTTATGATTTTAGGTCCAAAATATGGGTTTGCCCCCCCCCCCCCCCCCCCCCCAGCAATGGGCAAAAATAACTTGCCTCACATTTGTTAGGTTAACACCTTACGAGCGGCCTATGCGGTTTATTTATGTGTACCGCCCAGCGGGGTGTTTTTAGCCAAAATAGGGCTGTTTACGTGATCATTTTCATGCCTAAATAAGACCCAGAACGTAAAACAAGTATCTATCCCTGAAAGGGCATAAACAGAGCTTTCGAATGACACCATAACGATCCTTGTATGATGGATAGTTTTCTTGCAATAACCGTGCAACGCGAGTGCAAAAAGCAGGTAATTCGGTACTTTCGGTACATAATTGAGTATGTAGCGAGTGAGAGAGGGAGGAGGGAGCTGAGATTTGTGTCAGTAGGTTCGCTGCAGTGGTCTGGAGCAGTCATACGCTCGCTAGTCTCCTGCCACCACTTGTCTCTCTCTCTCAGCCACATTACGTGCTGAAATTGCCACTCGAGTTATGTCGAGCGCCGCCACATAGTCCAGCTTTATTTAACTCGACTTAAGTGGTGGGCCGCTTTTTAAGGGTTAAGTTTGTTTAGTTGACAATAGAAGTGATGGTAGTAATAGTGGGGATGATGGTAGTAGTAGTGATGATGGTGATAATAGTATTGATGATGGTTGTATTTTTTTTTTTTTTTAAAAGACCTCCGTCTACGTATTGTGAAAAACCTGTTATCCTCCGGCAAATTGTGGGGTTGAGTGAGTGAAGGGGGGGACAGTGAATGAAGGAGGATACATGTTTTTCATAATACGTGTTGCTAGCCCCAAACGCGCGAGCAACTGTGGCTTTCAACCATCCAACACATCCCCTTTTATTTATGTGCATCACACATGTTACATACAAATAAAGTTTATGTTTTGTTTTACCCTACTGTGGAAAGACTACGGATAAACCACTCCTGCCCGGGCCTCACACAGTGGCATGACCCAGTCCTGTCGAACTGAGCTCATGACGCTGGTGGCATTGCCCCGGAGGATAGCCATCCCTAGTCTTTGCTTGAGCCAGAGGGTTTCCCGGGGTTCTCCTGAAACTTCTCTGATTTTACGGCCTATTTCATTCACCATCTTAAGGGTGGTAGGGCCAAAGACTCCTGAAGTTTCGAATGCCAGGGGCTCGAACTGATGATTTCTGGCGATGGCTTGATATTTTTCTCGCTTTTTATTTTCTGCTATCCGGGCGGCTTCACCTGCTTCGTCGGCGTTTCTGGCGATGTTGGTTGGGGAGAAAGTGTCAACACATGTGGCATTGTAGTTGTAGTGATGATAATGACAGCAGTGATGATGATGACAGTAGTAGATATGATGGTGAAAGTACTAGTAGTAGTTATAATGGTCATAATAGTAGTGATGATGGTGACAAGTAATTATGACAGTTGTAGTGATAGTAGTGATGATGGTAGTGACAATGGTGACAGTATTAGTGATGATAGTGAAAGTTGTAGTGATGATGACTTGTAGTGATGACAGTTGTAGTGATGATGAGAGTCGTATCGATGATGGTAAGAGTAGTAGTGATGACTATAATAGTAGTAGTGATGATGATAGTAATGATAGTGACTAATAGTGATGATGGTAACCCATCGCAGAGTTGGGTATGCCGTTTTGATTTTGGGCGAAACGGCACGTCTAATTAAAAAAAATAATAATTTGTTCAATAGTTATGATCTTAGGTCCAAAAACATGTTTTGCCCCCCCCCCCCCTCTAAATGCTTTCTCTCATGCTTTGTGGGTTAGAATTAAATTAAATCAATTTCGACCCGAGTTGCGTCGGGACACTCAGAAATCCTTGTACGGTATTCTGGAAATAAATTATGGATCCTACAACTACGTTTGAATTGAAATATATTCGCCTAGTGGGTTTCCCTTCTCCCTAACATAAATAGGATAGAACGCTGAGTGTCTTTTAGACTGCCGTGGTGTAATTGATTAAAGCGTAGGCTATCGTCCTGATGGTCGACGGTTCGATCCCCACTGAGAGATTAGAAACATTTAGTGGCTCACGTGTATTTGTGATATATTTTCAATTTATATATATATATATATATATATATATATATATATATATATATATATATAAATACCCACATACACACATTTTTGTTACCATTCATTATATTTTGTTTGACACCTTGTATATATATATATATATATATATATATTACTTTATTTGTGTGTACAATAGAATTATTTCTGAATTTATTACTTGAAGAAAACCTGGCTTTCTTGTTTTATTTTTTCACTGTCAACCCAGGAGCCATTTCCCTTCTCGTTGGAAAGGGTTGTGGCCCTACCAGGTAAGTAAAATTGACAACCTTCATGACTGACATGTGTTCTATGAACATTATACAATTATTGACAAGGAAAATTATATAAAAGTGTTGTACATTGTGGCAAAAATATACAACTGTATAAACAGTCTCATATATTTACATAACAATAACAATGCATGGAAACATTGCACATAGCTCGCGAACCAATTACGCTATATTATTTTGGTTTTCACCATTAGAAAGAGCATAATTTTCCGATTACGGTGATATAAACAGTTATATACGTATCCGAGCAAATAAAGCAACGCCTAGGTGGGGAACAGCTCGGAACCCGGCTAGCGTCGGCAGAACGGGGACGAGTGAAGCGTCAATATTCGCATTTTGGCTCTTCATTTCAAATATTCATAGAGCAAAAAGTATTTGTCGTAGGAACTTCTAATTTTTTTTAATTCTCTACAGCATTATCTGACGTATTCATACAGCCTAAATTTAGAACTATAGACATCGTAACAACGAAATAATTCGAAAATGTTATAAACCATATCATGCAAAGTCATACTTTTTTTGTTTTCGGTCACTGCTTGAAAACTATTGAAGATAGACAATTTCTGTTTTCAGATTTGGAAAGAGGAGAAAAAATACTATTATTTGAGCAAATATAAATATATGGTCATCACTCACAATTTCGAGATAGGACGGTGTGAAGACAATTGCCCGAGAAAAACTTGTATTCCGGAGTCGTTTACACTTTCATATTGCGATTGTTTTACATTTTTTTTTTTTATAATGTAGTATAGTTATTCCTCTTTCCATTGACATATGATACATCACAATAAACCGCATTCTGGTGGATGAAAATACAGAAAAACACAAGGCTTCGAAAACTCGCCCAGCCTGGTATTTCATGGCAAAATAAAGAAGGGCTGACGGTTTTCAATCAATTTAAGTTAGGGGATGCGAGAGTGTTAACAAAATATTTTTTGAATTTGTGCAATAGTTATGATCTTACGTCCTAAAAAAAAAATTGCCCCCCCCCCCCCCCAACAGCCTCCCCCCCTCAATCAGCCCCCCCCCCCCCCCCCCCCCCCCCCCCCCCAACGCCCACCCTGTACCTATTCCCTGTGTGTGTCACATCACAGAAAGCCACATATCATACACATGTCTCAGATGTGATAATAATAACGAGATGTATGTCTGTCTTTCCGAAAACTCCTAGACCGTTCGACGGATTTTCACACAAACTTCTAATGAACATTCGGTGCGTGAATGTGACGGTAATTAAAAAAAGATTTGTTGAATTTGTGCAAGTTATGATTTTAGGTCCAAAATATGGGTTTGCCCCCCCCACCCCCCCCCCCCCCAGCAATGATGGCGTTGCCCCTGCGGGGCAAAAATAACTTGCCTCACATTTGTTAGGTTAACACCTTACGAGCGGCCTATGCGGTTTATTTATGTGTACCGCCCAGCGGGGTGTTTTTAGCCAAAATAGGGCTGTTTACGTGATCATTTTCATGCCTAAATAAGACCCAGAACGTAAAACAAGTATCTATCCCTGAAAGGGCATAAACAGAGCTTTCGAATGACACCATAACGATCCTTGTATGATGGATAGTTTTCTTGCAATAACCGTGGCAACGCGAGTGCAAAAAGCAGGTAATTCGGTACTTTCGGTACATAATTGAGTATGTAGCGAGTGAGAGAGGGAGGAGGGAGCTGAGATTTGTGTCAGTAGGTTCGCTGCGGTGGTCTGGAGCAGTCATACGCTCGCTAGTCTCCTGCCACCACTTGTCTCTCTCTCTCAGCCACATTACGTGCTGAAATTGCCACTCGAGTTATGTCGAGCGCCGCCACATAGTCCAGCTTTATTTAACTCGACTTAAGTGGTGGGCCGCTTTTTAAGGGTTAAGTTTGTTTAGTTGACAATAGAAGTGATGGTAGTAATAGTGGGGATGATGGTAGTAGTAGTGATGATGGTGATAATAGTATTGATGATGGTTGTATTTTTTTTTTTTTTTTAAAAGACCTCCGTCTACGTATTGTGAAAAACCTGTTATCCTCCGGCAAATTGTGGGGTTGAGTGAGTGAAGGGGGGGACAGTGAATGAAGGAGGATACATGTTTTTCATAATACGTGTTGCTAGCCCCAAACGCGCGAGCAACTGTGGCTTTCAACCATCCAACACATCCCCTTTTATTTATGTGCATCACACATGTTACATACAAATAAAGTTTATGTTTTGTTTTACCCTACTGTGGAAAGACTACGGATAAACCACTCCTGCCCGGGCCTCACACAGTGGCATGACCCAGTCCTGTCGAACTGAGCTCATGACGCTGGTGGCATTGCCCCGGAGGATAGCCATCCCTAGTCTTTGCTTGAGCCAGAGGGTTTCCCGGGGTTCTCCTGAAACTTCTCTGATTTTACGGCCTATTTCATTCACCATCTTAAGGGTGGTAGGGCCAAAGACTCCTGAAGTTTCGAATGCCAGGGGCTCGAACTGATGATTTCTGGCGATGGCTTGATATTTTTCTCGCTTTTTATTTTCTGCTATCCGGGCGGCTTCACCTGCTTCGTCGGCGTTTCTGGCGATGTTGGTTGGGGAGAAAGTGTCAACACATGTGGCATTGTAGTTGTAGTGATGATAATGACAGCAGTGATGATGATGACAGAAGTAGATATGATGGTGAAAGTACTAGTAGTAGTTATAATGGTCATAATAGTAGTGATGATGGTGACAAGTAATTATGACAGTTGTAGTGATAGTAGTGATGATGGTAGTGACAATGGTGACAGTATTAGTGATGATAGTGAAAGTTGTAGTGATGATGACTTGTAGTGATGACAGTTGTAGTGATGATGAGAGTCGTATCGATGATGGTAAGAGTAGTAGTGATGACTATAATAGTAGTAGTGATGATGATAGTAATGATGATAGTGACTAATAGTGATGATGGTAACCCATCGCAGAGTTGGGTATGCCGTTTTGATTTTGGGCGAAACGGCACGTCTAATTAAAAAAAAATAATAATTTGTTCAATAGTTATGATCTTAGTTCCAAAAACATGTTTTGCCCCCCCCCCCCCCTCCCCTCTAAATGCTTTCTCTCATGCTTTGTGGGTTAGAATTAAATTAAATCAATTTCGACCCGAGTTGCGTCGGGACACTCAGAAATCCTTGTACGGTATTCTGGAAATAAATTATGGATCCTACAACTACGTTTGAATTGAAATATATTCGCCTAGTGGGTTTCCCTTCTCCCTAACATAAATAGGATAGAACGCTGAGTGTCTTTTAGACTGCCGTGGTGTAATTGATTAAAGCGTAGGCTATCGTCCTGATGGTCGACGGTTCGATCCCCACTGAGAGATTAGAAACATTTAGTGGCTCACGTGTATTTGTGATATATTTTCAATTTATATATATATATATATATATATATATATATATATATATATATATATATATATATATATAAATACCCACATACACACATTTTTGTTACCATTCATTATATTTTGTTTGACACCTTGTATATATATATATATATATATATATATATATTACTTTATTTGTGTGTACAATAGAATTATTTCTGAATTTATTACTTGAAGAAAACCTGGCTTTCTTGTTTTATTTTTTCACTGTCAACCCAGGAGCCATTTCCCTTCTCGTTGGAAAGGGTTGTGGCCCTACCAGGTAAGTAAAATTGACAACCTTCATGACTGACATGTGTTCTATGAACATTATACAATTATTGACAAGGAAAATTATATAAAAGTGTTGTACATTGTGGCAAAAATATACAACTGTATAAACAGTCTCATATATTTACATAACAATAACAATGCATGGAAACATTGCACATAGCTCGCGAACCAATTACGCTATATTATTTTGGTTTTCACCATTAGAAAGAGCATAATTTTCCGATTACGGTGATATAAACAGTTATATACGTATCCGAGCAAATAAAGCAACGCCTAGGTGGGGAACAGCTCGGAACCCGGCTAGCGTCGGCAGAACGGGGACGAGTGAAGCGTCAATATTCGCATTTTGGCTCTTCATTTCAAATATTCATAGAGCAAAAAGTATTTGTCGTAGGAACTTCTAATTTTTTTTAATTCTCTACAGCATTATCTGACGTATTCATACAGCCTAAATTTAGAACTATAGACATCGTAACAACGAAATAATTCGAAAATGTTATAAACCATATCATGCAAAGTCATACTTTTTTTGTTTTCGGTCACTGCTTGAAAACTATTGAAGATAGACAATTTCTGTTTTCAGATTTGGAAAGAGGAGAAAAAATACTATTATTTGAGCAAATATAAATATATGGTCATCACTCACAATTTCGAGATAGGACGGTGTGAAGACAATTGCCCGAGAAAAACTTGTATTCCGGAGTCGTTTACACTTTCATATTGCGATTGTTTTACATTTTTTTTTTTTTTATAATGTAGTATAGTTATTCCTCTTTCCATTGACATATGATACATCACAATAAACCGCATTCTGGTGGATGAAAATACAGAAAAACACAAGGCTTCGAAAACTCGCCCAGCCTGGTATTTCATGGCAAAATAAAGAAGGGCTGACGGTTTTCAATCAATTTAAGTTAGGGGATGCGAGAGTGTTAACAAAATATTTTTTGAATTTGTGCAATAGTTATGATCTTACGTCCTAAAAAAAAAATTGCCCCCCCCCCCCCCCCCCAACAGCCTCCCCCCCTCAATCAGCCCCCCCCCCCCCCCCCCCCCCCCCCCCCAACGCCCACCCTGTACCTATTCCCTGTGTGTGTCACATCACAGAAAGCCACATATCATACACATGTCTCAGATGTGATAATAATAACGAGATGTATGTCTGTCTTTCCGAAAACTCCTAGACCGTTCGACGGATTTTCACACAAACTTCTAATGAACATTCGGTGCGTGAATGTGACGGTAATTAAAAAAAGATTTGTTGAATTTGTGCAAGTTATGATTTTAGGTCCAAAATATGGGTTTGCCCCCCCCCCCCCCCCAGCAATGATGGCGTTGCCCCTGCGGGGCAAAAATAACTTCCCTCACATTTGTTAGGTTAAGTTTGTTTAGTTGACAATAGAAGTGATGGTAGTAATAGTGGGGATGATGGTAGTAGTAGTGATGATGGTGATAATAGTAGTGATGATGGTTGTATTTTTTTTTTTTTTTTAAAAGACCTCCGTCTACGTATTGTGAAAAACCTGTTATCCTCCGGCAAATTGTGGGGTTGAGTGAGTGAAGGGGGGGACAGTGAATGAAGGAGGATACATGTTTTTCATAATACGTGTTGCTAGCCCCAAACGCGCGAGCAACTGTGGCTTTCAACCATCCAACACATCCCCTTTTATTTATGTGCATCACACATGTTACATACAAATAAAGTTTATGTTTTGTTTTACCCTACTGTGGAAAGACTACGGATAAACCACTCCTGCCCGGGCCTCACACAGTGGCATGACCCAGTCCTGTCGAACTGAGCTCATGACGCTGGTGGCATTGCCCCGGAGGATAGCCATCCCTAGTCTTTGCTTGAGCCAGAGGGTTTCCCGGGGTTCTCCTGAAACTTCTCTGATTTTACGGCCTATTTCATTCACCATCTTAAGGGTGGTAGGGCCGAAGACTCCTGAAGTTTCGAATGCCAGGGGCTCGAACTGATGATTTCTGGCGATGGCTTGATATTTTTCTCGCTTTTTATTTTCTGCTATCCGGGCGGCTTCACCTGCTTCGTCGGCGTTTCTGGCGATGTTGGTTGGGGAGAAAGTGTCAACACATGTGGCATTGTAGTTGTAGTGATGATAATGACAGCAGTGATGATGATGACAGTAGTAGATATGATGGTGAAAGTACTAGTAGTAGTTATAATGGTCATAATAGTAGTGATGATGGTGACAAGTAATTATGACAGTTGTAGTGATAGTAGTGATGATGGTAGTGACAATGGTGACAGTATTAGTGATGATGGTGAAAGTTGTAGTGATGATGACAGTTGTAGTGATGACAGTTGTAGTGATGATGAGAGTCGTATCGATGATGGTAAGAGTAGTAGTGATGACTATAATAGTAGTAGTGATGATGATAGTAATGATGATAGTGACTAATAGTGATGATGGTAACCCATCGCAGAGTTGGGTATGCCGTTTTGATTTTGGGCGAAACGGCACGTCTAATTAAAAAAAGAAAATAATTTGTTCAATAGTTATGATCTTAGGTCCAAAAACATGTTTTGCCCCCCCCCCCCCCTCCACCAGCCCCGCCCCCCCCCCCCCCCCCCCCCTTCAGGACCTCCACCCCCCACCCTGTACCTATTTGGGAGGGGATGTACGCAGCCGAATACCTTACCCTCTACGCATGTGCGAAAATATAAGCCTCCCTTGGCCCCGCCCCCCGTTCCCCGCGTTTAAATAAACCCTTCAAACCGTTCCTGCCAGCTCGCTCTGTAGTATAGTAACTAGAGCTCCCGCCTGGCATCCAGAAATCCAGTGTTCGATCCCACTTGAAGTTTAGTATATTTTTATATTTTTATTTTGTTATTTGTGTTATGTTATATTATATTATATTATATTAGGGTTAGGTTAGGTTAGGTTAAGTTAGATTAATCTAATCTAATATAATATAATATTTGTACATTTTTAGCAGTGGGCGGGGCCTGGGGTAAGGTATTCGGCTGCGTACAGACCCTCCCTACCAATTCCCGATGGCGACGGTAGTAGTGATGATGCACGTCACGTCTACTTTATCAACTCTGCGTAAGCAGAGTGGTATTGCCCCCCGTATAGTGGTACATGCTAACCGAAATGTCTGTCTGTCTGTCTGTCCGAGAACTCCTGTAACGCATGTCCACGTGTGAGCATGCTGTACAGAACGCCTAGTTATGCCCCACTCTCGCTAGGATCGTCAGGGCAGGAACTTTGGCTGTAGTCTATGTAGAGTTTCCTAACTTAGTTCGTGTGAGCCGTTGTACTATAAGTATTATGAATATGTATTTTGTTTTCATCTGAGTCAACGAGTTCTATTTTATATCATTAGTTATAAGTATTGTGTGTAAAACTTATTTGTAATGATGGGAAGAGAAACAGCCACAGTTAGGTATCAGTGGGTACGCCAGGCAGGAGGTAGGCCTAACTCACTAGTACTCCTCCCTCCCTCAGTGCTAGGGGGAGCCTTTGTGTATCCCAGAGGAGAGAGAGAAATTACGTAATGGTTGTCAGTGGGCGGTCCTTAGTAGTTCACGTTGGGCTCACTAGAGGGCCGGGTATAAAAGGGAAGTCTAGCCATTTTTTCATCAGAACTCATTAGGCAGAGCGACTTCTCATTTCCCTTGCTAACTATTTATATTCTTCTGACTGATGGGAACTTTCTCTACTACCTTACATTCTTATTTCCTCTTTTCCCTACCCTGTTTAACTTCCATGGTCCCGTTGGTGCAGAGCTAGTCAGCCAACGTATTATCGCTTGAGTTCTCATGAGATACTTGCCTATTAGATAGCCTATTTTGGAAGGGTTGACTTAGAATAGGATTGATTTATGTTTGTTGCACTTGTATATGCATTTCCCTGTGTGTTATTATTATTATTCCTGTTTTCTGCTAGTCTAGGTAATGCTAGACTGGGGTAAGGCTTTTCTGTGTTACGAGTTGTTGTTGTTGTTGTTGTTCCCCGAGCTGCCTGGCCGAACAGCCCCAAGGCCCCGAGCAATTCCAAGGCCATAACCGAGCGCCCCCACAGAACCCTCCCTGCCGACCACAATAAAGTCTGGGTGACCGAAGCCACTCCATGGCGGGGAGCTGAGGAGGGTGCAGAAATGCCCGGGAAACCAAAGCCCCACCCAGGGCCCTGTGCCCCTCAGCAATTATGAAGAGAAAGTTGAGGGGCAAGGGAAAAATGTGACGCTTTGGCTTCCAATCTTGGTAGATTGGGAGGTCAATCCACGGAAAAGACGCCGTCACTTGAGATCTAGAAAATATATAAGTTAAAGGAACAGTCAGAGTAAGCTATGGGTATGGCAGAGATCGCTCAGTTCTCACTCTGATAGACCAGCCCATCACGAGTTGTTGTTTGATGCAGTGGTTAAGCGATAAACCTGCATACTCGTTTCGGTTCAGTAAAGCCTAGGTTGTCTTCGCGGCTGACTGTGTTGAGTTAATAATTTACAGTGCGTGAGGGCAAGAGCCTAACCACCCTGTATTTTATTAACAGTTTGTTTTTACTTTGTCAAGGAGCCGGGAGAAAACCAGATACAAGGGATCTGGATTTCTCAAAGTGCACTTGTTAGTTTTAACGTAATACTTTAAACAGTCGTGAGGACTTCGCTAGGCTACGAGCCGTTTTTGCTCAGCTGCTACCTTTTTGCCTACAGTACCCCAGCTAGACTTTGCTCGATTAGTAGATACAGAATAGTATTGAAGCTTTCCTTATGTATGTTATTGTTTATGCACTATTGATTTCATGTGTTGCAAGCTTGGCTACTTTAGTGATTAGTGGCCCACGAGCACAATCCGAGTAGGCTATTGCCGTTGCATTTGCAGAGTACTTCCTTTTAATGTTTGCCATTTACTATTGCATATTCTTTTAATTATTCTTATGCCAATTTAAGCCTTTAATAGTATTTAATTGCCAGTGTTTTTGCTTATTGAATTACTGTTCAAAATCCGATACATACTTCTTACGAGCATCCGAGAAGCATCTAACTTTTTTCAGAAGATTCCTTGCTCGATGCTTAAGGACTATTAATTAACGTAACGTAATAGTGCCGATCCGAAGTAGAGGGTGGTGGATTTCTTAAGTTCATAGTCAAGGGTGGATTACTTCGGGTTCGGCCAACACTATTCTTTTGTGTTGTTGTTTCTTACTTCATTGTTTGATTGTTGACCAGACTAGATAATTCCTGTCTCTTTATTAGTCTGTTGTTGAACACTAGTACCGAGTTCTTCTATACCCCGTTATAGCAGATTGAACTCTGGAGGGTATTGGTGTTTTTTGTTCGGCTGGCAGTACTCAGGGGTTGGGATCGTGTGTTTCCGTTGTGGCAGCGAGCCGTATTCGAGTCCTGATTGAGAGCCCTTGTGTACCCGAGTGCCAGTTCGTAACAAATGGCGACCTTGCTTAGGATTTTGTGAACAGTATACATTTTTGCAGAGTTGTACAACATTTGTTTGTTTGTATTTTAGCGTGCATATTGAAGATTTTTTTTTTGTATGGCAATTAGTAAAGCATTTAAGAGACTCCAGTTAATTTAGTAATTAGTGCTTGCATAGGAAGTTTAACACTTTTGTCTCGAGAATTTTTTTGTGGACTGACGATGAGCGAGATATGTCATTTGAAGGTGTGCCGTTAGTAACCAGTGAGGAGGATGATAGAGTTTTTGTGAGTAAGCGGTACCACGTGACGGAGGAGAGGCTGACTGGGGTGGATGTTTGTGGCTTGCACCTGATAACCAAGGTTTTGGGCATTTCCAATGTTGCAGGGATGTCCAAGGGGGAGCTGATTTCCTGGGTGTTGCGTGGGCGACATGGGGTTTCGGAGGAGAGGGCGTTTGGGGAGGTTCCTCCCCAGATCCCCTCTCACTCGACTCCCACAGTGCCGTCCACTCAGTTACCGGAGGTTAGCACTCTCCCACAGAGGGATGAGAATTGGCAGATTGGAGTGCCCTCGGGTGGTGCACGTGGTGGTTCCCCAGTTGTTGCCCCCCCTCCTTCAGTAGAGGCAGCTCCCTCTTGCTGCCTGTCTCCAGATATGGTATTTAGACTTGAGCTTGCTAAGATTGAGGCTAGGAAGCAAGACATTGAGGCTAGGAGGCATGAGAATGAGACTAGGAGGCATGAGATTGAGGTTAGGAGGCAGGAGGATGAGACCAGGAGGCAGGAGGATGAGACCAGGAGGCATGAGGCTGAGAAATATTGTGCTAAATTAGATTTAGAGAAGACTCGTGCAGAGTCGACAGGGACTCGGATGGGCCGTGAGGGCCAAGTAAGAGAACAGTCCTTATCCCACTTAGTCAAATTGGTGCCGGTATTTAGTGAAACTGAAGTCACTGAATTTTTTAATCGTTTTGAGAAGAAGTGTAGGGAGCATAATTGGCCTGAAGAGAAGTGGGCAGCTCTAGTCTCCTCAAGACTTACGGGTAAGTGTCTGAAGGCTTATGATGCACTGCCTTTAGAGTCTTGCATTGACTACCCAGAATTGAAGAGAGCTGTCCTACGGGCATACGAGTTGCAACCGGAAACATATCGATTGAAGTTTCGGGGTGTTACAAAGACTAGGGAGGCGATCTTTCTTGAACATGCCCGGGACTTAAAAGATGCACTTAAAAACTGGACACGTTCTGAGAAAGCTGAGACGGCAGAACAGTTGACTGAGCTGTTTCTGCTCGAGCAGTTTTATAAGTGTACTGGTGCAGAAATGACTTTAACTATTAAAGAAAAGAACCCAAGAACTCTTCAAGAGGCAGCTGAGATGGCTGACCTCAGGTTGTCGCTAATCAGGGATGTGAATCTGTAAAGCGTGTTGATGCAGTTCCCAAGGGGCGCGATACTCCAAACCCTCGAGCTCAGGACAATCACTATAGATATAATCCTCAGTTTAAAAGCCAAGATACCAGGACTGAACCAAAGACTACAGCCGTCCCATTACAGAAGGGTCAGAACTCCGCCCCTTATCAGAAGAGACCGATAGGGGAAGTGGAATGTTTTCATTGTAGAAAGAAGGGGCATTATGCAAAATCTTGTCCTAGTAAGCTGCCAACTGCAGCCGTGTCTTTGGTGCGCAGCATAGGTGTGGCTGAAATGTCGTCTGGATTTACCCAGGGTAGTTTGCCAGCGGCAGGGTCACAGGCTATGTATAAGACTCAGGAAGGCTCGTCCCCTGTCCGTGATGTCTTTTGCGCCCATAGAGGGACCGGTAGGGTAAGTTGGGCGGGTTGCCAGCATAAGGTGGAAGTTTTGCGTGATACTGGAGCTTCACAGACACTTTTGAAGAATTTCACGGGGCGACCAATTAATGCGGCACGGGTGGTTGTTGTTCAGGGTATTAATGCGACCAGGTCATACCCGTTGGTTCATGTGGAGCTGGAAATTGATGGTGTGATTAAGGACTTAGATGTTGGGATCGTTGAGAAATTGCCAGTGGAGGGCGTCGACCTTCTTCTCGGCAACGACTTTGCGGTGCCTACTTTAGAAGTTCCACCCTTAGTCGTTGCCGAGAGGCCGGCCGACGTGAGTAGGGAGGAACAAGAGTGGGTAGTGAGTTGTCAACGCCAACAGATGGCATGTGTGGTAACTCGTTCCCAAGCATTTAAGGTATCACAGCCTATTTCCCAGGCCACAGAACAGCGGAGGAAGGGAATTAAGGAGAAGCGGAAGGCTGGGAAATGTTTGAAGAGTTTAGAACCAGTGGCTCTCCCAAAAGACCCAATAGCAGGACCTTTGACCGAGTCTGTTGTAACTCCAGTGCCTAACACAGTTGATAAAGTAGTGGAGGAGGCAGAGACTCAGAGACAGCACCGTTACCTGCAGCGAGAAAACCGGATGTCTAAGTTGGATGTTGGGGGAGGGCATGAGTTGTTGACCAAGCAGTTAGACATGTTGGCTCCCACAGACATTCGAAAGTTGCAATTAGAGGATCCAGAGGTTTTGCAGTGTACCAATGGGGCTGTGGAGTTAGAAGAAGATAGGGATGCAAAGACAGGGGATTTTTTTTTCTTTAATGGAATTTTATACCACTGATATCAAGATCCTAAAAGGAACTGGGAGGGCGGATCAGGTACAGTTGACCAGCTGGTCGTGCCAGAGGGCTGCAGGGAAAGTTTGCTTAGGTTGGCTCATGATTCTCCATTATCAGGACATTTGGGTGCCAAGAAAACGGTGGCGGCTTTGGGGAAATTGTTTTGGTGGCCGGGGATGAAGTCTCATGTGCAGTCATGGATAAACTCATGTGATATTTGTCAACGTGTCGGGAAACCGAACCAAGTTATTCCTAAGGCTCCGTTACACCCTATTCCTGTGATTGGGCCACCCTTTAGTAAAATTATTGTTGACATGGTTGGTCCACTCCCTCCCACTAAGGCTGGAAATAAATTTTTGTTAACCATAATGGATGTTGCCACTAGATACCCCGATGCATACCCTATGAAAAATGGAATGGCTAAGACGGTAGTCAGTAACTTGTTGTGGTACTTCTCAAGGTACGGGTACCCGGAGGATAATCAGTCTGATCAGGGATCTAATTTCACCTCCAACATGTTCAAGCAAACAATGCAACAGCATGGGATACGAGCAGTAGTATCGTCAGCGTATCACCCTGAGAGTCAAGGGGTGCTTGAGCGGTGGCATGGTACACTTAAAAGCATGCTCAGGTGTTATTGTGCTGACAACGGTATGGATTGGGATCTTGGATTGCCTTATGTGCTGTTTGCTGCTCGGGAGGTACCTGGTGAGAGCCTGGGATTTAGTCCAAACGAGCTGATTTTTGGACACCGTGTCAGGGGCCCCCTTAACCCGGGAGCTGCGGGGAGACTCTTAAGAGTTCCCCCGGCGGACTGCGGGGAGACTCTTAAGAGCAGAGCTTTTGAACGCGTACCAAAACCGCGCGTTTATAGCCAGGCGGCTGAAAATTGGTGTGGGTATAGTACTACATGTCAACTCTCGACACCACCCCGCCAAACGCTTGCCCCGCACTCGTGCAAGCACCACCGCGCCAGTAACCACGCACTAGTCATGGAGCCCACACGTCCCTCACGCTCGCTCCCTGACGACACAACCAGCCCTCCTTCTGGTGGTGTTAGCCGCCGTGGAAGGCAGAGGGTGGCTGCTAAAGACCCTACCTACCAGTACGACACACCGTACAGCTCGGAGGACGAAACACCTGCACCCAAAGCACGAAAAACACGTGCAAGCATGAGAAAGGTACAGAGGTCATTGGTGTTTCGGGACACTGCCACCACGACCCTGGCCACTGCAACAACCACTACCACCAGCCGCCCCTGGCCCGGCTGCCCCTGCCGCCCCTGCCGCCCCTGCTGCCCCTGCCGCCCCTGCCACTCCTGCCCAAGGAACAGGGAAGGGGAAGGGGAAGGGGAAAGGGAGAGGGAAAGCGACTGCTGGCCCTGGTGTCCCTGCCGGCCCTGCTGCCCCTGCTGCCCCTGTTGCCCATGCTGTCCCTGCTGCCCCTGTTGCCCCTGCTGCCCATGCTGCCCCTGCCCAAGGAACAGAGAGAAGGGCGACAGGCACCACCATCATCTTGCCATCAAGGCCACGCACCACTGCTGCCCCTGCCGCCGCCCCTGCCACCGCCTCTGCTGTCCCTGTCCATAAGACTCCCGCACGTGCAAAAGTGACCCGGAAAACTCTGACACCATCAAAGTATGCCGCCCTGCTGTTTGATGGTGATTCGCAGGACATTGGCAGCCCGGGTTTCGACGACGAAGCCCTAGCATGGGACCAAGGGTGGGGGGATTTGGGAGTGGACAGTGGGAGTGAGTCCGACGTCGGTGACGAGAATGAGGAAGGGCATCGTCTGTCAAGTGAAGAGGAGGGTGATGATGATGCAGTGCTGTATCGCGACCATGGAAGCGATATTTCAGACGATGAAGCAGACGCAGACGACATTCCGATCCCTGAGCTGCCTTCGTTCGATTGGTCTGACGGGGTCAATTTTGTACCTGACATGCCCCAGTTCAATCCTGGGACGTCAGGAACAACTGACGACTGGCCCTGTGACGATCAGCGAACAAAAGCGACTTCTTCCTCGCTTTTTTCGATATGGATGTAATGACGTACATCGTTGCCCAAACACACGCCTACTACAGGTGGGTGTTTGGCAGATTGGACGTCCTTTCTCCAAAAGCGAGAATACGAAGCTGGGTGGATACGACTGTGGAAGAATTTATGACGTTCTTTGCCTTGTTGTTCCTCATGCCTCTGATCAAGAAGCATGTGTTGCAACACTATTGGAAGCACGACACTCTCATCGCCACCCCAACTTTCAATAAGTTCATGACTCGTGACAGATTTTTGTTGCTGCTAAGATTTATGCACTTTGCAGACAACGAAAATCCTAACAGGATTGACAGGATATGGAAAGTTCGGGATGTGTTCACCATGTTGTTGGAGAGGTATAGGAAATACTTTTACCCCTTCCTCAATTTGGTGATTGATGAGTCGCTCGTGCTCTTCAAAGGACGTCTTGTTTTCAAGCAGTATATCCCCTTGAAAAGGCATAGGTTCGGAATCAAGCTCTTCGTTTTGTGTGACTGCGAAACTAGAATAGTGCTTGACATGATCGTGTACACAGGCACTGACATTGACATACCGAAAGCCGCTGCCAATGACCCCATGGGCATGTCAGGTGCAATCGTCAGGAAAATGTTGGCACCTTACCTGGGCAAAGGCCACATCATCTACACTGACAACTGGTATACTTCTCCTGCTCTCTGCCAGTTTCTTCATGACAACCAAACGGGGTCATGTGGGACTGTCAGAAAGACAAGAAAGTTTATGCCAAAGTTCACAGGTGATGTCATTCCTCTCACAGATGCCTCCTCCAGTGACACACCTTCAGAAGACGACCTGGCCCAGGAACACCGCGAGAGGCATGTGCGAAGAAGGCGACGAAAGGGGCAGAAATTCAAGCAGCTCGAGAAGTGTGGGAAACTGATAGCCCTGAAGTGGAAGGATAAGCGAGACGTCCACCTGCTTTCCACCATCCACACAGGTGCCCAGGTGGATTCTGGCAAAATCCACTACCGAACCAGGAAGACCATCTATAAGCCCGACATGGTAGTGGACTATACCAAGAACATGCGCATGGTGGACAAGTCTGACTGTCAGCTGTCAGGCGTTGAGTGTCTGAGGAAGACTGTGAAGTGGTATCACAAGTTCTTCCTCCACCTAGTTGATATCACGATGCTCAACGCCTACAACTTGTGGTTGGTGAAAAAGGATATGGCACCAAACCAGAAGCTGAAATTCCGGGAGTTCGTTTACAACGTCTCATACCAACTCCTGGAGAAGTATGGCACCACCACTCACAGACGTACGGCATGGCGTGGGGATCACGTTCCTGACCGCATCCAGCTGGGTGTCGAAAGACACTACCCAATCAACACTGAGATGCTTGGCACTCGTCGCAGGCAGGCCCAGTGCACCGTCTGCAGCACCAGTGTCAGGAAACCCCATGTCACCAAAAGAGTCACCTCAATGTGCGCCGAGTGCAAAGTTCCACTCTGCCTGGGTGACTGCTTCAGGGACTACCACACCTTCAAGAATTATTGAGTGTCGCCCTGCCCTGCCCTGCCCTGGACTCGCCCCGTGCCCTGCCCTGGACTCGCCCCCTGCCCCGCCCTGTCCTGGACTCGCGCCCTACCTTACCTGACCTGACCTAATTGATCACGCTACCTCATAATGTAACATATATATTATATAATGTATAAGTTCCAAAGATGTCCCTGTGATATAGCTTTTACATTATATAATTGTATGTTTCATTATTTAGTTTATAAGTTTCAAAGATTTACATGTAATATGCCTTATATTTTTAGTATATCAATATATATGTTTGTTATTAGCCAAAGTAATGTGTATATAATTATTTTCTTACCTCAAATTAATTGTACAAAATAAATATGTTTCAACAAATCCTGTCAAACCTACTAAGATAATAAAAAAAACAATAAAAAAACAAAAAAAACAAGGTCATGTCATTGTATTCTTACAATATGATATATTCTATGAATATTTCATATTGTTTGAATACAATGGCATGATCTTGTAAAACATTTTTTTTATCAAAAATTTTCTAGACAATATAAAACCTTCCCCATAACCCCCTCCTGGATTCGATCACACAACCCTACCACACTTTGAGTTTTCCAGTCCGCGACCTTACCAACCATGCCACAGGAGCTCATACCAAATATCACTCAAAACTTCGTGTCTACAATCGAAATGACAATATACAAACAAAAATGAATTATCCCACCAATTTACGTTTGTAAATTGATCGGATTATCAATTATATCATGCCAAGGTTTATAAAAGTTTGTCTCTGTCAAGAATTAGTAATTATATAACTTTATTCTGTCAAAAATTGCCCAAACACTCAGCAAAATTGCCCCTCTCAGTGCGACTCCACTCATTTTCACACGGTCAAGCGGTGACCCTTGCCGCTCCTTTATGCCACAGCTACACCAGCAACAGCAGCTCTGTCTGGGAACAAAATTTGTATAAATACAATAATGGATAAAATACTCTTCACAAATACATTTGTATTGTATAATATTGTAAATAAAAATTAATAATAACTGTGTGGGTGTCGAAAATTGCTCAACCAGCTTTCTTATGTCTCGCCTACGCGCGTATATTGGATTATACATAGTCATGACTGTCATACAAATAATTGCAGTAGGTCTCAAATATACATTTAGATTGCATATTACTTGGAAATAAATAAGTATACGTTTCTCTGGTGGCAATCTACCCTTTCGCAAGTGTAAGGAGACACCATTCTATATTTAGCCCTTTATCACAAAAGGCAATCTGCCTGTGTTTACTGACCACCGTCGATGGTGGTCTATAATATAGTACTTTATTTACAGTCAATGGCCTACATGTTTCTGTGGTACTTCACATGTGTCTAAAATGCAATGTCTGCTTGCATAAAAATGCAATTCTGAAGTCCATTTATACGTACGACATACGCATGTCTCAGTTTCTATCTCTCTCTCTCTCTCTCTCTCTCCATTCCTGACTCATGTTATTGTAAAACTCTTGGTGGCAACAAACACCAGACACCTGGTAGACATAAGGTTCAAAATTCCAAGACATCAATACGCCTCGGGTGCCTCCACAATTGTCACACAGCTGGCTATCTATCTAGAGATCTGCCTGCCTTCCTTCTCTCCACGACTCACTCACTCACTCCCTCCCTGCTAGCCTCCCTCCTACCCAGCCACCCCCACCCACCCTTTCAGGCTTCCGTCTGCTAGAAACACATTCACAATTTGCGTAAATATCGCATCATTTGGGCTATATGCGGTATATTCCTTGTTATATGGGACGCCTACATACGTACACGTCTTTATTATAGCATGACAGTGCTCTAAATACAAGATTTACGTGATATTTATGGCATAACACACCCTCTCCCCCTTTCATTCCCAGCACAACTCACTCACACCTTGGTTCACGCATAGAAACTCATTGATAATGTGCGTAAATATCGCATGAATTGGTCTATATACTGTATATATTTTGATATATGGCACGTATACATACGTACAAGTCTGTATTATAGCATAACAGTGCTCTACGTACAAGATATAAGTGATATGTATGGCGTAAACCACACTCTCAGCTCATAAATTGCCGCCAAACCTCCAACACATCTTCATTCCCGCCTAAAAAAATTCTTATAATTCCCTTATATATTGCAATTTTTTATCACTATGAGGCATATTCATTGTTATATGGGTGGCCTACACACGTATACATACTCTACATAGCCTAAAAGGGCTCAAAAAAGGAGATATACGTGATAATACGCGGTAACCCACCCCCTCCTCCCTCTCCTTCTATCCCCTGGGCGCGTGAAAATTCGGCAGGGAAATCTCGCCGCTCGATGACAATCTAGCCGCGCGGAGCCATTCGCTCCACATTTTTCAACTACGGACCGTTCCCCCCCCCCCCCAAGACATTTTTTGGGGGGTCAAATATATATGGGCCGATGCACGCAAATATTCCCTACACGATGATGTACTTTTTATCGAAATTGGCAATAGGTCCCAAAATCATCATAGATGCGCACAGTCTTACCCTGTAGAAAACCCCCTGTGCGCCGCGGAGAGGTTAACATGCTGAAAGAAATTTGGGAGGGGACTGTGCAGCCTTGTCCATTATTAAAGTATGTGCTTGAAAGCCGTGAGCGCATGCTTAAGAGTCTGGAGATGGCAGGTAGAAATTTGACAGAATCACAAGCTTTGATGAAGGACAGGTATGATCGCAAAGTGAGGCTCCGGAAGTTCACTGTAGGATAAGAGGTATTCATTTTGTTGCCTTTGGTTGGTAACCCCCTCTCGGCGAAGTACACTGGACCTTATAAAATTGTAGAAAAAATTTCAGACTTAGATTACCTTGTTGCCACTCCAGACAGGAGGAAAAAGAACCAGTTATGTCACGTGAACCTTATTAAAGAGTATGTGAGGCGCCCCTCTGAGCCTCTCACTGTCCCTGTGTTGGCTTGTTGCGGCCGTGGTGGAGAAGGAGAGGGGGACAGTCAAGCTTCAGAGGAGGATAACTGGGATCAACATGTTTCAGCGGATCAGTGGGCGGGGAACTCGAGCCTAAGGGCTGACGAGGCTATAGCTCATTTGCCTGAGCCGCAGTTTGATGCTATCCGTCAGTTGTTCGGTTCATACCCCACTGTATTTGCTGAACACCCAGGCCTCACTACTCAGGCTATGCATGATGTTGATGTGGGGGACCATATACCCTTTAAGTCAATCCCGTACCGTGTGCCCCCCATAAAACTACCAGCTCTGAGGGATGAGTTGGAGTATATGCTCGGTAGAGGGTTGATAGAGAAAGGCACAGTTAAGTGGACTTCCCCCGTAACACTGCAGCCTAAGCCAGATGGCAAGGTACGCTTTTGTATTGATTTCCGTAGGTTAAACGGTTTGACTCCAACTAACCCATATCCTCTTCCTCGGGTTGATGATAGTGTTGACAAAATTGGTAATGCTCGTTTTTTGTCTAAAGTAGATTTAGTAAAAGGTTACTGGCAAGTACCTTTGTCCGAGCGTGCTAAAGAGGTATGTGGTTTTGTTGTGGACGGGAGTACCTACCGGTGCAATGTTATGCCTTACGGACTTAAGAATGCACCAGCAACGTTTCAGAACCTGATGAATGAAATTGTAAAGGACATTCCGAATTGCACCGTATATTTGGACGATGTAATCATTTATGATGACGACTTTGAGAGCCAATGTGAGCACCTTGAGACCTTGTTCCGGAAACTTAGTGAAGCAGGTCTGGTAGTAAATTTGGCAAAATGTGACTTCGTGAAAGCCACTGTGCAGTACCTTGGGTTTGTAGTGGGAAGGGGACAGGTGTGCCCTCCTCAGAACAAGGTACAGGCTATCAATAAATGTCCACACCCAACAACCAAGAAGCAGGTTATGAGATTCTTGGGTATGATAGGCTACTACAGACGCTTCATAAAAGGTTACTCAACGGTGTTGGCACCTCTCACAGATTTGTTATCTAAAGACAAAAAGTTTTTGTGAGCACCTGAGTGTGAAAAGGCTTTCACTTTGGTGAAACATTTGCTATGTACTCACCCGATACTCAGGGCCCCAGACTTTAACAGGCCTTTTCAGCTGGCAACAGATGCTAGTGGTGTAGGGGCTGGGGCCGTCTTGCTACAGACAGACAATGAAGGTGTGGAACACCCAGTAAGTTTCTTTTCTAAGAAGTTCAATGCTGCACAAAAGAACTATTCTACAATAGAAAAGGAATTACTGGCGATTGTGCTGTCGCTCAGGCACTTCGAGGTGTATGTTCCAGCCTATGGCCCAGTCGTGGTTATCTACACTGATCATCACCCTTTGAGATTCCTGAATCAATTTCACAATCGCAATATGAGACTGACCAGGTGGTCTTTGATGTTGCAGGAGTATTACCTGGACATCCGTCATATTGCTGGATGTGACAATGTGATCGCGGATTGTTTATCAAGGGTGGATGACCAGTCGTAGGCTATCACAGGTGTGTGGGTTTGAGTGGAGGAAAATAGGCTGCCCTTATAGTGCAGCCAGGGAAAAACATATTAAAATATAAAAATCATATAAAAACTCTTTCTTTTGATATAGGTAATCGTATAAGTTTGTCATAGCCTATAGAGTTTGAGTGATCCACGAACTATCAAACGGCTGAGCTGCTGTAAGCTCGCTCTGGGAGCATGATATTGTGTCTTTTTGCTATTGTTGGGAGGAGTTATAAAATGTGATTTTTTTTTTGTATACTAAGATGTGTTTTGGTGATAAACTCAGCTTTGTTTTAGTGCCATGCGGTCACTGGGTGTGGGGGGCTTGATGGGGTTCTGTGTTTGTCAGATTTTAGCTCAGGGTTGAGCGAGTAAAATCTTGGGGGAGGTGTGACGCATGTCCACGTGTGAGCATGCTGTACAGAACGCCTAGTCATGCCCCACTCTCGCTAGGATCGTCAGGGCAGGAACTTTGGCTGTAGTCTATGTAGAGTTTCCTAACTTAGTTCGTGTGAGCCGTTGTACTATAAGTATTATGAATATGTATTTTGTTTTCATCTGAGTCAACGAGTTCTATTTTATATCATTAGTTATAAGTATTGTGTGTAAAACTTATTTGTAATGATGGGAAGAGAAACAGCCACAGTTAGGTGTCAGTGGGTACGCCAGGCAGGAGGTAGGCCTAACTCACTAGCACTCCTCCCTCCCTCAGTGCTAGGGGGAGCCTTTGTGTATCCCAGAGGAGAGAGAGAAATTACGTAATGGTTGTCAGTGGGCGGTCCTTAGTAGTTCACGTTGGACTCACTAGAGGGCCGGGTATAAAAGGGAAGTCTAGCCATTTTTTCATCAGAACTCATTAGGCAGAGCGACTTCTCATTTCCCTTGCTAACTATTTATATTCTTCTGACTGATGGGAACTTTCTCTACTACCTTACATTCTTATTTCCTCTTTTCCCTACCCTTTTTAACTTCCATGGTCCCGTTGGTGCAGAGCTAGTCAGCCAACGTATTATCGCTTGAGTTCTCACGAGATACTTGCCTATTAGATAGCCTATTTTGGAAGGGTTGACTTAGAATAGGATTGATTTATGTTTGTTGCACTTGTATATGCATTTCCCTGTGTGTTATTATTATTATTCCTGTTTTCTGCTAGTCTAGGTAATGCTAGACTGGGGTAAGGCTTTTCTGTATTACGAGTTGTTGTTTGATGCAGTGGTTAAGCGATAAACCTGCATACTCGTTTCGGTTCAGTGAAGCCTAGGTTGTCTTCGCGGCTGACTGTGTTGAGTTAATAATTTACAGTGCGTGAGGGCAAGAGCCTAACCACCCTGTATTTTATTAACAGTTTGTTTTTACTTTGTCAAGGAGCCGGGAGAAAACCAGATACAAGGGATCTGGATTTCTCAAAAGTGCACTTGTTAGTTTTAATGTAATACTTTTGTTACGACCTGGCACTCGGGTACACAAGGGCTCTCAATCAGGACTCGTTTACGGCTCGCTGCCACAACGGAAACACACGATCCCAACCCCTGAGTACTGCCAGCCGAACAAAAAACACCAATACCCTATAGAGTTCAATCTGCTATAACGGGGTATACAAGAACTCGGTACTAGTGTTCAACAACAGACTAATAAAGAGACAGGAATTCTCTAGTCTGGTCAACAATCAAACAAAGAAGTAAGAAACAACAACACCAAAGAATAGTGTTGGCCGAAGCCGAAGTAATCCACCCTTGACTAAGAACTTAAGAAGTCCTCCACCCTCTACTTCGGATCGGCACTATTACGTTACGTTAATTAATAGTCCTTAACCCGTACAGCCCCAGCGACGCGCCTGACGCGTCGGCGATGTATGTAACGCACAGCCCCAGAGACGCGCCTGGCGCGTCACCCTAATTGCGCCGACCGTAACCTCAGGTGTAGCCACTCAAGAGGGCTCAGATTTGTATGGGAACTGTGTACGTATCCCACGCAACCGTGCCGATGATTGAAAACTCTCAAAGTCCACGTGCGTGCGCGCGAGCGCGCAATAACCTGGTTTTTTGGGATAATTGCCTTCAATTTTTTACTCTTATAAAATCCGTTTTCGGGGGCTCTGTAGGACCATTTTTTAAGCTTTTTGAGCGGTTTTTCGTGGTTTTTCCTTCATTCCTAACCCATTCGCTATTGTTTCTGGAATAAAACCATTTTTTGAAAACCGGCCGGGTTCTGGTGCGCAAACATTACAAAACTAGCCGGGGCTCCACGGGTTAAGCATCGAGCAAGGAATCTTCTGAAAAAAGTTAGATGCTTCTCGGATGCTCGTAAGAAGTACGTATCGGATTTTGAACAGTAATTCAATAAGCAAAAACACTGGCAATTAAATACTATTAAAGGTTTAAATTGGCATAAGAATAATTAAAAGAATATGCAATAGTAAATGGCAAACATTAAAAAGAAGTACTCCGCAAATTCAACGGCAATAGCCTACTCAGATTGTGCTCGTGGGCCACTAATCACTAAACTAGCCAAGCGTGCAACACATGAAATCAATAGTGCATAAACAATATCATACATAAGGAACGCTTCAATACTATTCTGTATCTACTAATCGAGTAAAGTCTAGCTGGGGTACTGTGGGCAAAAGGTAGCAGTGACTGAGCAAAAACGGCTCGTAGCCTAGTGAAGTCCTCACAACTGTTTAAAGTATTACGTTAAAACTAACAAGTGCACTTTGAGAAATCCAGATCCCTTGTATCTGGTTTTCTCCCGGCTCCTTGACAAAGTAAAAACAAACTGTTAATAAAATACAGGGTGGTTAGGCTCTTGCCCTCACGCACTGTAAATTATTAACTCAACACAGTCAGCCGCGAAGACAACCTAGGCTTCACTGAACCGAAACGAGTATGCAAGTTTATCGCTTAACCACTGCATCAAACAACAACTCGTAACCCAGAAAAGCCTTACCCCAGTCTAGCATTACCTAGACTAGCAGAAAACAGGAATAATAATAATAACACACAGGGAAATGCATATACAAGTGCAACAAACATAAATCAATCCTATTCTAAGTTAACCCTTCCAAAATAGGCTATCTAATAGGCATCTATCTCGTGAGAACTCAAGCGATAATACGTTGGCTGACTAGCTCTGCACCAACGGGACCATGGAAGTTAAAAAGGGTAGGGAAAAGAGGAGATAAGAATGTAAGGTAGTAGAGAAAGTTCACATCAGTCAGAAGAATGTATATAGTTAGCAAGGGAAATGAGAAGTCGCTCTGCCTAATGAGTTCTGATCAAAAAATGGCTAGACTTCCCTTTTTATACCCGGCCCTCTAGTGAGCCCAACGTGAACTACTAAGGACCGCCCACTGACAATCATTACGTAATTTCTCTCTCTCCTCTGGATGGCGCACCCACTGACCCCCAACGGTGGCTGCTGCTTCTCCCATCATTACAAATAAGTTTTACACACAATACTTATAACTAATGATATAAAATAGAATTCGTTGACTCAGATGAAAACAAAATACATATTCATATTACTTATAGTACAACGGCTCATATGAACTAAGTTAGGAAACTCTACATAGACTACAGCCAAAGTTCCTGCCCTGACGATCCTAGCGAGAGTGGGGCATGACTAGGCGTTCTGTACAGCATGCTCACACTGGACATGCGTCACACCTCCCCCAAGATTTTACTTGCTCAACCCTGAGCTAAAATCTGACAAACACAAAACCCCAACAAGCCCCTCACACCCAGCGACCGCATGGCACTAAAACAAAGCTGAGTTTATCACCAAAACACATCTTATTATTAAACAAAAAAAATCACATTTTATAACTCCTCCCAACAACAGCAAAAAGACACAATATTATGCTCCCAGAGCGAGCTTACAGCAGCTCAGCCGTTTGATAGTTCGTGGACTACTCAAACTCTATAGGCTATGACAAACTTATACGATTATCTATATCAAAAGAAAGAGTTTTTA
Source organism: Paralithodes platypus (assembly GCA_032716605.1). Classification (NCBI taxonomy): domain Eukaryota; kingdom Metazoa; phylum Arthropoda; class Malacostraca; order Decapoda; family Lithodidae; genus Paralithodes; species Paralithodes platypus. Next base: position 22,306,456 of record CM064488.1, on the reverse strand, counting down.
TATGATTTTTATATTTTAATATGTTTTTCCCGGCTGCACTATAAGGGCAGCCTATTTTCCTCCACTCAAACCCGCACACCTGTGATAGCCTACGACTGATCATCCACCCTTGATAAACAATCCGCGATCACATTGTCACATCCAGCAATATGACGGATGTCCAGGTTATACTCCTGCAACATCAAAGACCACCTGGTCAGTCTCATATTGCGATTGTGAAATTGATTCAGGAATCTCAAAGGGTGATAATCAGTGTAGATATCCACGACTGGGCCATAGGCTGGAACATACACCTCGAAGTGCCTGAGCGACAGCACAATCACCAGTAATTCCTTTTCTATTGTAGAATAGTTCTTTTGTGCAGCATTGAACTTCTTAGAAAAGAAACTTACTGGGTGTTCCACACCTTCATTGTCTGTCTGTAGCAAGACGGCCCCAGCCCCTACACCACTAGCATCTGTTGCCAGCTGAAAAGGCCTGTTAAAGTCTGGGGCCCTGAGTATCGGGTGAGTACATAGCAAATGTTTCACCAAAGTGAAAGCCTTTTCACACTCAGGTGCCCACAAAAACTTTTTGTCTTTAGATAACAAATCTGTGAGAGGTGCCAACACCGTTGAGTAACCTTTTATGAAGCGTCTGTAGTAGCCTATCATACCCAAGAATCTCATAATCTGCTTCTTGGTTGTTGGGTGCGGAAATTTATTGATAGCCTGTACCTTGTTCTGAGGAGGGCACACCTGTCTCCTTCCCACTACAAACCCAAGGTACTGCACAGTGGCTTTTACGAAGTCACACTTTGCCAAATTTACTACCAGACCTGCTTCACTAAGTTTCCGGAACAAGGTCTCAAGGTGCTCACAATGGCTCTCAAAGTCGTCATCATAAATGATTACATCGTCCAAATATACGGTGCAATTTGGAATGTCCTTTACAATTTCATTCATCAGGTTCTGAAACGTTGCTGGTGCATTCTTAAGTCCGTAAGGCATAACATTACACCGGTAGGTACTCCCGTCCACAACAAAACCACATACCTCTTTAGCACGCTCGGACAAAGGTACTTGCCAGTAACCTTTTACTAAATCTACTTTAGACAAAAAACGAGCATTACCAATTTTGTCAACACTATCATCAACCCGAGGAAGAGGATATGGGTTAGTTGGAGTCAAACCGTTTAACCTACGGAAATCAATACAAAAGCGTACCTTGCCATCTGGCTTAGGCTGCAGTGTTACGGGGAAGTCCACTTAACTGTGCCTTTCTCTATCAACCCTCTACCGAGCATATACTCCAACTCATCCCTCAGAGCTGGTAGTTTTATGGGGGGCACACGGTACGGGATTGACTTAAAGGGTAGATGGTCCCCCACATCAACATCATGCATAGCCTGAGTAGTGAGGCCTGGGTGTTCAGCAAATACAGTGGGGTATGAACCGAACAACTGACGGATAGCATCAAACTGCGGCTCAGGCAAAAGAGCTATAGCCTCGTCAGCCCTAAGGCTCGAGTTCCCCGCCCACTGATCCGCTGAAACATGTTGATCCCAGTTATCCTCCTCTGAAGCTTGACTGTCCCCCTCTCCTTCTCCACCACGGCCGCAACAAGCCAACACAGGGACAGTGAGAGGCTCAGAGGGGCGCCTCACATACTCTTTAATAAGGTTCACGTGACATAACTGGTTCTTTTTCCTCCTGTCTGGAGTGGCAACAAGGTAATCTAAGTCTGAAATTTTTTCTACAATTTTATAAGGTCCAGTGTACTTCGCCGAGAGGGGGTTACCAACCAAAGGCAACAAAATTAATACCTCTTGTCCTACAGTGAACTTCCGGAGCCTTACTTTGCGATCATACCTGTCCTTCATCAAAGCTTGTGATTCTGTCAAATTTCTACCTGCCATCTCCAGACTCTTAAGCATGCGCTCACGGCTTTCAAGCACATACTTTAATAATGGACAAGGCTGCACAGTCCCCTCCCAAATTTCTTTCAGCATGTTAAGGGGGCCCCTGACACGGTGTCCAAAAATCAGCTCGTTTGGACTAAATCCCAGGCTCTCACCAGGTACCTCCCGAGCAGCAAACAGCACATAAGGCAATCCAAGATCCCAATCCATACCGTTGTCAGCACAATAACACCTGAGCATGCTTTTAAGTGTACCATGCCACCGCTCAAGCACCCCTTGACTCTCAGGGTGATACGCTGACGATACTACTGCTCGTATCCCATGCTGTTGCATTGTTTGCTTGAACATGTTGGAGGTGAAATTAGATCCCTGATCAGACTGAATCTCCTCCGGGTACCTGTACCTTGAGAAGTACCACAACAAGTTACTGACTACCGTCTTAGCCATTCCATTTTTCATAGGGTATGCATCGGGGTATCTAGTGGCAACATCCATTATGGTTAAAAAAAAAATATTTCCAGCCTTAGTGGGAGGGAGTGGACCAACCATGTCAACAATAATTTTACTAAAGGGTGGCCCAATCACAGGAATAGGGTGTAACGGAGCCTTAGGAATAACTTGGTTCTGTTTCCCGACACGTTGACAAATATCACATGAGTTTATCCATGACTGCACATGAGACTTCATCCCCGGCCACCAAAACAATTTCCCCAAAGCCGCCATCGTTTTTCTCACCCCTAGATGTCCTGCCAGTGGTGTGTCATGCGCCAACCTCAGTAGGCTATCCCTGCACTCCCGTGGCACCACCAACTGGTCCACTACTCCGGACCCCTTTTGCCAACTACGTTTAGGGTCTTGAAAACGCCTATAGAGGATGCCTTCTAAATAAAAAAAATCTCCTGGCTGTGCATCGCCGTCCTCGTCGAGCTCTACAGCTCCATTAGCACACGTTTGGAGCTCAGGGTCCTCTAGTTGCAACGACGTATATCTGAGGGTGCCAAGCGATCTAACTGCTCCCGGAGCAATGCATGACCTTCCCCGATACTGGGCTGCTCCCTCTGTCTCTCTCGATGTACATAACGTTGCTGTCGTGGAGACTCGTCATGCCCAGCCTCGTCACTCTCGATGACAGGCCCAGGGGCTACTCCAGAATTAAGTAATGGTGCTAATACTGAATCACCCAGGAGAGCCGCCGAGTCAAAACTCTTAAAACCAATTCCAGCTTTAGCCTCCTCCTGTTGATCGTTCCTCCGCTGGTCTGAAGACGGAGGACTAGGCTGTGACACTTTAGCTGCCCGAGCTCGGGTGACAACACACGCCAGGGGTTGTGTCTGGCACCGCTCGACCCACTCTTGCTCTTCCCTACTCACATCGGCCGGCCTCTCGGCAACGACTAAGGGTAGAACCTCAGAAGCGGGCATTGCTAAGTCGTTGCCGAGAAGAAGGTCGACGCCCTCCACTGGCAGTTTCTCCACAATCCCGACATCCAATTCACGTGCCACACCATCCACCTCCAACTCCAACCGCACCAGCGGGTATGACCGAGTTGCATTAATACCCTGCACCACTACCACCCGAGCCGCGTTTATAGGGTAGCCAGTCAAGTTTTTCATCAGAGTCTGGGAAGCACCTGTATCACGCAAAACCTCTACTCCATGCTTGCGCCCTGCCCACATCACGCAACCCCGCCCTCTATGGTCGCAAAAAACATCCTGAGCAGGGTTCGAGCCTCCCAGGTGCTTCTGCATTGGCTGTGCCTCAGCCTCTGACGAACTGCCCCGGGCAAACTCAGATGACTTCGGAGAGACACCAATGTTGCAGGCCAAAGACACAGCTGCTGTAGGTGGTTTGCTAGGACAGACTCTTGCAAAGTGCCCCTTTTTATGACATTAATAACACTCCAACTCCCCTTTGGGCTTCCCTTGGTACTGGGAAGGGCCCGGCCCCTTCTTAAATGGGACGGTGCTAGTCTTGTGGTCAGTCTTGGTATCATGGCTCTTGTACTTGTTTGCATAAGGTATATCACTAACTCGGGGGGGTGGGGCGTCACGCCCCTTGTTACCTGCCTCACTACGCTGGGCAGACCCGCACCCACGAATTAGTGATAGCCGGAGGTCAGCCATCTCAGCTGCCTCCTGTAGAGTTTTTGGGTTCTTTTCTTTAATAGTTAAAGTAATTTCTGCACCAGTACACTTATAAAACTGCTCGAGCAGAAACAGCTCAGTCAACTGTTCGGCCGTCTCAGCTTTCTCAGAACGTGTCCAGTTTTTAAGTGCATCTTTTAAGTCCCGGGCATGTTCAAGAAAGGTCGCCTCCCTAGTCTTTGTAACACCCCGAAACTTCAATCGATATGTTTCCGGTTGCAACTCGTATGCCCGTAGGACAGCTCTCTTCAATTCTGGGTAGTCAATGCAAGACTCTAAAGGCAGTGCATCATAAGCCTTCAGACCCTTACCCGTAAGTCTTGAGGAGACTAGAGCTGCCCACTTCTCTTCAGGCCAATTATGCTCCCTACACTTCTTCTCAAAACGATTAAAAAATTCTGTGACTTCAGTTTCACTAAATACCGGCACCAATTTGACTAATTGGGCCAAGGACTGTTCTCTTACTTGGGCCGTGACACGAGTCTTATCTAAATCTAATTTAGCGCAATATTTCTCTGAGTCGTACCTAAGCTCAGCCTCATGCCTCCTGGTCTCATCCTCTTGCCTCCTAACCTCAATCTCATGCCTCCTAGTCTCATTCTCCTGCTTCCTAGCCTCAATCTCCTGCTTCCTAGCCTCAATCTTAGCAAGCTCAAGTCTAAATACCATATCTGGAGACAGGCAGGAAGAGGGAGCTGCCACTACTGAAGGAGGGGGGGCAAAAACTGGGGAACCACCATGTGCACCTCCCGAGGGCACTCCAATCTGCCAATTCTCATCCCTCTGTGGGAGAGTGCTAACCTCCGGTAACTGAGTGGACGGCACTGTGGGAGTCGAGTGAGAGGGGATCTGGGGAGGAACCCCCCCAAACGCCCTGTCCTCCGAAACCCCATGTCGCCCACGCAACACCCAGGAAATCAGCTCCCCCTTGGACATCCCTACTACATTGGAAATGCCCAAAACCTTGGCTATCAGGTGCAAGCCACAAACATCCACCCCAGTCAGCCTCTCCTCCGTCACGTGGTACCGCTTACTCACAAAAACTCTAGCATCCTCCTCACTGGTTACTAACGGCACACCTTCAAATGGCATCTCTCGCTCATCGTCAGTGCTAATGCACGACATACTGAAGTCCACAACAAAATTCTCGAGACAAAAGTGTTAAACTTCCTATGCAAGCACTAATTACTAAATTAACTGGAGTCTCTTAAATGCTTTACTAATTGCCATACAAACAAAATATTCTTCAATATGCACGCTAAAATACAAACAAACAAATGTTGTACAACTCTGCAAAAATTTATACTGTTCACAAAATCCTAAGCAAGGTCGCCATTTGTTACGACCTGGCCCTCGGGTACACAAGGGCTCTCAATCAGGACTCGAATACGGCTCGCTGCCACAACGGAAACACACGATCCCAACCCCTGAGTACTGCCAGCCGAACAAAAAACACCAATACCCTCCAGAGTTCAATCTGCTATAACGGGGTATACAAGAACTCGGTACTAGTGTTCAACAACAGACTAATAAAGAGACAGGAATTATCTAGTCTGGTCAACAATCAAACAAAGAAGTAAGAAACAACAACACCAAAGAATAGTGTTGGCCGAAGCCGAAGTAATCCACCCTTGACTAAGAACTTAAGAAGTCCTCCACCCTCTACTTCGGATCGGCACTATTACGTTACGTTAATTAATAGTCCTTAAGCATCGAGCAAGGAATCTTCTGAAAAAAGTTAGATGCTTCTCGGATGTTCGTAAGAAGTACGTATCAGATTTTGAACAGTAATTCAATAAGCAAAAATACTGGCAATTAAATACTATTAAAGGTTTAAATTGGCATAAGAATAATTAAAAGAATATGCAATAGTAAATGGCAAACATTAAAAAGAAGTACTCCGCAAATGCAACGGCAATAGCCTACTCGGATTGTGCTCGGGGGCCACTAATCACTAAAGTAGCCAAGCGTGCAACACATGAAATCAATAGTGCATAAACAATATCATACATAAGGAAAGCTTCAATACTATTCTGTATCTACTAATCGAGTAAAGTCTAGCTGGGGTACTGTGAGCAAAAGGTAGCAGTGACTGAGAAAAAACGGCTCGTAGCCTAGCGAAGTCCTCACAACTGTTTAAAGTATTACGTTAAAACTAACAAGTGCACTTTGAGAAATCCAGATCCCTTGTATCTGGTTTTCTCCCAGCTCCTTGACAAAGTAAAAACAAACTGTTAATAAAATACAGGGTGGTTAGGCTCTTGCCCTCACGCACTGTAAATTATTAACTCAACACAGTCAGCCGCGAAGACAACCTAGGCTTCACTGAACCGAAACGAGTATGCAGGTTTATCGCTTAACCACTGCATCAAACAACAACTCGTAACACAGAAAAGCCTTACCCCAGTCTAGCATTACCTAGACTAGCAGAAAACAGGAATAATAATAATAACACACAGGGAAATGCATATACAAGTGCAACAAACATAAATCAATCTATTCTAAGTTAACCCTTCCAAAATAGGCTATCTAATAGGCATCTATCTCGTGAGAACTCAAGCGATAATACGTTGGCTGACTAGCTCTGCACCAACGGGACCATGGAAGTTAAAAAGGGTAGGGAAAAGAGGAGATAAGAATGTAAGGTAGTAGAGAAAGTTCCCATCAGTCAGAAGAATATATATAGTTAGCAAGGGAAATGAGAAGTCGCTCTGCCTAATGAGTTCTGATCAAAAAATGGCTAGACTTCCCTTTTTATACCCGGCCCTCTAGTGAGCCCAACGTGAACTACTAAGGACCGCCCACTGACAATCATTACGTAATTTCTCTCTCTCCTCTGGATGGCGCACCCACTGACCCCCAACGGTGGCTGCTGCTTCTCCCATCATTACAAATAAGTTTTACACACAATACTTATAACTAATGATATAAAATAGAACTCGTTGACTCAGATGAAAACAAAATATATATTCATATTACTTATAGTACAACGGCTCACATGAACTAAGTTAGGAAACTCTACATAGACTACAGCCAAAGTTCCTGCCCTGACGATCCTAGCGAGAGTGGGGCATGACTAGGCGTTCTGTACAGCATGCTCACACTGGACATGCGTCACACTTTAAACAGTCGTGAGGACTTCGCTAGGCTACGAGCCGTTTTTGCTCAGTTACTGCTACCGTTTTGCCTACAGTACCCCAGCTAGACTTTGCTCGATTAGTAGATACAGAATAGTATTGAAGCTTTCCTTATGTATGTTATTGTTTATGCACTATTGATTTCATGTGTTGCAAGCTTGGCTACTTCAGTGATTAGTGGCCCACGAGCATGTTTGCCATTTACTATTGCATATTCTTTTAATTATTCTTATGCCAATTTAAGCCTTTAATAGTATTTAATTGCCAGTGATTTTGCTTATTGAATTACTGTTCAAAATCCGATACATACTTCTTACGAGCATCCGAGAAGCCTCTAACTTTTTTCAGAAGATTCCTTGCTCGATGCTTAAGGACTATTAATTAACGTAACGTAATAGTGCCGATCCGAAGTAGAGGGTGGTGGACTTCTTAAGTTCATAGACAAGGGTGGATTACTTCGGGTTCGGCCAACACTATTCTTTTGTGTTGTTGTTTCTTACTTCATTGTTTGATTGTTGACCAGACTAGATAATTCCTGTCTCTTTATTAGTCTGTTGTTGAACACTAGTACCGAGTTCTTGTATACCCCGTTATAGCAGATTGAACTCTGGAGGGTATTGGTGTTTTTTGTTCGGCTGGCAGTACTCAGGGGTTGGGATCGTGTGTTTCCGTTGTGGCAGCGAGCCGTATTCGAGTCCTGATTGAGAGCCCTTGTGTACCCGAGTGCCAGTTCGTAACACTCCTCCTAGACCATTTGACGGATTTTCACCAAACTTCACACGAATCTTCGGTACGTGAATGCGACAATAATTAAAAAAATATTTTTTGAATTTGTGCAATAGTTATGATCTTAGGTCCTAAAAATGATTCCCCCCCCCCCTAACAGCCCCCCCCCCCCCCTCAACCAGCCTCCCCCCCCCCCTTTCAGGACCCCCACCGCCCACCCAGTACCTATTCCCTGTGTGTGTGTGCCCCGTAGGGGCACACACATCACAGAAACCACACATCATACACATGTCTCAGATGTGATGATAATAGTGAGACGTGGTTCAATGTCAGTTGAACCAGTGCCACTTCAACCAGTGCCACTTTAAGGGGAGGCAGACCGTTTGTTTGATCTATTAATTCATGTACAGGTATTCATATATTTTTTTTAGTTTCCTCCCTAGACCTCCATCAAGCTTAGAAAAACAACCCCTAGACCCCCTTCAAGATAAATTTGTACATTTTTCTACCGAAAAATGTCCCGGCCGAAGGCCGATTCCTCTTAAAATTGCAGGCTCGCTACCGCTCACCAGGAAAAAATCGACACCTAAATGGCACAAAAGGTATTTAAATTGACAACGAAATGGGGCGAAAGGTGTTAAAATCGCCAAACTAATGGGTCTTATAATCTCAAAACTAGTGGGGCTAAACATGAGGGAGAAGGGGGTCCAGAGAAACGGTCTGCCTCCCCTTAACTAGTGCTAACTCAACCAGTGGCCACTTCAACCAGTGGCCATTTCAACCAGTGACCATTTTAACCCGTGACCATTTTAACCAGTAACTTAACTTAACTTAACCAAACCTAACCTAACCGAACCTAACCTAACCTAACCTACCCTAACCTACTGGTTAAAATGGTCACTGGTTGAAATGGTCACTGGTTGAAATGGTCACTGGTTGAAGTGGCCACTGGTTGAGTTAGCACTGGTTAAAGTGGCACTGGTTGAAGTGGCACTGGTTCAACTGACCGGTCACCGTGAGACGTATGTCTGTCTTTCCGAAAACTCATCCTAGACCGTTCGACGGATTTTCACACAAACTTGTAACGAACATTCGGTGCGTGAATGCGACGATCAGTCAAAACAGATTTTTTGAATGTATTCAATAGTTATGATTTTAAGTCCAAAATATGGTTTTACCCCCCCCCACCCAGCAATGATGGCGTTCTTAGCACTAAGAACGCATTCGTTCTGGAGGCGAAAACATCTCGCTACGTATTTGCTAGGTTAAGTTAGTTTAGAGGGCATTATAAGTGATGATAGTAATAGTGGGATTAATGGTGATAGTAGTGATGATGGTGATAATAGTAGTGATGATGGTTATATTTGTATTGATGATGATGACAGTAGTGATGATGGTAGATATGATGGTGACAGTACTAGTAGTAGTGACGATGGTCATAATAGTAGTGATGATGGTGACAAGTAATGATGATAGTTGTAGTGATAATAATGACAGTAGTGATGTTGGTAGTGACGATGGAGTGAGTATTAGCGATGATGGTGAGTAGTAGTGATGATGGTGAAAGTTGTAGTAATGATTACAATAGTTGTGATGATGAAAATAATAGTAATGATGATGATGGCAGTAGTAGTGATGATGGTGACAGTAGTAATGGTGATTGTAAGATGGTGGTGATGATAGTAGTAATGATGGTTGATAGTTGTAGTATCAATAATAATAGTATTGATTAAGATGGTAGTGACAATGGTGTGTTACGACCGGCACTACGAAATAAACAAGGGCACTTAATGATGGACTAGATGATAGGCTATATCTGCAACAACGGTACGCTAATTCCAAAACCCTCGAACTATTACGCCGGTGAACAAAAACACTTAAAACCCTTCAGAGTTAATCTACTGGATAACGGGGTATCAATTAACTAGGTTTTAGTGCACTTCTGCAAAGGCTTTCCGGTGACGGTAAAGCCAACTCACAACAGGAGTACTTACGTTACGAAAATGCTCTTAAGTAATAACAATGCTTGAATAAACTATATAAGATTTAATAAAGGAATATATGCTTACGTTAACTTTAGTGTGAGTCTGTACTCAACACTAAACTCTACAATGCTCTATGAAAACACTGGAAGTCTAGTCCTACAGCAATCAGATAAGGAATCTTCTAAACAGGTCTGATGCTCTAAGATGCTCGTTAATATAGAACAGAAATAAATGCAGGGGCAGGACACCAAAGCGTGTATCTTAAATACACCAAAAAGTAGGATACATATATATAACAAGGGAGTGCAACAACTCTGTGACAGCACTAATAATAACCACTCAGAAACAGTACTTCCTTAGCCAACGTAACAGCCAAACTGGGTTGTGCACTATGCATCAACCTAGGCTAAAATAAGGCGTGAATAATTCCTAAAGCATACACAATGAAAGTTAATAAACACAATGCTGTCTTTCTCACTAATAAAGTATAGCAGTGGCATAAAAGGTACTAGGAAACTAGGCAGCGCGCAAACATGCTCGTAGCCTACTGTCTCCCCTTGAACAGATTTCCCTTATGTTACGTTAAGTAACATAAGGCTCTCTTGGTAAGTCCAGATCTCTAGTATCTGGTCTTGCCCTGGCGCTCCACAAAGGTCAACAAAATGAGGTAGCAATCATACAGGTAAGAGTAGGCAAAAGCCCTTTCCCTGTATACTGCTACACTCGCAAAGGAAAATATGCACAAGGGTTACAGGCTAGCTAGCTTCGTCGATGTTGTACAGGCTCTGACTTGCCACATACATAACTCAGACAACGACCAAAGATACATTCCACTGTCTAGCATTAAATAATGGGAAAGAACAGATCAATAATTAGAAGCACCCCAACACTATGATACAATTTGAATATGACTAATAATCCCTAAAACTAGTGCAAACATATAATTATGGAGAGCTGGTGCTGGTAATACGACTGGCCGACTATGGAAGTCGTATGCAGAACCAGAAGGGATAAGTAATTGAATAAAGAGAGAAGTATGAAAACGAAGAAGTTCAGAGAGAGAGAAAGTAGTATAGGGGGTTATATGGGGGACAGATTGCAAAGGACATGTAGGACCAAGCACGCCGTGCCACGCTCTGCAGGAGAAACGTGGGTAGGAGCCCCCCCAGCACTAACAAAGGCAGCAGCACCCAATCACAGACGACTACGTCATGAGGAGCAGGCGTCACGTGACGCGTCAGGCCCGCCGACCACTCACAAGCGTGGGAAACTCCTCCGAGCGAGGGAGGCAAACGTACATACACACGCACATACTACCACCTCACTGCCTACCTCGCTCTTTTTCCTTTAACTTCACACAATGCATCTTATATTCTATCAATGATATATAATATACTTCCAAGTGTCACAGACAAGAATAAAGATCACCACTGATCTGTCTGTGGCAACATGAACTCTATGAAAGAAAGAACATCGTTCTACGATTATTGTAGCCCATTTCACTTCCCTGGCGAGCGCTAGCGTGTTACGAGTGCATTCTGGCAAGCTGGCCAGCGTAACACCCCGCCCAAGATGTGGGACGTTTCAGCCTCAGCTGAACTCCACATCTGACCAGACAGAATGCTCACCAACCCCACATCACCCAGCTACTCTCCCAAGTTGTGAAAACAAGGCACGATCACAAACATAAAACACTGCATTATAAAAACAAATCTGCACAACACTTCCCCAAATAATAGCATCATAATAATATAAATCACGCTCAACGAGCAGGCTTCACCAAGCCTAGCCTACTAAGACAACAACTCAGAGTGTCTTAGATGCTTGCTGTGATATACTGCACTTATATACTATCAAAAAGATAGAGTTTTTTATGTGAGGTTTTTATATTTTTAATAGTGTTTTTGGCGGCGTTGCACTACAGGGGCAAGCCTAATTTTTCTCCACTCTCAAACAACCACTGACTGAAAGGTGAGAGTTCTCCTTCAAACATACCCTCCCGTGACAAACAATCAGCCAGAACATTATCAGTGCCCTTAACATGCCACACATCCAACTTGTGTTCCGGCAGCAAAACAACACCTGACACTGATAAACTGCCCAGTTCATCACAAGACTGGCACCTCTCTTCGCTCTTTCCGGCAACGGGGCCTGCCAATAACCCTTCACTCTTTCCACCTTAGTGATAAACGAGGCAGCCCCGATGCGGTCTATGGGGTCGTCAACTCTGGATAATGGGATAATGTCAGGGATAATGCACCAACACTCTTGCAATCAACATACACACGGATCTTGCCAATTAACTCAGGTTGCAAAGTTACTGGCAACGACCACTCACGATATCCCTTATCCCTCAGACCCTTTTCCAACAAGTAGTCGAGCTCTACTCTTACGACAGGCTGTCGAGCAGGATTTATACGGTAGGGAGTCAACTTGAGCATTGCACTGTCTCCAGCCTCCATGTCGGATTCTACCCCGTACATCAGGCCTGGAGAAGCAAAAAACATGCGGACGTACTGCCACAGCCTAGTAAACATCTTCTCTTGGCGCTGAGGAACAAGAGGTTGCAACTTATCTCGAAGAACAATATGCCTAGTGCCCTCCCACAACCCAGCCGAGACCGTAGTTTCTACACTATAGTCTCCCTCCTTCTCCACCTTTTTCCCTAGAACAGCCAGGTCATGAGAGGGACAATCAGTACCATCTGTGCAGTGACTCCCATAGTTCATAATTGCTAAGGCTTCCCCGCCGATACCGTACATGCGCACCCCCGCATTCCTTGCGACTACATCTGCCTGTGCAGCATCACCGCCTTCAGCGACACGGCCAGATACAGTCGGTCTATGGTAGGGCTGTTGCATTAGACTAGAGCAGCATTGGGAGGCTATGCAACGACCGGGCACATCCACTCCACAGCCAACCTCACCAATCTGCTCAATGTCCTGATTCTGACCACCACCCTTAGCAGCCATGGGTCGACCCTGACCTGACAACCATGCCAAAGCCTCGTCGCCCACCTTGAACCACTGAAACAACGAGGCCAATGGTTTTCTAACACTCAAGTGACCTGCCGGCGGAACCTCGTGCACCGCATGAGTTGTGAGGCCTGGGTGCTCGGCACAAACAGCGGGGTATGGACCGAGCAGGTGCTGGAGCGCTGCACACTGCTGCTCAGGCAGGTGCTCCAGGCTCCAGCGCTTCCACAGCCACCTGACTCGTGTCCCCCGCCCACTGCTCCACCGAGACATGACAATCCCAACTCTCCTCCACCTGTGCCCCACTGCCCCCCTCTCCTTCTCCACCTTGGCCGCTGCAGACCAACGCAGGGACAGTAGGCTGCTCAGGTGGTTGCCTCACAAACTCCTCTAAAGCTTGAGTCACACATTCCCGTCCTGACCTCTCGTCCTCCCCCGACCACCAAAAACTGTTGGACGGCATCAAACGGATGACCTTGTGTCCCGAGTGGGCCCGAGTGGCCACGTGTGGCTCTGATGCACGACCTCAACACGTCACCGCCCCGGAAGACGGCACATGCACGATTAGTGGACGGAGATCTCAACACGTGACCGCCCCGGTAGACGGAGCATGGGCGGCGACTTAGTGCCACGACCAGTCCCTTTGGAAGGCGACCTAATAAGTCTGAATACGACCTGTCTGAGACGCACTGTGACGGCACTGCGACGACACTGCGACCAAAATATGATGGCCGCAGTGTCGTCGGCGATGGCCCCCATCATGCATATATATTGGGGCGTGGCACAGAGACACCTCAGTCTCAACCAGCCCACTGAGTGCCAGCCAATTTTGACGGTGTGCTTCTGCCAGTGCCAGATTTTTTTTTTATTTTTTTTTTGGCTTAATCTATCAAGTTGGGAGAGAAAGGAAGGATAATGGTAAAAAAACACTCCCCTTGTCCATTTTCGCCAGAAATCAGGTCCCCGATGGTCCCGAAAGTAGCTGAAAAGACACTATAGACTACAGAGACTTTTATGGTATCGGAATGTATGGGTAGGAGGGTCGTGGGAGGGTGGTTTGGGGGATGGTGGGGGGAAGGTAGAAGCGTAATTGACTCATGTTACAAATATGAAGCCGATTGGTGAGGTAGTTTCGCCACCACGGATTTTCCTTTTTTTCCTTATCTTCGTACGGATACGCTGTAAGTGGGTGGTTGGAGGCGGTTGGGGGTGTGGTGGGGGGAAGGCAGAAGGGTAAGGGACTTGTCACATAAATATGGAACCGATTGGTGCAGTCGTTTCGCCGCCACAGATTTTCCTTTTTTTTCCTTCTGACGGGACCGACAGTCAGCGAGTGGTTGGGTGCAGGGATTTGGGATTTTTGTGGTGGGTAGCCAGAAGGGTAAGGTACATGTGGTAAAAATATGAAAGCCATAGGTGCAGTCGTTTCGCTGCTACGATTTGTTTTCGGCGAGGACATATATATACGTCCCTGGCACTCAGCGGGTTAAAATTGAAATTTTTCTTCCAACAAATGTACAAATTAACAATTAACCCTACGAAGATGCAATCCAACTGCATGCTACTATACAGTATTTATAAGGGCAGATTTCCACTTGAGGGATTTTTTATTTTGACGGCGGCTTGGAAACTGAGATAGGACCACACGCGGCTGGCTCTTTTATGGACGCTTGGTGGGCAGGGACTAGCGGGGACGCCGCGGGGTGATCACGTGAGGCGACGTTGGCACGTCGCAGTCTCAACTTTCAAATATTTTGGTCTGGGCATAGACTACGTCTGGTAGCGTCTAGGCGCCGCATAGACGCTTCTACACGGCGCCTATGCGCTGACCCGTCACGTGGGTGATCCGCCCTTGAACCGAGTTTCACGGTTGGTCCGTTCTGATCCGTTTATTTTTGGTATGTCAAAAATGCACGGCTCCCTCGCCGCCGCGGCCCGTGCTGTGGCGTCACTGTACGTTCATGAACAGACCATACACGTTTAGGTCGGAGTCCTTGCACGATTGCATACGTTTTCAGTGGTCGGGGGAGGACGGGAGGTCAGGACGGGAATGTGTGAACCGAGCTTAACAGGTTCACCTGACATGCTTCTCCGTCCTCGAGTTCAATAGCCCCGTTCCCACAACTCTCAAGACTAAGATCTTCTAGTTGCCCCTGGGAACTACTTTGTCGCCGAGTGCTATCACGCCCTACCATGTAACTAGGGGCGACAGGTTCTGGGGCCACTCCGGAGCTCATAATGGGTGCAAGTACCGAGTCACCAAGGAGTGTCGCTGGATCCAAATTCTCAACCCGACCAGCCTTGACGTTCTCCTTTCGACCCTTCCTCCGCTGGTCTAGAGCTTGGGTATTAGGCTGTGACACCTGAGCGGACTGAGATCTCTCGAGCCCCTCTTGCCCCTCCCTGCTCGTGTCGGCCGCCCTCTCGGCAACGACTAAGGGTGGAACCTCGGAAGTGGGCAACGCAAAGTCATTACCGAGAAGGAGGTCGACCCCCTCAACTGGCAACTTCTCCACCACACCCACATCCAACTCTCGTGTCACACCGTCCACCTCAACCTCCATTCTGACCAGCGGGGAAGACCTCGTAGCATTGATGCCTTGAACCACCACAACCCGAGCCAGGTTAATAGGCTTGCCAGTGAAATTCTTTACAAGTGTCTGGGAAGCGCCCGTATCACGCAACAACTCAAGCCTATGCTTTACACCAGCCCACCTCACAGTGCCGTGCCACCTATGACCACAAAAAGCATTACGAACGGGTGACGAGCCCTCCTGCTGCTTCTTCACCGACGATGACTTCGCAACCGACTGTTTACCCCGGGCAAACGCGGAAGACCTCAAAGAGACGCCATTGTTGCTCACTAGTGACACCACTGCTGTAGGCGGTGTGCTCGGACATGAGCGCGCAATATGCCCCTTCTCATGACACCTGAAACACTCCACTTCGCTCTTGGACTTCCTCTGAGGTGAGGAAGGTCCCTGGCCTTTCTTAAACGGGAAGGGTTTCGACTTGGGTTCATAATTGGCAACAGTACTCTTAAATGAATGATTAGTTGTGTCATTAGTTCGGGGGGGTGGAGTGGTACGCCCCTGGTTACCTGCCTCAGCTCTCTGTGCAGACCCGCACCCACGAATCAATGACACCCTAAGGTCAGCCAGCTCAGCCGCCTTCTGCAGAATTTTGGGTTGCTTTTCTTTAAGGTTAAGAGTCAAGTCACTGCCAGCACATTTTAAAAATTGTTCCAGCAATACTAATTGTTTTACTGAATCAAAAGTAGTTGTCTTCTCTGACCTAAACCAATTTTCAAATGCATCTGACAGCTCTCTAGCGTGTTCCAAGAAGGTACTCTCCTTTCTTTTTGGAACAGCCCTAAACTTCAGCCTATAGGTCTCTGGCTGTAGCTCATACGCCCTCAGGACAGCCTCTTTCAACAACTCGTAATCCACACAGGAATCTAGGAGGAAAGCATCGTACGCCTTGAGTGCTTTCCCCGTCAATCGTGAAGAAACAAGGGCTGCCCACTTCTCCTCGGGCCATTGGTGCTCCTGGCACTTTTTCTCGAACCGGAGAAAAAATTCTGTAACTCCTATCTCATCAAACACTGGAACCAACTTAAGTAGATGCAACAGGGACTGGTCAGGGGCTCGATCCACCTGGGCGACCCGGTTCCTCGTCATCCTCTACACAAGTTTTCTCTAGGTCAACATCGGCACAATACCTTTCAGACTCAAACTTAAGCTCAGCCTCTCGCTGCTGCTGCTGTTGTCTGAGCTCAGCCTCTCTCAGGTTGAGCTCAGCCTCATACTTCCGTTGCTCGAGCTCGAGCTTCTGCTGCTCAAGCCGAAACAACATCTCGGGAGTCAAACCCTGAGGAAGGGGTGCTACTATTGGGGACTCACCCCTTGAATCACCTAGAGGCATACCCAACCGCCAGCGGGCATCGGTCTGTGGGAACGTACTCGGCTCCGGAGCCCGAGGGGGCGCCATGGTAGGAGTCGAGTGGAATGGGGGCTGGGCCGAAGGTGCCCCAGCTCCCGCTCCACCCGAACCCCCATGCACCCCACCCAGCACACAGGCAACCAGCTCCTTCTCGACAAACCGCTAGTACCGGCAAACCCTAAGACCGTGGCCATACACTGCAGTCCGTACCGGTCTAGCCCCGACACCCGATCCGCTGACACAGGCTCCTCCAAAAATATCCGAGCATCCTCCTCATTGTTCACCACCCGAACGCCGCTTAACAACTCCACCTTCTCCACCTCCTCGCCTGCCTCTCGCACTGTGCCCTCACTATGCTCAGACCCGTCCAGTGACATGATGGAGTCAACAACAAAAATTCTCAGTTAAGTTAAAAGTAGCCAAACTTTCGCATAGCTTTATTCACCAAAAAATATTCGAAGATGTTCTTGAGTGCAATACTAGGTCACCAATAACTCCAACAAGTTCTATATATCCTCAAAACAATGTCTACTGCCAACAATGCGAGAAATAAATTAAACCCCAAATGGCAATAAGATTTCTCCAAAAAAAAAACTGCAATATTCAGTTCACTATATTCTGGTCTAAGGATCGCCATTTGTTACGACCGGCACTACGAAATAAACAAGGGCACTTAATGATGGACTAGATGATAGGCTATATCTGCAACAACAGTACGCTAATTCCAAAACCCTCGAACTATTACGCCGGTGAACAAAAACACTTAAAATCCTTCAGAGTTAATCTACTGGATAACGGGGTATCAATTAACTAGGTTTTAGTGCACTTCTGCAAAGGCTTTCCGGTGACGGTAAAGCCAACTCACAACAGGAGTACTTACGTTACGAAAATGCTCTTAAGTAATAACAATGCTTGAATAAACTATATAAGATTTAATAAAGGAATATGCTTACGTTAACTTTAGTGTGAGTCTGTACTCAACACTAAACTCTACAATGCTCTATGAAAACACTGGAAGTCTAGTCCTACAGCAATCAGATAAGGAATCTTCTAAAAAGGTCTGATGCTCTAAGATGCTCGTTAATATAGAACAGAAATAAATGCAGGGGCAGGACACCAAAGCGTGTATCTTAAATACACCAATAAGGAGGATACATATATATAACAAGGGAGTGCAACAACTCTGTGACAGCACTAATAATAACCACTCAGAAACAGTACTTCCTTAGCCAACATAACAGCCAAACTGGGTTGTGCACTATGCATCAACCTAGGCTAAAATAAGGCGTGAATAATTCCTAAAGCATACACAATGAAAGTTAATAAACACAATGCTGTCTTTCTCACTAATAAAGTCTAGCAGTGGCATAAAAGGTACTAGGAAACTAGGCAGCGCGCAAACATGCTCGTAGCCTACTGTCTCCCCTTGAACAGATTTCCCTTATGTTACGTTAAGTGACTTGGAGGCTCTCTTGGTAAGTCCAGATCTCTAGTATCTGGTCTTGCCCTGGCGCTCCACAAAGGTCAACAAAATGAGGTAGCAATCATACAGGTAAGAGTAGGCAAAAGCCCTTTCCCTGTATACTGCTACACTCGCAAAGGAAAATATGCACAAGGGTTACAGGCTAGCTAGCTTCGTCGATGTTGAACAGGCTCTGACTTGCCACATACATAACTCAGACAACGACCAAAGATACATTCCACTGTCTAGCATTAAATAATGGGAAAGAACAGCTCAATAATTAGAAGCACCCCAACACTATGATACAATTTGAATATGACTAATAATCCCTAAAACTAGTGCAAACATATAATTATGGAGAGCTGATGCTGGTAATACGACTGGCCGACTATGGAAGTCGTATGCAGAACCAGAAGGGATAAGTAATTGAATAAAGAGAGAAGTATGAAAACGAAGAAGTTCAGAGAGAGAGAAAGTAGTATAGGGGGTTATATGGGGGACAGATTGCAAAGGACATGTAGGACCAAGCACGCCGTGCCACGCTCTGCAGGAGAAACGTGGGTAGGAGCCCCCCCAGCACTAACAAAGGCAGCAGCACCCAATCACAGACGACTACGTCATGAGGAGCAGGCGTCACGTGACGCGTCAGGCCCGCCGACCACTCACAAGCGTGGGAAACTCCTCCGAGCGAGGGAGGCAAACGTACATATACACGTACATACTACCACCTCACTGCCTACCTCGCTCTTTTTCCTTTAACTTCACACAATGCATCTTATATTCTATCAATGATATAATATACTTCCAAGTGTCACAGACAAGAATAAAGATCACCACTGATCTGTCTGTGGCAACATGAACTCTATGAAAGAAAGAACATCGTTCTACGATTATTGTAGCCCATTTCACTTCCCTGGCGAGCGCTAGCGTGTTACGAGTGCATTCTGGCAAGCTGGCCAGCGTAACACCCCGCCCAAGATGTGGGACGTTTCAGCCTCAGCTGAACTCCACATCTGACCAGACAGAATGCTCACCAACCCCACATCAACCAGCTACTCTCCCAAGTTGTGAAAACAAGGCACGATCACAAACATAAAACACTGCATTATAAAAACAAATCTGCACAACACTTCCCCAAAATAATAGCATCATAATAATTATATCACGCTCAACGAGCAAGCTTCACCAAGCCTAGCCTACTAAGACAACAACTCAGAGTGTCTTAGATGCTTGCTGTGATATACTGCACTTATATACTATCAAAAAGAAAGAGTTTTTTATGTGAGGTTTTTATAATTTTTAATAGTATTTTTGGCGGCGTTGCACTACAGGGGCAAGCCTAATTTTTCTCACCTCTCAAACAACCACTGACTGAAAGGCGAGGGTTCTCCTTCAAACATACCCTCCCGTGACAAACAATCAGCCAGAACATTATCAGTGCCCTTAACATGCCACACATCCAACTTGTGTTCCGGCAGCAAAACAACACCTGACACTGATAAACTGCCCAGTTCATCACAAGACTGGCACTTCTCTTCGCTCTTTCCGGCAACGGGGCCTGCCAATAACCCTTCACTCTTTCCACCTTAGTGATAAACGAGGCAGCCCTGATGCGGTCTATGGGGTCGTCAACTCTGGATAATGGGATTATGTCAGGGATAATGCACCAACACTCTTGCAATCAACATACACACGGATCTTGCCACTTAACTCAGGTTGCAAAGTTACTGGCAACGACCACTCACGATATCCCTTATCCCTCAGACCCTTTTCCAACATGTAGTCGAGCTCTACATTTACGACAGGCTGTCGAGCAGGATTTATACGGTAGGGAGTTAACTTGAGCCTTGCACTGTCTCCAGCCTCCATGTTGGATCCTAGCCGTACATCAGGCCTGGAGAAGCAACAAACATGCGGACGTACTGCCACAGCCTAGTAAACATCTTCTCTTGGCGCTGAGGAACAAGAGGTTGCAACTTATCTCGAAGAACAACATGCCTAGTGCCCTCCCACAACCCAGCCGAGACTGTAGTTTCTACACTATAGTCTCCCTCCTTCTCCACCTTTTTCCCTAGAACAGCCAGGTCATGAGAGGGACAATCAGTACCACCTGTGCAGTCACTCCCATAGTTCATAATTGCTAAGGCTTCCCCGCCGATACCGTACATGCGCACCCCCGCATTCCTTGCGACTACATCTGCCTGCGCAGCATCACCGCCTTCAGCGACACGGCCAGATACAGTCGGTCTATGGTAGGGCTGTTGCATTAGACTAGAGCAGCATTGGGAGGTTAGCGACGACCGGGCACATCCGCTCCACAGCCAACCTCACCAATCTGCTCAATGTCCTGATTCTGACCACCACCCTTAGCAGCCATAGGTCGACCCTGACCTGACAACCATGCCAAAGCCTCGTCGCCCACCTTGAACCACTGAAACAACGAGGCCAACGGTTTACTAACACTCAAGTGACCTGCCTGCGGAACCTCGTGCACCGCATGAGTTGTGAGACCTGGGTGCTCGGCACAAACAGCGGGGTATGGACCGAGCAGGTGCTGGAGCGCTGCACACTGCTGCTCAGGCAGGTGCTCCAGGCTGGAGCCTCCAGCGCTTCCACAGCCACCTGACTCGTGTCCCCCGCTCACTGCTCCACCGAGACATGACAATCCCAACTCTCCTCCACCTGTGCCCCACTGCCCCCCTCTCCTTCGCCACCTTGGCCGCTGCAGACCAACGCAGGGACAGTAGGCTGCTCAGGTGGTTGCCTCACAAACTCCTCTAACAGGTTCACCTGACATGCTTCCCCGTCCTCGAGTTCAATAGCCCAGTTCCCACAACTCTCAAGACTAAGATATTCTAGTTGCCCCTGGGAACTACTTTGTCGCCGAGTGCTATCACGCCCTACCATGTCACTAGGGGGGACAGGTTCTGGGGCCACTCCGGAGCTCATAATGTGTGCAAGTACCGAGTCACCAAGGAGTGTCGCTGGATCCAAATTCTCAACCCGACCAGCCTTGACGTTCTCCTTCCGACCCTTCCTCCGCTGGTCTAGAGCTTGGGTATTAGGCTGTGACACCTGAGCGGACTGAGATCTCTCGAGCCCCTCTTGCCCCTCCCTGCTCGTGTCGGCCGCCCTCTCGGCAACGACTAAGGGTGGAACCTCGGAAGGCGGCAACGCAAAGTCATTACCGAGAAGGAGGTCGACCCCCTCAACTGGCAACTTCTCCACCACAACCACATCCAACTCCCGTGTCACACCGTCCACCTCAACCTCCATTCTGACCAGCGGGGAAGACCTCGTAGCATTGATGCCTTGAACCACCACAACCCGAGCCACGTTAATAGGCTTGCCAGTGAAATTCTTTACAAGTGTCTGGGAAGTGCCTGTATCACGCAACAACTCAAGCCTATGTTTTACACCAGCCCACCTCACAGTGCTGTGCCCCCTATGACCACAAAAAGCATCACGAACGGGTGACGAGCCCTCCTGCTGCTTCTTCACCGACAATGACTTCGCAACCGACTGTTTACCCCGGGCAAACGCGGAAGACCTCAAAGAAACGCCATTGTTGCTCACTAGTGACACCACTGCTGTAGGCGGTGTGCTCGGACATGAGCGCGCAATATGCCCCTTCTCATGACACCTGAAACACTCCACTTCGCTCTTGGACTTCCTCTGAGGTGAGGAAGGGCCCTGGCCTTTCTTAAACGGGAAGGGTTTCGACTTTGGTTCATAATTGGCAACAGTACTCTTAAATGAATGATTAGTTGTGTCATTAGTTCGGGGGGGTGGAGTGGTACGCCCCTGGTTACCTGCCTCAGCTCTCTGTGCAGACCCGCACCCACGAATCAATGACACCCTAAGGTCAGCCAGCTCAGCCGCCTTAACTCGTTCTAGGTTGTTTATATCTTTTTGGTAATAAGGGCACCAGGATTGAATGCAGTATTCCAGAAGAGGGCGGACTAAGGAATTGTAAAGGGTTAGGATAACTTCTTTGGATTTATGCTCAAATGACCTGCCTATAAAGCCAATTATTTTGTTTTCTGCAGAATTTTTGGTTGCTTTTCTTTAAGGTTAAGATTTAAGTCACTGCCAGTACATTTTAAAAATTGTTCCAGCAATACAAATTGTTTTACTGAATCAAAAGTAGTTGTCTTCTCCGACATTAACCAATTTGCAAATGCATCTGACAGCTCTCTAGCGTGTTCCTGGAAAGTACTCTCCTTTCTTTTTGGAACAGCCCTAATTTCAGCCTATAGGTCTCTGGCTGTAGCTCATACGCCCTCAGGACAGCCTCTTTCAACAACTCGTAATCCACACAGGAATCTAGGGGCAAAGCATCGTACGCCTTGAGTGCTTTCCCCGTCAATCGTGAAGAAACAAAGGCTGCCCACTTCTCCTCGGGCCATTGGTGCTCCTGGCACTTTTTCTCGAACCGGAGAAAACATTCTGTAACTCCTAACTCATCAAACACTGGAACCAACTTAAGTAGATGCGACAGGGACTGGTCATGGGCTCGACCCCCCTGGGTGACCCGGTTCCTCGTCACCTCTACACAAGTTTTCTCTAGGTCA
The DNA here is from genome assembly GCA_032716605.1 of Paralithodes platypus. Classification (NCBI taxonomy): domain Eukaryota; kingdom Metazoa; phylum Arthropoda; class Malacostraca; order Decapoda; family Lithodidae; genus Paralithodes; species Paralithodes platypus. The sequence continues at coordinate 22,283,611 of CM064488.1, read as the reverse complement.
ACATTTGCACAATACCTTTCAGACTCAAACTTGAGCTCAGCCTCTCACTGCTGCTGCTGTTGTCTGAGCTCAGCCTCATACTTCCGTTGCTCGAGCTCGAGCTTCTGCTGCTCAAGCCGAAACAACATCTCGGGAGTCAAACCCTGAGGAGGGGGTGCTACTATTGGGGACTCACCCCGTGAATCACCTAGAGGCATACCCAACCGCCAGCGGGCATCGGCCTGCGGGAACGTACTCGGCTCCGGAGCCCGAGGGGGCGCCATGGTAGGAGTCGAGTGGAATGGGGGCTGGGCCGAAGGTGCCCCAGCTCCCGCTCCACCCGAACCCCCATGCACCCCACTCAGCACACAGGCAACCAGCTCGCTTCTCGACAAACCGCTAGTACCGGGAAACCCTAAGACCGTGGCCATACACTGCAGTACGTACCGACACACGATCCGCTGACACAGGCTCCTCCAAAAATATCCGAGCATCCTCCTCATTGTCCACCACCCGAACGCCGCTTAACCCGGGAACTGCGGGGAGACTCTTAAGAGTCAGAGAAAAAAAAAATCAACTTTTGACATCGAAAAAAAAAATAAAAAAACAAAAGTTTGCCCCTGGGCCATGCAAAATCTCAGTCCTCTACCTCCCCTCCTTCCCCACTTTCCTCCTCTCCTTCAGTTATCACCTATTTTCCCTGTTATTCCCTTATTCTGAGGTATATTTTCGTGCTAACATTAGAAATCCGGTTACAGGGTGTGGTCATCACTGATAGCAAGCGAATGCAAGAGAGAGAGAGAGAGTATCGATCGACTGTGTCTCAGTGGCCTTGGGGGAAATTGGCGGGGAAGCAGCTTGCCTCACCCATACATTATACAACTCGCGGGCTATATCTCCGATTTTGACCATCCAAACGCTGTTTTCACTCGTTTGATTGTTGTTTCAGGTTACTACCTTTATAATCAACCCATAATAGGCGCATATGGAGAGTATTAATGCTATTAATGGTACAATGAATATTTTAGTGACGGAAACACCTCAAATACGTCAGCACAGGGGGACGTTTCCAATTACCCCCATGCGCACTTGTTAGGTTAACAACTCCACCTTCTCCACCTCCTCACCTGCCTCTCGCAGTGTGCCCTCACTATGCTCAGACCCGTCCAGTGACATGATGGAGTCAACAACAAAAATTCTCAGTCAAGACAAAAGTAGCCAAACTTTTGCGTAGCTTTATTCACCAAAAAATATTCGAAGATGTTCTTGAGTGCAATACTAGGTCACCAATAACTCCAACAAGTTCTATATATCCTCAAAACAATGTCTGCTGCCAACAATGCGAGAAATAAATTCAACCCCAAATGGCAATAAGATTTCTCCAAAAAAAAAAATGCAATATTCAGTTCACTATATTCTGGTCTAAGGTCGCCATTTGTTACGACCGGCACTACGAAATAAACAAGGGCACTTAATGATGGACCAGATGATAGGCTATATCTGCAACAACGGTACGCTAATTCCAAAACCGTCGAACTATTACGCCGGTGAACAAAAACACTCAAAACCCTTCAGAGTTAATCTACTGGATAACGGGGTATCAATTAACTAGGTTTTAGTGCACTTCTACAAAGCCTTTCCGGTGACGGTAAAGCCAACTCACAACAGGAGTACTTATGTTACGAAAATGCTCTTAACCTAAGAAGTGCGCATGGGGGGTATGAGACACCACACTCCTGTGCTGACGTATTTGAGGTGTTCCCATTACTAACATCGTTATTTTACCATAAATAGCATTAATACTTATCCATATGCGCCTATTGTAGGTTGATTATAAAGGTATTAACTAACCTGTTACAACAATAAAACAAGTGGAAACAGTGTTTGGATGGTCAAAATCGGCGATACAGGCCGGGAGTTACATAATGTATGGCTGAGGTAACCTCCCTGCCCTCCACCCCTCCCCTTGTCTGGAGAGACACTATTCCGCAATAGTCTCTCTCTCACTCGTTCCCACGCTTGGTAACGCCCTGCTACCAACTCTCTAATGTTAGCACGAAAATATACCACAGAATAAGGGAATAACAGGGAAAATAGGTGATAACTGAAGGAGGGGAGGAAAGTGGGGAAGGAAGGGAGGTGGAGGAGTGATAGTTGGCATGGCCCAGGGGCAAAAAAAAAGAAAAAAACAAAAAAAAATAAAAAATAAAAAATAAAAAAATATTTTGGGTGTTTTAAATGGATTTTTTTTTTCTCTTACTCTTAAGAGTCTTCCCGCAGTCCGCCGGCGGAACTCTTAAGAGTCTCCCTGCAGTTCCCGGGTTAAGTAATTACAATGCTTGAATAAACTATATAAGATTTAATAAAGGAATATATGCTTACGTTAACTTTAGTGTGAGTCTGTACTCAACACTAAACTCTACAATGCTCTATGAAAACACTGGAAATCTAGTCCTACAGCAATCAGATAAGGAATCTTCTAAAAAGGTCTGATGCTCTAAGATGCTCATTAATATAGAACAGAAATAAATGCAGGGGCAGGACACCAAACCGTGTATCTTAAATACACCATTAAGTAGGATACATATATATAACAGGGAGTGCAACAACTCTGTGACAACACTAATAATAACCACTCAGAAAGAGTACTTCCTTAGCCAACGTAACAGCCAAACTGGGTTGTGCACTATGCATCAACCTAGGCTAAAATAAGGCGTGAATAATTCCTAAAGCATACACAATGATAGATAATAAACACAATGCTGTCTTTCTCACTAATAAAGTCTAGCAGTGGCATAAAAGGTACTAGGAAACTAGGCAGAGTGCTAGCATGCTCGTAGCCTACTGTCTCCCCTTGAACAGATTTCCCTTATGTTAAGTTAAGTGACTTGGAGGCTCTCTTGGTAAGTCCAGATCTCTAGTATCTGGTCTTGCCCTGGCGCTCCACAAAGGTCAACAAAATGAGGTAGCAATCATACAGGTAAGAGTAGGCAAAAGCCCTTTACCTGTATACTGCTACACTCGCAAAGGAAAATATGCACAAGGGTTACAGGCTAGCTAGATTCGTCGATGTTGTACAGGCTCTGACTTGCCACATACATAACTCAGACAACGACCAAAGATACATTCCACTGTCTAGCATTAAATAATGGGAAAGAACAGCTCAATAATTAGAAGCACCCCAACACTATGATACAATTTGACTATGACTCTAATAATCCCTAAAACTAGTGCAAACATATATGGAGAGCTGGTGCTGGTAATACGACTGGCCGACTATGGAAGTCGTATGCAGAACCAGAAGGGATAAGTAATTGAATAAAGAGAGAAGTATATATATGAAGAAGTTCAGAGAGAGAGAAAGTAGTATAGGGGGTTATATGGGGGACAGATTGCAAAGGACATGTAGGACCAAGCACGCCGTGCCAAGCTCTGCAGGAGAAACGCGGGTAGGAGCCCCCCCAGCACTAACAAAGGCAGAAGCACCCAATCACAGACGACTACGTCATGAGGAGCAGGCGTCACGTGACGCGTCAGGCCCGCCGACCACTCACAAGCGTGGGAAACTCCTCCGAGCGAGGGAGTCAAACACACGCACATACTACCACCTCACTGCCTACCTCGCTCTTTCTCCTTTAACTTCACTCAATGCATCTTATATTCTATAAATTATATAAAATACTTCCAAGTGTCACAGACAAGAATAAAGATCACCACTGATCTGTCTGTGACAACATGAACTCTATGAAAGAAAGAACATCGTTCTACGATTATTGTAGCCCATTTCACTGCCCTGGAGAGCGCTAGCGAGTTACGAGTGCATTCTGGCAAGCTGGCCAGCGTAACAGGTGACAGTAGTAGTGATGATGGTGAAAGTAGTAGTGATGATTGTAATTGTAGTAGTGATGATCATAGTAATGCTGATGATGACAGTAGCTGTGATGATTGTGGCAGTTGTAGTAATGATGGCAGTAGTAGTGATGATTGGTGGTTGATGGTATTAGTAGTGATGATTGTGATTGATGGTATTAGTAGTGATGGTGGTAACCCATCAGAGAGTTGGGTATGCCGTTTTGATTTTGGGCAAAACGGCACGTCTACTTTATTAATAATTGTCTTTAATCAAGTCTGCGTAAGCAGAGTGGTATCGCCCCCAGTATAGTGGTACATGCCGGCCGAAATGTCTGTCTGTCTGTCTGCCTGTCTGTCTGTCCGTCCGAGAACTCCTCCTAGACCGTTTGACGGATTTTCACCAAACTTCACACGAACCTTCGGTGCGTGAATTCGACGGTAACTAAAAAAATATTTTTTGAATTTGTGCAATAGTTATGATCTTAGGTCAAAACAAAATCCCCCCCTCCCCCCCCCCCCCCCCCGTCAACCAGCCCCCCCTCCCCCGTTCTGGCGTTCTGTGTGTGTTTGCCCCGTAGGGGCACACTCACACAGAACGTCATCGTACACAGGGGGCGAAAAAAAACTTGCCCGAACATTCGGTACGTGAATGCGATGGTAATTAAACCAATATTTTAAAAATGTGTGCAATAGTTATGATTTTAGGTGTAAAATATGGATTCCCCCCCCCCCCCCCCTTCCCTCCAGACCCCTCCCCATCCCACCCAGCAATGATGGCGTTCTGGGGCCGAAAACATCTCGCCCTGCATCTGTTAGGTTAAGTTGACAAATGAAGTGATGGTAGTAATAGTGGGGATGATGGTAATAGTAGTGATGATGGTGATAATAGTAGTGATGATGGTTGTAGTTATAGTGAGGATGATGACAGTAGTGATGATGATGGTGATAGTACTAGTAGTAGTGATGATGATCATAATAGTAGTGAAGATGGTGACAAGTAATGATGATATTTGTAGTGATAAAGATTACAGTAGTGACGATGGTAGTGACGATGGTGACAGTATTAGTGATGATGGTTAGTAGTGATGATGGTGAAAGTTGTAGTGATGATGACAGTAGTAGTGATGATGAGAGTAGTAGTGATGATGGTAAGAGTAATAGTGATGACTATAATAGTAGTAGAGCTGATGCTGGTAATGGTGATACTGATTAGTAGTGATGATGGTGACCCATCGCAGAGTTGGGTATGCCGTTTTGATTTTGGGCAAAACGGCATGTCTACTTTATTTATCAACTCTGCGTAAGCAGAGTGGTATCACCCCCCGTATAGTGGTACATGCCGGCCGAAATGTCTGTCTGTCTGTCCGTCCGAGAACTCCTCCTAGACCGTTTGACGGATTTTCACCAAACTTCACACGAACATTCGACGGTAATTAAAACAAGATTTTTTGAATTTGTGCAATAGTTATGATTTTAACCCCCCCAGACAGATTATATTAACTTACTGACGAGGAGGCGGCTGACACGGTATTATCCCCACAACTGTCAAAATATCACTGAGGGGCCGTTAGAAGTCGGAGGAACATGGGGTTGCCACCATTCGACAGATTTTGATCTAACTTACTTAACTTACTCAGCTCAATATGATGCTAGAGTGTCATATAACTTATTAGAGAGATGTTAAGATAAGTTCATATGACGCTCTAGCGTCATATGAGTATTTTGGCGAAACCTCCATATGATGCACTAGCGTCATAAGAGTTGTTTTACCCCCCCTCCCCCCCTTCAGGACCCCCACCCCCCACCCTGTACCTATTCCCTGTGTGTGTGTGTGCCCCCACATCACAGAAAGCCACACATCATACACATGTCTCAGATGTGATGATAATGGTGAGACGTCTGTCTGTCTGTCCGATAACTCCTCCTAGACCATTCGACGGATTTTCACCAAACTTCACACGAACATTCGGTGCGTGAATGTGACGGTAATTAAAAAAAAAAAAAAAAATTGTGCAATAGTTATTATTTTAGGTTCAAAATATGGTTTCCCCCCCCCCAGGCCCCAGCCCTACCCCCCCCCCCCCCCCCCCCCCCCAGCAATGATGGCGTTGCCCCTACGGGGCGAAAATAACTTGCCCCGCATTTGTTAGGTTAAAGGTAGGTTCACACATAGGCGAGTCGGAGCGCGAGGCCAACGCGAGTCACACTCGCCGCATATCGCCGTTGATGGAGCCCGAACCCAACGCGAGTAGCACCTGATGCGAGTAAACACGCATATAACACGAATATAACACGAGTTTACACGAGTTTACATGAGTTTACACGAGTTCACAGGAGTTTACGCGAGTGTCGGCGAGTGTAACACGGCCCCAACACGCACCGCCAAAATTTGAAAAATAACGGTCAAATTCCAGGGTTCGAATAGTGCGAGTCTACAGGAGTCTACACGAGTGTCACAGGAGTTTACACGAGTTTACATGAGTTTACACGAGATGAACGCGAGTCTACAGGAAGTTAACAGGAGTGTATGGGAGTCTAACATGAGTGTGTGCGAGTGTTGGCGAGTGTCAGGATACGTATATAAAGAGGCCCCCACTGGCACCATTTTTCACACCACCCAACACCACCACGGACGGATGTTTCTCTGCAGGATACAGCCCAACCCACCCACCCACCCACCCACCCACACACCATGTCCATCAGGAGGCAGAGAGCGGCAGCTGTGCTCATACTGCAGATGCAAATGCATCTCCTAGACCTAGAGGAGCTGGAGGAGAAGGAGGCTGAAGGAAGACGTCAAGGGGAAAGGCCACGAAGGAGAGTTTGGGCTAGGAGCTGGCTACTGAGACGGCCACAGGGCGGTGTATACGAACAACTTATGGAGGAGGTTGAGAGAGAGGACCCCAAAGGATTCCAGAACTTCCTACGTGTGGACGTCCACATGTTTAGGGAGTTGGTGGCACGTGTCGGGCCTAGGGTAGAGAAGCAGGACACCTTCTGGAGGGAGGCTTTGTCACCTGGGCTGAGGATTGCAATCACACTCCACTACCTGGCCACTGTTGACTCATATCCTAGCCTACAGTACGCGTTCCATGTGGCCCGGAACACCATCTCCCTCATTGTGCCTGCAACATGCGAAGCCATCATTGCAGAATACCAGGAGGAGGTTATACGTTGCCCCAGGACACCGGCGGAGTGGAAGGATGTTGCCAGTGAGTTTGCCAAGCGCTGGGATTTCCCACATACCGTTGGTGCCATCGATGGAAAGCACTGTGCCATCAAATGCCCTCCAAATGCCGGTACAGAATTCTACAACTACAAAGGCTTCCACTCCATCGTGCTCATGGCTATTGTAGACGCCGACTACAAGTTCCTCTACTGTGACGTGGGTAATCACGGTAGCTGCTCAGATGGTGGGGTCTTTATAAGAACCAATATCAGAGCAGCATTGGATGGGAGCACCCTGGGACTCCCTGCTGCCGAACCCCTGCCCAACGACGACACACCTGTTCCCTACTTCCTGGTGGGTGATGACGCCTTCCCCATGCGAAGGTGGTTGATGAAGCCACACTCTACCCGGCGACTGACTGTACCTGAACGGATCTTCAACTACAGACTGTCCCGGGCTCGCAGAGTTGTTGAGAACGCCTTTGGCATCATGGCATCCAGGTATGTGTATGATTATGTGACATGTTTGACCATAAATACAGGTATCGGTGATGGCACCCTACTAATGTGAAGTATACTAGTCAGGTATTAACTATACATGCTCATAACCATTCTCCCTATAATTAATATGGATTAATACATCTCCCCCACATCCACAGAGTGTGAGTCGTCCACGTCTGCAAGTCGAGTTTTAACTATACATGATCCTAACCATTATTTCCCTATTTAATATGAATTATACTATTCAGTGTTTAAATATACATGCTCTTTCTCTCCCTAATTCCGGTTCAGGTGCCTCCTCCACAGCATTGCCCTCCACCCATCCCGTGTTGAGTCTGTGGTGATGGCGTGCTGCTGCATGCATAACCTTATGCGGATGAGGTACCCTAATCACCACGCCTACCTAGCGGACGAGGTGGACCCTGAGACGCATGCTATCATCCCTGGGCGTTGGAGGGAGGAGCGGGACAGGCTGAATCCCCTCCAGAGACTATCCGGGAATGTCGTGACAGCCCAGGCCAAGAGGCAATGCCAGCACCTCACCGACTGCTGCTCATCACCCAGGGGCAGTGTCCCCTGGCAGAACGACCTGATATAAAGGTATGTATCCATATGTTGCCATTGCTTTCATTAATATTTTTGTAGTTTAGATATTTATATTCTGTTGTTAATCATGTTTTAAATCAATTCAACCTCATTAATATATATTCTCTATTTGTTATTCGATTTTTATAAAGTCTCATATATTATGGTGTTCACCTTTTCCTATGTCGTTTCATAATGTTTAATATAGTATATTTAATTTATATCTTTTATTTATTTATATTTCATGTTGGATATAAATCTGTATATTATTATTTGTCATCATATATCCTTTGCATATATTCCACATAAATATTTATATTAATAACAATATTATTCCAAAACCTATTTCATTCATATGATATGGTATTTGTTCTCTCTTCATTATTTATGTTAATATCAATATTATTCATAACACAACTTGAATTCATATTAACTTATATTTTTTCTCTGTTGACAAGTAATTTCCATGTTTATAAAAGGAACCTTTGTTGAGAATTTTAACAGATAAACTCTAATAATATATTTTGGATACAAAACAACAGCTGGAGGCACATAGTTTATTTTCTTCAGAAACATAGATATATAGCATGTTAATATATAGCCGAAAGTAATATAGTATGTAAATATATAGCAGAAAGTATAGAAATAATAAGAGATATTCATTTTATGTGTAGACATAGTATTACATATATTCGTTATTCCCATCACTGGGGGGTTTATGACTTTATTATTATACACAAAGGTTTCACACATTTTCGTCAACCCCAGGCCTGAGGGTGTTGATTTGGGTGTTCAACCTTGTTTATAGGAAGTTCTCTGGTGTTGGTGGCTTACTAGTAGCTGGGCTTGAGGGAACCGGTGTTGCAATATTGGCGCCATGCGTAGGGGTAAGCGCCCCCGCCCACCATTCATGTTCATGTGCAGGAGACCTGAATGGCGTACCTGCCATCAGCTCTGAGAATGTGGGGCTTGTGAAGGCTGCTGGCATGCGTGACGGTCCTGGCTGGGGTTGCATCTGTGGTGGTGTGGTGTGCAACTGCGGGGGGCCTGGTGGTGTGGTGTGCAACTGCGGGGGGTTTGCTGATATCGCCATCTGGGGTGACGTGGAGAGGGTGACCTCATCCCTGGCCTGAAGGACTTGCTGCATTATCCTCCGTGACAATACCTCCCCTACAGCGTCAGGGAGCCTCTCGAGCTGCTGCTCCAAGTACCCCACGAACTGTCCATACTTGGTCTCCTTCCCAGCCAGGGATGTCACCAGGCGTGACATGTCCTCCCGCATCGCCTCCCGTGTCGCACTCAGCTGTAGAAACAAGAGTATGCATGTTAAACACCTTTTGTACTTATAAAATAATACATACATGTCATGGAAAGTTATGATAAAAACCTTTTTATGTTTTTCTCCCCCGGATGCATAATTATGTCTTCCTCTACAGGAATTGTTTGCGGTTTGCAGCGTACACGAACATAGGATTTATATAATACTCTCGTAATGACTAATATACTCTCGTAATGACATATGTTAAATGTTTTCATATTTACCTCCACAGGTGAGACTGCCTCTACAGACTTCCGCCGCTTGTTCTGGCTGCTGGACCTGGCAGTGGGAGTTGTGTTGGTTGGAGGGGGCATGGCAGTGTCCTCTCCATCACTCTCCTCATCGCCAATCACCTCCACATTCCCATCCGGCGAGACGTCCACGGTCGGGTTTGGAAACTGAAACACAAAAACATTAATATATCCTATATAAATAAGACCTTTAACCTATTTTAGTATACTTAAATATATGTACCTTGACAATATAAATAAATATAAGAAAATACATTTTATGTTTACATGAAGCCTTCCATTATAAATGTATGAATTCAAGTATATATATGCACAAGATAAGCATGATATTAACAGCCATGAATTAATATATGTATAAAATCATATATATATGCACAAGATAAGCAATGTATTAACAGACATTAATAGACTAGGTATACATGGTTAAATAATATTTTCCAAATGTGATATCGAACAGTTCTTTAAGTATATATTGTTTTCACACATATTAGGTATGTTTATATTAGTTCTAACCTTAGCTGTGACCTTGGTCTTTACGCGGGAGATGTGCCCTTTGAGGAAGGCAAACTTCTGCATGATCCAGGCGTCCCTCTCTGATAGTGGCTTGCCCTCGAATGTCCCAGGTGTTCCCGATCCACTCTTGATATCGCTCAGCTTTGAGTACCTGGACCGCATGTTCCGGACCCAATGGGCCAGATTACCGCCTGTGTAAAGAGTAATATTTATTAAGCAAGGCCCCTTTATATATATGATTTATATCGCGTATTTAACAGGCCAAACATGGGTTGATAATACATTATTAGTTAATGCTGTTAAATACAAACATAGAGGGATGTAGATGATCTGGCAACACACATACATATATGGCAATTTAGCAAACTTTAACATAATAGTATTGATGTATTTCACGTATAAAACACATGGAATCAAACCAAGAACACAACAGCAAGGTATTCAATCACTCCTTACAATTAATATATCATGGTGCATGTTTGGTTGTGGGTACTTACCTGTGACATTAACACCCAGGGTAGCAGCCTTCTCGTTGTAGGCGCGGACTTTCCTGCGCGTATCTTTGTAGGCCTTGCTACGCTTCATATATAACATGGGGGTGTCCTTCACCAACTCGGCCAGCATGTCCTCAGTCTCGTCGCTCAAGATCACCCTTGTCAACTTATTTTTCTTAATAGCGCCATAACGAACAGGGCCCGCGCTGCCAGGGGGGTCAGGGGTATCATCATCACTGTCACTGAGGCTACCTTGGGTGTCCTGACTGGTCTGAGTATCCTGGCTGGGCCGAGTATCCTGGCTGTCGTCATCTTCAATATCTCCATCAAACACGTCCATGTCCTCATGTCCACTTGGCTGGCTGTCCGGCACAATTTCATCAGAATCGTCCAACTCTTGCGACGCAACAGGCCTCCTGGCAGGGGGTGCGATGCGGGGTTGTTCGGGAGGTGTAGCCTTGCCTTTCTTCACAACACCATCACCACCCTTCCGAGACTTGGTGGCCGCCACCTTCTCCTTGGGCAAAGGCATGGTGCAGGGCAGGCAGGTAGGGCAGCGTGGTAGGGCAGGCAGGTAGGGCAGCGTGATAGGGCAGGCAGCGTGGGTCGATGTGCGGCACGGGTCAATGGGTCCTTGCTGGGGTCACAGTGGAGAGTGGAGGAGGCACCGCAGGCGGTCCCTTTTTATAGGGGGTGTTTGACGCGGTGTTGCCAGCAGTCGCACACCACTCGCGTAGACTCACGTTGGTTTCACCGTTACTCGGGAAGACTCACGTTGGTTTCGCATAGACTCGCATAGACTCGCGTTAATATCGCGTAAACTCGTGTTTGTTTCGCATAGACTCGCCACACATATTGTGAAATCCAAACCACCACGTGGGTACTCTCGTTTACGCGTGTTACACTCGCGTTACCCTGTGTTAACTCGCGTTAGGGTCGTGTTGACTCCTGTTTGACTCCTGTTGTCTATGCGAGTTGGCGTCCTACTCCCACTTGACTCTCCAAATTTCATGTCTGCATGAAATTTTTGGCCGCGTTCGCGAGTGTACGCGGCGCAGCGCGAGTCCACGCGAGTCTGTGCGAGTGTCGGCGAGTGTCGGCAAATTTGGGAAAATCATTGGCGAGTGCAAAAATTTCATCACTCGCGTTGGAGTTGCGCTCCGACTCGCCAATGTGTGAACCTTGCTTAAGTTAGTTTAGTCGACATTAGAAGTGATGGTAGTAATAGTGGGGATGATGATGGTAGTAGTGATGATGGTGATAATAGTAATGATGATGGTTGTAGTTGTAGTGATGATAATGACAGTAGTAGATATGATGGTAAAAATACTAATAGTAGTGATAATGGTCATAATAGTGATGATGGTGACAAGTAATGATGACAGTTGTAGTGATAGTAGTGATGATGGTAGTGACAATGGTGACAGTATTAGTGATGATGGTGAAAGTTGTAGTGATGATGACAGTTGTAGTGATGATGAGTTGTAGTGATGATGGTAAGAGTAGTAGTGATGACTATAATAGTAGTAGTGATGATAGTGACTAATAGTGATGATTGTGACCCATCGCATAGTTGGGTATGCCCTTTTGATTTTGGGCGAACCGGCACGTCTACTTTATTTTAGTTGGTGACGTGAGCTAGAACAATAGTTTTATGTTCTTTTACATTAAAATATATATATAGCTCATTCATGTCAGAGAACATTACTTTTGAGTACATAATGTTGTAACAGGATAAATTAGAGGCTACATAATGTAGGTCTTGCCATTACGTCAAATTTGTGATTACTATACAGAGCTGTGGAGTGCACTAACGTGGATGAATTAAAGATAAGTGCGATCCCGTAGATTGTTTTCACTATTAGTTCTGGATAGCAACAACAGATGGCATTATTTTGTGGTGGCATTTGGCAACTTTTAGGAGCACAATTTTATCAACTCTGTGTAAGCAAAGTGGTATCACTCCCCATATAGTGGTTCATGGCGGCCAAAATGTCTGTCTGATAACTCCTCCTAGACCGTTGGACTGATTTTCACCAAACTTCACAAGAACATTCGGTGCGTGAATGCGGCAGTAATTAAAAAATATGTTTTGAATTTGTGCAACAGTTATGATTTTAGGTCAAAAACTAATTTTTGCCCCCCCCCCTCAACCAGGCACCCCCCCCCCCCCCCCCCCCCCCCCCCCCCCTCCTCTGGACCCCCCACCCCCCAAGCAATGATGATGGCGTTCTGTGTGTGTGTGCCCCGTAGGGGCACACTGACACAGAACGCCATCGTTCAGGGGGTGAAAATATCTCGCTCCGCATTTGCTAGGTTAGTTTAGTTGATATTAGAAGTGATGATAGTAATAGTGGTAGCAATGGTGACAGTACTAGTAGTAGTGATGATGGTTGTAGTGATAACGATGACAGTAGTGATGATGGTAGTGACGATGGTGACAGTAGTAGTGATGATGGTGAGTAGTATTGATTATGGTGAAAGTTGTAGTGATTATACAGTAGTAGTGATGATGAGATTAATAGTAATTATGGTGAGAGTAGTAGTGATGCTTGTAATAGTAATAGTGCTGATGATATTAATGATCATGATAGTGACTAGTTGTGATGATGGTGACCGATCGCAGAGTTGGGTATGCCGTTTTGATTTTGGGCAAAACGGCACGTCTACTTTGTCAACTCTGCGTAAGCAGAGTGGTATCGCCCCCCGTATAGTGATTCATGCCGGCCGAAATGTCTCTGTCTGTCCGAAAACGCCTCCTAGACCGTTCAACGGATTTCCACCAAACTTCACACAAAGATTCGGTGCGTGAATGCGACGGTAATTAAAAGAAAAAAATTGAATTTTTGGAATAGTTGTGATTTTAGGTAAAACATTTGTTTTGCCCCCCCCCCCCCCCTCAGGACCCCCCACCTCCCACCCCGTACCTATTCCCAAGCAATGATGATGGCGTTCTGTGTGTGTGTGCCCCGTAGTGGCACACTGACTCAGAACGCCATCGTTCAAGGGGTGAGAAAAACTCGCCCCGCATTTGTTAGGTCAAGTTAGTTTAGTTGACATTAGAAGTGATGGTAGTAATAGTGGGGATAATGTTGATAGTAGTGATGATGGTGATAATAGCAACAAATGATGGTTGTAGATTTAGTGATAATAGTGACAGTAGTGATGATGGTAGTGATGATGATAGCAATAGTAGATATGATAGTGACAGTACTAGTAGTAGTGATGATGGTCATAATACTATTGATGATGGTGACAGTAGTAATGATGATTGTAAGATGATGTTGAAAGTATTAGTGATGTTGGTAAGTAGTAGTGATGATGGTGAAAGTTGTAGTGATGGTGAGAGTAGTAGTGATGATGAGAGTAGTAGTGATGATGGTGAGAGTAGTAGTGATAATTATAATAGAAGTAGTGCTGATGATATTAATGATGATAGTGACTAGTAGTGATGATGGTGACCGATCGCAGAGTTGGGTATGCCGTTCTGATTTTGGGTGCAACGGCACGTCTACTTTATTAGTATATCAGATAGGAGGTTTCCCATCTTCTGGTAAGTATTTAATATCTGGCTCTGTTTAAACACCAGCCCCATTCGAGTATGAGGTAATGATAAAGACTCCGCTTGTGACCGTCGCGCAGTGTAGACGTGCCTCCCGCAGTGGCGCCTTTACTTTGTGTGCGGCCTCTGTGCTTCGACCTCGTGCGCCTGGGCTCTAGTGTGGTGAATGGTGGGTTGGGGTCGTCGGCATGTGCGACCTCGACCGATAAACAAGGAAGACTTCACCTACCGCCATTTTGGTGGGATGGCGGCCGTCTCCGTGCCAGCCGGCGCCATGGCGGCGATGGAAGAAACGTCCGAGGCCGCTCTGAAGCGTGGCCGGCAGTTGGAGGACTCCCTGGGCGATGCGGGTGGCAACCAGGACCGCCAGGGCCCAAAACGTCATCAACCCACTTCGGCCACATGCTCTCCTGATGTCGGTGGTAGAGGCCCAGCTCCCGGTCCTGTCGGCAAGATGGTCTACTAACTGTTTCGGGAGAAGGATCGCCGGCCGGTATTCAAGTGTCCAACTAAGGTTACCTGTGCTCTACACGAAGCGCCATTAAGTAAATATGTGGCAGAAGGTGACGTCGGGTGCCTGGGGCGCTGTGTGTGGGGCTGCCCATGAGCTGCCTTGACCTTCTCCCCTCCCCGCCAGAGAATATGACAAAGTTTGGTAACTGGGAGGTGTCGCGCAAGGTATCTGCTTCTCAGTCGGGTGGGGTGTTTGTGTATGGAAAGATTGGTCCCGTGGATACGGAGATTGCTGATGAGGACCTCCTGGCGTCTCCGTGTTTTGGGGGATACGCCGTTAGTGCTGGTGGAGGTGCAGCGGATGAGGACTCGGACGGAGGATGGGACGCTGGTGCCCTCTGTATTTTGCCGGTTGCATTAGGTGCTGCTCTCCCGTCGGACCTGAGGATGCTTCACGGCCACATCTGTTACCGGGTGGGGCACTATACCTTCCCTCTACTCCGGTGCTACTCCTGCCATTTATTTTCCCATGGTGTCTTGTCCTGCAGAAACAGGGTTCGATGTGCCAGGTGCAGTTGCTATTATGAGGAGGCGCCTAAGGATCAACTGAAGTGCTCCAACGAGGTTAAATGTTCATTTTGTGGGGGACCGCACAGGGTGACATCAGGGGAGTGTGCTGTCCTCCAGAAGGCGTGGTTGCTGCACAAGGCGTACCGTGACGGGACCCTTACCCTGGGGGAAATGAACGACCGACTGCACCTCCTCAATTCGCGACGTGGTCCCTCCAAGGGAGACCCATTGGCTGGCCGTCGCTCATTGGGGGGTGGTACGCCGGCTGCTCAGGCGTCCCATTTTGCCCCGTTAGAAGATGAGATGGATGGTGCTGACGACCTGCCTGAGAGGGTTGGCCTCGAGTTGGGGGAGGCTTCCAGGCCCCAGTCCCCGTCGGCTGTCTTATTCCGTGCTGCGCAGTCCCCACGTCGTCCGCCGCGCACCGGCCGCCCCAGGTGATTGTTGAGGAACCATATGACTTTGATGAGCTCTTCCCCCCGCAGTCTCCGCATCCCATAGATCTTCGTTCTTCTTCCCCTCCACATCCCTTGTCTGGTCGTCCTACATACACCTCCAAAGCCTCGCCTCATCCCGTCCCTGAGCAAGTGGATGAGTGTCCCATTCTGGCTTCTAAGATGGATTCCTTCCACCAACTCCTGCTGGATTGTCTGGGGTTGATTGATAAGGGCACCTCGCTCTGGCCCTAGTACCGCGGTTTTTCGGTCTCTGGTTCACCACCTGATAACCTGCTATTGGGTTGTTGACTTTTTAGTTTTTACGGTCCTACATGTGACATGGAGTGCTAGTGATACGGTGGTGAATTTTAACCTTAACTATAAACTACTTTAGTTGTGACCTAGGACTTCCGCGACTACGGTAGCGGAGCGGGCGAGTATTCGCCTGAGGGTTGCCCATAACCCCCCAAGACAAGACAAGGTAATGATAAGAGCGGTCATGCGTCACTCCACGCTCTTATTCACCCAATTTTGGGAGCTGTTTATGGAAATGTAAGTTATTGACGTTCGAGATAAATAGGATGTGAAACTATTGGTCGTATGAGAATCATTCATATACCAATCGAAAGAGCTTGAAAAGTTATATTATAAATACTGCACATTATTTTATTTACAACTCCTCTTTCGGGAACAGCATGTAGTCCAAGTCGAGCAAAAATTGAAACAAAAAATCACCTAATTGCCTAATTTCATAATTAGATAAAATATTAATTAAAAACAGTTTCCGGCTAAATATAAGAAACACCACCTGTGAGTTGATGGAATACTAAAAAATTATGATAATTTTTTTTTTTTTTTTTCTTTTTTATATTCCAACTTACTTCCTCTCGGGCATAGGCTGAGAGCCTTAACATTCACCGCTTTACAATGAACAGTGAAGCCCGTGAGGTCTTGTTCCAGTCTAGGGAGTGAGACATGTGGAGCACGTAGAGTACAACGAGCACCTGCCATCTTGCCTTCACATGAGGCACGGTGCTCACTCATGGCCCGAAACGACCCCATCTCTGAAGCCACCTCGTTCCCGTGCTTCACTGTCTCACTCCCTACACTCGGACTCTCACACTTACACACACACAATGCCACCTGTTGAGCAGATAACTCACCAGGCATTGCACCCCTATAGCATATTTTGAATATGCTGGACATAATAATATGGACATGCTTTGTAGGACAAGATAGTTTTTTTAATAGTGGTACTAATTTAGCCCTAATTAGCCACTGTGCAGGCAACATCATACACTCTCCAATCATGGTTTCAGAACGTGCTACCACCCTTTCTGGAACTGTGAAATGAATATGGTCATCACCTGCAAAACCACAAAAAAGGACTATTTAATAGTGGCCCCTCCATCATTGACGATATGCCTATTAACATAATAGTCTCTATTCAAGCGCCGCGGTAGCCAGTTTTGAATCTGCCGCGCGGGGAAGAACAGAGTACCCATCATAAGTGCAACGCTATTTATCTTATGGAATCGTCTTATGATTGGGTACCCACTACGAAAAAACCTTTGTAAAAAAAATGAAATAAAAAATACCTAAAATGTGTTATACTAAGCTTTCCATCTCGGTGGATTTCTTATGTGTGGATCCCTGACGCTACTAACCAAGCGTCCATACGTCCTTCTCTTCCCCGCGGGCAATCTGGTTGGACGTGTGTCGCCTGAGCTCCGCCACATTCTTCATTCGCTCAATTCTCGTGAGTCCTTACTCATTTAGATATATATCTGAGTTGTATTGAACAGGGTTTAGACTAGCTAGCTGAGGCTGCCCCATTGGTATGCCCGCAGGAAGTGTTAAATTAGGGTACGTGTTACAGGTGCCTACGTGTTCTCCAGGACCGACGCTTCATGATTTGTGATATTTTGTTTCTGCTGCGCCTTAGCTATTGTTTTCTCTAGTTAGGAGGCTATTATCTTCGCAGAATATCATGCGTTGTACATCGTGAAAAAGATGCCTCATGTTTGTTATTGTAGCAGACGCGCTAGTTTAACACCTTACGAGCGGCCTATACGGTTTATTTATGTGTACCGCACAGCGGGGTGTTTTTAGCCAAAATAGGGCTGTTTACGTGATCATTTTCATGCCTAAATAAGACCCAGAACGTAAAACAAGTACCTATCCCTGAAAGGGCATAAACAGAGCTTTCGAATGACACCATAACGATCCTTGTATGATGGATAGTTTTCTTGCAATAACCGTGCAACGCGAGTGCAAAAAGCAGGTAATTCGGTACTTTCAGTACATAATTGAGTATGTAGCGAGTGAGAGAGGGAGGAGGGAGCTGAGATTTGTGTCAGTAGGTTCGCCGCGGTGGTCTGGAGCAGTCATACGCTCGCTAGTCTCCTGCCACCACTTTGTCTCTCTCTCTCAGCCACATTACGTGCTGAAATTGCCACTCGAGTTATGTCGAGCGCCGCCACATAGTCCAGCTTTATTTAACTCGACTTATGTTGCTCGCCGCTAATTATGGGTTAAGGGTTGTCACACGTGGTGCGGAACCATCTAGCGTACGAGTCTGCATGCGGGCCCCTCTCGTGGGCCTCTTCTCTTCGTGCTGTGGCTGTGATGTCTCCAGGTGTCGACGTCTTCTTTCAGGATACTTCTTCAAGCCTCGTGGCTAGCCTCAGTAGGGGTCTCCGTTAGCTGTTAGGGGTTTATTTTTATATTTACCATTTTATGTGTGATATATGTTCCCCTTTTCTTGGCCCCCCCTTGTTTGTCACATGTCGATCACGTGCAATGGGAGCCTAGGAGACGTCCTTTATGTTTCTTTGGGTTTTGCGGTTTAGTCGTCTTTTGTAGTAGACGACTTCTCCGTGGTTGTTTCTGTCCCGCCAGACCTCGTTTTGCGTTTCGAGGTCTGGGTCCCGCCGTGCCGGTGGCCGGGCACAACCAACCCTATGTAGTGTGCCACTACACACCTTTTGCGGCGGGCATGCCTAGTCCGGCGGAAAGGGTCGGTTTGTTGACCATTTTGTTTACTCACCCTGCGAACAGTCCAGTACCTCGCCGCCCGGCGGAACTACGAGGGTACAAGCAGTTGGTCCGGCTAATAGAATAGCCATAGGCACTGTGGACAGTCCACTTACCTCACCCCGCTCACTGGCGCAAGTAAGAAATAGTATCTTTCCGGCTAGTGAACTAGCCACAGGAAGACACAGGACCGGGTTTCGGTTAGGGCCAGTGACCCATGTCACAGGTAAGCAGTCACGTGAAAACCCTGTTTGAAAGGGGTTGGGGGTTTTTCACGTTAGCTCTCAGGCGGCGGAAATATAGTTGACAGTGGTCAACTAGTTTTCCGGCATCTAGGAGTCGGTAGGATGTTTGAACACCTCTCAGGTTATCCTTATGAGCATTGATTCCTGGAAATTTCTATTTCCAGATCTCGTCACATCTTGAGCAACACTTCAGAGGATCTGTTCCCGTCGGGGAGGGGAGTTCAGTAACCATGCCTCAGTTTTCAATTTGTGCCACGCCTACCTGTCTTCTAGTCCCAGTCACAGCTCACAAGCTGTGTATTAGATGCGTGAAATGCCTAGACAAGTCAAAATTTGTGTGGACTTCTCGGAGATGTCCAATTTGTTCAGACCTCTTTGAATGATGGATCGCTTGCCAAGATATGTCATGCTTGCTAGCTTTAATACAAATAAAGAATAAATTTGCTTCAAACACCACCAAGGTGGCAAATGTAGACCTTTTTTGTGATAATGCTGAACTGCTAAGGCTTATTTCCCTTTATACTTTTGAAGATCCCCCATGTTTTCGGTCAAATCCCCTTGTTGCAACTAACTTCCACCAGTCAGTTAGTCAGTCAACACTCTCTGTAGAGCCTTTTGCGTGTGAGGTTCACTCCCCTCCCCACTCCAAGAGAAGAACTCGTTCTGAATCGCCGGAGGTCCGGCCTCCTTCTCAACCGCAGTCACCCCTACGACTTAATGAGAGGTCTTCAAGCATGGACCAGTGATCCCCCAAGAGACGAAAGTTGCCCAGTCCAACACAGGACTCTTTTTCGTCCACGGAGCCCGATAGCCTTCCCACCCAAGTGTGTAAGTCTAGTTCTCGACCCGTCCCATCGGCGTCTGCCTCGGAGACGCCGCAGTTTTTTCCCGGTCTCCTCGGGACAGACGCCGAGGGGCATCAGTCGGCCGCTAGGGTTAGATCCAAGGCGAGGGTTTTACTGCAAGGAGCTAAATTAGTTCTATCTAAAGGATATTTCCCTTGTGTTGAGGTAAATTTGTCTGATTCTACGGCGTCTGCCCCGGAGCGGCCCCGCAAGGTAGCGGAGGGTGTCTCTACACCCTGTCCAGAGACGTGTGGTACAAGTAGCATTCTTACACCTAGTAAGCTAGCCCCCGTTTGTAGTGCAGGACAAGGGCATCCAGAAACGGCGATCCATTCGGAGCCGGTACCACTTAGTGTAGAATCGCCGGGGGAAATGCTCCATTCCCCGGCTCATCAAGAATAGATAAGGTACTCAACAGACCAGGTACTAGTGGACAGGTTGAGGAGACCGGGACAGTAGAAAAGGTAAGATCCAAGTCTATCAAGAGACCACGCCCTCATTGTGTTATGGCGAAACATTTGGATGAACTATTACAACAAGTGTTGAAACAGTGTGCTGTCTCTAAACAGGCCAGCGATATTCTCCCACCGGCGGTGGGATTTCCCTCAGTTACATCGGTGCCCTCTCCCGCCGTGGACAATGACGTTCAGCCACTCACCTCTGTCCCCTTGATTAGTACGGGAACGCAGCAAAGCGTACCAGTTCACGCCTTATCACCACCTAAAGTAAATCTATTGTCAGATTCATCTATGGCCACAGCTTCAACGCCGGCCACTAGTTTTTCACAGCCTAAGGGGCCCTTGTTTAACGTCGCATCTAGTCCACCGGCGGAAATTAATAAATCTCCACCGGGACACATGGTTTACCATTGCTCCAATCCGGCCTTTCACCCTCTTTCAGTGTCAAAACAAACAAAGGGTGCAATCCCTCACTGGCAAGAACCGGTAGGTATGTGGTGTCCGGTTAACCCGCCCAGGTCGGGAGAGGGACACAAATCCATAAAGGGGGAAATTCCAGTACCGTGAGAGTGGACCATAGAAGTGAATAAACATAGGGAGTTTAGGGCAAAAGATGCCCAGGGTAGGTTGGTGAAAGTACAGATAGAAGCGTTCCCAGACAACACGAACTATCAATATTTTGTATATGTAGCCAGGCAACTTGCCCCTCCTTCCCCAGGAGACCTTCTTTGCCCCGACTGCTCCTGACCTTACGGAGTTCACAGTTACGATTCGGTTAGACCAAATGAACCAAGGTTCATTAGATCCCCAGTAACAATGTTAGCGGGACAAGGGGAAATAAACCTGGAGGATGTGGGACACGGGCCATGGGTGGAATGGGATCAGGAAGTCCAACAGTTTGCCATTGTTCTAACGTCTAACACTTCCCTGGCGGTTCCCCCACCTCGCCATATGGAGTTTGATTTGCTGAAGCCCCAACCTGGGGGAGTTCCCAGAGCCGTGATTGAGTTCCTTATAGCCACTCGATTAGCACTAACCGATTTTCCGGAACCTTTCAATGCTGAACCCATTGACCTCTGTTATGACCGGGGCTACAAATAAAACAAGGGGACTTAATGATTGGACTAGTAATATGGCACTATGCAACAACGGTACGCTAGATCCAAACCCTTGAACTTATATGCCGGCGAACAAAAACACCTATACCCTCCAAAGTTAATCTGCGATAACGGGGTATCCTTAACTGGGCATAAATGTACTCTACTTCAGGCTAACCCACAATGGTATAGCCTGATAACAAACAAGATGCAAGTTACGTTAAAATGCATAAAAGGGAAGCTATGGAAAGATCAATTAAATCACTGCAAGATTTAACACAATAAAAAGATGCTTCAATATAGTTACTCTAAACAACAATAAACTCTTCACTCCTATCTGAAAGAAAGTGAAGTATAGTCCTACAGCATAGACCTGGAAACTTCTGAAGAAAGTCTGATGCTCATAAGATGCTCATATCTTAAATTATATAAAGGCAGGAGGCAGGACACCAAACGTGTTGACTGAATACACTAAAAGATAGGACATATAATGTTAACTGACACAGGAATACTATAAATGCGCAACGGCAGTAATGCTCGACACTAAAAGAAATGCTTCCTCATCAACGAAACAGTCTGCTATGGTTGTGCAACTCAACAACAACCTAGACTAATAAATGCCGTGAATAATAATGCATACATATCATAAAGAGCTCATGTCCTAACTAGTGTCTGCTCGGCGAATAAAGTCTAGCTGGGATATCAAGGTTAGGAAACTGTGGCTGAGCAAGACTGGCTCATAGCCTACCGTTGTCCTTAAGGCGGTATGATTAAAGTTACGTTAATGACGGGGATGCTCTCTTGGTAGATCCAGATCTCAAGTATCTGGTTCTACCCTGGCATTCCCTCTAAAGTCAAGCAAAAAGGCAGCACTGTGTTCTAAGGTAGTAGGCAAATGCCCTCTTACAACACGATGCTGCACTCGCAAAAGGCACAACCAAAAGGACAACCTAAGCTACCACAGAAACCGTCGAAGTCGTGTAGGTATAAACAAACCGTACACACATCGCTGACAACGACAACAGAAGCCTTATCCCAGTCTAGCATTAAATAACCCAGCAGAGCACTATATCAATAATGGAAACACACACCGAGTTCTTAACCTCTACTAACTAAGAACCCTCAAACCTATTCTAAGTACATGTAAATATCTCAGAGAGCGACGCACATAATAGGATGGGCCGATATGAAATCGTGTGCAGAACCCAAAGGGAGTGCTGTGACGTTAAAAGATTAGAGGAATGAAAGAAAAGAAGTTGAGGAAGAGAGACTGTATCAGAATGGTGGAGAAATGGGGGACAGTGGTAAAAAGGATGTTAGTCATGTGTATCCCTAGCCTGCTCTGAAGAAGGCAGCTCCTGTGGGCCCACATGCACACAGGAGCCCACAAAGACGCGGTGGTCGGCCAATCACGGGCCGAGACGTCACAAGGCAGCAGGTGTCACGTGACACAGCCAATCAAGAGGCGTGAGAAGGCACGCGCGCAAGCCTACGAGCGGGGGAGGCAGCACATGTATACGCACGCACACACTACCACCCCACTGCCTATATTGTTCTCTCTCCTTAACTATATACAATGCATGTTATATTCTATTAATAATATAAAATACTTCCCGTTGTCACAGACGAAAATATAGACCACCACTGGACTGTCAGTAACAATGCAAGTACTATGAAAGAAAGAACAACATTCTCTGATAACTGTAGCCCATTTCACTGCCCTGGCGAGCGCTAGCGGCTAACGGGAGGCGATTCTGCCAACGCTGGTAGGCGTCAAACCCCGCCCAAGATATGGGACGCTCAACATTAGGCAAGCACTATATCTGACAAGGCAGAACGCCGACACGACCTGCCACAACCAGCCACTCCACCAGAAATGAAATGCAAAGCTCAATCATAAATAAAACAAAATTTTAGCATAAATAAAATCTTATAACCCCTCCCAAACATAATAGTATAATTCTAACCTGTTATGCTCCCTGAGCGAGCTTCACAGAGCCCAGCCTACTAAGTGAAAGACAGGTTCAACTTAGGACTTTAGCTATAACATTGGCAACTTACAATTAACTATCAAAAAGAAAGAGTTTTATGCGATTTTGTTTATTTCATTTTAATGTTGTTTTTGACGGCTGCTCTACACGGGCAAGCCTGATTTTTCTCCACTCTCAACACACACTGACTGAACGGCGAGGGTTCTCCTGCAAACAAACCCTCCCGTGACAAACAATCAGCCAAAACATTATCAGTGTCCTTAGCATGCCACACATCCAACTTGTGTTCCGGCAGCAAAACAACATCTGGCACTGATAAACTGCCCAGTTCATCAAAAGACTGGCACTTCTCTTGGCTCTTTCCGGCAACGGGGCCTGCCAATAACTTTTCACTAGTTCTACCTTCGTGATGAGCGAGGCAGCCCCGAAGCGGTCTATGGTATCGTCAACTCTAGGTAATGGATAGGTGTCTGTCAGGGATAATGCTTCCACACTCTTACAATCACCATACACACGGATCTTGCCACTCAACTCAGGTTGCATCCTCACTGGCAACGACCACTCACGATATCCTTTATCCCTCAGACCCTTTTTCCACATGTCGTCTAGCTCTGTTTTCACGACAGGCTGTTGAGCAGGATTTATACGGTAGGGAATTACCCTGAACCTTGCACTGTCTCCAGCCTCCATGTCGGATTCTACCCCGTACATCAGGCCTGGAGAAGCAACAAACATGCGGATGCACTGCCACAGCCTAGTAAACAACTTTTCTTTCAGAACAACATGCCTAGTGCCCTAACCTGTAGTCTCCCTCCTTCTCCACCTTCGTCCCTAGAACAGCCAGGTCATGAGAGGGACAATCAGTACCACCTGTGCAGTCACTCCCATAGTTCATTATTGCGAAGGCTTCCCCGCCGATACCGTACATGCGCACCCCCGTATTCCTTGCGACTACATCTGCCTGCTCAGCATCACCGCTTTTAGCGACATGGCCAGATACAGTCGGTCTATGGTACGGCTGTTGCATTCGACTAGAGCAGCATTGGGAGGCTATGCGACGACCGGGCACATCCACTCCACAGCCAACCTCACCAATCTGCTCAATGTCCTCCTTCTGACCACCACCCTTGGCAGCCATGGGTCGACCTTGACCTGGCAACCATGCCAAAGCCTCGTCGCCCACCTTGAACCACCGAAACAACGCGGCTAATGGTCTATAACCATTCAAGTGACCTACCCGCGGAACATCTTGCACCGCCTGAGTTGTGAGGCTCGGGTGCTCGGCACGACCAGTGGGGTATGAACTGAGCTGGTGCTGGAGCGCTGCACACTGCGGCTCAGGCAGGTGCTCTAGTGCTTCCACAGCCACCAGACTCGTGTCCCCCGCCCACTGCTCCGCCGAGACATGACAATCCCAACTCTCCTCCACCTGTGCCCTACTGCCCCCCTCTCCTTCTCCAGTGGAAACTAGCCAACGTAACACCGATATTAAAAAAAGGCAGCAAATCCCTACCCAGTAACTATCGTCCAATTAGCTTAACCTCAGTTGTATGTAAAATGCTAGAAACGGTCATACGAGACAGACTCGTAAATCACTTAGAGGAAAATAACATACTTAAAGATACTCAACACAGCTTTCGTAAAAAACGTTCCTGTTTAACAAACCTCTTAGACTTCTTCCACGATATCCTCAACCTCTACGATGAGAGTAAAGCTGTAGATATTATATACCTTGATTTTCAAAAGGCCTTTGACAAAGTTCCCCACAAACGTTTACTGCTAAAACTAAAAGCGCATGGAATACAAGACGGTGTGTTGAAATGGATATAAAATTGGCTCAGCGACAGAAAGCAAAGAGTAGTCATAAACGGTAAGGCATCTAAATGGACCAATGTAAGTAGCGGGGTACCCCAGGGATCGGTACTAGGACCAATTATCTTTCTAATTTACATCAACGACATAGATGAGGGTCTCACCTGTACAATCTCAAAATTTGCTGACGATACAAAAATTGCAAATAGCGTACTCTCAAAAGAACAAGTTGACGATATGCAACACAATCTAGATAAATTGTCATGTTGGGCCCAAATTTGGCAAATGAGTTTCAATGCGGATAAATGTAAAGTACTACATATCGGATACCTAAATGAGAAAGCAAACTATTCGATGAATGGCACTCAGCTTAAGAATGTAAACAGAGAAACCGATCTGGGAGTAACAATATCGACTAACCTAAAACCGAGTCAACAATGTTCAGAAGTTGTTAAGAAGGCAAACAAAATAATTGGCTTTATAGGCAGGTCATTTGAGCATAAATCCAAAGAAGTTATCCTAACCCTTTACAATTCCTTAGTCCGCCCTCTTCTAGAATACTGCGTTCAATCCTGGTGCCCTTATTGCCAAAAAGATATAAACAAGCTAGAACGAGTTCAACGTAGAGTTACCAAAATGATACCTAGCCTAAAGAACAAACCATACGAAGAGCGTCTTAGAGAATTAAATCTATTTCCTTTAACCCAGCGCAGATTAATAGGTGACTTAATTCAAGTGTTCAAAATCATCAAAGGCATCGACAATATGAACTGTAGTAAGTACTTCACTATCGACCAATCTAATTACACGCGGGGAAACGGTTGCAAAATTATTGGTAAATCTTTTAACTCACACGAATCTAAGAATTTCTTCTTCAATCGAGTTGTCAACTTGTGGAATGGGCTTCCCCGAAACGTTATAGACTGCATCACCGTTGATTCATTTAAACTCCGCCTAGACAAATATCTCGCATCAAACCCGCGACTGACTGCATTTGTAAATGAATAACTTTATTTTATCCCCCCTCAGTTACTAACCCATCTGTCCCCTACTAACTTCCTAATCCTGCCACGGACATTAGTTCCAGGGCAGTAATTCCCTTTCCAATGTTCCCTTACCCACTCTAAACCACTGTTTGGACACTTGATCCTCAGTGTTTTGGAGGACAAGCAACCTAGAAGGGTCACTAGATCTGTTGTTGCTTGATTTCCTTTGTACTCCTTTGTACTCCACCTTGGCCGCTGCAGACCAACGCAGGGACAGTAGGCTGCTCAGGTGGTTGCCTCACAAACTCCTCCAACAGGTTCACATGACATGTTTCCCCGTCCTCGTGTTCGATAGCCCCGTTCCCACAACTCTCCTCCACCTGGGAACTACTAAGTCGCGGAGTGCCATAACGTCCAATCATGTCACTAGGGGTGACAGGTTCTGGGGCCACTCCGGAGCTCACCTCTGGGTCAAGTACTAAGTCGCTAAGGAGAGCCGCTGGAGCAAAACTCACAAAACTCCCAACTTTAGCTTGCTCCTTCTGACCGTTCCTCCGCTGGTCAAGAGACTGAGGAATAGGCTGTGACACTTTGGATGCACGAGATCGGGTGACAACACACGCCCTCTGCTGTGGTTGACACATCTCGACCAACTCCTGCCCCTCCCTACTCATGTCGGCCGCCCTCTCGGCACCGACTATGGGCGGAACCTCAGAAGCAGGTACCACAATGTCGTTGCCGAGAAGAAGGTCGACGCCCTCTACTGGCAGTTTCTCCACGATTCCGACATCCAACTCTCGTGTCACACCTTCTACCTCCAGCTCCACTCGGACCAACGGGTATGACTTTGTAGCATTGATACCCTGCACCGCAACTACCCGTGCCGGGTTTATAGGTTTGCCTGTAAAGTTTTTCATCAATGTCAAGGAAGCACCCGTATGACGCAAAAATTCTACTCCATGCTTGCAACCAGCCCAACTCATGCAGCCGCGCCCTCTATGGTCACAAAAAGTATCCCGGACAGGTGTCAAGCTTTCCGGGCACTTCTTCACTGGCTGTGCTCCAGCCTCTGACCATTTACCCCGGGCAAACGCAGACGACTTCAAAGACACTCCAATGTTGCGAGCCAAAGACACGACTGCTGTAGGTAGCTTGCTAGGACAGGATCGTGCAAAATGCCCCTTCTCGTGACAATGAAAACACTCTAACTCCCCCTCGGGCTTCCCTTGAGGTGGGGAAGGGCCCGGACCCTTCTTAAACGGGACGGTATTAGGTTTATGGTCAGACTTAATATCATTGCTCTTGTTGTTATTGTTATATTGTGTATCACTGACTCGGGGGGGTGGAGTGTTGCGCCCCTTGTTACCTGCATCGTTCCGTTGTGCAGACCCGCACCCACGAATCAGCGATAGCCTACGGTCATCCATCTCAGCTGCCTCCTGTAGAGTTTTAGGGTTTTTTCTCTTTGAGGTTCAAAGTCAGGTCGCCGCCTGTGCACTTGAAAATTTGCTCTAGAAGGACTAACTGCTCAAGCTCTCCGAACGTCGTCACCTTCTCTGACCTCAGCCAATTTCTCAATGCATCAGACAGTTCCCGGGCATGTTCAAGAAAAGTGCACTCACGATCCTTCGTAACACCCCGGAACTTCAACCTATATGTCTCTGGTTGTAACTCGTATGCCCGCAGAACAGCTTCCTTCAATACCTCATAATCGATGCAAGACTCCAAGGGCAACGCATCATATGCCTTGAGTCCTTTGCCAACCAACCTAGAGGAAACAAGGGCTGCCCACTTAACCTCGGGCCATTGGTGCTCCCGGCACTTCTTCTCAAAACGCAGAAAAAATTCGGTGACACCCGACTCGTCAATTACAGGGACTAACTTAAGAAGGTGCGATAAAGACTGATCAAGACCTCGATTCCCAGAACCGAGACGCTGCCCTGTTGACTCCACCCGAGACTTCTCAAGATCAATGTCTGCACAGTACTTCGTAGCCTCAATCTGAAGCTCAGCTTCCCGCTGCTGCTGCTGCTGCCTGAGCTCAGCCTCATGTCTGGCCTTTCTCTCCTCAGCCTGAATCCTGAGCTCAGCCTCTCGCTGCCGTTGCTCGAGCTCAGCCTCATACTTTCGTTGCTCAGCCTGCATTTTAGCCATCTCAAGCTGGAAGATCATATCTGGAGTTAAACCTTGAGGAGGAGGAGATACAACAATTGGAGACCCACCCAAGTGCAAACCACGCTGCCAGTGACTATCGGCCTGCGGGCACGTACCCGGCTCCGGAGCCCGAGGGGGCACCATGGTAGGAGTCGAGTGGAATGGGGGCTGGGCTGAAGGTGCCCCAGCTCCCGCTCCACCCGAAGCCCCATGTACCCCGCCGAGCACACAGGCCACCAGGTCACCTCTCGTCATGCTGCTAGTGCCCACATGACCCATGACCGTGGCCAAACACTGGAGACCATACCGATCAATCCCCGACACCCGGTCAACAGTAATAGGCATCTCTAGAAATTTCCTTGCATCCTCCTCACTAGTTATTACTCTAATGCCTTCTAACAAACCCAGCTGCTGCACCTCAGAGTCTGCTTTCCGTACTGTGTCCTCACTGTACATTGATCCGTCATCCGACATAGTGTCCACCGAAAATTCTCAACGTTTATAAAAAAAAAGGAGTACCTAAACTCTCATGTAGCACTATTCACTCAAAAATATAAAATACTCGAAGACAACTCAAGTGCTATACTACGTTGCCAAAAAAAAATTCCACGTGTCCAAAATATTCCTCAAAAATCAAATGTCCAACAATCCTGCAATTCTTTCTTAGATACCAGGCAAGGTCATTATTTGTTATTACTGCAATAATCAACAAATGGATCCTGGTTTCTACTAAAATAAGATACTGGACAAGGTCGCCATTTGTTACGACCGGGGCTACGAATAAAACAAGGGCACTTAATGATTGGACTAGTAATATGGCAATATAGTAGAATGGTGGAGAAATGGGGGACAGTGGTAAAAAGGATGTTAGTCATGTGTATCCCTAGCCTGCTCTGAAGAAGGCAGCTCCTGTGGACCCACATGCACACAGGAGCCCACAAAGATGCGGTGGTCGGCCAATCACGGGCCGAGACGTCACAAGGCAGCAGGTGTCACGTGACACAGCCAAACACACCAGCCAATCAAGAGGCGTGAGAAGGCACGCGCTCGAGCCTACGAGCGGGGAAGGCAGCACATGTATACGCACGCACACACTACCACCCCACTGCCTATATTGTTCTCTCTCCTTAACTATATACAATGCATGTTATATTCTATTCATAATATAAAATACTTCCTGTTGTCACAGACGAAAATAAAGACCACCACTGGACTGTCATTAACAATGCAAGTACTATGAAAGAAAGAACAACATTCTCTGATAACTGTAGCCCATTTCACTGCCCTGACGAGCGCTAGCAGCTAACGGGAGGCGATTCTGCCAGCGCTGGTAGGCGTCACACCTCCAACGTGAGTTCCTCTTGCGGGATAGTACTCAACGTAAATTCACGGGTTTCCTACTGTCGAGAGACACGGCCCTAGTAATTGCTAAACCTCCCAAGAAAGGACGGAATGAGGCAATCAAAGCTTTTCAAAATTATCTGCTACCCCATCCGGAGAGGTCGATCATGGACATACAGACGTCCCTATTTGAGGCAGTCCGGGCTAGACAGCTTCTCAGACTCCATATGGTAAAAGGTGTGCCTGAGAATGTGTATTACAGAGTAATTTTTTCCCCAGTGTTAACACCATCCATTGTGAACGCACTAACTAAGAAGGATGTAGAAATAATGCTCAGCCCTGCTTTACTAAACTCAGTTTAAACAACGGTACGGCTAGGTTAGCTACCACTTGAATGAAGGACATGTATGTGGCCAGCGGCAGGCGGACTTCAAATGTTTACCTATTCCTGGAGGATTCCCAGATTCTTCCTCCCTCCCAAAGCCTTGCACAGGCACGCGGATACGAGGTAGATCCCGTAGACAGCACCCAGGCATGCGCCAAGGGGCTTTACGGTAGTTCCCGGCGGACGTAGACACAGGGGTTACACGCCGACCTCTAATGCATTTGCCGTCCCCCTATGATAGGCTGACTGAATGAGGAATGCAGGGTTCCCCCTGCTATTTCACACCGAACCAACAGCCTATGTGTCACGTCTAAGTACCTGTAAGCTCTGCCAGCACAAGTTTCCCCTCGAAGCCTTAGACTTCATAAGCAGTTGATGCATTTTACAAAATTTTAATCCGGCACTTCTTACTAACATGGTACATTAAAAGGAATCTACACACTTGTAGTGTTTGAAAGGAATCAGGGAGACGGACATCCGCTGGTCGCCGGCTACTCCGGCCAAATGGGATGATAAACGATCCTAGGTCTCCTGCTCTATGCCACTGGAGTATACTCTAGGTTCACAATCTGTTCAGATAGGATAAGGTTGGATAGATAGTTCCACAGGAGCAAAGGTTAAGCATCGCTATGGGAACAATTCTACAAGCAAGACTGAGATAGGTAGTCTTACGGACACAGGTGTAAACAGAACATGTTTAAGGATAAGATGCTCACTTATGTACACCCATGAAAGGGTCATGACCAAAGCTTCAGAAGGAGGAGGCAAGTCTTCAGTTTAAATAGCTTATATCACAAGCACTCTGGCGTAATAAGCCCGGAATTTGTGTGCTCTTCAAGGTAATCAGGCGCTCGAACCGCTCTGGAATTCACGACTGCCTCTTGGTCATGCTTGGGGCGACTGGGAGATTTGTCGTCGACACATCCCGGTTGGCTCTACGGTAAGACAAAGGGTAAGAGGTGTTTTTCCGGTGCGGTCCCACCGGACCTCCCCTCCTTCCGGAGTAAGACTAGTTCATGGGATAATGAGTGGAAATCTCTCAACTTCTTAAGTTTTCAGACCACTATCACTAGGTTGTGGTATCTCTGTAGGGATAAGTGTCTTCTTTCCTCCTTATGCCTACAGTATGAGTAAACTAGGAAAGGACCCCGAGGACTTCGGTCGATGAATTCGTATCTTATGTACAATCCAGCAGGCTTAAACAGACTACGAATTGGGGACAACAGGTTTTAACCCTTATTTAGCGGCGAGCAACATAAGTCGAGTTAAATAAAGCTGGACTATTTGGCGGCGCTCGACATAACTCGAGTGGCAATTTCAGCACGTAATGTGGCTGAGAGAGAGAGACAAGTGGTGGCAGGAGACTAGCGAGCGTATGACTGCTCCAGACCACCGCGGCGAACCTACTGACACAAATCTCAGCTCCCTCCTCCCTCTCTCACTCGCTACATACTCAATTATGTACTGAAAGTACCGAATTACCTGCTTTTTGCACTCGCGTTGCACGGTTATTGCAAGAAAACTATCCATCATACAAGGATCGTTATGGTGTCATTCGAAAGCTCTGTTTATGCCCTTTCAGGGATAGGTACTTGTTTTACGTTCTGGGTCTTATTTAGGCATGAAAATGATCACGTAAACAGCCCTATTTTGGCTAAAAACACCCCGCTGTGCGGTACACATAAATAAACCGCATAGGCCGCTCGTAAGGTGTTAAAGGAACAGGAAAAAATCCTAGGGTCAAGGAAGGACGAGCCTCCTCTCTTGCGGTTTCTCATGGCCTGCTCAGACAGGTACTTTGCGGACTCTTCCGGGAAATTACAGCTTTAGTAAATTATCATGCCAAATTTGTAATGATCCACAATCAAAGGACGGTGGGTTTTCAACCACACCATACCTCCCCGACGTATAGTGAACGCCGGGACTGGACATTGTCCTAAATACGGGACATCTGCCTAGTATGTTTCCTTTTACAAGACAGGGAGTAACCCTGAAAGGGATTTCATCAGGTCTGACGGCTCTCATCCACCCATATACCTCACCGGGGATGCCCCCGGAAGAGTAGTTAAAATGGGTATCCCAACGCTGACGGGAATAGAGTAGTACCAATATGGCCTCCCCTCATGCTGTTTCAATCAGTTAGTTCATACCTCATCGGTTAGAAATTTTAGAATCGAGGGTAATCCGCGGGAACAGCTAAGAACCCTAGACAACTCGCAGGCGAAGCGACGAGTGGAAGTCTATTAATCGCAGGGTCCCCATAGGACATGATGCGACAGGTCATCTGAATCTGCGAGACGAGAATCAGGGTATCTTAGTTATAACGGTCATTCCTTAGGATGTTACACATTTTAAGTAAGTTCACATAAAGGTCTCTTACCTTTTTAAGGACCTTAGCAGTTTTCCACCTACATAGCTGGCCAATAAGTTAACTCCGTCCCAGTCATCCTCATACTACTTTACTCATACTGTATGCAAACAGAAGTTAGTATTAAGGTCATTCCCTAAGTATGTCGAGACGATCGTCCTCATACTAATCTCCTCATACTGTATGCATACAGAAGTTAATATTCATGTCTATACACTGTATGCAAACAGAAAGTCATATTCATGTCTACAGCCGCCATCAAGTCAGCTCAAGTCCAACTGTACAAATCCATACGAATTCTTGAAAATTCTAAGCTAGGTTTTCCCTGGCCCTAAAATGTAAGTTCAGAGGGCTGCATTTCCCAAAGGTCATGGGGTAATACTTGAGCCGGCAGGGCACGGCTATGTAACTAAGAATCTCAGGTCCACTAACCCGTTCTAGTTATATGTTTCCATAACCATTACTATTTTATTTAAATGAATGAACACTGGTTCTGGTTTTACAGCCCAGGCTCCGACTAATGGGCATATGCATATCCCTTGGTGCTAGGTACATGTGTTTTCGTTTTAAAATGTAGGAGGTCAGCACAACCTCATTATTTCAACCCCTCAGCAAGGTCGTCCAAGCAGATCTTCGCGTCATGACAAGAGAGTCATCCCCCCTTACTCACAGAAGTATCAAAGATTTTAATCGGAATCATCTCCGCGGCCACGCAGTGACCACTCTCCTGACGCAAGATCGAGCTATGACCCAGACCAGTCAGACACCTGTACCGGGTAATGTTGTGGCAGAAGGGTTCGTAATCTGTGCTATTTACTATTAAGGCCTACGGCGAGAAGAAAAAGGGGGGGAGTGTGCTAGTAGCCCAAGATCCCTAGAACCCCTGCGCCGGATAATACCTCCGCCGGATAATTCCTCCACCGGAGAGTAGGATAAGTGTACATTGTGTAATACTTAATTAAGAGCTAAGTAGAAAGCTCAAATTTTTTACTTTTGTTATTTTAAGTTAAAATTTTAAAAGATATCTATCATAGTTGCATCTATATAGTGTATGTTACAGTATACAACTAGTAAGTGGTATACAGTTTAATTTTTACCCAGAGAATGAACTATACAAAGTTATAAGTCTGGATAGAATGAGGTTTACAGTTAAACCTCCTTACAATTGTCAGATGGGATCTCAAGCAAGGGACCCAGTCACTTAAAGCAGATCTTCTTTGAAGTAATGCACTGCTTATCTCCTTTTATATTTTTATAAGTATTGTATGTAAACAATAAAGACTTAAATTGTTATACGGTTTCTAGTTTTTTGCCTTTGGATTGGTTGGCTGGTAGGTTTGTTGATATTGTCACGAATGTCCCCCTCCAGTCTTAAGAGATCAGGCATAATTATCATCAATGATGGAGGGGCCACTATTAAATTATAGGTTTGATTCCCGGAGAGAAGTAAAGAAAACCTATTATTTAGTAGGGGCCCCGTAATCATTGACGATGCAGTGCCCTCCCCTTCCTATTTGCTTGATGTCTTAACCCACTGAGCCCCAGCGACCCACTGTTTGCGTCGGCAATGTATGTAACGCTGAACCCCAGCGACGCAAAAATTGCGTCCGCCAGTGCAACCTCTATTACTCGGCTCGTATGGTAGGAAATGGCTTGAGAATGGTATGGGACCTACCTTAGGGTGTTGTCGAACAGTGACGGTATGCGGCAACGGCCCACGTAGGCCGTGCGGGTGGTGGCGGGTGGATTAGTGGCGCCACTTTACCCACTTACTGCACCGCGATTTTCGACCTTATTTACTCCTTTCGTATGGGAGCTAGAGGCTTTTAATTTGTGTGAGATACACTTTAGGATGTAGGCATTACTTGACCATACTCAGCTATCCCCCAAGTCCTGCCGGGCAGGTGGTGATGCGGGGGAGGAGGTGAAAAACACTGTACCCGCTTATCTCCCCACGACTTTCGACCTTATTTACTCTTGTCCTATGGTAGCTATAGGCTTGATATTTGTATGGAATATTCCTTAGGATGTAGGCAATGTATGGCAACACCCAAATCTAGGTTTGTCATGACAAGGGACGTGCGTGACAAAGGAAAGTCAGTTTACCCATACATCTCGCGAGTGCAATACAACGTCGAATTTACCACATCGTTACCCACGCAGGGGAATATCCCTTGACGATGCCATGGCCATATTTGAAGAGAGTGATGTGCCTGATAGTGACACTGGATCGTCAAATGACGATTCAGAGGACGAATATATAGTCCCACTTGGGCCGAGATAGACGACATGCATGAGGAGGAACCCTATGTCCCCATCTCTCATCTCTTCGCAATGTTACAAGAAAGGGAGGAGAGTAGCTATCGCTCCCCCATTGCTCCCCGTGACATAGTGGACTCCCCAGTAAGTGGGGAAGAGGATAATGAGGATGAGGCAGATGACCCAGACCCCATGGCCTTCCTCAACATTCCACTTTCTCATCGTAGGGCTGACAAGAGAAGAGCTGAGGATGAGAGGGGTCAAGGCCCGACACCACACGTGCCTCACTGCCGTGGTCCTCTTCTGCGTTTGCCTTCACCACCACCCCACATTGCCTCTCCACTAAATCGCCAACCCCTAACACTTTCTATGGGTTGCGCAGGGATGCAGCCATCTTAGCAGCGCAGCCATTGACTTCTTCCGAAGAAACAGATGAGGGTATGCCTGCCCTAGAATCATCTCCACCACGCCACCCACGCCGCCTGTTTCCCTTATCAGCCCGGGAGGACTCAGAGCATTCTTCGCCCCCACTATCACCTCCCGGACCACTACCATACTCACCTGTACCTTCTCCTCAGCCTGGGACCTCCCACAGACACGACACTCAGACACCATCACCGCCTGCGTCGCCACAACGCCCTGATCGTGCGCAACACCCTACCTTCATACGTGGGCCTGGGCGTGGGCGTGGCCGAAGGGGTTCTAAAGTGACCCTAATACGACGCCCCACCTCTGGCGGTGCGAGAGCAAGGGCTGGGTCGGCTCGACCAAGGCCGAGGTTGAGGGCAGGGGCAAGAGGCAGGGTGATGCCCTCCCGCCGCCCTGATGGTGACTCCCCTCCTGACGACTCTGGCGACGAAGGTGCCGCTCAACCCATCGTGTGGGATTGAGTTGATGGAAAAAACTTTGTGCCCACCGACTACAACTTTGTGGGCGCTGGGATTGCCGGCCCTACGCTCCCAAACCAGGGGCGCCAGACCACGAGACTTGACATCTTCCTGCATTTTTTTACTAAAAATCTTGTGGCTCTAATTGTTGACCAGACTAACTGGTACAATGATTATTTCATGGCTGGGAAGGAGCAGCTAAAATACTCTGCAAAGCTGTCATGGTCCGCCCTAGATGTCCCAGAGTTTTACACATTCTTGGGCATTGTCATCCTGATGGTGGTCACAAAGAAATCCTCCATAACAAAGTACTGGTCCTGGGATCCCCTCGTCCGAACCCCTATTTTTGGCCAAATAATGAGCAGAAATAGGTTCACGGCCATAATGGGGAACCTACATTTCATTGACAGCCTGGCAGCCCACACTAGAAATCAAAGTCAACCAAGAGCAATGAAGGACGGAGAGGATAAGACCCATCTTTGAGTACCTGAAGGTGAAGTTTGCTGCCGCCTTCAACACCCATCAGAAGCTCATTATTGATGAGAGTTTGCTGCTGTGGAGGGGGGAATATTGGCATCCGGCAGTACATGCCCAGCAAATGACATCGATATGGCCTGAAGACCTTCGTGATGTGTGACTGTCAAACCGGTTACATCCAGGACCTAATTCTGTATATGGGCAAGAAAACAAAATTGGTGGATATGAGGACATACGGAATTTCTGGGGCCGTCGTCATCACCATGATGAAGGGCTACTTGGACAGGGGCCACATACTGTACCTGGACAACTGGTACACCAGCCCCTCCCTTGCCAAGTTCCTGCATAGCCGCACTACAAGAGTCTGTGGCACCGTCAGGAGGAATCGGATCGTCATGCCCGAACTACCACCCAGAAGGGAAAAGGGCTCCATCATATATAAGCAGGCTAACAATGTCCTGATGTTGTCCTGGATGGATAACCGGGATGTGAACATCCTCACAACAGTCCACCGTCCCGTCTTCCAAGACAGCAGACGTCGTGACAGAGCAACTGGCGAAATAATCAAAAACCTTTGGCCATCTGTGATTATAACATCAACATGCGGCTGGTGGACAAATCAGATGCTGTCATCTCGTCAGTTGAGTGTGCGAGGAAGACGATGAGGTGGTTTAAGAAGTTATTCTTCCACCTCCTCGATATCGCCCTCTATAACAGCCACATTCTCCACGCAACAATCACCGGCAAGCAGGAAACGATGGAGAACTTCTGCATCGAGTTGTCCAGGGAGATGTTGAGGGAATACATGACTGCCCCCCATGTCCAGCCCATTGACGGCCAGCAGCAGAAGGGATTGCCAGGCTGACACAACGCCACTTCCCTGAATATGTGCCGCCCACAGAACACAATAAAACAACCCGAAGACGGTGTCATGCGTGCCGGAACACGACACAGAGGGACCCTGTGAGATCAGATACCAGGTATATGTGCCGAGAATGTGGTGTTGCACTGTGTTCCCCGGACTTCTTCAGGGAGTATCACACCCTTGAGCATTTCTAAAAGAGTGGACTCAAAGATTGCGATAAAAGACGCTATGAAATGTGAAGTGTGTATAAAAACCAAGTGTAAATAATAAATATATACAAAGTGCCGAACACAATATGTAAGTGATATTGACACTTAAATATACGTAAAATAGTGACGGACACCAATAAGTGTAAATATAGCATATTTCTAAGTCAAAAGTGTGTAAAACAATGTGTGAAGCCCATATTATAACTATAAAACATACGATAAAGTTTAAACTGAATAAAGAGGGCGAGTGAGAGAGACAGACAATGACGGAAAGTGGTGGGGGCGTGTGTCGGTCAGCTGGGTGTGTGTACGTATGTGCGTTCTGTTATTGTCTGAGACCATGATGGCCGCCATTCTCCATGGCAACGGGGACGCGCGCTGGTCTTGCCACTCGTGAGCACTTATAAAACTTATATCTAAGCACTTATCACACTATTACTTCACTTATAATGACATTATGTGATACATGTTGGTAGTATATGTACTATGAAGGCACACATGATGCTTGGGTGGTGTAAATAACCGTCACTCGAAAACTGGACGCATTGTACATCTGCCATGCTGCCGCGCTCAGCTGTGGCTAGCCGGGCGGGAACTTTGAAGGCCGCCCGGCATCAGCTGATGTCTGAGGCCGCCCCCCCCCCCCCCTCATACGACCCCCAAATGACCTAGGCGAGTGTTTTTTTATTTTTTTATTATTCATTTCTCACCTATTTAAGCCATTTAACCCGGGAACTGCGGGGAGACTCTTAAGAGTTCCCCCGGCGGACTGCGGGGAGACTCTTAACCCTTAATTAGCGGAGAGCAACATAAGTCGAGTTAAATAAAGCTGGACTATGTGGCGGCGCTCGACATAGGTCGAGTGGCAATTTCAGCACGTAATGTGGCTGAGAGAGAGAGACAAGTGGTGGCAGGAGACTAGCGAGCGTATGACTGCTCCAGACCACCGCGGCGAACCTACTGACACAAATCTCAGCTCCCTCCTCCCTCTCTCACTCGCTACATACTCAATTATGTACCGAAAGTACCGAATTACCTGCTTTTTGCACTCGCGTTGCACGGTTATTGCAAGAAAACTATCCATCATACAAGGATCGTTATGGTGTCATTCGAAAGCTCTGTTTATGCCCTTTCAGGGATAGGTACTTGTTTTACGTTCTGGGTCTTATTTAGGCATGAAAATGATCACGTAAACAGCCCTATTTTGGCTAAAAACACCCCGCTGTGCGGTACATATAAATAAACCGAATAGGCCGCTCGTAAGGTGTTAAGAGTGAGTGAAAAAAAAATCAACTTTTGGCATCGAAAAAAAATAAATAATAATGTTTATTTTTATATTTTTTTATTTTTATTTGGCCCCTGGGCCATGCACAATCTCAGTCCTCTACCTCCCCTCCTTCCCCACTTTCCTCCTCTCCTTCAGTTATCACCTATTTTCCCTGTTATTCCCTTATTCTGAGGTATATTTTCGTGCTAACATTAGCGAGTTGCAAGCAGGGTGTTGTCATCACTGATGGCAAGCGAGTGCAAGAGAGAGAGAGAGAGTATCGATCGACTGTGTCTCAGTGGCCTTGGGGGAAATTGGCGGGAAAGCAGCTTGCCTCACCCATACATTATACAACTCGCGGGCTATATCTCCGATTTTGACCATCCAAACGCTGTTTTCACTCGTTTTATTGTTGTTTCAGGTTAATACCTTTATAATCAACCCATAATAGGCGCATATGGATAAGTATTAATGCTATTAATGGTACAATGAATATTTTAGTGACGGAAACACCTCAAATACGTCAGCACAGGGGGACGTTTCCAATTACCCCCATGCGCACTTGTTAGGTTAAGAAAAAAAAAAAAAAAACCCAAATTGGCCGGTCTCTCGATGTACATTTATTTATAATTAGCTGGTGCTCTATGGGTTAACATTTTATCTTGATATGTCAGTGAAGGACGTATGGACGCTTGGTTAGTAGCATCCACACATAAGAAATCCACCGAGATGGAAAGCTTAGTATAACACATTTTAAGTAAAAAAAAAAAAATTTTTTTTTTTTACGAAGGTTTTTTCGTATTGGGTACCCAATCATAAGACGATTCCATAAGAGAATTAGCGTTGCACTTATGACGAGTACTCTGTTCTTCCCCGCGCGGCAGATTCAAAACTGGCTACCGCGGCGCTTGAATAGAGACTATTATGTTAATAGGCATATCGTCAATGATTACGGGGCCCCTACTAAATATTAGGTTTTCTTTACTTCCCTCTGGGAATCAAACCTATAATTTCATCCACAGGAGTAACATATCCACCCCAACCACACAACACCTTCTCTTGACACGAATGAGGAGGTCTGCTTCAACATAGGAAGGGGAAGACAGGGAGAGGAAGCAACCAACGAGTCTGGGCCTGAGGGGGCAACCCTGAAAGGCTCCAGACATGCTTGGAGGAGGAAAAATAAGGCTGTTTTTAGAAAGGTATTTGGCTACCCCCAGCAGGTCATGGTGAAACATTCAGTGACATTTTTACAATAATTTTCACCACTGCCATGACTCTTGCTGAAGGGGGACCAGGGAATCTTCAGAGAGTATCTGCCCAGCCTTCTTTTCGCCATCAACCTCCCAACCATCACCATACCACCACTGCAGGCCAACAAGCAGCCCTGGACCAAAGAGCTAATTCTTACCCAAGCTCTCTGGCCCAGAAAAAACACCCAAAACAGCGCCTCAATCTGCACAGACCACTCAGCAAATACAGCAAAGAAGCATCAGTAACTCCTGCAACACTCAACATCGAGAAAGGAGAAGAATTCCAGCCCACTCCAACACCCAGGACAGAGACACCACAACAAACATACAACCTAATACTCACTCAAGACATCCACCTCTTCAGTCAAACACCAGAGGAGGTGGAGAGTAAAGACCAGGGAGTCCAAGCAGAAGAACTTGAGAGTAAAGGCCAGGGAGCCCAAGTATTACCTCCACCAACTGAAACTGAGGAAACACCACAGCCTCAGCCAACTGCCACCAAGCCTGACCCTACGCCACCATCAACACAGCCCAGCCAAGAAAAAGCCACCAACAAGATCGACTGGCTGGCCAAGAACCTACAAGAACCTACTCCAGAAATATGAGTTCCTCGAAAAGTGCCTATCTATCAGAGAAGCACACAAGGAATTAGTGCCACACACCTTCAGACGTTGTTGTCCATGTCTTCGACGGCCGAAGAAGGAAATTGAAGCCCTACTGCAGCTCAGAAGACTATGAAATCTTCCTTGGAATGTTAAAAGAAGTGAAGATGAACACCATCGGATCCCTCTAAAGCCAAGAGGGGTAACCCTGTGAAAAAAAGTACAACCCACTGTCGGGCTACCCAGAGCCCGAGATGAGTTGAAATAACCTCATCAAATCTAACAACAAAAAACAAAGTACACAAGTTTGTATGCTTATCACGAGAACATAACTTCCTCCCCTCCCTCCTCTCTGCACCTTCAGCAGCACCAGATCTCCCCTGCATCAGAATGCATTAAGGGCCATAAGAGACCTATTAAAAAGGGCAAATGTGACAGATAGGCATGACAAGCCCTTAAAAAATAATAGTCTTACTTACTTGTCGGAAGTTCTGGTAGAATCCCCACGGCCAACTTGCTAGTCCACCGCCAAACACTGACCTACAGGAGGAGACCAATGACTGTTTGGACAGCTACAGGAGATGAAAGACTTGCTAAATCCGAATGACGACTACTTTGAGTCGCTGAGTCATGAGTGCCAGAACAAGCTCCCGAAAACAATACATGAATTGTAAAAGGATTCCCCTAAAACCAACCAGACCAAAAGCCTGCAGGAGAGAGCAGCCCTACGGCAATGTCATCTTCAGGAATGGACCAGCTGCATGCAACCCCTAACACATGTCGACGAGAAAGCCAGGCCTATAACACATCCCTTACCCCTTGAACGCCTTTTGATTCCCTTTCTGTTCACCCCCCCCCCCCCCCACCCCTTTTTGTCCCTCTCCTGAGCTACCTAGCATTCAACGCTCTTAGTTAAGTCCATAACCCCACGGCACTGCCACTTCCCCAATCGCTATAACCCCCCCCCCCCCCCCGTAAACAGATGAGCAAAATACCACCACAGCACTCCCCCAACAACTCCACTCGTTTGAAGAATAGACTCACCTGGGCAAACCGACAAAGGACGAGGAAAAAAGAAGACACCTGCGCAACCAAAAACACTTGCACAAGAAGAGCGGAGCGTCTACCTTGAGGCTATAGCCAGATTATTAAGAAGAAATGCCTCCTCAGATACTGAAGGGGTTAACACTCCAACTCCAGCTTCTAAATTCTTAGATGAATGGAATCGTCTACTGATAGCCAGAATGTGAAAGTCTGTGTCATGGTTTACCGAAAAAAGGTATAATAAAATAAACAGGGAGAGAGGACAAGAAAATGTGAAACGTGCAAAGTGAAAGTTATATTTTTGTCCCTCCCTTCATCTTCTACCAGAAAATATTAGATGCTATCTCATAGGTTATAGAAAGCTGAGACCGTCAATGTTGTAAGCAAAACCCGGAGAAGCTTTCAGTCGATAGATTAAAGAAAAGGAGAGAGAGAGAGAGCGCGAGAGCGAGAGCAAGAGAGAGAGAGAGAGAGAGAGAGAGAGAGAGAGAGAGAAAGAAAGAAAGAGAGTGAGACAAACAGAGAGAGAGAGAGAAAGAGATTCAGAAACTATATCAAGCCATAAAATAAATCGAGAACTTGTGTAAGACAGCTTCAGCAGAGGGAGAGAGGGGGGGGGGGGGGGGGGGTGCAGCTAAGGTATGGAGGGAATGTCTGTGTAGTCCCTCCCCACTTCCCGCTTGCTTCTACGATGGTGTAATACTTGGTACATGGGAAAGAAATGGTGCAGGATGTATTAGGGGAAAGAGGAATGATCTATTTATTATACTACACCATCTCTCTCTCTCTCTCTCTCTCTCTCTCTCTCTATATATATATATATATATATATATATATATATATATATATATTATATATATATATTATAGGTTTGATTCCCGGAGGGAAGTAACCTAATATTTAGTAGGGCCCCGTAATCATTGACGATATGCCTATTAGTATAATAGTCTCCCTTCAAATGCCACGTCGCCAGTTTTGAGTCTACCGCGTGGGAGGACAGGGAGTACAACTTCATAAGTGCAACACGTATTCTCTTATGGAATCGTCTTTATGATTGGGTACTCTACGAAAAAACCTTGTAAAAAATAAAAAATAAAAATTAACTTAATAATTGCTATACTCAGGCTTCCCAATGCGTGGATTTCTTGCGAGTGGATTCCTGACGCTGGCCCTCTAGCGTCTAAACTTCCTTCACTGAAATATCAAGATTCAACTAAAAAATCCAGCGAATGGGAAGGGGATGGCAGGGAGGGCACTAACATCGTCAATTATTACGGGGCCCTACTAAATACAGTATTAGGTTTTCTTTACT
Source organism: Paralithodes platypus (assembly GCA_032716605.1). Lineage (NCBI taxonomy): Eukaryota > Metazoa > Arthropoda > Malacostraca > Decapoda > Lithodidae > Paralithodes > Paralithodes platypus. The sequence continues at coordinate 22,241,035 of CM064488.1, read as the reverse complement.
TCCCTTAAGGAATCAAAACTATAATTTAATGTTGGCCCCTCCATCATTGACGATATGCCTGATATATAACACTGGAGGGGGACATTCGTGACAAGTATCAAAACCACCAACCCAAATACCATAGGTAACAGAGAATCCGTATATTTTTTTATTTTTTTTTATTGCGTTCATACAATAATATAAAAATAGAAAAGAAGGTAAGCAGTGCGTTACTTCGAAGAAGAGCTGCTTGTACATGACTGGACCTTCACTTGAGATCTATTGCATGTTTAGTGAGAACATTCTTGTATTCTAGAACTCTAATCCTTAGCTTCATGTTCTGACCTTAAAATAATTTGTACAATAAAATATGTTTGTACATTTTTGTTCATACTATCTAGGTACAACTATGATAGATTTCTTAAAATAAAATAAAATATGATTAACTGTATAACCAGTTCTATTCATATCAGAGCTCGTGATTTATCACAATCTCCGGCGGAAGGGTTCTAATGGGTCTTAGGGCTATTTTGCACATACCCCCCCCCCCCTCCTTTTTCAACCGAAGAATAAAACAAATCGCACTTGGACTGCTAGACCCGTTGCCATAATGCTACACAGGTCTGCTTTGGCCTGTCCAGGGCGACCGATAGGTATCGCGTAAGAAATGTGTGATTAGACGCCCACAACTGAGTGTCGGCTATGTCGTTAATGGAAATTTTTTGCATAAACCTGAGGGAGACAGCCCACTTCCTAATGTCATGGGCTCTACCTATTACGCCGGGATTACTTTCCTTAATTACATCTACGAGTAAAGAAGCCAATTTCCTTCTCGTGACGCAATTACCTGTCTGGTTAACCCATAGGAAGCCTGGTTGTAGAGGTTGTGCAATCCTCATAAGCTTAACTAAAGCTTGTACCGGGCATAAAATGTGTTGCGTATGTCCACGTTTAAGCGCCGGGACTGAGAATTCTGAGAAAACATGATCACAATGTTCGTTTTTGGCAATAAATGTAGGAGATGGCACGATCTGCACATGTTCGTGCAGTCTCCTAAACCTGAGACAATTTGGCTCGTTGCTCATCGCCGCCAGCTCTGACACTCTGTTACCTGTCGCCAAAGCCATAGGGAACACAGCCTTCTTTAATACTGACTCAAAATCCGGCGCATGGTTAAATTTGCGCGACTGAAGTAATGATAACGCTTTGTCTAGCGACCAGGTAGGCATGAGCTGGTGTGGTGGTGGGCGTAGTTTAAAACATGCTCTCATTAACCCTTTCTCCTCCGCCAGTGGTATGGAGAGACCAGTTAGGTCGAAAAAGGGATTTCTAATGGCAGACAAGTGATTCTTTAAAGTAACAACTGAGAAGCGCTTCTGTTCAAACAAATAATCTAAGTATTTAAAAATTAAAGCCACTGAGGCATCAGATTTAGCTGTTTCTACTATCCAGGTTGTGAAAGTTTTCCAATGTGATTGGTACTGTCTCCTGGTTGACAGAGTATATTGATTCAGAAATTTACTAGTGACACTTTGCCCATACCGAGTTAGCCATTTTGCATTGTAAATGTCCATAAGGCAAAAGTTAGCGAGGTCTGAAGGTTGCCAATTGTCTCCAAGTGGAATGCAGAGACCCGGAGTGACACCGGGTTCCTGCACCACGTTTGCAATTGGTGATACCACACTTGAGCCGGCCACATTGGCACGATCATCAAGACAATGGCCCGGTAACCCCGTAGTTTGTGAACTACTCGACACATGAGTGAAGCGTCTGGAGGAGGAAAAAGATAGATTGACTTCCACCTGTTCCAGTCCTCCAATAAAGCGTCTGGACCCCCCGCCGGAGTTGTTGCCCGGCGGGTCAGATAGAGAGGAAGTCTGTGATTCCCTTCCGCCGCAAATAAATCCACTTGTGGACGGTATGGCTCTGCAATCATCTTGTCGAAGACGGTTTTCTTGAGGGCCCATTCTACTAGGGTGCTCTGTCTCCGAGACAAGGCGTCCGCCCAGATGTTCGCTATCCCCGGGAGGTAAGATGGGTGGAGATGAATGCTCAGCGATTCGGCCAGAGCAAAAATCTGTTCTGATAATTCCATCAACTCTCGAGACCTCGTTGACCCTTGCATTTGAATGCAGTGAACTGCAGTCAAGTTTTCCATTCTGAATGCAATTGACTTCTCGTGTAGGGAAGCACCGTGAGCTGGAAGGAAAAATAATGGGACTAGAAGCTCTTGTTTGTTGATGTGAAAAGTTACGTTTTGGGACCAGAGACCCTGAGCTTGGTGACATAGATTGGACTGATAACCCCAACCTATTACCCCTGAAGCGTCTGTTTCTACCCATACTGTAGGTGGAGGAGAAACCCATGTCATTATCGAGTACAATGTTTCGGTCTTTGCCCAGACCGATAGTAAGTTGTGAATTAATCGAGGAATCGGCCATAGTTTTCCCACCGGCAATAGTGGGAAAAATTTGTTGCCTACAATGATTAATCTCTTGACTTTCAACTGGCCCACAGTTAATTGGATCCAGTTGAGTGAACCGACTTGGGACTCCCACGATTTCCTCGTCGTATTCAGACTGTGGAGAAAAAGAAACAGTTTCCTGAGAAATCTGTTGCGATTGTCCACACTCTGAGTAAGAGTCAGATCGGCAGTGTTCCAAACCATTCCTATCCACTGAATTTATCTTGTGGGAACAAGGATCGACTTTGCCAAGTTGACCTTGAACCCTAGAGTTTGTACATGATTTAATACTAGCTTGACATGAAATTGACATAACTCCTCTGACTCCACCACTACTAGCCAGTCATCTAGATACCACCACACCTTGATACCTTGGGCTAGCAAAGGCATGAGGGCCTGCCGGACTAATTTTGTAAAGATTCTTGGTGCCAGGTTCAAACCGAAAGGCATTCTCTAAAAGACGTAAGTCTCTTGCCTGATCCTCAAGGCGAGGAATTTTTGGAACCTTTTGTTTATGGGGACATGCCAATAGGCGTCTTTCAGGTCTAATGAGCACATCTAGCCTTGCGGCGGGAGTGCGAGCCTGATTTGATTCACTGTAAGCATCCTGAAGGGTGAATTGTGAATATGTGTGTTCAGACGTGAGAGATCGACTACTGGTCGCATCTGCACACTGTCCCTCTTTGGCACTAGAAATAGTGTGGAGATGAAAACAGGGCAAGGTGGATCTACTCGGACAATGATTTGCTTGTTGATCATTTCCTGAATAAGTGACTCCACCTCTAAAGAAACATTGTTGACTTCTAGAGTTTGACGTAAACGAAGTCGCCGGAGCCAATTCCAAGATATGCCTTTGCTTATCACTGTCCTGGCCCATGACCGCCGGGGTCAAGCCCTGCGACATGCTCGGAACGACCCAGTTTCTATACTGGGTCTGTCCTTTAGGACAACTCTCGGGTCCAACTCGCCTGCGGTAGGCCCTGGGAGAGAGAGAGTGTATTTGACTAGTTTTTTGGTGGTGGCGGCGGAGTGGGGTTAGACGGCTGGCTAGGATTGGCATGCGGCTAACCTTGAGTAGGCTTCTGGTATGACTCACCCCTATAGCCTTACTGTTTCCCCTGCTTATGTCTGTGCTGAGTACTTCCCTGTTGTTGAGGAGGCTTTGGTTTTCGAAATGACTGTTTAGTCTGAGTAGGATGGGGCTTCCCGCCGCTCTTAGGTTTCGAGTAAGGTTTCTTAAAGGCCTCTGTCTTTGACTGTGAGGTACTCTGCATCCACAAGTCTACCAAATTGAAAACAATACTCCATGTTCCTGGTGGAAGAAGTGGTGCAGTTAATACCGGGGAAAGAGTTACTCGGCGGGCTATATCCTCCGGCAACTTCTTTACCAAGTACACCCTTAAATCCTGTCTTGCTCTAACCGCCTCCATGATAGCTACTCTAACATCACCTAAGGATTGAATAGAATTTTGTAGGAGGAGCCTGCATGACAAATCCGTGGCTTTCCTTACGTGTTGGTCTGATATGGCTGTTATAGTTCTTGTGAGTGACTGGGCAACCTGGCGACTGACGAGGTATTGAGAGAACATTCTATACGCTTTATTGCGTAGCTTAAAGTCTATGTCTAAGTGAGCCAGAGGGGGTGTGGCAAAAGGTTAATGCAGGTCGTAAAGTGATAGTTTGGGAGCTGCCAGGAATTCAAATTAAGCAGGTGACACGCCGCCTGCCTTGTTAATAGGTAAAGAGAACCATGAGTGAACTTCCTGAGGTACTTGATGGAAGGATTTAGTGGTAATAGTAGATGGAAAAACCTGTGCCTCTAGTTCCCACGGACCTACACCTACCTGGCCCCACCTGCAAGACTGGTGTGTTTGTCTGATCTAGTGCCGGGACTGTATCCAGTTCTGGCGTAAGTGCATTTAGAGCTTTTATATCATTGACGCCGTCATTCTTAGACCAGTCGGCAAAACGTTTTGCAGAAGAGGCCGGAGGTATCGCCGGGGAGGCCGAATACACGAAGAAATCAGCGCCATAAACAGATGGTGACATCTAGTAACCTACCTTGGGCATCCTTAGCTTTTTTTTACTCTTATTAACCTCAATGGTCCAATCACTAGGTACCGGTAGTTCCCCCGATACGGTAGCTTGGTGTTTCTGAGGTATTGACTGAACCCATGAGCAATCCGGTCCATAAAGAAGTGGAGGTTTATCAAGAGGGGGAGGAGTACGTAATGTAACAGACGTTAGTGGTAGTCAAGGAGGCCGGCACTGTCGTGCTACTAGCCGTGGCAGTCGCCGGAGTAACGTTAACCGAAGGTAAAGAGGAATGGGGATGTGAAACACCTAGGGCTGTAACGGCCTTACCGTAGACTCAAGTGGGGGAACTACCGCTGTGCTAGTGGAAGGAGCCTGAGAAGAAGGAATCTGATATTGTTGTATTACTCTGTGGAGAATACCATGTAGTTCCTCAGTAGTTACACACTAACCGTGGGATCCCCGAGAGGACTGAGACCGACCTTCTGACTCTACTTCGATATTAATAGGTTGAGCTGAAGACAAATCTATGTTTTCCGGCTCCCCTGGTAGTTCTATCACTTCTGGTGTTGGCGGCTGGGGGGTAATAAATGGTTCTGGCGGTGGCCACACCAAATCTGGGACTGACGAGGGTATAATATCTATTTGGTCAATTTCCCCGTCCTGAACGTTAACTTGTGAAGGTTCTGATTGTCTCCAGATCGCCTGGCTTAGTGCCGCGGGTGGCTGGGAGTCCTGTATCACCTGAGAGTCATCAAAAATTTGATATGAGCAAGACTGAGAACCCCTATACTGATCCGCTAACACTCTGTGAACCGGGGGACCTTTACGTGGCACATAACTTAACTTAGGAATGGCGAATGTAAACTCTTGTGGCTCACTCAATGATTGTTCATCCCTGTGACTAGTCTCCATCCCCTCCGCTCCTACCTCTGAGCCGTCAGATTGGACGTTAGACGTTAAAGAGGTAGGAGTGGAGGGAGGTGGCCGCAACCCCGGCAATGGCTGGGGACGCAGTTGAGAAATAACCGTACGTGCACTTAATTGACTTGAAGTGGACGGCGTTGAGGAAGCAGAACCCTCCTTCCGGCGTTTCGTAGACCTCGAGGACTCAGCGGAAGAATGTCGGGACTGCTTTCTAGGGGATCTAGACCGTGATCTAGATTTGCGCTTTGGTGAAGGCGACCGTCTCCTCTTAGATCGGTCGGGGAGAGGGGGGGGGGTCGGCTTGGCAGTGTCACTTTCACTGCTTGTCACTACCTGCTTGGATAGTACTTTAGTTTTAACTTTGGGTTTGACTGACTTCGCCGGAGCTGGCTTAACTAATGGAGATTTAATGACTAGGTGTTCCCAGAGATCCTCGTCATCACAATGGAGAGCTTTATGAGCAGTATCTTTCGCATAAGCGTTAAATGTTGACTTGATCTCTTTCAAGGCTGCTAAGCAAGACAAATCTCTCTTATCAAAAACCGCCGCTCGTAACTCAGAGCACACAGCACACCGTTTAGACACCCATAGTCCTCTTGAACGATCAAGGCACTTTACACATTTTATACATAAATCGTGGGCAAAAACTGGTAATAATGAGCAAGTGGGAGTAGAGCAAAGGTCAAAGCAAGGCACTAGGAGGAGGAGCTAGGGACACCCCCCCCCCCTGCCGAAAGCGGTTACTCCTCTGCTGCCGGGACCACTACTACTGAAGTGATGAGATTCTGGAAATAGAAAATTTCCAGGAATCAATGCTCATAAGGATAACCTAAGAGGTGTTAATACATCCTATCTCAAGGCCGCCATAAAGTTAGTTATAGCCACTACTAAGCTAACCTTCCGCTAGACTTAGTAGAAAGACCCCGGGTCTCTCCTTTTATCCCACAAAACGAACTGCTCACCTGTGACTAAGCATCACTGGCCCAAACGACCTTAAGCGATGGACTATCCTTGACTATTAGCACTAGATGGATAGTTAATTCGCTTCATAACTTGAGTCATGGTTAAGCTCACTTAACTGTTATGCCGGGCGATAGAAGTTACTGAATGAGGCTATCGGTCAGGGCGAGTTCACTCGGCGGGCCAAGTTGACTACCTTAAGAATCTTGCAAATTCCGCCGGAAGGTTCGTGGTTCAGCACACCACACCGGGACATTTGGTTGGTTTCTTATCGTCTGGGACTAGAAAACGTCGGATCTGCTGAGATAGCCGCCGGAAAAACGAACCAACATTTTCAGAGGTTAGGACTTATCTGGGAAAGTCGAAACCTCCGAAAACCCCACCACATAAGCGGGACGTCTCCCAAAAACCCCTGAAGCATGAAAGCACACATGCCAAACAAAAATATATATCGGGGATAATATTAGGCTTACACATATAGAGCTTAATTTATAAATCATAAATAACACCTAGCCTATGTTGGAGATCCCTAATAAGGCTGACCATGAGGTAACGACGAAACATCAAAGTGGCAGCAACTCGACGCTCCGAAGACCCAGCAGCAGCAGCATGTGGAGAAGAGGCCCGCGATAGGGGCCCAAGCGCAGATACGGACTCCAGAAGATTCCACACGACGTGTAGCAACCCTTGAACTGGAGCACCTGCTAGAATAAACTATGCAACTACCTCATAATGACGGCCTGAAGCATAAACTTGCGGAATGGTGACCTCCTAAATAACTATCAAAAGCTAAAGGCGCAACACAACACACACAATAACAAACATGGCGCGATGATCCTGGGGACACATAGGCGCCTGTTACAATAGTACCCTAACTTACACACCTCCTGCGGACGTACCAATGGGGTAGTCTGTGCTAGCTAATCTAAAAACATGTTCAATACAACTCAGATGTATACGAATGAGCAAGCACTCACTAGAACTGATCGAACGAAGAATGAAGCGGAGCACAGTGTAACCAACCCACACGTAACGGACGCGGCAGGAGGAGGAAGGAAGTTTAGACGCTAGAGGGCCAGCGTCAGGAATCCACTCGCAAGAAATCCACGCATTGGGAAGCTTGAGTATAGCAATTATTAAGTTAATTTTAATTTTTTATTTTTTACGAGGTTTTTTCGTAGAGTACCCAATCATAAAGACGATTCCATAAGAGAATACGCGTTGCACTATGAAGTTGTACTCCCTGTCCTCCCGCGCAGATTTAAAACTGGCGACGCGGCGTTTGAAGGGAGACTATTATACTAATAGGCATATCATCAATGATGGAGGGGCCACTATTTAATATATCTATATATACCTGTATATACAGTATATGTACCGGTATATATATATATATATATATAATATTATATATATGTATTTTATATATACCGGTATATATATATATATATATATATATATATATATATATATACCTGTATATAATAAATACATAATGTATATATACTGATATACTGTGTATATATACCGTATATGTATATATACAGTATATATATACAGTATATAAATTGTATATATGTATATATATATATATAAAAAAAATATATATATATATATATATATATATATATATATATATATATATATATATATATACTGTATATAACCTATCTGTCGTTCTTTCTAATTATGTGTGTGGATGTTGGCGTGTGCATGTGTTTGTACGATTGTGTGTGTGTGTGCTTATGTAAGTGTGTGTGTGTGTGAAGGAGCAGGTTAGTTAAAGTCATATACAAGGATAATAATAAGAAAATATCTTTTAACTGTTACGAACCAAAAAATAGTTCAAATAGAAAATTATAGGTAATAACTGAAGAACAATATTGAGTTAAATAAATTAGTCTTTTAGCATATAACTATTTTTTGTGTTATTGGCATTTTGTTTGGGAATCAGTCAACCAAATAAATGTTAATACAATTACTGCGGTTATGTTATAGATTAATTTACCGCTCAGGCGGGGACTTTCCCGCTAATTTCGCTCAGGATATGTCACCCTACTGCTATATCCATAGCCTTGAGCAATTGAAAATTCAGGTCTGATTTTCCCTATGAAAGTCTAGTTCAATTATTCTTACCCTGCTCTGGCCTTAAATACATCCCCTAATACTTATTTCTGCTTATAGCGAGCGGTGAAGCCCCATAGCGAGTGTGTTCTTACTCTCTCAATCTCTCTCCGTCTTTCATAATTTTATGCTCGCAATAACTCAGTAAAATATTCTATTATTTCATCAAATTTTGTGTTCAGAAGACAGTATGAGCTATGGCCTGTAATATGATATAAACCTCACATTCGTACCTGGTATATAGCTGTCACAAATATATGTAGAAGTGGACCACTTTTCCTTGAATTTCAGCTTATAAAACACCTCTTGCTTGAACATACACCCTCTCACAACTGATGCTTGAAGGAGACTGATATTAGTATGTGATAGAAAGTTAGAAGCTTATGGAAGCGTCTGGCATTAAGCATAGCGGTTCGTTCGGTCCTACCATGTCAACCGGTAATAACAAATTAGATTGGTACGTCGCCAGTAGTACAGTATGGGCATTTAAGGGGCTAGTGGCTAGTTTTTTGGTGTATTAATTAATTTATTAATTTAATTTTAGTTCTTTCCCTAGACCTCCATCAAACTTAAAAAAAACATCCATTAGATCCCCCTTCTAGATTAATTTGTACATTTTTCGGTAGAAAAATGTGCTGGCCAAAGGCCGGTTCTTTCAAAATTACAAGCTCACTTTCGTTCGCCAGGAAAAAAATCGACACCTAAATAACACGAAAAGTCTTAATATTGACAAAGAAATTGGGAAAAGTCTTAAAATCGACAAACTAGGCTAATGGGGTAAGCATCTTAAAATCTGAAAACTAATGGGACTAAACATGAGGGAGAAGGGGGACAAGAAATATTAGCCATCTTACCGTAACCCTTGTTTGGCGGGGGTGAACTTAAGTCGGTCTAGAGAAGAAAGGACTATGTGGCGGGGCCCGACTTAAGTCTGTGTGCAATTTTGGTGCAATATTGGCTCTGAGAGAGAGACGAGCGACGGGAGGAGCGTAGGTTGCTTCATGACCGCTCGCCACGGTTGCCGTGGGCCTACTGACATATACTACACACACATCCACCCTCCCTCCCTCGCTACACACGTAATTATGTAACGAAATGACCGTATTTTAGCGATTTTGCCCTTCGGTTGCACGATCGTTGCAAGACAACCAGTGATCGTAGAAGGATAGTTCAGGTGTCATTGCAAAGCTCAATTAATGCCCTTTCAGGGATACATAATTATATTACACTCTGGCTCTTGTTTATGCATGAAAAAGAGTATGGAAACAAGGCCATTTAGGGTAAAACCACCCACTGGGCGGTACATAGAAGTTACCGCCTAGGCCGCTTGTAAGGTGTTAATACGTAGGATGTACCCATCCGTCGGCTGCACCGAAAGGGTTGATAATATAGTACCTTGATCTTTAATCAACTGACGACAGTTTGTAATTGGACAATGTTAGCCTGTTAGTATTCTACTATATCAATTCTTACTTTTGGGAAGTTGTATAGGGAAGAAGTTCAGATATTATATATTTACAGAATACCAACATTATTCTTAATTGATAGAATTCGTGAATGTTCGTATTTAATTTGTCTGTATTTGTTCTGCAAATTGTGGTTTATTGAGTAGGAAAGTTTGTCCGGAGTCACAGAAAGTGTATTGATACTGTAATTTTTGTATGAGTGTGTTGTGATCTGGCTGGAAAAAAAAAAGGAGGGGGAGGGGGGCGTGAAAGGCCAGCAGGTGGAGGTGGAAGAGGAGGGATGGGGAGCAGATGGAGGAGAAGGAGGAGGAGGAGCAGAAGATGAAGGAGGAGGAGGAGAGACAGCAGATGGAGGAGGAGCAGAAGATTATGTAGGAGGAGGAGGCGCCGCAGAATATGTAGGAGGAGGAGGAGAGACAGCAGATGGAGGAGGAGCAGAAGATTATGTAGGAGGAGGAAGGGCAGCAGATAAAGGAAAAGGAGGAGCAGAAGAAGATGTAGAAGAAGGACGAGGAGAGAAGAGGGTAGGAATACGAGGTGAAGGAGGAGAAGAAGATAAAGAAAAGAGGTAATAAGAGGAGGAGGGAGGAATAGGGGGAGGAGAACAAGGACTTAAATACAATGTAATATAATACGTTTAGTGCTCAGACCATAAACATACAGTATGGAGCACTTAGAATTAAACAGTGGAAGAGGAGGAGGAGGATAGAGAAGAGAGGGAGAAGGAGGGTAGGGAGGGGGAGGAAAGGAGAATTAGGGGTACATTATCCGCCTTGTTGAATACCTTAGCTACCTTAACTGAGATCATTTACAACCCAGTGAACCCCGGCAGTCCTTACTAATTTGAATAATTCTCTGTAGACTCGGTTCAAATAATATAGAGAAAATATCTCATCTGATAGAAATGGTTAAACGTTTCTATTAAATGTGATCGTGTTCGGTCGTTTTTTTCGCGAACTACCCTGTTGTAAGCGAAAGTAAAACACTGAAACTGACACACATGTAGATCTATGTATTTGTTTGTGTATGTATATGGTTATCATTTGTCTAACTATCCATATATTTATCTACGGGTTAGGTATGCAACATGACACATCCAAGAGATAAAAGTAGATGCGTCGAAAGTCTCCCTACAGAAAGCTTGAGAACAATGGTGGGGGAGGGAGGAACATCTTTTTTACCAAAGAGGTGTGGGTCAGAAGGTTGGCCCTCAGTCTTACCTCGATACTTGACGTTGGAAGGCAGACTAGTCCTCCAAGCAAGACTACAGTTAGCCATCACTGTCTCGTTCTCCAAGCAAGCAGTCTGTAGGCTGCCCGCATATCGTACTATTGGTTCCAAACAAACACACACCATCCCTGTCTGGTTATCTAAACAATTATAGACCATCACTATCTTCTTTTCCAGTTAAACCTTCCATAGTTACCACACAAGCAACTACTTTCGTTCTTCAAGCACTTAGAACCTACCCCAACAAGCCCTTTGGAAGAACGTTTATCTAGAAAGTTACCAAGTTCCTATAAGGCAAGTTTTTTTTTTGTATTTGTTCTGTATTTGTATATTTATTTATTTATTTTTAGTTTTATTTGTTTGCATAGTGTTATGAAGGAGACAACAGACAGCTGTTTGTAATATGAGTCTCCTCCGAAGGCGAATAAATGTGCCTGGCCACACGAAAGTTGAAGCAGTTCAAGTCATAGGCTGATGAAAGGATAGATTGAGGGAGTGAGTTTCAGAATTTGTTATGAGAGGGGGTATGCACTGAGAGACCTCTGAAGAACACCGATTACTGTAATAACGGTAGAAGAGGGCAAGAGCTGCAGAAATAATAAATATATTTTTGTTATGCCCTGATTTTATACAGGATTAACGATTGATTTGGGTGAGTTCTTCAAGACTGGAATATTAGGTTTCATGCACATACATATAAGGAATCAATAGAACACATAAATATAATTTCGGAATGTGGTTCGGATTACAGCTTTATTTAATTAACACACTCACTGGTATAGAAAAAGAATTAATTCACTTTGGAAAAACATAGATAGGAGTAATAGATTCAGTATCAAGTTTGGTCTTTCAATTCTCCTAGCACGATCGTGGATCTGGATGGAGCGTGCACTGCCACTTTCAACACTCAGGTATTATTCTTCTGAGATAAGTACAAGATACAAGATTAGAAGAAAGTCACTCGAAGGGCACTGGTTCAGTTCTCATAAGTATATGGTGAAGTTTGTTGATTATGCCTAGGGCTTAGTTATTTTATTTAGATGTTGAGCTAACTTCAGGTCTCAAATTTCATAAGATCTGGTAGACTGAATAGACAACTAGAATTGCATACTTATTTGACTGTTAATGCACGTATTGGAATTCGTCACTGAGATTAATTGGCTCTACGACCTATCCCACAAGCTTTTGGGATCTCAGAATATCTATACCATAATCTCCCAAGTGGAAAAACTCGTTATGTGGCTGAGGGTAAATATTGTCGCGATAATGATCTCGTAATAACTTTTACTGGTACGAATTCTCGGGCAATGAACAGGGAACTCTAGGAATCGAACTTGAAACACTCGTCATGGCTAGCAAATAACTTTAAAATTAGCATAGGTAAACAACGATCTGGTGGTACAGTATCTCCGCACTGATACAAATGATAGTCAATAGTGCACTGTTGGATTATCTTCTTAAGTTCTCGATCTGGTGTCGTTGAGGGCGTGTGCAAGGGCTCGTGTCTCCCTCGTCAGGTTTGGCGTCGGTGGGTGTGGCGGCGCCACTGCCCCCTGGTCCCTGGTCCCTCTGGGATCTGGCGGATACTGATGTAAATCTGGTTGGTAAGGTGCTTTTGAGCCCCTCGGACTTTGCTTCCACCTTCCGGCGGCTGCGAGAGCAACAAGTCCTCCGGCGGGTGGTGTTTTTGTGTACGGAAAAACCCAATCCCCGCCGTTAGGGGTCCCCCGGTCATTAAAACTGGTTAGTTTTGACGTGGGATATTACGGTCGTTTACCCTGCCGTGCAGGCGGCCCAGTGAGTAACAGACCCCGGCGGACACTGCCTTGTGTCGTCATCAGTTAGCACGCTTACTTCAATGGCGTTTACCCTGCCGTGCCGGCGGCCTAGTTGGTAAATGAATTAGCGGCTGCTTGTGTGTTTTGTGGAGCACAGAGCGGTCCGCCGCCAGGGGGCTCACTGTTCTACGACCTACGTCGTAACGGTGGCCCTCTGTTGTCAGTGGTATCCCCTTCTCATGTTACTCAGGGGCATGGGAAGAGGCTATTCACACCCTCTTAGGGGTAACAAGAAGGAGGCTGTTTCCTCCTATTCTTCTTACACCGGGAGGTTAGGATAGGTGAGGCTCTCCCTGTATATCCTTATGAGCATTGATTCCTGGAAAACAAAATTTCCAGGTGGACACTCAGGACAGCCGGCTACCGCGTCGTTCCCGCCGGGGAGAGGAGTCTCTGCATCATGCCTTTGTTTACAGTATGCTCAATCCCCGCCTGTCTTTTGATACCAATACCAGCACATAGCAGGTGTATCAGGTGTGTTCAATGTTTAAACAGAAACTCTTTCATGTGGGCATCTCGTACATGTCCGGTGTGTTCAGATCTATTCGAAGAATGGCTAGCGGCCCAAGATATGTTTTGCTTACTCACTCTCATTGACGTTAAAACTAAGTTTAAGACCTATGATTCTCAGGTAGCTAACAAAGAACTGTCTTGTGACAACCCAGAATTATTGAGGGTAGTTCAATTGTACTATTTGATGATCATATAGCTTACCAGTCACACACCTCCCCTATACCCTTGTTTACCATTGGGTCCCCTACGTCATCCACGACATCTACACAGAGCTCCTCTCCCCCTTCCAAGAGGTGCCGCTTGATGTCACCGGAATTCCCCCATCCTGCTCACCCCGCTCCCCCGGCAGGCAACCTGAGGCGCATGGACAGCACGGACTATCTGCCTGACAAGATCCGCCGGCTCTCGAGCCCACCACGACGTGTGTTACTTTCTAATGAAACTCCTACTTCTACGCAAGTAGATCTCACAGGATCACAGCTGGAAGGTCCGGCGGCCGCCTCAGGGGTGCAGGGGGTTAGTCCCGGTCTCCTCGAACCAGACGCCGGCCTCTCTCACACTACCACTAGACTTAGACAAACTGTACACGTTAGGCTCCAAGGTTCCAAGTTAGTATTGTCAAACAAACATGCTCAGCAAGCCAATATGGCTCAGACCTCTACTCAGTCTCCAGGTGTATTTACTTCAAATGCGGTTACGACTATATGGTCTCACGCAACACACCTGGCTCCTTCTGAGGACCAGCTCGGCTTGACGGCCACCCTTAAGAATATGGGTTCGCAGGATGCGACCAACCTGGTAACACCTCCGCCGCGTGACCAGAAGTCACCGGCTTACGGTTCTCTCCACCCGGCTACGGCTAGTAGCAGTCAGACACTGATGAACAATCCTCCGACACACACGGCCACTCTCAAACAGACTAACACTCTGATACTAACATACCAACAAGTTAGGCTAACTCCACAAACCACTCCCACAAAGTTAACGATTGTGCAGATAAATGAATTGTTACAGAAGGTGATCAGTCAGTGTGCCATTAAGCAGGGTCAGGCCCCTACTCGGGCACTGGGACCATCTCACAGTGTATCTACAGTATGCCCCCTCTCATATCAATGTAGACATTCCCTCTCCGGCAGTCCCATCCGCCGGGCCAGCAACGACCCGCATAATTGGATACCTGCCGCCTACTGGCCCGGCGCTAAACAGACCAGTTCATTCCCGACCTGCGGGGCAAGAGCATCAGCCACGGGCCGTAAAGGTTTCCCCACTTTGTTGACAGACCCATTAGTCCGTCCCTCAACCTCGAAGCAACTCCTATGGTTAGGAGACCGAGAGTTCGGGGGTGCGTCCAAGCCCACCAATATAGCTCCCCCTTCCGCCTGCCGACCCAAGCAAGGACTACCGGCGGATGCTTGGTCAATTGTTCCTCCCAACCTTAGATCCCCCTTGAATAGGTTGGATACTGAGTTAGTTCATAGTCAGGAACACCTCAGCCACAATAGTTCTGTGAGTTCAGATGATACCCACCCTTACTTATCCCCCTCGGTAGACAGGACCCATTCGGTGAGTAGCCCGCCGGGTCCCTCTTCCACCCTCAGTTCACACCCCAGTGCTCCCCTAGTCCCGCCGGGTGTCCCGTCCGATTCTCAGGCCATCAAAACACCAGGCAGGCTCTGGCTTCCGGCCACGGCAGTGACACAAGGAGAGGGCCATAAATCAACACAAGGGGAGGTCCCAGTGCCGGTGGAGTGGGCTATTGAAGTCAACCGTAAACATGTCTTTAGGGCAAAAGATGCTAACGGTACAGTCATACAGGTTCCGATATATGCTAGACCTGACCCGGCAAATTTTCAATATTTTGTGTACAACCCATGCCTGCTGGTTCCTTTTCCGGCGGATTCCCCGGTCCAAGATCCTTCTCACCCAGACACTCCCGTTTGCTCTGATTGCCATAAACGATGTAGCTCTACTGGTTGCCGTTCCCTGTATACACAGAGAGAGCCTTCTCCCAAATTTCACAGATGTGGTCCACATAAAGACCAAAGGGAGCAGAATCTGAGTGAGGAGGGCGATGGACCGTGGGTAACGTGGGATCAGGAACTGCAACAATTTGCTGTAGAAATTACATCCAATACCTTGTCCCCAATTCCCCCTCCCCCCGTTACCGATTTTGACTGGCTATCACAACGCGTACCGGGCGGCATTCCGTTCCCTATTTTTTATTTTCTGATAGCCCCTCAATTTACGGCGGAAAATTTCCATTGCCACTCATTACTCCTGAACCTATTGAACTCCAACGAGAATTTCTGGTCAGAGATAAGGCCCACAGGACGTTTATAAGCTTCCTGTTAACTAGAGACACGGCCCAGGCTATTGCTCAACTGATGCCTAATCCCTCTCCACGGGCCCAGGAATTAGTTAAAGTTTTTCAACAATACCTCTTGCCTACCCCGACTAGAACACTCACGGAAATTCGAACAGCCTTGTTTGAGGCAGTCCGGTCACGTCAGCTACTCATACTCGGTATGGCTCAAGGGTTACCTATGAATGCTTACTATAGGATCTTATTCTCCCCTGTCTTGACTGCGGGAATCATAGATAAACAGACGGAGCGAGATGTATGGGTAATGTTGCGCTCGAAGGACAAGACAAACCAATAGGTTTTTCCTGACGGCTCCAAGCGGCAGGCGGACAGGTTCACCTCCGGCTCTTTGGTTAAAATACATATACTTTTAGGACTACGGTTCAGGATTCTTCAATTCTCCCTCGGTCTTCCTCCCTCCCTCGGCCATGCTAGCGCAATAGGGTTTCAAGGTTCGACCAAGTGTTAAGTTCCCGCGGGGGGCAGCGCCCCCTGATGTCTTCGGTCTGACTGGCCGGAACCGGTCCACACAACAGCACACCGGAGAGGAAGTCATGCGGCTTTACCTCACATGGCGTTGCATATAAGACCGATAACCACGCTCTGCATAAGGGAAGGGAGACTAACTCATTACGCAGAGAAGGGAGACTGCTGCCGCCACCCAGAGTTGGTTCTACAAACGTTAACTCCCCTGCGGATCTGCACTCGGAGTGTCCATCTCGCAATTCAATGACAAAGTGATAGCCGGAGGCACCCGCCCGCTGGCTTACAACCTTTAACAATAATGTAATACTAGCCACAAACAATTACTAGTACGGAGAGGCGGTAACCAAAAGGTTCCCACCCGCATTAACGCGGGTCGGTCCCCCTATACGGTCCCTCTTGATGCGATGGGTATGGTGTAACACATTAGTTTCCTACTATACTAAGCAATTCCAGCCCTCAGCACGTCTTGGTGCCGGATGTTCCTTAACCTAGGACAAGGTTTTTTTTTACACCACAGTCCTGTGGTGTAATGATTTTGGTGATGATTTTGTGACCCATTGCCAATTTCGAGAAAAAGTACATCAGCGTGTAGGGAATGTTTGCGTGCATCGGCCCATATATATTTGACCCCCCAAAAAATGTCTGGGGGGGGGGGAACGGTCCGTAATTGATAAATGTGGAGCGAATGGCACCGCGCGGCTAGATTGTCATCGAGCGGCGAGATTTCCCGGCAGAATTTTCACGCGCCCAGGGGATAGAACCTGAAGGAGGGGGGGGGGTTACCGCATAATATCACGTAGATCTCCTTTTTTGATCCCTTTTAGGCTATGTAGAGTACGCATACGTGTGTAGGCCACCCATATAACAATGAATATGCCTCATAGTTACCAAAAATTGCAATATATAAGGGAATTATCAATTAATTTTTAGGCGGGAATGAAGACGGGTTGGAGGTTTGGCGGCAATTTATGAAATGAGTGTGGTTTGCGCTATAATATCACGTATATCTCGTACTTAGAGCACGGTCATGCTATAATACAGACGTGTACATATGTAGGCGTCCCATATAACAATATATATACCGCATATAGACCAATTCATGCGATATTTACGCACATTATCAATGAGTTTCAATGCGTGAACCAAGGTGTGATAGAGTTGTGCTGGGAATGGAAGGGGGAGAGGGTGTGCTGCGCCATAAATATCACTTATATCTCTTACTTAGAGCACTGTCATGCTATAATACAGACTTGTACGTATGTAGGCGTCCCATATAATATATATACCACATAGACCAATTCATGCGATATTTACGCACATTATCAAGGAGCTTCTAGCAGACGGAAGCCTAAAAGGGGGGGGGGGGGAGGCAGGGAGTGAGTCGTGGAGAGAGGGAAGGCAGGGAGATCTCTATCAAGAAACATACGCAGCTTTGTGATAATTGTGGAGGCGCCCGAGGTGTATGGATGTCTTGGGATTTTGAACCTTATGTCTAGCAGGTGTCTGGGGTTCGTTGCCACCCAGAGGTCTACAATAACATGAGTCAGGAATGGAGCAAGAGAGAGAAAGTGAGAGATGCGTATGTCGTACGTATAAATGGCTTTCAGAATTGCATTTTTATGCAAGCAGACATTGCATTTTAGACACATGTGAAGTACCACAGAAATATGTAGGCCATTGACTGTAAATAAAGTACTATATTATAGACCAGGAACGAGGGTGGTCAGTAAACATCGGCAGTTAACCTTTTTTGATAGAGCTATATATAGACTGGTGTCGCCTGACACTTGCAAAAGGGTAGATTGCCACCAGAAAACTTATATTTATTTATTTCCAAGTAATATGCAATCTAAATGTATATTCGAGACCTACTGCAAGTATTTGTTTGACAGTCATGACTATGTATAATCCAATATACGCACGTAAGGGCGTAGGCGAGATATAAGAAAGATGGTGGAGCAATTTTAGACACCCACACAGTTATTATTCATAATATTATAAAATACAAATGTATTTGTGAAGAGTATTTTATGCATGCTGTATTTATACAAATTTAGTTGGTAGCCAAACTCAGACAGAGGTGTTGTGGATGGAGGGAGGGAAGGGTCACCCACTGACCCTGTGATAATGACTGGAGTCACACTGAGAGGGGCAATTTTGCAGAGTGTTTGGGCAATTTTTGACAAAATAAAGTTCTATAATTACTAATTTTTGACAGACAAACTTTTATAAACCTTTGCATGATATAATTGATAATCATCAATTTACAAACTTAAATTGGTGGGATAATTTTTTTTTTTTTGTATATTGTCATTTCGATTGTAGACACAAAGTTTTGAGAGACATTTGGTATGAGCTCCTGTGGCATGGTTGGTAAGGTCGCGGACTGGAAAACTCTTGTGGTAGGGTAGTGGGATCGAATCCAAGAGAGGGTTATGGGGAAGGCTTTATGATGTTTAGATAAATTTCGATAAAAACAATTTTTTTACAAGATCATGCCATTGTATTCAAACAATATGAAATATTCATAGAATATATCATATTGTAAGAATACAATGACATGACCTTTATGTTTTTTTTATTTTATTTTTTATTATCTTAGGTTTGACAGGATTTATTGAACAAATTATTTTTGTACAATTCAATTGAGGTAAGAAAATATATACACATTACTTTGGCTATAACAAACTTATATATTGATATACGAAAAAAAGGCATATTACATGGAAATCTTTGAAAATTATAAACTAAATAATGAAAGATACAAATATATAATGTAAAAAGCCATATAACAGAGACATCTTCGGAACTTATAAATTATATAATATATATCTAACATTATGAGGTAGCTGTAAAGGTTCTAATTTAAGGATTCCCTCACTATTCACACAATGGAGGCCAAAGGTAAACAAACGAAAATTATATAAATGTATTTATAAAAAGAACAAATAGTTCATAAAGATAATTTAATTCCCATTGACACTTCCCAAGTCACAATCCCATAACTTCTAATTATGTAAAGAATTGTAAAGTTACTCCCCAGTGATATAGAGGTTGAAGCTAGGTGGCGCAATTTCTAGGGGACCACAGGATTGCCACGGAACGTCAAGGCGGTGGAGCCCCTGGACACACATAGAACAGGGAAGGGGACAACCTGGGAAGCCTCTTGATAGTGGGATGGTTGGATGCCTCTCTAGTCCGGCCCTTGACGAGAGTAAGATCCCTTATCAAAGAAAGGGAAAGTTATTAATAACACATACAACCAGACTATTACCTGCATCCCCAAAATAAAGACTAAACAAATAAAGACAATAATTATGTGCTTCACAGAACAGTACAAGCTATATTTAATTATTTATCTATATTTATACTTTACTATACTGAAATTACGTTATATACTCACTAAAGAAAAAGGAATGAACAGAAAAACCTTATGCAAGCACTTTAAAAGAACCAAAGTAAATCACATAAATACTTAGAATGATAATTACCCATAAGTATTAGAGTAATAATTAATAAAGCCCCGCTAATACAGAACATTGCTGAAAGCTTATATAAAATAACCAAAGAAAATCACATAAATACTAAGAATGATAATTACACACAAGTATTAGAGTTACAATTAATAAAACCCCACTAATACAGAACATTGTTTAAAGCTTTTATGTCCTCGTCTTTACTAGGATACGTGTAAAAAAAAAAAAAAGTTAAGTAATTACCTTAGTTCCGATAGCAGTCGTATAGTAGAGTGACGAAACCTCTTCACTTGCCCCCTTATATAAGGTTCTAGTGAAGCCTCAGACAAGTAATGAGATAGCGAAAATAATATATTCGACTCCTATGAGACTACAAAAGGCACAACTAATACTTTTATAAATGAAACACCTAAACTCAAATGATACGAAACAGCACCAAAGAAATGAGCTGTACTTTAATGAAACAAGACAGAAAAAAGAGAGGAATGAAGCTTTAAATGAAGCAACAACTGAAAAGATATAAGATACCAAGGGGAAGTACAGCCGTAACATAGAAACAGAACACTAGATGGAGCTAGGTACATTCACATCTGCTGATAAATTATTATTATGCCCTTACAGTAGCGTGAATATTGAAAGATACAATTATAATATAATTGTATAAGTTCCAAAGATGTCCCTGTGATATGGCTTTTTACTTTATATTATAATGTAAAAAGCCATATCACAGGGACATCTTTGGAACTTATACATTATAATTATAATATATGTAACATTATGAGGTAGCGTGATCAATTTGGTCAGGTCAGGTAAGGTAGGGTGCGAGTCCAGGGCAGGGCAGGGGGTGAGTCCAGGGCAGGGCAGGGTAGGGGGCGGCACTCAGTAGTTTTTATACATGTGGTAGTCCCTGAAGCAGTCACCCAAGCAGAGTGCAACTTTGCACTCGGCGCACATTGAGGTGACTCTTTTGGGTACGTGGGCTTTCCTGACACTGGTGCTGCAGACGTGGCACTGCACCTGCCTGTGACGAGTACCAACCAGCTCGGTGTTGGTTGGGTAGTGTCTTTCAACCCCCAGCTGGATGCGGTCAGGGACGTGATCCCCACGCCATGCCGTACGTCTGTGAGTGGGTATGCTATACTTCTCCAGGAGTTGATATGCAACGTTGTACACAAACTCCCGGAATTTTAGTTTCTGGTTTGGGGCCATCTCTCTCTTCACCAACCACAAGTTGTAGGCGTTGAGCATCGTTATGTCAACTAGGTGGAGGAAGAGCTTGTGATACCACTTCACAGTCTTCCTCAGACACTCAACGCCTGACAGTTGACAGTCAGACTTGTCCACCAGGCGCATGTTCTTGCTTGTAGTCCACTACCAAGTCGGGCTTATAGATGGTTTTCTTGGTTCGGTAGTGGATTTTACCAGAGTCCACCTGGGCACCAACTACATATCCTTAGTTACTAGAAGGGAACACTGGGCATGGGGTTACGTACATATATATTCGTTATGTAGAGGGATATGGTGTCTTCCCATTTTGTCCCTCTTGCAGATGGCTGTATTCAAATTTGTCTTAGTTAAAAACACACATAAGTTAATACAATAATAATAATAATGGTTTTTCAGTTATGTTGTTCATAGGTCGCCCAGCACCTCTCGGAGGTGGTTGTACTGAGTTTGGGCCGTAGTCAAACGCACACGAATTAATACAACAATGTTGCCAGGCACGACCTTTACCTAAGCACAGACCTGCATTACGAAAATGGGGATGGTCTGGTGCTTACATAATTACAACAGGCACAGTGAACACACACACGATGAGGGCATTATAGCTTTCGTCGTATTAATAGGGGGGCATGGTTGTTACGTAATTAAATACAGAACTAACATAATCATGATAGTTATACACAAGGAACACATACACAAGGAAGGTATTAGGCCTTCGTCCGTAAGAATATGTGGCTATGTTGTTGTAACGTATACTAGATAGAAAACACAACGGGAGGTTATGAATATATATAGTTGCTAAAATTGGAGAACGAAAAGATAGGTGTTTTTCCTTCTTACAAGTTTTCCTTAATTATGTTAACCTTAGGGGGTTTAGTACATCTAAAATAATAATTTGGATCCCAGTGAAATATGTGGCTGCATACGCATAGTTAGTTAAACCGAACACAACGTGAGGTTATGGATACACATATAGTTGTTAAAAATAGGAGAAAACAAAGATAGGTGTTTTTCCCTTCTTATGAGTTTTATTTAGTTAGGTTAAACAGAACACAACTGAGGTTATTACATATAGTTGGTGGTGTATATTAAATGTATAGAATCCTGTATCCGAATTATTTGTGGTATTCTGGTATAGTGGAATGGTATAATGAATGTATAGAAATCAACATAAGAATTATTCTAGGTATTCTGGCATAGTGTAAATGGAGGTGGTATTGAGAAGGGTTGTGAATATACAATTCTGGAGATGGTATTAAAGGGTTGTGAATATACAATCCTGGGGGGAGGGGGGGGGGGGGGTCATAGTTCGTCGTCTGGGGTCGGCCATTTTGGGATTGGTTGTCCCCGTGTGTTGATGAAGTAGTAATCCTCCCGGGCTGGAAGCTATGGCCTTGGCTCGGGGATTATCGCGGTGTTTTCCTTTCTTCTGCTTTCCCTGCCTTTCATCCCTTTTCTCTCGCTTTCGTTTGGTTTTGTGTATGGGGGCGATACGACAACTTTCGCTCTTGATCGCGGCTTCTGGGCTCAGCTCGGAAGTTGTTGTGGTGGGCGGGGCTGTTTCCTCTTTTGCTGTCGCAGGTGAGTGTCTGTCTGTCTCTCTCGATCGATCGTGTTTCTCTGGGTTTCTTTCTTGTTGGCTGGTGAGGGTTTTTGGTGTCTGTCTGTTTCTCGTGTATGTCTGTCTCTCTTGATCGTGTTTCTCCTGGTTTCTTTCTTGTTGGTTGGTGGGTGTTCTTGGTGTCTGTCTGTTTCTCCTGTATTTCAATTTTCGTCAGAGCAATATGAAAAAATAATCCTCGAGTGTAATTAACAGCAGAAACAAATAAACATAACCAAAACAAACAAAGGCTTCGGGAGATATCAATCTGTGTGTTACCTAACAGAAACAATTGCTGATAATTATTAGATTGATGCCTCAGATTAGTACGTGCTCAGTTTTATAAGAATGTGGCAAACTACTTTACTTTATTGGTGTCAATATACACTGAAGCACTCCATATGTCCCAAATGCACTTCTCACCATAAACATAGTTCTTGTCAATCTGAATTCAACCACTGACACTTGAAGCATGGTCTCGCGAATAGATTGGCTCTCCTATGTATAAACAATACAGTTGCTATTGATGCTGCTGCTGATGATATTATATATTTCAGTGATTTGTATTGTTATGCCCTGATTTTATGCAGGATTAACAATTGATACAGGTGAGTTCTACTCCACTGGGACTTCCAAGTTCGTATAAGTACATATAAATAAAAGAAAACAGAGGATAAGTATATCGCAAAATTTGGTTTAATAATACAGCTTTATTTCTCCTTCACTATATATGGGAAATAATCTGGAAACATGGAACACGAATCACTACCAGTGAATAGTACTTAAGTTTATCACTAACTCCTAGCACAGTCGTGGAGCTAGATAAGGAGCAAGGTTAAGAGATACAACAGGTTGGCGCAGCACGCGCAGCCTGTTGACGTCAGAAGGTGGGGCGAGAGAAAGAAAGCTAGAAAAACGCTCGCCTGCCAGCCAAAGTGCTGCCACTAGACCAGAGGTGTCAAACATGTTAATTAATATTAGTACCGGTATTTTTTTATACCCGGTATCTTCATTTTGCTTGGTTATTGTTCTATTTTCTTATTCTTATAATATAATTAGCTTGCACAAAGAGGGATAAGGATTAAATAAACACGAGGATTTCACACTGATTTTATTAGTTTAGACATTTTAGATTTAGTTTTTCTAGGATCATTAGCATTCATATTTCTGTTTAAAATCCGTATTCTAAAAAAC
Source organism: Paralithodes platypus (assembly GCA_032716605.1). Taxonomy (NCBI): domain Eukaryota; kingdom Metazoa; phylum Arthropoda; class Malacostraca; order Decapoda; family Lithodidae; genus Paralithodes; species Paralithodes platypus. The sequence goes on along the minus strand of CM064488.1, from coordinate 22,217,158 downwards.
ATTCGGCATCTTACAAAAAAACTAATTACTTCCCATGGTAAAGTCACCATACCAACAATTTCTTTACACAATGATTTTACTGAGTTTTTGCCAGCTTTGAACTCTGTTTTCCCATGAAAACACACAAAGATTTTTTCCATTAATTTAAGCTGTTCAAAGAATTCCTTGTTGGGTGTCATAAGCATCCCTTCTTTTCTGCATATTTTCCCAATCCAGGTTGTGTCATCCTCTGACACTTTCTGACCTAGAAATTCATGCTGGGGAAACTTGCTGGCAATATATCCACCAATATACCTCAAACCTTCATTTTCATTTTCTTGGGATAAATTTGTACTTGACATACCAACTGGAATTTCAGTATCATAGTCACTGGAGTCACATGCATTTCCTTCATAACTAGAAAATAATACTGCTGACAACAGGAGTTCATGTTCAAGGTTTTCTGTTGTGTCAGTTGCAGTAGACTGTGATGGTTCTGTTTGAGAAAAAACAGCTTCGGATATGCTTGAATCATTTTGTTTGTTGTCAGTGTTATAATTGTTTCCTACCAACTCTATGTTCTTCCCAAGCAGGTATGATTTGATTCGATACTTAACTTGTACAGGTGATGGATGCTGGTGGTTTGAAGCTCCTATTTGCCTAAGACAACCAAAAAAATGTTCCAATACATCTTGATTCAACCGATATGTCATTATATAGGAGATGTTATATTTTTCTTTTAGCATCTCATATAAACCGAGCAAAGACTGGCACGATACAATAATTCCTTTTTGAAATTGATACAAGCTACCCCTGCCTTTGACTCGCATTGACTTTGTGGTGTTAAGCATTTCATTCAGTAATTTGTTTTGATTGGGTAACTGCAGCCCATATGCCGCTCGTGACAGTTTTTTATCTGTTGGATTTCGGGAATTAAATAAGTCGAACCAAGAATCAACCAATGCAATATAAATACTTGTATTCTTCCAGTCTTTGCTCAGCAGTAATCCCTGTTCTCCAAAATACATTAATGCTTTTGCGGTTTTTTCTGACAGCAATTGCGCCGCAAGGCGAACATTCATGCGCTTCACCCCTCTCACATATATATGATTGAAACACAAATCATAGGTTGCTTTTAGGTCCAGTTTACTCATATTTATCAGTTCTCGGACACATTCACTGTTGACATTCTTTTCTTTGTCGTCATCTAACTGAAAACCTGAGTCAAGGAAATTGTTCCTAATTAGTTTGATTAAATGGGGGGCATCTGCAAAAACATATATATTCCTGTTAGAAGCAGCTGGATTCCCAGGGTCAGGAACGGCTCAGCAGCAGGGCAAATTTTTTTTACAAACCAATCACTGCCGGCCGGAGTTTTTCTTTCCAACCCCTTTTGAAGTTCCATGGACAGAAATGGGAGCCCTTCAAGCCACTCTCATTCTTTTCTTATTGTTATTCCATATAGAATCATAACCACATTCCCTTGCTTCAAGCCAGTTAGCAGGCTTCATTTGACCTTACGGACACGTCCGTTTTCTACGATCCTTGTGGATTCTCCACGCAACAATCACCGGCAAGCAGGAAACGATGGAGAACTTCTGCATCGAGTTGTCCAGGGAGATGTTGAGGGAATACATGACTGCCCCCCATGTCCAGCCCATTGACGGCCAGCAGCAGAAGGGATTGCCAGGCTGACACAACGCCACTTCCCTGAATATGTGCCGCCCACAGAACACAATAAAACAACCCGAAGACGGTGTCATGCGTGCCGGAACACGACACAGAGGGACCCTGTGAGATCAGATACCAGGTATATGTGCCGAGAATGTGGTGTTGCACTGTGTTCCCCGGACTTCTTCAGGGAGTATCACACCCTTGAGCATTTCTAAAAGAGTGGACTCAAAGACTGCGATAAAAGACGCTATGAAATGTGAAGTGTGTATAAAAACCAAGTGTAAATAATAAATATATACAAAGTGCCGAACACAATATGTAAGTGATATTGACACTTAAATATACGTAAAATAGTGACGGACACCAATAAGTGTAAATATAGCATATTTCTAAGTCAAAAGTGTGTAAAACAATGTGTGAAGCCCATATTATAACTATAAAACATACGATAAAGTTTAAACTGAATAAAGAGGGCGAGTGAGAGAGACAGACAATGACGGAAAGTGGTGGGGGCGTGTGTCGGTCAGCTGGGTGTGTGTACGTATGTGCGTTCTGTTATTGTCTGAGACCATGATGGCCGCCATTCTCCATGGCAACGGGGACGCGCGCTGGTCTTGCCACTCGTGAGCACTTATAAAACTTATATCTAAGCACTTATCACACTATTACTTCACTTATAATGACATTATGTGATACATGTTGGTAGTATATGTACTATGAAGGCACACATGATGCTTGGGTGGTGTAAATAACCGTCACTCGAAAACTGGACGCATTGTACATCTGCCATGCTGCCGCGCTCAGCTGTGGCTAGCCGGGCGGGAACTTTGAAGGCCGCCCGGCATCAGCTGATGTCTGAGGCCGCCCCCCCCCCCCCCTCATACGACCCCCAAATGACCTAGGCGAGTGTTTTTTTATTTTTTTATTATTTTCTCACCTATTTAAGCCATTTAACCCGGGAACTGCGGGGAGACTCTTAAGAGTTCCCCCGGCGGACTGCGGGGAGACTCTTAACCCTTAATTAGCGGAGAGCAACATAAGTCGAGTTAAATAAAGCTGGACTATGTGGCGGCGCTCGACATAGGTCGAGTGGCAATTTCAGCACGTAATGTGGCTGAGAGAGAGAGACAAGTGGTGGCAGGAGACTAGCGAGCGTATGACTGCTCCAGACCACCGCGGCGAACCTACTGACACAAATCTCAGCTCCCTCCTCCCTCTCTCACTCGCTACATACTCAATTATGTACCGAAAGTACCGAATTACCTGCTTTTTGCACTCGCGTTGCACGGTTATTGCAAGAAAACTATCCATCATACAAGGATCGTTATGGTGTCATTCGAAAGCTCTGTTTATGCCCTTTCAGGGATAGGTACTTGTTTTACGTTCTGGGTCTTATTTAGGCATGAAAATGATCACGTAAACAGCCCTATTTTGGCTAAAAACACCCCGCTGTGCGGTACATATAAATAAACCGAATAGGCCGCTCGTAAGGTGTTAAGAGTGAGTGAAAAAAAAATCAACTTTTGGCATCGAAAAAAAATAAATAATAATGTTTATTTTTATATTTTTTTATTTTATTTGGCCCCTGGGCCATGCACAATCTCAGTCCTCTACCTCCCCTCCTTCCCCACTTTCCTCCTCTCCTTCAGTTATCACCTATTTTCCCTGTTATTCCCTTATTCTGAGGTATATTTTCGTGCTAACATTAGCGAGTTGCAAGCAGGGTGTTGTCATCACTGATGGCAAGCGAGTGCAAGAGAGAGAGAGAGAGTATCGATCGACTGTGTCTCAGTGGCCTTGGGGGAAATTGGCGGGAAAGCAGCTTGCCTCACCCATACATTATACAACTCGCGGGCTATATCTCCGATTTTGACCATCCAAACGCTGTTTTCACTCGTTTTATTGTTGTTTCAGGTTAATACCTTTATAATCAACCCATAATAGGCGCATATGGATAAGTATTAATGCTATTAATGGTACAATGAATATTTTAGTGACGGAAACACCTCAAATACGTCAGCACAGGGGGACGTTTCCAATTACCCCCATGCGCACTTGTTAGGTTAAGAAAAAAAAAAAAAAACCCAAATTGGCCGGTCTCTCGATGTACATTTATTTATAATTAGCTGGTGCTCTATGGGTTAACATTTTATCTTGATATGTCAGTGAAGGACGTATGGACGCTTGGTTAGTAGCATCCACACATAAGAAATCCACCGAGATGGAAAGCTTAGTATAACACATTTTAAGTAAAAAAAAAAAATTTTTTTTTTTTTACGAAGGTTTTTTCGTATTGGGTACCCAATCATAAGACGATTCCATAAGAGAATTAGCGTTGCACTTATGACGAGTACTCTGTTCTTCCCCGCGCGGCAGATTCAAAACTGGCTACCGCGGCGCTTGAATAGAGACTATTATGTTAATAGGCATATCGTCAATGATTACGGGGCCCCTACTAAATATTAGGTTTTCTTTACTTCCCTCTGGGAATCAAACCTATAATTTCATCCACAGGAGTAACATATCCACCCCAACCACACAACACCTTCTCTTGACACGAATGAGGAGGTCTGCTTCAACATAGGAAGGGGAAGACAGGGAGAGGAAGCAACCAACGAGTCTGGGCCTGAGGGGGCAACCCTGAAAGGCTCCAGACATGCTTGGAGGAGGAAAAATAAGGCTGTTTTTAGAAAGGTATTTGGCTACCCCCCAGCAGGTCATGGTGAAACATTCAGTGACATTTTTACAATAATTTTCACCACTGCCATGACTCTTGCTGAAGGGGGACCAGGGAATCTTCAGAGAGTATCTGCCCAGCCTTCTTTTCGCCATCAACCTCCCAACCATCACCATACCACCACTGCAGGCCAACAAGCAGCCCTGGACCAAAGAGCTAATTCTTACCCAAGCTCTCTGGCCCAGAAAAAACACCCAAAACAGCGCCTCAATCTGCACAGACCACTCAGCAAATACAGCAAAGAAGCATCAGTAACTCCTGCAACACTCAACATCGAGAAAGGAGAAGAATTCCAGCCCACTCCAACACCCAGGACAGAGACACCACAACAAACATACAACCTAATACTCACTCAAGACATCCACCTCTTCAGTCAAACACCAGAGGAGGTGGAGAGTAAAGACCAGGGAGTCCAAGCAGAAGAACTTGAGAGTAAAGGCCAGGGAGCCCAAGTATTACCTCCACCAACTGAAACTGAGGAAACACCACAGCCTCAGCCAACTGCCACCAAGCCTGACCCTACGCCACCATCAACACAGCCCAGCCAAGAAAAAGCCACCAACAAGATCGACTGGCTGGCCAAGAACCTACAAGAACCTACTCCAGAAATATGAGTTCCTCGAAAAGTGCCTATCTATCAGAGAAGCACACAAGGAATTAGTGCCACACACCTTCAGACGTTGTTGTCCATGTCTTCGACGGCCGAAGAAGGAAATTGAAGCCCTACTGCAGCTCAGAAGACTATGAAATCTTCCTTGGAATGTTAAAAGAAGTGAAGATGAACACCATCGGATCCCTCTAAAGCCAAGAGGGGTAACCCTGTGAAAAAAAGTACAACCCACTGTCGGGCTACCCAGAGCCCGAGATGAGTTGAAATAACCTCATCAAATCTAACAACAAAAAACAAAGTACACAAGTTTGTATGCTTATCACGAGAACATAACTTCCTCCCCTCCCTCCTCTCTGCACCTTCAGCAGCACCAGATCTCCCCTGCATCAGAATGCATTAAGGGCCATAAGAGACCTATTAAAAAGGGCAAATGTGACAGATAGGCATGACAAGCCCTTAAAAAATAATAGTCTTACTTACTTGTCGGAAGTTCTGGTAGAATCCCCACGGCCAACTTGCTAGTCCACCGCCAAACACTGACCTACAGGAGGAGACCAATGACTGTTTGGACAGCTACAGGAGATGAAAGACTTGCTAAATCCGAATGACGACTACTTTGAGTCGCTGAGTCATGAGTGCCAGAACAAGCTCCCGAAAACAATACATGAATTGTAAAAGGATTCCCCTAAAACCAACCAGACCAAAAGCCTGCAGGAGAGAGCAGCCCTACGGCAATGTCATCTTCAGGAATGGACCAGCTGCATGCAACCCCTAACACATGTCGACGAGAAAGCCAGGCCTATAACACATCCCTTACCCCTTGAACGCCTTTTGATTCCCTTTCTGTTCACCCCCCCCCCCCCCCCCACCCCTTTTTGTCCCTCTCCTGAGCTACCTAGCATTCAACGCTCTTAGTTAAGTCCATAACCCCACGGCACTGCCACTTCCCCAATCGCTATAACCCCCCCCCCTCCCCCACCGTAAACAGATGAGCAAAATACCACCACAGCACTCCCCCAACAACTCCACTCGTTTGAAGAATAGACTCACCTGGGCAAACCGACAAAGGACGAGGAAAAAAGAAGACACCTGCGCAACCAAAAACACTTGCACAAGAAGAGCGGAGCGTCTACCTTGAGGCTATAGCCAGATTATTAAGAAGAAATGCCTCCTCAGATACTGAAGGGGTTAACACTCCAACTCCAGCTTCTAAATTCTTAGATGAATGGAATCGTCTACTGATAGCCAGAATGTGAAAGTCTGTGTCATGGTTTACCGAAAAAAGGTATAATAAAATAAACAGGGAGAGAGGACAAGAAAATGTGAAACGTGCAAAGTGAAAGTTATATTTTTGTCCCTCCCTTCATCTTCTACCAGAAAATATTAGATGCTATCTCATAGGTTATAGAAAGCTGAGACCGTCAATGTTGTAAGCAAAACCCGGAGAAGCTTTCAGTCGATAGATTAAAGAAAAGGAGAGAGAGAGAGAGCGCGAGAGCGAGAGCAAGAGAGAGAGAGAGAGAGAGAGAGAGAGAGAGAGAGAGAGAGAAAGAAAGAAAGAGAGTGAGACAAACAGAGAGAGAGAGAGAAAGAGATTCAGAAACTATATCAAGCCATAAAATAAATCGAGAACTTGTGTAAGACAGCTTCAGCAGAGGGAGAGAGGGGGGGGGGGGGGGGGCAGCTAAGGTATGGAGGGAATGTCTGTGTAGTCCCTCCCCACTTCCCGCTTGCTTCTACGATGGTGTAATACTTGGTACATGGGAAAGAAATGGTGCAGGATGTATTAGGGGAAAGAGGAATGATCTATTTATTATACTACACCATCTCTCTCTCTCTCTCTCTCTCTCTCTCTCTCTATATATATATATATATATATATATATATATATATATATATATATATATATATATATTATAGGTTTGATTCCCGGAGGGAAGTAACCTAATATTTAGTAGGGCCCCGTAATCATTGACGATATGCCTATTAGTATAATAGTCTCCCTTCAAATGCCACGTCGCCAGTTTTGAGTCTACCGCGTGGGAGGACAGGGAGTACAACTTCATAAGTGCAACACGTATTCTCTTATGGAATCGTCTTTATGATTGGGTACTCTACGAAAAAACCTTGTAAAAAATAAAAAATAAAAATTAACTTAATAATTGCTATACTCAGGCTTCCCAATGCGTGGATTTCTTGCGAGTGGATTCCTGACGCTGGCCCTCTAGCGTCTAAACTTCCTTCACTGAAATATCAAGATTCAACTAAAAAATCCAGCGAATGGGAAGGGGATGGCAGGGAGGGCACTAACATCGTCAATTATTACGGGGCCCTACTAAATACAGTATTAGGTTTTCTTTACTTCCCTTAAGGAATCAAAACTATAATTTAATGTTGGCCCCTCCATCATTGACGATATGCCTGATATATAACACTGGAGGGGGACATTCGTGACAAGTATCAAAACCACCAACCCAAATACCATAGGTAACAGAGAATCCGTATATTTTTTTATTTTTTTTATTGCGTTCATACAATAATATAAAAATAGAAAAGAAGGTAAGCAGTGCGTTACTTCGAAGAAGAGCTGCTTGTACATGACTGGACCTTCACTTGAGATCTATTGCATGTTTAGTGAGAACATTCTTGTATTCTAGAACTCTAATCCTTAGCTTCATGTTCTGACCTTAAAATAATTTGTACAATAAAATATGTTTGTACATTTTTGTTCATACTATCTAGGTACAACTATGATAGATTTCTTAAAATAAAATAAAATATGATTAACTGTATAACCAGTTCTATTCATATCAGAGCTCGTGATTTATCACAATCTCCGGCGGAAGGGTTCTAATGGGTCTTAGGGCTATTTTGCACATACCCCCCCCCCCCCTCCTTTTTCAACCGAAGAATAAAACAAATCGCACTTGGACTGCTAGACCCGTTGCCATAATGCTACACAGGTCTGCTTTGGCCTGTCCAGGGCGACCGATAGGTATCGCGTAAGAAATGTGTGATTAGACGCCCACAACTGAGTGTCGGCTATGTCGTTAATGGAAATTTTTTGCATAAACCTGAGGGAGACAGCCCACTTCCTAATGTCATGGGCTCTACCTATTACGCCGGGATTACTTTCCTTAATTACATCTACGAGTAAAGAAGCCAATTTCCTTCTCGTGACGCAATTACCTGTCTGGTTAACCCATAGGAAGCCTGGTTGTAGAGGTTGTGCAATCCTCATAAGCTTAACTAAAGCTTGTACCGGGCATAAAATGTGTTGCGTATGTCCACGTTTAAGCGCCGGGACTGAGAATTCTGAGAAAACATGATCACAATGTTCGTTTTTGGCAATAAATGTAGGAGATGGCACGATCTGCACATGTTCGTGCAGTCTCCTAAACCTGAGACAATTTGGCTCGTTGCTCATCGCCGCCAGCTCTGACACTCTGTTACCTGTCGCCAAAGCCATAGGGAACACAGCCTTCTTTAATACTGACTCAAAATCCGGCGCATGGTTAAATTTGCGCGACTGAAGTAATGATAACGCTTTGTCTAGCGACCAGGTAGGCATGAGCTGGTGTGGTGGTGGGCGTAGTTTAAAACATGCTCTCATGAACCCTTTCTCCTCCGCCAGTGGTATGGAGAGACCAGTTAGGTCGAAAAAGGGATTTCTAATGGCAGACAAGTGATTCTTTAAAGTAACAACTGAGAAGCGCTTCTGTTCAAACAAATAATCTAAGTATTTAAAAATTAAAGCCACTGAGGCATCAGATTTAGCTGTTTCTACTATCCAGGTTGTGAAAGTTTTCCAATGTGATTGGTACTGTCTCCTGGTTGACAGAGTATATTGATTCAGAAATTTACTAGTGACACTTTGCCCATACCGAGTTAGCCATTTTGCATTGTAAATGTCCATAAGGCAAAAGTTAGCGAGGTCTGAAGGTTGCCAATTGTCTCCAAGTGGAATGCAGAGACCCGGAGTGACACCGGGTTCCTGCACCACGTTTGCAATTGGTGATACCACACTTGAGCCGGCCACATTGGCACGATCATCAAGACAATGGCCCGGTAACCCCGTAGTTTGTGAACTACTCGACACATGAGTGAAGCGTCTGGAGGAGGAAAAAGATAGATTGACTTCCACCTGTTCCAGTCCTCCAATAAAGCGTCTGGACCCCCCGCCGGAGTTGTTGCCCGGCGGGTCAGATAGAGAGGAAGTCTGTGATTCCCTTCCGCCGCAAATAAATCCACTTGTGGACGGTATGGCTCTGCAATCATCTTGTCGAAGACGGTTTTCTTGAGGGCCCATTCTACTAGGGTGCTCTGTCTCCGAGACAAGGCGTCCGCCCAGATGTTCGCTATCCCCGGGAGGTAAGATGGGTGGAGATGAATGCTCAGCGATTCGGCCAGAGCAAAAATCTGTTCTGATAATTCCATCAACTCTCGAGACCTCGTTGACCCTTGCATTTGAATGCAGTGAACTGCAGTCAAGTTTTCCATTCTGAATGCAATTGACTTCTCGTGTAGGGAAGCACCGTGAGCTGGAAGGAAAAATAATGGGACTAGAAGCTCTTGTTTGTTGATGTGAAAAGTTACGTTTTGGGACCAGAGACCCTGAGCTTGGTGACATAGATTGGACTGATAACCCCAACCTATTACCCCTGAAGCGTCTGTTTCTACCCATACTGTAGGTGGAGGAGAAACCCATGTCATTATCGAGTACAATGTTTCGGTCTTTGCCCAGACCGATAGTAAGTTGTGAATTAATCGAGGAATCGGCCATAGTTTTCCCACCGGCAATAGTGGGAAAAATTTGTTGCCTACAATGATTAATCTCTTGACTTTCAACTGGCCCACAGTTAATTGGATCCAGTTGAGTGAACCGACTTGGGACTCCCACGATTTCCTCGTCGTATTCAGACTGTGGAGAAAAAGAAACAGTTTCCTGAGAAATCTGTTGCGATTGTCCACACTCTGAGTAAGAGTCAGATCGGCAGTGTTCCAAACCATTCCTATCCACTGAATTTATCTTGTGGGAACAAGGATCGACTTTGCCAAGTTGACCTTGAACCCTAGAGTTTGTACATGATTTAATACTAGCTTGACATGAAATTGACATAACTCCTCTGACTCCACCACTACTAGCCAGTCATCTAGATACCACCACACCTTGATACCTTGGGCTAGCAAAGGCATGAGGGCCTGCCGGACTAATTTTGTAAAGATTCTTGGTGCCAGGTTCAAACCGAAAGGCATTCTCTAAAAGACGTAAGTCTCTTGCCTGATCCTCAAGGCGAGGAATTTTTGGAACCTTTTGTTTATGGGGACATGCCAATAGGCGTCTTTCAGGTCTAATGAGCACATCTAGCCTTGCGGCGGGAGTGCGAGCCTGATTTGATTCACTGTAAGCATCCTGAAGGGTGAATTGTGAATATGTGTGTTCAGACGTGAGAGATCGACTACTGGTCGCATCTGCACACTGTCCCTCTTTGGCACTAGAAATAGTGTGGAGATGAAAACAGGGCAAGGTGGATCTACTCGGACAATGATTTGCTTGTTGATCATTTCCTGAATAAGTGACTCCACCTCTAAAGAAACATTGTTGACTTCTAGAGTTTGACGTAAACGAAGTCGCCGGAGCCAATTCCAAGATATGCCTTTGCTTATCACTGTCCTGGCCCATGACCGCCGGGGTCAAGCCCTGCGACATGCTCGGAACGACCCAGTTTCTATACTGGGTCTGTCCTTTAGGACAACTCTCGGGTCCAACTCGCCTGCGGTAGGCCCTGGGAGAGAGAGAGTGTATTTGACTAGTTTTTTGGTGGTGGCGGCGGAGTGGGGTTAGACGGCTGGCTAGGATTGGCATGCGGCTAACCTTGAGTAGGCTTATGGTATGACTCACCCCTATAGCCTTACTGTTTCCCTGCTTATGTCTGTGCTGAGTACTTCCCTGTTTGTTGAGGAGGCTTTGGTTTTCGAAATGACTGTTTAGTCTGAGTAGGATGGGGCTTCCCGCCGCTCTTAGGTTTCGAGTAAGGTTTCTTAAAGGCCTCTGTCTTTGACTGTGAGGTACTCTGCATCCACAAGTCTACCAATTGAAAACATACTCATGTTTCCTGGTGGAAGAAGTGGTGCAGTTAATACCGGGGAAAGAGTTACTCGGCGGGCTATATCCTCCGGCAACTTCTTTACCAAGTACACCCTTAAATCCTGTCTTGCTCTAACCGCCTCCATGATAGCTACTCTAACATCACCTAAGGATTGAATAGAATTTTGTAGGAGGAGCCTGCATGACAAATCCGTGGCTTTCCTTACGTGTTGGTCTGATATGGCTGTTATAGTTCTTGTGAGTGACTGGGCAACCTGGCGACTGACGAGGTATTGAGAGAACATTCTATACGCTTTATTGCGTAGCTTAACCCTTAATTAGCGGCGAGCAACATAAGTCGAGTTAAAAAAAGCTGGACTATGTGGCGGCGCTCGACATAGGTCGAGTGGCAATTTCAGCACGTAATGTGGCTGAGAGAGAGAGACAAGTGGTGGCAGGAGACTAGCGAGCGTATGACTGCTCCAGACCACCGCGGCGAACCTACTGACACAAATCTCAGCTCCCTCCTCCCTCTCTCACGCGCTACATACTCAATTATGTACCGAAACTACCGAATTACCTGCTTTTTGCACTCGCGTTGCACGGTTATTGCAAGAAAACTATCCATCATACAAGGATCGTTATGGTGTCATTCGAAAGCTCTGTTTATGCCCTTTCAGGGATAGGTACTTGTTTTACGTTCTGGGTCTTATTTAGGCATGAAAATGATCACGTAAACAGCCCTATTTTGGCTAAAAACACCCCGCTGTGCGGTACATATAATAAACCGCATAGGCCGCTCGTAAGGTGTTAAAGTCTATGTCTAAGTGAGCCAGAGGGGGTGTGGCAAAAGGTTAATGCAGGTCGTAAAGTGATAGTTTGGGAGCTGCCAGGAATTCAAATTAAGCAGGTGACACGCCGCCTGCCTTGTTAATAGGTAAAGAGAACCATGAGTGAACTTCCTGAGGTACTTGATGGAAGGATTTAGTGGTAATAGTAGATGGAAAAACCTGTGCCTCTAGTTCCCAGTCCACCCACGGACCTACACCTACCTGGCCCCACCTGCAAGACTGGTGTGTTTGTCTGATCTAGTGCCGGGACTGTATCCAGTTCTGGCGTAAGTGCATTTAGAGCTTTTATATCATTGACGCCGTCATTCTTAGACCAGTCGGCAAAACGTTTTGCAGAAGAGGCCGGAGGTATCGCCGGGGAGGCCGAATACACGAAGAAATCAGCGCCATAAACAGATGGTGACATCTAGTAACCTACCTTGGGCATCCTTAGCTTTTAATTTTCTACTCTTATTAACCTCAATGGTCCAATCACTAGGTACCGGTAGTTCCCCCGATACGGTAGCTTGTGGCAGGTGCGGTTTCTGAGGTATTGACTGAACCCATGAGCAATCCGGTCCATAAAGAAGTGGAGGTTTATCAAGAGGGGGAGGAGTAACGTCTGTAATGACACAGACGTTAGTGGTAGTCAAGGAGGCCGGCACTGTCGTGCTACTAGCCGTGGCAGTCGCCGGAGTAACGTTAACCGAAGGTAAAGAGGAATGGGGATGTGAAACACCTAGGGCTGTAACGGCCTTACCGTAGACTCAAGTGGGGGAACTACCGCTGTGCTAGTGGAAGGAGCCTGAGAAGAAGGAATCTGATATTGTTGTATTACTCTGTGGAGAATACCATGTAGTTCCTCAGTAGTTACACACTAACCGTGGGATCCCCGAGAGGACTGAGACCGACCTTCTGACTCTACTTCGATATTAATAGGTTGAGCTGAAGACAAATCTATGTTTTCCGGCTCCCCTGGTAGTTCTATCACTTCTGGTGTTGGCGGCTGGGGGGTAATAAATGGTTCTGGCGGTGGCCACACCAAATCTGGGACTGACGAGGGTATAATATCTATTTGGTCAATTTTCCCCGTCCTGAACGTTAACTTGTGAAGGTTCTGATTGTCTCCAGATCGCCTGGCTTAGTGCCGCGGGTGGCTGGGAGTCCTGTATCACCTGAGAGTCATCAAAAATTTGATATGAGCAAGACTGAGAACCCCTATACTGATCCGCTAACACTCTGTGAACCGGGGGACCTTTACGTGGCACATAACTTAACTTAGGAATGGCGAATGTAAACTCTTGTGGCTCACTCAATGATTGTTCATCCCTGTGACTAGTCTCCATCCCCTCCGCTCCTACCTCTGAGCCGTCAGATTGGACGTTAGACGTTAAAGAGGTAGGAGTGGAGGGAGGTGGCCGCAACCCCGGCAATGGCTGGGGACGCAGTTGAGAAATAACCGTACGTGCACTTAATTGACTTGAAGTGGACGGCGTTGAGGAAGCAGAACCCTCCTTCCGGCGTTTCGTAGACCTCGAGGACTCAGCGGAAGAATGTCGGGACTGCTTTCTAGGGGATCTAGACCGTGATCTAGATTTGCGCTTCGGTGAAGGCGACCATCTCCTCTTAGATCGGTCGGGGGGGGGGGGGGGGATCGGCTCGGCAGTGTCACTTTCACTACTTGTCACTACCTGCTTGGATAGTACTTTAGATTTAACTTTGGGTTTGACTGACTTCGCCGGAGCTGGCTTAACTAATGGAGATTTAATGACTAGGTGTTCCCAGAGATCCTCGTCATCACAATGGAGAGCTTTATGAGCAGTATCTTTCGCATAAGCGTTAAATGTTGACTTGATCTCTTTCAAGGCTGCTAAGCAAGACAAATCTCTCTTATCAAAAACCGCCGCTCGTAACTCAGAGCACACAGCACACCGTTTAGACACCCATAGTCCTCTTGAACGATCAAGGCACTTTACACATTTATACATAAATCGTGGGCAAAAACTGGTAATAATGAGCAAGTGGGAGTAGAGCAAAGGTCAAAGCAAGGCACTAGGAGGAGGAGCTAGGGACACCCCCCCCCCCTGCCGAAAGCGGTTACTCCTCTGCTGCCGGGACCACTACTACTGAAGTGATGAGATTCTGGAAATAGAAAATTTCCAGGAATCAATGCTCATAAGGATAACCTAAGAGGTGTTAATACATCCTATCTCAAGGCCGCCATAAAGTTAGTTATAGCCACTACTAAGCTAACCTTCCGCTAGACTTAGTAGAAAGACCCCGGGTCTCTCCTTTTATCCCACAAAACGAACTGCTCACCTGTGACTAAGCATCACTGGCCCAAACGACCTTAAGCGATGGACTATCCTTGACTATTAGCACTAGATGGATAGTTAATTCGCTTCATAACTTGAGTCATGGTTAAGCTCACTTAACTGTTATGCCGGGCGATAGAAGTTACTGAATGAGGCTATCGGTCAGGGCGAGTTCACTCGGCGGGCCAAGTTGACTACCTTAAGAATCTTGCAAATTCCGCCGGAAGGTTCGTGGTTCAGCACACCACCGGGACATTTGGTTGGTTTCTTATCGTCTGGGACTAGAAAACGTCGGATCTGCTGAGATAGCCGCCGGAAAAACGAACCAACATTTTCAGAGGTTAGGACTTATCTGGGAAAGTCGAAACCTCCGAAAACCCCACCACATAAGCGGGACGTCTCCCAAAAACCCCTGAAGCATGAAAGCACACATGCCAAACAAAAATATATATCGGGGATAATATTAGGCTTACACATATAGAGCTTAATTTATAAATCATAAATAACACCTAGCCTATGTTGGAGATCCCTAATAAGGCTGACCATGAGGTAACGACGAAACATCAAAGTGGCAGCAACTCGACGCTCCGAAGACCCAGCAGCAGCAGCATGTGGAGAGGCCCGCGATAGGGGCCCAAGCGCAGATACGGACTCCAGAAGATTCCACACGACGTGTAGCAACCCTTGAACTGGAGCACCTGCTAGAATAAACTATGCAACTACCTCATAATGACGGCCTGAAGCATAAACTTGCGGAATGGTGACCTCCTAAATAACTATCAAAAGCTAAAGGCGCAACACAACACACACAATAACAAACATGGCGCGATGATCCTGGGGACACATAGGCGCCTGTTACAATAGTACCCTAACTTACACACCTCCTGCGGACGTACCAATGGGGTAGTCTGTGCTAGCTAATCTAAAAACATGTTCAATACAACTCAGATGTATACGAATGAGCAAGCACTCACTAGAACTGATCGAACGAAGAATGAAGCGGAGCACAGTGTAACCAACCCACACGTAACGGACGCGGCAGGAGGAAGGAAGTTTAGACGCTAGAGGGCCAGCGTCAGGAATCCACTCGCAAGAAATCCACGCATTGGGAAGCTTGAGTATAGCAATTATTAAGTTAATTTTAATTTTTTATTTTTTACGAGGTTTTTTCGTAGAGTACCCAATCATAAAGACGATTCCATAAGAGAATACGCGTTGCACTATGAAGTTGTACTCCCTGTCCTCCCGCGCAGATTTAAAACTGGCGACGCGGCGTTTGAAGGGAGACTATTATACTAATAGGCATATCATCAATGATGGAGGGGCCACTATTTAATATATCTATATATACCTGTATATACAGTATATGTACCGGTATATATATATATATATATATATATAATATTATATATATATGTATTTTATATATACCGGTATATATATATATATATATATATATATATATATATATATATACCTGTATATAATAAATACATAATGTATATATACTGATATACTGTGTATATATATACCGTATATGTATATATACAGTATATATATACAGTATATAAATTGTATATATGTATATATATATATAAAAAAAATATATATATATATATATATATATATATATATATATATATATATATATATATATATATATATATACTGTATATAACCTATCTGTCGTTCTTTCTAATTATGTGTGTGGATGTTGGCGTGTGCATGTGTTTGTACGATTGTGTGTGTGTGTGCTTATGTAAGTGTGTGTGTGTGTGAAGGAGCAGGTTAGTTAAAGTCATATACAAGGATAATAATAAGAAAATATCTTTTAACTGTTACGAACCAAAAAATAGTTCAAATAGAAAATTATAGGTAATAACTGAAGAACAATATTGAGTTAAATAAATTAGTCTTTTAGCATATAACTATTTTTTGTGTTATTGGCATTTTGTTTGGGAATCAGTCAACCAAATAAATGTTAATACAATTACTGCGGTTATGTTATAGATTAATTTACCGCTCAGGCGGGGACTTTCCCGCTAATTTCGCTCAGGATATGTCACCCTACTGCTATATCCATAGCCTTGAGCAATTGAAAATTCAGGTCTGATTTTCCCTATGAAAGTCTAGTTCAATTATTCTTACCCTGCTCTGGCCTTAAATACATCCCCTAATACTTATTTCTGCTTATAGCGAGCGGTGAAGCCCCATAGCGAGTGTGTTCTTACTCTCTCAATCTCTCTCCGTCTTTCATAATTTTATGCTCGCAATAACTCAGTAAAATATTCTATTATTTCATCAAATTTTGTGTTCAGAAGACAGTATGAGCTATGGCCTGTAATATGATATAAACCTCACATTCGTACCTGGTATATAGCTGTCACAAATATATGTAGAAGTGGACCACTTTTCCTTGAATTTCAGCTTATAAAACACCTCTTGCTTGAACATACACCCTCTCACAACTGATGCTTGAAGGAGACTGATATTAGTATGTGATAGAAAGTTAGAAGCTTATGGAAGCGTCTGGCATTAAGCATAGCGGTTCGTTCGGTCCTACCATGTCAACCGGTAATAACAAATTAGATTGGTACGTCGCCAGTAGTACAGTATGGGCATTTAAGGGGCTAGTGGCTAGTTTTTTGGTGTATTAATTAATTTATAATTTAATTTTAGTTCTTTCCCTAGACCTCCATCAAACTTAAAAAAAACATCCATTAGATCCCCCTTCTAGATTAATTTGTACATTTTTCGGTAGAAAAATGTGCTGGCCAAAGGCCGGTTCTTTCAAAATTACAAGCTCACTTTCGTTCGCCAGGAAAAAAAATCGACATCTAAATAACACGAAAGGTCTTAATATTGACAAAGAAATGGGATGCAAGGTCTTAAAATCGACAAACTAGGCTAATGGGGTAAGCATCTTAAAATCTGAAAACTAATGGGACTAAACATGAGGGAGAAGGGGGACAAGAATATTAGCCATCTTACCGTAACCCTTGTTTGGCGGGGGTGAACTTAAGTCGGTCTAGAGAAGAAAGGACTATGTGGCGGGGCCCGACTTAAGTCTGTGTGCAATTTTGGTGCAATATTGGCTCTGAGAGAGAGACGAGCGACGGGAGGAGCGTAGGTTGCTTCATGACCGCTCGCCACGGTTGCCGTGGGCCTACTGACATATACTACACACATCCACCCTCCCTCCCTCGCTACACACGTAATTATGTAACGAAATGACCGTATTTTAGCGATTTTGCCCTTCGGTTGCACGATCGTTGCAAGACAACCAGTGATCGTAGAAGGATAGTTCAGGTGTCATTGCAAAGCTCAATTAATGCCCTTTCAGGGATACATAATTATATTACACTCTGGCTCTTGTTTATGCATGAAAAAGAGTATGGAAACAAGGCCATTTAGGTAAAACCACCCACTGGGCGGTACATAGAAGTTACCGCCTAGGCCGCTTGTAAGGTGTTAATACGTAGGATGTACCCATCCGTCGGCTGCACCGAAAGGGTTGATAATATAGTACCTTGATCTTTAATCAACTGACGACAGTTTGTAATTGGACAATGTTAGCCTGTTAGTATTCTACTATATCAATTCTTACTTTTGGGAAGTTGTATAGGGAAGAAGTTCAGATATTATATATTTACAGAATACCAACATTATTCTTAATTGATAGAATTCGTGAATGTTCGTATTTAATTTGTCTGTATTTGTTCTGCAAATTGTGGTTTATTGAGTAGGAAAGTTTGTCCGGAGTCACAGAAAGTGTATTGATACTGTAATTTTTGTATGAGTGTGTTGTGATCTGGCTGGAAAAAAAAAAGGAGGGGGAGGGGGGCGTGAAAGGCCAGCAGGTGGAGGTGGAAGAGGAGGGATGGGGAGCAGATGGAGGAGAAGGAGGAGGAGGAGCAGAAGATGAAGGAGGAGGAGGAGAGACAGCAGATGGAGGAGGAGCAGAAGATTATGTAGGAGGAGGAGGCGCCGCAGAATATGTAGGAGGAGGAGGAGAGACAGCAGATGGAGGAGGAGCAGAAGATTATGTAGGAGGAGGAAGGGCAGCAGATAAAGGAAAAGGAGGAGCAGAAGAAGATGTAGAAGAAGGACGAGGAGAGAAGAGGGTAGGAATACGAGGTGAAGGAGGAGAAGAAGATAAAGAAAAGAGGTAATAAGAGGAGGAGGGAGGAATAGGGGGAGGAGAACAAGGACTTAAATACAATGTAATATAATACGTTTAGTGCTCAGACCATAAACATACAGTATGGAGCACTTAGAATTAAACAGTGGAAGAGGAGGAGGAGGATAGAGAAGAGAGGGAGAAGGAGGGTAGGGAGGGGGAGGAAAGGAGAATTAGGGGTACATTATCCGCCTTGTTGAATACCTTAGCTACCTTAACTGAGATCATTTACAACCCAGTGAACCCCGGCAGTCCTTACTAATTTGAATAATTCTCTGTAGACTCGGTTCAAATAATATAGAGAAAATATCTCATCTGATAGAAATGGTTAAACGTTTCTATTAAATGTGATCGTGTTCGGTCGTTTTTTTTCGCGAACTACCCTGTTGTAAGCGAAAGTAAAACACTGAAACTGACACACATGTAGATCTATGTATTTGTTTGTGTATGTATATGGTTATCATTTGTCTAACTATCCATATATTTATCTACGGTTAGGTATGCAACATGACACATCCAAGAGATAAAAGTAGATGCGTCGAAAGTCTCCCTACAGAAAGCTTGAGAACAATGGTGGGGGAGGGAGGAACATCTTTTTTACCAAAGAGGTGTGGGTCAGAAGGTTGGCCCTCAGTCTTACCTCGATACTTGACGTTGGAAGGCAGACTAGTCCTCCAAGCAAGACTACAGTTAGCCATCACTGTCTCGTTCTCCAAGCAAGCAGTCTGTAGGCTGCCCGCATATCGTACTATTGGTTCCAAACAAACACACACCATCCCTGTCTGGTTATCTAAACAATTATAGACCATCACTATCTTCTTTTCCAGTTAAACCTTCCATAGTTACCACACAAGCAACTACTTTCGTTCTTCAAGCACTTAGAACCTACCCCAACAAGCCCTTTGGAAGAACGTTTATCTAGAAAGTTACCAAGTTCCTATAAGGCAAGTTTTTTTTTTGTATTTGTTCTGTATTTGTATATTTATTTATTTATTTTTAGTTTTATTTGTTTGCATAGTGTTATGAAGGAGACAACAGACAGCTGTTTGTAATATGAGTCTCCTCCGAAGGCGAATAAATGTGCCTGGCCACACGAAAGTTGAAGCAGTTCAAGTCATAGGCTGATGAAAGGATAGATTGAGGGAGTGAGTTTCAGAATTTGTTATGAGAGGGGGTATGCACTGAGAGACCTCTGAAGAACACCGATTACTGTAATAACGGTAGAAGAGGGCAAGAGCTGCAGAAATAATAAATATATTTTTGTTATGCCCTGATTTTATACAGGATTAACGATTGATTTGGGTGAGTTCTTCAAGACTGGAATATTAGGTTTCATGCACATATATATAAGGAATCAATAGAACACATAAATATAATTTCGGAATGTGGTTCGGATTACAGCTTTATTTAATTAACACACTCACTGGTATAGAAAAAGAATTAATTCACTTTGGAAAAACATAGATAGGAGTAATAGATTCAGTATCAAGTTTGGTCTTTCAATTCTCCTAGCACGATCGTGGATCTGGATGGAGCGTGCACTGCCACTTTCAACACTCAGGTATTATTCTTCTGAGATAAGTACAAGATACAAGATTAGAAGAAAGTCACTCGAAGGGCACTGGTTCAGTTCTCATAAGTATATGGTGAAGTTTGTTGATTATGCCTAGGGCTTAGTTATTTTATTTAGATGTTGAGCTAACTTCAGGTCTCAAATTTCATAAGATCTGGTAGACTGAATAGACAACTAGAATTGCATACTTATTTGACTGTTAATGCACGTATTGGAATTCGTCACTGAGATTAATTGGCTCTACGACCTATCCCACAAGCTTTTGGGATCTCAGAATATCTATACCATAATCTCCCAAGTGGAAAAACTCGTTATGTGGCTGAGGGTAAATATTGTCGCGATAATGATCTCGTAATAACTTTTACTGGTACGAATTCTCGGGCAATGAACAGGGAACTCTAGGAATCGAACTTGAAACACTCGTCATGGCTAGCAAATAACTTTAAAATTAGCATAGGTAAACAACGATCTGGTGGTACAGTATCTCCGCACTGATACAAATGATAGTCAATAGTGCACTGTTGGATTATCTTCTTAAGTTCTCGATCTGGTGTCGTTGAGGGCGTGTGCAAGGGCTCGTGTCTCCCTCGTCAGGTTTGGCGTCGGTGGGTGTGGCGGCGCCACTGCCCCCTGGTCCCTGGTCCCTCTGGGATCTGGCGGATACTGATGTAAATCTGGTTGGTAAGGTGCTTTTGAGCCCCTCGGACTTTGCTTCCACCTTCCGGCGGCTGCGAGAGCAACAAGTCCTCCGGCGGGTGGTGTTTTTGTGGACGGAAAAAACCCAATCCCCGCCGTTAGGGGTCCCCGGTCATTAAAACTGGTTAGTTTTGACGTGGGATATTACGGTCGTTTACCCTGCCGTGCAGGCGGCCCAGTGAGTAACAGACCCCGGCGGACACTGCCTTGTGTCGTCATCAGTTAGCACGCTTACTTCAATGGCGTTTACCCTGCCGTGCCGGCGGCCTAGTTGGTAAATGAATTAGCGGCTGCTTGTGTGTTTTGTGGAGCACAGAGCGGTCCGCCGCCAGGGGGCTCACTGTTCTACGACCTACGTCGTAACGGTGGCCCTCTGTTGTCAGTGGTATCCCCTTCTCATGTTACTCAGGGGCATGGGAAGAGGCTATTCACACCCTCTTAGGGGTAACAAGAAGGAGGCTGTTTCCTCCTATTCTTCTTACACCGGGAGGTTAGGATAGGTGAGGCTCTCCCTGTATATCCTTATGAGCATTGATTCCTGGAAAACAAAATTTCCAGGTGGACACTCAGGACAGCCGGCTACCGCGTCGTTCCCGCCGGGGAGAGGAGTCTCTGCATCATGCCTTTGTTTACAGTATGCTCAATCCCCGCCTGTCTTTTGATACCAATACCAGCACATAGCAGGTGTATCAGGTGTGTTCAATGTTTAAACAGAAACTCTTTCATGTGGGCATCTCGTACATGTCCGGTGTGTTCAGATCTATTCGAAGAATGGCTAGCGGCCCAAGATATGTTTTGCTTACTCACTCTCATTGACGTTAAAACTAAGTTTAAGACCTATGATTCTCAGGTAGCTAACAAAGAACTGTCTTGTGACAACCCAGAATTATTGAGGGTAGTTCAATTGTACTATTTGATGATCATATAGCTTACCAGTCACACACCTCCCCTATACCCTTGTTTACCATTGGGTCCCCTACGTCATCCACGACATCTACACAGAGCTCCTCTCCCCCTTCCAAGAGGTGCCGCTTGATGTCACCGGAATTCCCCCATCCTGCTCACCCCGCTCCCCCGGCAGGCAACCTGAGGCGCATGGACAGCACGGACTATCTGCCTGACAAGATCCGCCGGCTCTCGAGCCCACCACGACGTGTGTTACTTTCTAATGAAACTCCTACTTCTACGCAAGTAGATCTCACAGGATCACAGCTGGAAGGTCCGGCGGCCGCCTCAGGGGTGCAGGGGTTAGTCCCGGTCTCCTCGAACCAGACGCCGGCCTCTCTCACACTACCACTAGACTTAGACAAACTGTACACGTTAGGCTCCAAGGTTCCAAGTTAGTATTGTCAAAACAAAACATGCTCAGCAAGCCAATATGGCACAGATCTGTACTCAGTCTCCAGGTGTATTTACTTCAAATGCGGTTACGACTATATGGTCTCACGCAACACACCTGGCTCCTTCTGAGGACCAGCTCGGCTTGACGGCCACCCTTAAGAATATGGTTCGCAGGATGCGACCAACCTGGTAACACCTCCGCCGCGTGACCAGAAGTCACCGGCTTACGGTTCTCTCCACCCGGCTACGGCTAGTAGCAGTCAGACACTGATGAAACAATCCTCCGACACACACGGCCACTCTCAAACAGACTAACACTCTGATACTAACATACCAACAAGTTAGGCTAACTCCACAAAACCACTCCCACAAAGTTAAACGATTGTGCAGATAAATGAATTGTTACAGAAGGTGATCAGTCAGTGTGCCATTAAGCAGGGTCAGGCCCCTACTCGGGCACTGGGACCATCTCACAGTGTATCTACAGTATGCCCCCTCTCATATCAATGTAGACATTCCCTCTCCGGCAGTCCCATCCGCCGGGCCAGCAACGACCCGCATAATTGGATACCTGCCGCCTACTGGCCCGGCGCTAAACAGACCAGTTCATTCCCGACCTGCGGGGCAAGAGCATCAGCCACGGGCCGTAAAGGTTTCCCCACTTTGTTGACAGACCCATTAGTCCGTCCCTCAACCTCGAAGCAACTCCTATGGTTAGGAGACCGAGAGTTCGGGGGTGCGTCCAAGCCCACCAATATAGCTCCCCCTTCCGCCTGCCGACCCAAGCAAGGACTACCGGCGGATGCTTGGTCAATTGTTCCTCCCAACCTTAGATCCCCCTTGAATAGGTTGGATACTGAGTTAGTTCATAGTCAGGAACACCTCAGCCACAATAGTTCTGTGAGTTCAGATGATACCCACCCTTACTTATCCCCCTCGGTAGACAGGACCCATTCGGTGAGTAGCCCGCCGGGTCCCTCTTCCACCCTCAGTTCACACCCCAGTGCTCCCCTAGTCCCGCCGGGTGTCCCGTCCGATTCTCAGGCCATCAAAACACCAGGCAGGCTCTGGCTTCCGGCCACGGCAGTGACACAAGGAGAGGGCCATAAATCAACACAAGGGGAGGTCCCAGTGCCGGTGGAGTGGGCTATTGAAGTCAACCGTAAACATGTCTTTAGGGCAAAAGATGCTAACGGTACAGTCATACAGGTTCCGATATATGCTAGACCTGACCCGGCAAATTTTCAATATTTTGTGTACAACCCATGCCTGCTGGTTCCTTTTCCGGCGGATTCCCCGGTCCAAGATCCTTCTCACCCAGACACTCCCGTTTGCTCTGATTGCCATAAACGATGTAGCTCTACTGGTTGCCGTTCCCTGTATACACAGAGAGAGCCTTCTCCCAAATTTCACAGATGTGGTCCACATAAAGACCAAAGGGAGCAGAATCTGAGTGAGGAGGGCGATGGACCGTGGGTAACGTGGGATCAGGAACTGCAACAATTTGCTGTAGAAATTACATCCAATACCTTGTCCCCAATTCCCCCTCCCCCCGTTACCGATTTTGACTGGCTATCACAACGCGTACCGGGCGGCATTCCGTTCCCTATTTTTTATTTTCTGATAGCCCCTCAATTTACGGCGGAATTTCCATTGCCACTCATTACTCCTGAACCTATTGAACTCCAACGAGAATTTCTGGTCAGAGATAAGGCCCACAGGACGTTTATAAGCTTCCTGTTAACTAGAGACACGGCCCAGGCTATTGCTCAACCGATGCCTAATCCCTCTCCACGGGCCCAGGAATTAGTTAAAGTTTTTCAACAATACCTCTTGCCTACCCCGACTAGAACACTCACGGAAATTCGAACAGCCTTGTTTGAGGCAGTCCGGTCACGTCAGCTACTCATACTCGGTATGGCTCAAGGGTTACCTATGAATGCTTACTATAGGATCTTATTCTCCCCTGTCTTGACTGCGGGAATCATAGATAAACAGACGGAGCGAGATGTATGGGTAATGTTGCGCTCGAAGGACAAGACAAACCAATAGGTTTTTCCTGACGGCTCCAAGCGGCAGGCGGACAGGTTCACCTCCGGCTCTTTGGTTAAAATACATATACTTTTAGGACTACGGTTCAGGATTCTTCAATTCTCCCTCGGTCTTCCTCCCTCCCTCGGCCATGCTAGCGCAATAGGGTTTCAAGGTTCGACCAAGTGTTAAGTTCCCGCGGGGGGCAGCGCCCCCTGATGTCTTCGGTCTGACTGGCCGGAACCGGTCCACACAACAGCACACCGGAGAGGAAGTCATGCGGCTTTACCTCACATGGCGTTGCATATAAGACCGATAACCACGCTCTGCATAAGGGAAGGGAGACTAACTCATTACGCAGAGAAGGGAGACTGCTGCCGCCACCCAGAGTTGGTTCTACAAACGTTAACTCCCCTGCGGATCTGCACTCGGAGTGTCCATCTCGCAATTCAATGACAAAGTGATAGCCGGAGGCACCCGCCCGCTGGCTTACAACCTTTAACAATAATGTAATACTAGCCACAAACAATTACTAGTACGGAGAGGCGGTAACCAAAAGGTTCCCACCCGCATTAACGCGGGTCGGTCCCCCTATACGGTCCCTCTTGATGCGATGGGTATGGTGTAACACATTAGTTTCCTACTATACTAAGCAATTCCAGCCCTCAGCACGTCTTGGTGCCGGATGTTCCTTAACCTAGGACAAGGTTTTTTTTTTACACCACAGTCCTGTGGTGTAATGATTTTGGTGATGATTTTGTGACCCATTGCCAATTTCGAGAAAAAGTACATCAGCGTGTAGGGAATGTTTGCGTGCATCGGCCCATATATATTTGACCCCCCAAAAAATGTCTGGGGGGGGGGGAACGGTCCGTAATTGATAAATGTGGAGCGAATGGCACCGCGCGGCTAGATTGTCATCGAGCGGCGAGATTTCCCGGCAGAATTTTCACGCGCCCAGGGGATAGAACCTGAAGGAGGGGGGGGGGTTACCGCATAATATCACGTAGATCTCCTTTTTTGATCCCTTTTAGGCTATGTAGAGTACGCATACGTGTGTAGGCCACCCATATAACAATGAATATGCCTCATAGTTACCAAAAATTGCAATATATAAGGGAATTATCAATGAATTTTTAGGCGGGAATGAAGACGGGTTGGAGGTTTGGCGGCAATTTATGAAATGAGTGTGGTTTGCGCTATAATATCACGTATATCTCGTACTTAGAGCACGGTCATGCTATAATACAGACGTGTACATATGTAGGCGTCCCATATAACAATATATATACCGCATATAGACCAATTCATGCGATATTTACGCACATTATCAATGAGTTTCAATGCGTGAACCAAGGTGTGATAGAGTTGTGCTGGGAATGGAAGGGGGAGAGGGTGTGCTGCGCCATAAATATCACTTATATCTCTTACTTAGAGCACTGTCATGCTATAATACAGACTTGTACGTATGTAGGCGTCCCATATAATATATATACCACATAGACCAATTCATGCGATATTTACGCACATTATCAAGGAGCTTCTAGCAGACGGAAGCCTAAAAGGGGGGGGGGGGGGGAGGCAGGGAGTGAGTCGTGGAGAGAGGGAAGGCAGGGAGATCTCTATCAAGAAACATACGCAGCTTTGTGATAATTGTGGAGGCGCCCGAGGTGTATGGATGTCTTGGGATTTTGAACCTTATGTCTAGCAGGTGTCTGGGGTTCGTTGCCACCCAGAGGTCTACAATAACATGAGTCAGGAATGGAAGAGAGAGAAAGTGAGAGATGCGTATGTCGTACGTATAAATGGCTTTCAGAATTGCATTTTTATGCAAGCAGACATTGCATTTTAGACACATGTGAAGTACCACAGAAATATGTAGGCCATTGACTGTAAATAAAGTACTATATTATAGACCAGGAACGAGGGTGGTCAGTAAACATCGGCAGTTAACCTTTTTTGATAGAGCTATATATAGACTGGTGTCGCCTGACACTTGCAAAAGGGTAGATTGCCACCAGAAAACTTATATTTATTTATTTCCAAGTAATATGCAATCTAAATGTATATTCGAGACCTACTGCAAGTATTTGTTTGACAGTCATGACTATGTATAATCCAATATACGCACGTAAGGGCGTAGGCGAGATATAAGAAAGATGGTGGAGCAATTTTAGACACCCACACAGTTATTATTCATAATATTATAAAATACAAATGTATTTGTGAAGAGTATTTTATGCATGCTGTATTTATACAAATTTAGTTGGTAGCCAAACTCAGACAGAGGTGTTGTGGATGGAGGGAAGGGTCACCCACTGACCCTGTGATAATGACTGGAGTCACACTGAGAGGGGCAATTTTGCAGAGTGTTTGGGCAATTTTTGACAAAATAAAGTTCTATAATTACTAATTTTTGACAGACAAACTTTTATAAACCTTTGCATGATATAATTGATAATCATCAATTTACAAACTTAAATTGGTGGGATAATTTTTTTTTTTTTGTATATTGTCATTTCGATTGTAGACACAAAGTTTTGAGAGACATTTGGTATGAGCTCCTGTGGCATGGTTGGTAAGGTCGCGGACTGGAAAACTCTTGTGGTAGGGTAGTGGGATCGAATCCAAGAGAGGGTTATGGGGAAGGCTTTATGATGTTTAGATAAATTTCGATAAAAACAATTTTTTTACAAGATCATGCCATTGTATTCAAACAATATGAAATATTCATAGAATATATCATATTGTAAGAATACAATGACATGACCTTTATGTTTTTTTTATTTTATTTTTTATTATCTTAGGTTTGACAGGATTTATTGAACAAATTATTTTTGTACAATTCAATTGAGGTAAGAAAATATATACACATTACTTTGGCTATAACAAACTTATATATTGATATACGAAAAAAAGGCATATTACATGGAAATCTTTGAAAATTATAAACTAAATAATGAAAGATACAAATATAATGTAAAAAGCCATATAACAGAGACATCTTCGGAACTTATAAATTATATAATATATCTAACATTATGAGGTAGCTGTAAAGGTTCTAATTTAAGGATTCCCTCACTATTCACACAATGGAGGCCAAAGGTAAACAAACGAAAATTATATAAATGTATTTATAAAAAGAACAAATAGTTCATAAAGATAATTTAATTCCCATTGACACTTCCCAAGTCACAATCCCATAACTTCTAATTATGTAAAGAATTGTAAAGTTACTCCCCAGTGATATAGAGGTTGAAGCTAGGTGGCGCAATTTCTAGGGGACCACAGGATTGCCACGGAACGTCAAGGCGGTGGAGCCCCTGGACACACATAGAACAGGGAAGGGGACAACCTGGGAAGCCTCTTGATAGTGGGATGGTTGGATGCCTCTCTAGTCCGGCCCTTGACGAGAGTAAGATCCCTTATCAAAGAAAGGGAAAGTTATTAATAACACATACAACCAGACTATTACCTGCATCCCCAAAATAAAGACTAAACAAATAAAGACAATAATTATGTGCTTCACAGAACAGTACAAGCTATATTTAATTATTTATCTATATTTATACTTTACTATACTGAAATTACGTTATATACTCACTAAAGAAAAAGGAAAGAACAGAAAAACCTTATGCAAGCACTTTAAAAGAACCAAAGTAAATCACATAAATACTTAGAATGATAATTACCCATAAGTATTAGAGTAATAATTAATAAAGCCCCGCTAATACAGAACATTGCTGAAAGCTTATATAAAATAACCAAAGAAAATCACATAAATACTAAGAATGATAATTACACACAAGTATTAGAGTTACAATTAATAAAACCCCACTAATACAGAACATTGTTTAAAGCTTTTATGTCCTCGTCTTTACTAGGATACGTGTAAAAAAAAAAAAAGTTAAGTAATTACCTTAGTTCCGATAGCAGTCGTATAGTAGAGTGACGAAACCTCTTCACTTGCCCCCTTATATAAGGTTCTAGTGAAGCCTCAGACAAGTAATGAGATAGCGAAAATAATATATTCGACTCCTATGAGACTACAAAAGGCACAACTAATACTTTTATAAATGAAACACCTAAACTCAAATGATACGAAACAGCACCAAAGAAATGAGCTGTACTTTAATGAAACAAGACAGAAAAAAGAGAGGAATGAAGCTTTAAATGAAGCAACAACTGAAAAGATATAAGATACCAAGGGGAAGTACAGCCGTAACATAGAAACAGAACACTAGATGGAGCTAGGTACATTCACATCTGCTGATAAATTATTATTATGCCCTTACAGTAGCGTGAATATTGAAAGATACAATTATAATATAATTGTATAAGTTCCAAAGATGTCCCTGTGATATGGCTTTTTACTTTATATTATAATGTAAAAAGCCATATCACAGGGACATCTTTGGAACTTATACATTATAATTATAATATATATGTAACATTATGAGGTAGCGTGATCAATTTGGTCAGGTCAGGTAAGGTAGGGTGCGAGTCCAGGGCAGGGCAGGGGGTGAGTCCAGGGCAGGGCAGGGTAGGGGGCGGCACTCAGTAGTTTTTATACATGTGGTAGTCCCTGAAGCAGTCACCCAAGCAGAGTGCAACTTTGCACTCGGCGCACATTGAGGTGACTCTTTTGGGTACGTGGGCTTTCCTGACACTGGTGCTGCAGACGTGGCACTGCACCTGCCTGTGACGAGTACCAACCAGCTCGGTGTTGGTTGGGTAGTGTCTTTCAACCCCCAGCTGGATGCGGTCAGGGACGTGATCCCCACGCCATGCCGTACGTCTGTGAGTGGGTATGCTATACTTCTCCAGGAGTTGATATGCAACGTTGTACACAAACTCCCGGAATTTTAGTTTCTGGTTTGGGGCCATCTCTCTCTTCACCAACCACAAGTTGTAGGCGTTGAGCATCGTTATGTCAACTAGGTGGAGGAAGAGCTTGTGATACCACTTCACAGTCTTCCTCAGACACTCAACGCCTGACAGTTGACAGTCAGACTTGTCCACCAGGCGCATGTTCTTGCTTGTAGTCCACTACCAAGTCGGGCTTATAGATGGTTTTCTTGGTTCGGTAGTGGATTTTACCAGAGTCCACCTGGGCACCTGTGTGGACTGTGGAAAGCAGGTGAACGTCTCTTTTGTCCTTCCACTTCAGGGCTACCACTTTCCCGGACTTTTCCAGTTGCTTGTACTTCTGGCCCCTTCGTCGCCTTCTTCGGACATGCCTCTCGCGGTGTTCCTGGGCCAGTTCGTCGTCAGAAGGTGTGTCACTGGAGGAGGCATCTGACAGAGGAATGACATCACCTGTGAACTTGGGCATAAACTTTTTGTCTTTCTGACAGTCCCACATGACCCCGTTTGGTTGTCATGAAGAAACTGGCAGAGAGCAGGAGAAGTATACCAGTTGTCAGTGTAGATGATGTGGCCTTTGCCCAGGTAAGGTGCCAACATTTTCCTGACGATGGCACCTGACATGCCCATGGGGTCACCGGCAGCGGCTTTCGGTACGTCAATGTCAGTTCCTGTATACATGATCATGTCAAGCACTATTCCAGTTTCACAGTCGCACAACACGAAGAGCTTGATTCCGAACCTATGCCTTTTCAAGGGGATATACTGCTTGAAAACAAGACATCCTTTGAAGAGAACGAGCGACTCATCAATCACCAAATTGAGGAAGGGGTAAAAGTATTTCCTATACCTCTCCAACAACATGGTGAACACATCCCGAACTTTCCATATCCTGTCAATCCTGTTAGGATTTTCGTTGTCTGCAAAGTGCATCAATCTTAGCAGCAACAAAAATCTGTCACGAGTCATGAACTTATTGAAAGTTGGGGTGGCGATGAGAGGGTCGTGCTTCCAGTAGTGTTGCACCACATGCTTCTTGCAAAGAGGCATGAGGAACAACAAGGCAAAAAACGTCATGAATTCTGCAACAGTCGTATCCACCCAGCCTCGTATTCTCGCTTTTGGAGAAATGACGTCCAATCTGCCAAACACCCACCTGTAGTAGGCGTTTGTTTGGGCAACGATGTAAGTCATTACCTCCATGTCGAAAAAAGCGAGGAAGAACTCGCTTTCGTTAGAGTTTTCGTCACAGGGCCAGTCATCAGTTGTACCTGACGTACCAGGATTGAACTGGGGTACGTCAGGCACAAAATTGGCGCAGACCACTCAAACGAAGGCATGCCAGGGATCGGAATGTCGTCTGTGTCTGCTTCAGCGTCTGAAATATCGCTGCCATGATCGCGATACAACAGATCATCATCATCACCCTCCTCTTCACTAGACAGACGCCCTTCTTAATTTTCATCACCGACGTCTGACTCACTTCCACTATCCACTCCCAAATCCCCCCACCCTTGGTCCCGTTCTTGGGCATCGTCGTCGAAACCCGCAGGGCTGCCAATGCCCTGCGAATCACCACCAAACAACAGGGCGGCGTACTTAGATGGTGTCAGAGTTTTTCTGCGACCTCTAGCACGTAGGGGCGTCTTAGGGGCAGAAGGGCCGGCAGGGGCGTCGGCGTCGGCAGGGGCGGCAGTGGTGGGTGGTGCAGTGGGCCTGGAGGCAGGCAAGATGATGGTGGTGCCTGTCGCCCCTTTCCCTTTCCCTCTTCCTTGGGCAGGGGCGGCAGGGGCAGCAGGGGCAGCAGTCGCTTTCCCTCTCCCTTTCCCCTTCCCCTTCCCTTTTCCTTGGGCAGGGGCAGCAGGGGCGGCAGGGGCAGCAGGGACAGCAGGGCCAGCAGTCGCTTTCCCTCTCCCTTTCCCCTTCCCCTTCCCCTTCCCTTTTCCTTGGGCAGGGGCAGCAGGGGCGGCAGGAGCAGCAGGGGCAGCAGGGGCGGCAGGAGCAGCAGGGGCGGCAGGGGCAGGGGCAGCCGGGCCAGGGGCGGCTGGTGGTGGTGGTGGTGGTGGCAGAGTCACTGTGGCAGGCGTACGGGCTCTCTTCCCTACGCCCGTGCTTTTGATTCTGCCTGCCCCCACAGGTTCTGCAGCCCTAGGGCGGCCTCCTGCGTCGCTGGTACTGGTGGCAGTGGTGGTGGTAGTGGTTGTTGCAGTGGCCAGGGTTGTTGTGGCAGTGTCCCCAAAGTCCAATGACCTCTGTGCAAGTGCCCTGCTTGCACGTGTTTTACGTGCTTTTGGTGCTGGTGCTTCATCCTCCGAGCTGTAGGGCGTGTCGTACTGGTAGCTAGGGTTTCGGGTAGTCACCCTCTGCCTTCCACGGCGGCTGACACCACCAGAAGGAGGGCTGGTTGTGTCATCAGGGTGCGAGCGTGAGGGACGTGTGGGCTCCATGACTAGTGCTTTGGTTCTGGCACGGTGGTGCTTGTATGAGTGCGGGGCGAGTGTGTGGCGGGGTGGTATTGAGAGTTGCCAAGTAGTACTACACCCACACCAATTTGTAGCCGCCTGCCTATAAACCCGCGGTTTTGGTACGTGTTCAAAAGCCTTACTCTTAAGAGTCTTCCCACAGTCCGCCGGGGGAACTCTTAAGAGTCTTCCCGCAGTTCCCGGGTTAAGAGATCGTCCCCCGCCGTTGGAGATGGGAAGTTACCCCGGCGGGTTTTTTTCTCCCTATCTCCAATGGACGGGGGCCTATCTCTTTATACTGAACCAACTTGTATGCACCCGGAAAATCTTTCCCAGGGTCAGGAACGGCTCAGCAGCAGGGCAAATTTTTTTTACAAACCAATCACTGCCGGCCGGAGTTTTTCTTTCCAACCCCTTTTGAAGTTCCATGGACAGAAATGGGAGCCCTTCAAGCCACTCTCATTCTTTTCTTATTGTTATTCCATATAGAATCATAACCACATTCCCTTGCTTCAAGCCAGTTAGCAGGCTTCATTTGACCTTACGGACACGTCCGTTTTCTACGATCCTTGTGGTTAAGGCTTTCGGTCAGGGCTCCCGACCACCTTTCGGCCCGTTTAATCCCTAGGCCATTCAGTTCTCTATAACTCATCCTTTCAAGGGAAACTACTTTTCCCATTCAATCCCAAATGATTTAAAAAAAAAAAAAAAAAAAAACGATCCCGCCGTAGGGCAACCTACGAATAGCCGGATCATCCCTATCTGAGTGGCTAGCCGCGCTGCCCCTGAGCTTTCTCTGACCTCGGAAGTATTGTAAATTATGTTTTAGATATAATATCAAATTTTTCACCAAAATGTCTAGGTGCCGGCTGGGTTACGCCGAGAAAGGCGGGGGCCACGGCGGGAGACCGTCAAGGCCTCCGGCTCAGGTTCCCCGAGTGTCTTGCTTGATGGATCTTTAAAGGATTCTCCGGCAGACTGACTGAGATAGTCTAGGGATTCTCCGGCGGACTGACTGAGATAGTCTAAGGATTCTCCAGCGGACTGACTGAGATAGTCTAAGGATTCTCCAGCGGACTGACTGAGATAGTCGACTGACTCAGTTACGCGCTGATCCTCGCCCAGGAGGCGGGGCTCGGTAATAGACTTAGGAAGTGCCATCAGGACAGTCTGTCATGGCAAAAGTTACTTCCCCGTGTTATTTACAAACTACACTTTCTTTAAAAAAAAAAAAAAAAAATGTTTTGTCGTAAGTCTGCCCATGGACACACTCCGGTAGTTCTGCCTTGTATTTCTAGTTGTTAGTACTGTGATAGTTACGCCCTATAGGGCTTCAGAAAAAAAGGGGGGGATATGTGGATCCCAGTACAAGAGAGGAACTCCCCCTTACACAGGATTACAAGTTGGTATAAGGCTAGCTAGGCGCTGTTTATGCCGGGCTGTCCCCAAAAATTAGATATGTATGAGCTTAGAAGCTCGGATTACTTGGTTTAGAAAGAATTGAGAATTTAGATTATAAAGCTTAATTCAAGCTCATGTTTTATGATTAACCCTTAAAGAGCGGCGCTCGACTTAAGTCGTGCACCAATTTGCAGCAAGTTAGGAGCATTAGTAAAATTTAACTTAATAAATTCTTCTCAGCATGGATTCACTCAGGGACGTTCGTGCCTTACAAATTTGCTTAGCTTTTTCTCAGAGGTATATGAAGCAGTAGATAGTGACAAGTCATATGATATTATATATTTAGATTTCAGTAAAGCTTTCGACAGAGTCCCTCATGAGAGATTGATGAGAAAGGTTGAGGCACATGGAATAGGAGGGTCGTTGTTGGGATGGATTAGGTCATGGCTAATTGGTAGGAAACAGAGAGTCAGCATAAATGGTACCAAGTCAGAGTGGGGAGCAGTCAAAAGTGGTGTCCCCCAGGGATCGGTATTAGGTCCCCTGTTGTTTCTTATATACATAAATGACCTAGATTTAGGTATAACTAGTAGGATAAGTAAATTCGCAGACGATACTAAAATGGGGAGATCAATTGATTCAGATAGCGATATAGAGTGCCTCCAAAGGGATCTAGATACCTTACATGAATGGTCAGTAAATTGGCAGATGAAGTTTAACATTGACAAATGCAAGGTATTAAAGATAGGGAAGATGCAAACAAATGTTAAATA
Organism: Paralithodes platypus; assembly: GCA_032716605.1. Lineage (NCBI taxonomy): Eukaryota > Metazoa > Arthropoda > Malacostraca > Decapoda > Lithodidae > Paralithodes > Paralithodes platypus. The sequence continues at coordinate 22,183,602 of CM064488.1, read as the reverse complement.
TAAACTAGCTAATTTAGAATTAGAAAATTCAGACTGCGAGAAAGATCTAGTGTGTTTGTTAGCAATGATTTGAAGCCTAGAAAACAGTGTATAAGCGTTCGTAATAAGGCAAACAGGATTCTCGGGTTCATCTCTAGGAGTGTGAGTAACAGAACTGCTGATGTTATCTTAAAACTTAACTTGTCATTAGTGAGACCCCATATGGATTATGCTGTCCAATTTTGGTGTCCTTATTACAGAATGGACATAGATTCATTGGAGAGAATTCAGCGTAGAATGACAAAAATTATCCATAATATTAGAAATTTTCCGTATGAAGAAAGGTTGAAGAAATTAGGTTTACATTCGTTAGAGAGACGCAGAGTTAGAGGGGATATGATAGAGGTGTTCAAGTGGGTTAGTGGGATTAACAAAGGGGACATGACAAATGTACTAAAGCTCAGTGATAGCGAAAGAACTCGTACCAATGGTTTCAAATTAGATAAATTTCGTTTCAGAAAAGATATAGGCAAATATTGGTTTGGTAACAGAGTTGTAGATGGGTGGAATAGGCTACCAAGTGATATAGTGGGATCAAGAACGATAGGGAGCTTTAAGAAAAAATTGGATAAGCATATGGACGAGAAGGGTTGGGTGTGAAGGGGGATCAGCCGGGTTGGGCCAATCAGCGCTCTGCAGACCCCCGTAATCCTGCGTTAATCTCTAACCGGTTTGGTAAGATGATCCTCAGGGTATTAGAGTGTTGAGCCTATAATTGGGCTTTGTAATTGGGGTTGTGTGGGACAGGGATCTGCCTTGCTTAGGCCAATCGGCTTTCTGCAGACTCCCATTTTCTTATGTTCTTATGTTCTTATTAAGGCTTTTAAAGGGTTAAAATTGAGTGCAAATGGCCGGGAGCGCAGCAGGCCACACGTCCGACACCCAGGGCTTACCGCCACCCACTGACTCACGCTCCCTGTGTTCTTGAGAGGCCGGCAGTGTAGCCAGTAGTAAGCATAGCTGGGAAAAATATACCGCTATACGCTAAACTCCCATGTTGGTGGCACCACTGCATGAGAACCACGAGTGCTACGTAGCTCGTTCTGGTCTCATTTTGAAGCTTTCAGCGCCTATTTTTTTGCTGAATACATTTCTTTTCATGCAGATACTTGATTGATCATTCATGAGGGCCTGAATATGCCCAACATAGCCCAAAACACCCCGCTAGACAAGGGTTAATAAAAGAATGTTTTTCGAGACTAGTTGCACTAGATTACAAAAAGTCCGAAGTGGTTCTGTAAATGTTTCCATTGTCTAACTGTCCAGCTTATGTTTTATGAATAATAAAGAATTGTTTTTTCCCTACGGTTATATCATTTTCAAGTTTCTAGGCGAGTCGCACTAGATTCAGAAGGTCGATATGGGTCAGATGTGACCCCAGTATGTTCCTGGCTAGTTGCACTAGGTTCAGTAGCTTTGATATTGGTCAATATGACTATGCCCAGGAACCTAACTGAGCTCAGTATAGGTTCAGGGTCGGGATAATGAAGGGTTTGTTGCTTCTAACTCTCTCTCACCCGGTACAACAAACACCTCATGCATGAGGACTCTGTTGTTGGAGCAGGCTTCCTTGAAGCAACGCACTGCTCCCACTCTTTCATATTTTATAATGTTGTATGTACAACAAAACAATTAATATTTCTTTTCCTGTTATGAGGTTTCTTGACTTAAGCATGCGGTTATTGAGAGTTTGATATTTACGAATGTCCCCCTCCAGTCTTGGAATTCAGGCAACGTCGTCAATGATGAAGGGGCCACTATTAAATTATAGATTTGATTCCTGAAGGGAAGTAGAGAAAACCTAATATTTAGTAGGGGTCCCGGAATCATTGACGACGACGTCCCTCCCAGCCATCCCCTTCCCATTCGCTGATATTTTTTAGTTATCTTGATATATCATTGAAGGACGAATTGTTGCGCTTGGCGAGAGGCGGTAAGAAGCCACAACGCAAGAAAATCCACTGAATGTGGGAAGCTTGTGAATAACAGTGTTAAAGTGGAAATTCTTTTTCCTTTTTCTGTTCTCTCATTTTTTACGAAGTTTTTTCGTAGTGGGTACCCGATCAATATGACGACACCATAAGAGAAGTAGCGTTGCACTTATGAAGATGAATCTCTTTCTTCCCCGCGGCGGTTGATGCAAACGACTGACATGGGTGTTGAATGGAGACTATTATACTAATAGGCAACGTCGTCAATGATTCCGGGGCCCCTACTAAATATTAGGTTTAGTATACTTCCCTTCGGGAATCAAACCTATAATTAGATTAGATGAGATACTAATATAAATAACTATATTAAATTCTGGGTAGCCAGAAATAATAAGTTACGTATATGTAGTTCTTATTGTACTCTAGATAAATGATTAGAAAACTCAAGTGGAAGAGGCAATACCAGCAATGAGTTTTTAATACACTTATTTGGGTTATATATATATATATTAGTTAGAGGTCTCTATATAAACCGGTGGATAGCCACGATTAATAAAGATCCAAAAGTCAATATATATATATGTCACTGATAATCTCACAGACTCCGGGTTGCCGTTCGTCTATAATTATGTAAGCTTGAGTGAGTGTTTAAATAGTCTTCAGTCAGAGAGCGGATTGACGTTCGTCAGAAGCGATATTTCTACTTACTGAGTTTCCCTCCTCCCAGGGTTTATATAACAGGGCCGCCCGGTGTTGCCTGGGCTGGTGGTTGTTGGATTTGCTGTTATCTGGGCTTTCTAGACAAGTGGAAGGAGAGTTTTTGCTTTACATGTGGAGCATTATGGTGGGGCTCACTTAATTGAGTAAAGAGGGAGGGGACGTAACAATTTTTAGGGATGGAGGTAACAGGCTCTTCAAGTTGGCAAGAGGGTGGAGGTGTGGGGGAAGTTGGAGTCGGGGTGTTGCCTTGGCTGGGGGTTGTCCCCTTAATCTTTGGGGTGGCTGGGCATGGGGGCTGTGGTGGATTTATTTCCTGGGTAATTCGCTCCTCACTTCCGGTGTCCTGGATTAGATAACAGAGTTAGCATGTGCATCTAACATATAATAATAAGTGATGGAAGGGGTGTTGGCAAGAGGTTCTTGCTCGGGTTATTTTCGTGGTCAATGGGGGCGGAGTGCCCTGCTCGTTAAGGCCAGCTGGCTAAGTGCCCTACTTTATAAGTAAGTTACTTTATGAGGGGGGGGTCAGCTCTCCCTTTATATTCTGCCCCGGGATAATGTGAATGGTAAATAAAATATATTTAGACATACCCGTATATGCATGCGTATAGTCAGTTGCCAGGCAGAGCTCCCCTGGTGGTTCTTGCATCGTGGTCGAGGGGGGCGGGGCACGTCGCTATCCCGGGTTCGGCCGGGGGTGGGGGGGGGGGGGTCCTTCCATAACCTGACATGGTCAGGCTTATGCTGGACACCTGCCTGACCCTGTTGCTTACAGAGTGTTGTTCATGGGAGAGTTTAGATGTCTATTGATATGTTTCTTCCTATGAGCTAGTTTAGGTCTAACTTGGTTTGGTGGAGATGGGTTAGGCCTTATCTGGATTTGGGGTTGTCTGGAATGTGGAGGGGAAGAATAACAGAAAGGGGAAGTGAGGAGAGGGGCCAGTTGCCAGGCGGCCTGACCTTCTAGTTAATTGGTTTGTTGTGGTCAATCAAATCTGGTTCGAGCCGTAAATATCAGGAAAGAAAAGGAGAACGAGTTTAAGCCTGTGAGGTACAGGGGGTTGCAAGAACAAGGTACACAGGCGTCGTCAAAGATATACCTCGCAGCACCACACTTTCGTGGTGTATTTAAACCTCTGCAATCGGAATGGGCCTCGAACTCTGGTCTAACTATTTCTATATTTAGTGACTGGAGGGAACAACTGGCATGAAAAATAAGACAGAGTAATGTGGATTGTATACTAGAAGATGGGGGTTGACAAGACGTATAACAGGAGTGGAACTAATGGAAGAGAGAGAGAGAGAGAGAGACAAAATCGTAAATAAAGGTAGTGATCGAAAGAAAAGGAATACATGCACAATCAGGACGGTATTATAGCCGTCGTCACATTATGTGGATGGGACCGGTTGTTACGTACCTGACATAACACAACAAAGGGACTACCGTTTCGTCACATTAATATTGGTATGGCATACTCGGGCTCAACTACATATCCTTAGTTACTAGAAGGGAACACTGGGCATGGGGTTACGTACATATATATTCGTTATGTAGAGGGATATGGTGTCTTCCCATTTTGTCCCTCTTGCAGATGGCTGTATTCAAATTTGTCTTAGTTAAAAACACACATAAGTTAATACAATAATAATAATAATGGTTTTTCAGTTATGTTGTTCATAGGTCGCCCAGCACCTCTCGGAGGTGGTTGTACTGAGTTTGGGCCGTAGTCAAACGCACACGAATTAATACAACAATGTTGCCAGGCACGACCTTTACCTAAGCACAGACCTGCATTACGAAAATGGGGATGGTCTGGTGCTTACATAATTACAACAGGCACAGTGAACACACACACGATGAGGGCATTATAGCTTTCGTCGTATTAATAGGGGGGCATGGTTGTTACGTAATTAAATACAGAACTAACATAATCATGATAGTTATACACAAGGAACACATACACAAGGAAGGTATTAGGCCTTCGTCCGTAAGAATATGTGGCTATGTTGTAACGTATACTAGATAGAAAACACAACGGGAGGTTATGAATATATATAGTTGCTAAAATTGGAGAACGAAAAGATAGGTGTTTTTCCTTCTTACAAGTTTTCCTTAATTATGTTAACCTTAGGGGGTTTAGTACATCTAAAATAATAATTTGGATCCCAGTGAAATATGTGGCTGCATACGCATAGTTAGTTAAACCGAACACAACGTGAGGTTATGGATATACAGTAGATAGTTGTTAAAAATAGGAGAAAACAAAGATAGGTGTTTTTCCCTTCTTATGAGTTTTATTTAGTTAGGTTAAACAGAACACAACTGAGGTTATTACATATAGTTGGTGGTGTATATTAAATGTATAGAATCCTGTATCCGAATTATTTGTGGTATTCTGGTATAGTGGAATGGTATAATGAATGTATAGAAATCAACATAAGAATTATTCTAGGTATTCTGGCATAGTGTAAATGGAGGTGGTATTGAGAAGGGTTGTGAATATACAATTCTGGAGATGGTATTAAAGGGTTGTGAATATACAATCCTGGGGGGAGGGGGGGGGGGGGGGGGGTCATAGTTCGTCGTCTGGGGTCGGCCATTTTGGGATTGGTTGTCCCCGTGTGTTGATGAAGTAGTAATCCTCCCGGGCTGGAAGCTATGGCCTTGGCTCGGGGATTATCGCGGTGTTTTCCTTTCTTCTGCTTTCCCTGCCTTTCATCCCTTTTCTCTCGCTTTCGTTTGGTTTTGTGTATGGGGGCGATACGACAACTTTCGCTCTTGATCGCGGCTTCTGGGCTCAGCTCGGAAGTTGTTGTGGTGGGCGGGGCTGTTTCCTCTTTTGCTGTCGCAGGTGAGTGTCTGTCTGTCTCTCTCGATCGATCGTGTTTCTCTGGGTTTCTTTCTTGTTGGCTGGTGAGGGTTTTTGGTGTCTGTCTGTTTCTCGTGTATGTCTGTCTCTCTTGATCGTGTTTCTCCTGGTTTCTTTCTTGTTGGTTGGTGGGTGTTCTTGGTGTCTGTCTGTTTCTCCTGTATTTCAATTTTCGTCAGAGCAATATGAAAAAATAATCCTCGAGTGTAATTAACAGCAGAAACAAATAAACATAACCAAAACAAACAAAGGCTTCGGGAGATATCAATCTGTGTGTTACCTAACAGAAACAATTGCTGATAATTATTAGATTGATGCCTCAGATTAGTACGTGCTCAGTTTTATAAGAATGTGGCAAACTACTTTACTTTATTGGTGTCAATATACACTGAAGCACTCCATATGTCCCAAATGCACTTCTCACCATAAACATAGTTCTTGTCAATCTGAATTCAACCACTGACACTTGAAGCATGGTCTCGCGAATAGATTGGCTCTCCTATGTATAAACAATACAGTTGCTATTGATGCTGCTGCTGATATTATATATTTCAGTGATTTGTATTGTTATGCCCTGATTTTATGCAGGATTAACAATTGATACAGGTGAGTTCTACTCCACTGGGACTTCCAAGTTCGTATAAGTACATATAAATAAAAGAAAACAGAGGATAAGTATATCGCAAAATTTGGTTTAATAATACAGCTTTATTTCTCCTTCACTATATATGGGAAATAATCTGGAAACATGGAACACGAATCACTACCAGTGAATAGTACTTAAGTTTATCACTAACTCCTAGCACAGTCGTGGAGCTAGATAAGGAGCAAGGTTAAGAGATACAACAGGTTGGCGCAGCACGCGCAGCCTGTTGACGTCAGAAGGTGGGGCGAGAGAAAGAAAGCTAGAAAAACGCTCGCCTGCCAGCCAAAGTGCTGCCACTAGACCAGAGGTGTCAAACATGTTAATTAATATTAGTACCGGTATTTTTTTATACCCGGTATCTTCATTTTGCTTGGTTATTGTTCTATTTTCTTATTCTTATAATATAATTAGCTTGCACAAAGAGGGATAAGGATTAAATAAACACGAGGATTTCACACTGATTTTAGTTTAGACATTTTAGATTTAGTTTTTCTAGGATCATTAGCATTCATATTTCTGTTTAAAATCCGTATTCTAAAAAACATTCGGCATCTTACAAAAAAACTAATTACTTCCCATGGTAAAGTCACCATACCAACAATTTCTTTACACAATGATTTTACTGAGTTTTTGCCAGCTTTGAACTCTGTTTTCCCATGAAAACACACAAAGATTTTTTCCATTAATTTAAGCTGTTCAAAGAATTCCTTTTTGGGTGTCATAAGCATCCCTTCTTTTCTGCATATTTTCCCAATCCAGGTTGTGTCATCCTCTGACACTTTCTGACCTAGAAATTCATGCTGGGGAAACTTGCTGGCAATATATCCACCAATATACCTCAAACCTTCATTTTCATTTTCTTGGGATAAATTTGTACTTGACATACCAACTGGAATTTCAGTATCATAGTCACTGGAGTCACATGCATTTCCTTCATAACTAGAAAATAATACTGCTGACAACAGGAGTTCATGTTCAAGGTTTTCTGTTGTGTCAGTTGCAGTAGACTGTGATGGTTCTGTTTGAGAAAAAACAGCTTCGGATATGCTTGAATCATTTTGTTTGTTGTCAGTGTTATAATTGTTTCCTACCAACTCTATGTTCTTCCCAAGCAGGTATGATTTGATTCGATACTTAACTTGTACAGGTGATGGATGCTGGTGGTTTGAAGCTCCTATTTGCCTAAGACAACCAAAAAAATGTTCCAATACATCTTGATTCAACCGATATGTCATTATATAGGAGATGTTATATTTTCTTTTAGCATCTCATATAAACCGAGCAAAGACTGGCACGATACAATAATTCCTTTTTGAAATTGATACAAGCTACCCCTGCCTTTGACTCGCATTGACTTTGTGGTGTTAAGCATTTCATTCAGTAATTTGTTTTGATTGGGTAACTGCAGCCCATATGCCGCTCGTGACAGTTTTTTATCTGTTGGATTTCGGGAATTAAATAAGTCGAACCAAGAATCAACCAATGCAATATAAATACTTGTATTCTTCCAGTCTTTGCTCAGCAGTAATCCCTGTTCTCCAAAATACATTAATGCTTTTGCGGTTTTTTCTGACAGCAATTGCGCCGCAAGGCGAACATTCATGCGCTTCACCCCTCTCACATATATATGATTGAAACACAAATCATAGGTTGCTTTTAGGTCCAGTTTACTCATATTTATCAGTTCTCGGACACATTCACTGTTGACATTCTTTTCTTTGTCGTCATCTAACTGAAAACCTGAGTCAAGGAAATTGTTCCTAATTAGTTTGATTAAATGGGGGGCATCTGCAAAAACATATATATTCCTGTTAGAAGCAGCTGGATTTGTAAAGAATGGTTTGTCTACATTGATACCTAATGTTTTCCATAGCCTCAGGTTTGTTGGTCCTAAGTCACTGACCATAGCAACTACCAAAAATCCAACTGCTTCTACCTTAGAAATAATTTCAAACAGAATGTCCATGGTCATGCTTGTGTCAAAATCATAATATATGAGTTGTTTCCAAGGGCTCGTCAATCCTCTTATCATCGCACATTGTACTCTGTTTTTGGGTGCATAAAGTGTGTCAGTTGCTTTATCATAAGTCCATTCGTGAGCTATACTTGTCTCATCAAATGACAATACACACAGTCGCTCAAAATCTGTCATTGACGTGGATTTGTATTGTAAAACTTTAATAATTGATGACAGTACTCCTGGTTCCACACTAACTTTTGCAATCCATCGATTTAGGGTACTTATGCATGGTAGTGGAAACTTAATCTTTTCCCTTAAATACCTATAGGTTTTTGTGCTCAGGCTACGTAAAGTGATTGCTCTGCTGATGTCGTCTTCTTGCCAGTGACTAACTGGTTTGCCTGTTAAAATAGAATGTATTTGACTACTGGAAAAATAAGCGCATAGACTATTCCTAACATTTTCTATCTGTTGTTTCAGAGATGTTTTTTCTTGTTCCCATTCCGATTTTTCAGCCAGAAGATCATCTCTTTCCTTTGTTACAGCCAAACTCAGGACAGTAGCAGCTGTGAGTTGAAGTTGCAGCTTCCTTATTTTCTCTCGGAATTGCCAAGTCACACCTCCCTTGTTGATGTTTTGGGGGATGGGCTCTGTGTTTTCTGGAAGAGTAAAGAAGACACGGATATAAGAACGTATATATATATATATATATATATATATATATATATATATAATACACAAATACACACCTGCACACACACACACACACACAGGTGGGCTAAAAATATCCTTTAACAATAATTGAGCTTAATGTAATCTGAAGAATATGGTGGTGGTGGTGAAGATGATAGGGGTGATTATGAAGATGGTAGTGATGATTGTGAAGAAAGTGGTGGTGCTGGAGAAGAAAGTGGTGATGATGGAGAAGTTGGTAGCGGTGATGGAGAAGATACATCCATAGTAATCCCTAGCCAATCACATTTAATAGCTACAAAATTACTCCCCCAGACCCTCCCCTCCCGCCGGTTTTATTTAATACCTACTTGACCTTAGTTAAGATGTACCGGTATTAGTGAATGGGAGGAGCACAAATTGTTATTAATGGACCCACCTGGCCCTCTAATCACAAATTAAACTCCTCCCATCCACTATTCCTCTCAAACTTTCTATTTCTTCACCCATTTCATATTCTAGGTACTATTCTAATATATATATATATATATATATACCGTATACATATATATAAATAAATGTATACGGTGTATTGTATATATCAGTATATAGATATTGTATTATTATTACTATTTTTCGTATTAAGAACATACGAGTCTGCAGAGAGCCGATTTGCCCACACAAGGCAGAACCCTTTCACAACCAACCCCTCTCGTCCATGTACCTATCTAATTTTATATCTATCTTTCTTGATCCTATTATAACACTCGGTAGCCTATTCCACCTATCTACAACTCTGTTACCAAACCAGTATTTGCCTATATCTTTTCTGAAACGCAGTTCTCTCTCTCTCTAGCAACATGCGCCCTAGTACCAAACTGATATAAATGTAATATGTATAACTACAATATCTAGTCACAGGTATAGTATAACTACTTTTTATAACCCCCCTGCCAAAATATATATATATACAGTATATATGGGCCTTGTGTGGGTCATTCGGCTCTCTGCAGACTCAAATTTTCGTATGTTCTTTTCTTATATATGCTGTTAAATTTTAATTACAGAATGATTCCTTGGAGAGAGTACAACGTAGAATGACAAAAATAATCCATAGTATTAGAAATCTTCCAGATGAAGCAAGGTTGAAGAAATTAGGCTTACATTAGGCTTAATTAGGCTCCCATATGGCTGATGTGGGCTGGGTGTGAATGAGAGCTGCCTCATGTGGGCCGCATGGCCATATGCAGTTTCCCGTGATCTTATGTTCTTAGGTAATTGGGGTTGGGTGTGACAGGGATCTGCCTTGTGTGGGCCGATCGGCGTTTTGCAGACTCCCATTTTCTTATGTTCTTATGTTCATTGGTTAAAAAGACGCATAGTTAGAGGGGATTTGATAGAAGTGTTCAAGGGGGTTAGTCACGTAGTGGGATTAATAGAGGGGACATGAACAATGTACTAAAGCTCAGTGATAGCGAAAGAACTCCAACAAATGTTTTCAAATTAGATACATTTCGTTTCAGAAAAGATATAGGCAAATATTAGTTTGGTAACAGAGTTGTTGATATGTGGAATAGGTTACCAAGTGCTATAGTGAGATCAAGAATGATAGAGAGCTTTAAGATCAAATTAGATAGGCATGTGGACGAGATGGGCCTCTGTAACGAGTGCAAGCCTAATTTATTCAACCTTTCTATTTATGGAAGATATATAATATTATGGATAATTTTGGTCATTCTTCGTTGTAGCCTACTGACTCCAAATAAACTATGTCCATTCTGTAATGAGGACATCAAATTTGAACAGCATAATCTGAACCTTTTATATAGCGGTATACACACATACATACAAATAATTCTAGATGTAAGGACAGTGTGGGCTTCAAGATAAAATTAGATAAGCACATATAGGACGAGATAGGTTTGGTATGAAAGGCATCTGCCTTGTGTGAGCCAATCTGCTCTCTGCAGACTCCCATTTCTTATGTTCTCATATATATATATATATATATATATATATATATATATATATATATATATATATATATATATAGCACAGGTATAAACTCACCTATTTCTTTCAATGGTGCGTCGGTGTTCACGGTTGCATCATCTTGTAGATTATTTTGGTCACTTGCATCACGGTTTGTTTGTTGCTCAGTCACTTTGGTGTCGTCGTCATCTCGAACTCGCTTTCGGCCTCTCTTGGACTCGCTTTCAGAGGCAGCCTGGGCAGGCAAATGCAGAGTTGGTAATGCTCCAGGTTTGAATCTTATTTGGCTGTAAGGTACTGGTAGTCCAAGCAGTTCGTATTTCAAGTGTCTTTCGAAAGCTGAGGATTCAAAATGTTTAGTGCAGATCCTTGCTGTTGGTGAAATAATACAGCCTTTTTTCCCACTTAGATTACTCCATTTTGACCGCAGTGTTTCATCTTTGGGAAATGTATGGAATGCTATGTTACTTCCTTTGATAAATATCGACTTGCATCCAGCAACTTGACAATACATAGGCATTTTGTTTAGTTAAAATAGAAGAGCTACACTTTCACACGGCATTATACAGTAGTTATAGCATCACGGTATGAAGTCAAAGAAAACGGAGGATAGTGCTGGCTCGGCTGCTCCTTTGAGAATGAAGTGTATACAGCCGAGTGACCTCTGACCCTTCCTTCATTGTGACGTCATGCGCGAGCGGGTACGAGTTTGAGTGACCCCATGCTCCAACCTGTTGTATCTCTTAACCTTGATAAGGAGCAGGTATTCTGTCCAACTTCACTTGTAATCGAGAAAGCTTAAACACTGGGAGCGTGTTGAGAGAGAAGTATTTTTTTAGGAGCGGTGATGTACACTATCACTTTCTTCAGGAATGTCAGTGCGGTTCAAGTTCAAGGTCAACTACCCCTAGTAGGTAAGTAGCCGCGTCGCATAGAAAACATAGAGTCGATGAGGGACTCTGAAATATTTTCAAATATTCTTGTGGATTTTGGTAGAGTCGCTGACCTCTCAAAAGTAGGTTAAAATGAAATAATTCGAAATCAAATCACTGTTTGATGGCTAATTGTTCTTCGAGATCACTCGCACTGTAGGTACATATAACTCGTAGCTTCGTAACCCAATTATTAGTGCTTGTATAGGATTTTAACTGTTTAAGGCACTTTTGGAAAGACTGTTTATTTCTGGAGAAAACTTGGGTTTTTAGTCAGTCGCTGAACCCTTCAAAATCAGCTTAAGTGTCGCTAATTCGGATTTTCACTTTTATAGGGTTAGATGTTCATGATATTCGCTACGTTACTCGGGAAACTAATTATTTTCGCTCTATTCCGATTATTTGGACTTAGAGGAATTTATTCACTTTTTGGGTACCTTTGAGGGACTCTATTTATTTCTTGTTCACTCAGCACTTTTCTACTTCTGGTCACTTTCTCTTCTTCTATTGATCTCTCGATGTGGTAATTTATCTGGTGATTCCTCCTGGTAGCACTTAACCCGTTGAGACCCAGCGTCGCACGTGTTGCGTCGGCAGTCTTTGATCACCAACTCCCAGCGACGCATCACGTGCGTCCGACATATAAAAAACACTTACGTGGCTCGTAAGGTAGGAAATGGCGGGAGAATAGGAGGGGGAGGTACCGTAGTGTGTGGGGGAGCCGGGCCAGTAGGTGTGAGCGGGCCGAGACAGCTGCGCGGCTGGTGGTGGTGGGCTTAGTGGGGATAGTTTACACCCCTAGTTTACCGCCACTTTGAACCTTCATTACTCCGGTCGTATGGGAGCTAGAGGCTTGAGATTTATGTGAGATACTCCTTAGGATGTATGCCGTACAATGCCATACTCATTTTTTACCCTAGTGCTCCCGGGCGGGTGGTCATGCGGGGGAGACGAACTATTGAAACCCCCCCCCTCCCCCCCGCCCCCCAAATGACTGAAATGAGTTTTTTTTTATTTGTGTGTTCATTTCTCACCATTCTCTTCCATTTTGGCTCAACACATTTTTTTGAAGCTCCCCCCCCCAACCCCCCACCGGCCCCCCCCCCCCCAAAAAAAAAATGTCAGAGGTGATTTTTTTTTTTTTTTTTTTCATTTCTCATCCTTGTCTTCCATTTTAGCAAACAAAAAAAATAAGTGAAAATGGCTTGGGACTGGGGTGAACAAAATATTATAACTAGCCGGGGCTCAACGGGTTAAGCAGGTGGTTGGTTCTCGTCTTCTGCTTCCCCGTGGGCCGTCTAGGTGGGCCGGCTGTGTGGAGTAGTTACAGATGGATTGATTGGGCTTGAGATCTTAAGTATGGCTCCGTATCATATAGTAATGGGCGAATTACTGTTGGGCACCATACCGAACTAACGCGAGTATTTCAGAGGTAGGAGAAACTACTTGACTGTTCTGATCAGTATATCAACCGTTGATGAAGTCCTGTTAAGGTACTCTCGGGCTAGGATCTTAACACTCAAAGAGCGGGTGGTGGAGTATATTCACTGTGCCGCCCAGCGGGGGTTTTTGCCATAAATGGGGTTGTTTCCGTGGTTTTTTTCATGCATAAACAAGAGCCAGAGCGTAATACAAGTATGTATCCCTGAAAGGGCATAAATTGAGCTTTCTAATGACACCTGAACCATCCTTCTACGATCACTGGTTGTCTTACAACGATTGTGCAACCGAAGGGCAAAATCACTAAAATACGGTTATTTCGCTACATAATTACGTGTGTAGCGAGTGAGAGAGGGTGGAGTAGTGTGGAGTACATGTCAGTGGGCCCACGACGGTCGTGGCGAGCGGTCATGAGGCAACCTACGCTCCTCCCACCGCTCGGCTCTCTCTCAGAGCCAATATTGCGCCAAAATTGCACACAGACTAAAGGCGGGCCCCGCCACATAGTCCAGGTTTTTAGATACGGACTTAAGTCGGGCGCCGCTAAAGAAGGGTTAAATATCGAGTCTTATGTGGTCGACATCGGACGAACGCAGTAAGTTTAGTTCAAGTGTCCTTACTGTCTGTCCTAATCTTTATGAGAGGTTCGGAGGACCCGTGGTGGTGTTTAAACCTTTGAGTTACACGGTCGTGTGGGATGCCACAGACTCAGTGCACCAAGGACGTGTATCAGCAGAGTGCCTTTGAGGGTATCTCGCCAAGCCCTATCTCTAACACAGCGGTCTCAGAGGCTCGAGACTACCTGTGTAGAGTGGCAGTGTCCATTTCCAATAGTAAAGAATGGAGAGGTCAGCAGGCCGGAGTCTCTCAACTCTGCACTAGAGAAAATGTAACCTCGCTATGGAGCCAATGTCACGTCGGCATGCCGAACGACGACAAAGTTCCTCGACAAGGACACTTTCGTACAAGTGTTAAGAACATAAGAAGACATAAGAAAATGGGAGTCTGCAGAAAGCCGATTGGCCTAAGCAAGGCAGATCCCTGTCCCACACAACCCCAATTACAAAGCCCAATTATAGGCTCAACACTCTAATACCCTGAGGATCATCTTACCAAACCGGTTAGAGATTAACGCAGGATTACGGGGGTCTGCAGAGCGCTGATTGGCCCAACCCAGCTGATCCCCCTTCACACCCAACCCTTCTCGTCCATATGCTTATCCAATTTTTTCTTAAAGCTCCCTATCGTTCTTGATCCCACTATATCACTTGGTAGCCTATTCCACCCATCTACAACTCTGTTACCAAACCAATATTTGCCTATATCTTTTCTGAAACGAAATTTATCTAATTTGAAACCATTGGTACGAGTTCTTTCGCTATCACTGAGCTTTAGTACATTTGTCATGTCCCCTTTGTTAATCCCACTAACCCACTTGAACACCTCTATCATATCCCCTCTAACTCTGCGTCTCTCTAACGAATGTAAACCTAATTTCTTCAACCTTTCTTCATACGGAAAATTTCTAATATTATGGATCATTTTTGTCATTCTACGCTGAATTATCTCCAATGAATCTATGTCCATTCTGTAATAAGGACACCAAAATTGGACAGCATAATCCATATGGGGTCTCACTAATGACAAGTAAAGTTTTAAGATAACATCAGCAGTTCTGTTACTCACACTCCTAGAGATGAACCCGAGAATCCTGTTTGCCTTATTACGAACGCTTATACACTGTTTTCTAGGCTTCAAATCATTGTTCACTCGGACTCAGTAAAAACAGAGAGGTCGGCAGGCCGGAGTCTCCACTTTTACTAAGAAAAGTGAAGCCTGATAATAGAGACTATTTTCACGCTGGCATGCCAGACATTAACAGAGTTCCTCTATCAGGACACTTGTTCCTTCTCACTCTAGAGAATATTGAGGACGGCAGGCCGTACACCTCAACTTCTTTTAGAGATGGTGGGTGATGTGGGCTTTCCTTAGTGAGATTGAGAAGCAGGAGCGGCAGGCCAGTATCCTCCTTTCCAACCTCAGAATCAAGAAGAGAGAGCGGCAGGCCAGTAACTCTCTCCCTAACCCTTTAGGAAAGTTGTTCCTATCTCAGTTGCTGTGTATCTCACTGGCATGCCAGATGAGGACAGAGTTCCTGGGACAGGCCACAGTTATCGGTAACTTGTAGTCTAAGAAGAAAGTTTCCGGCAGGCCGTACGCTTTCCCACTAGACTAGCTGGGAACCGCCTAAGTAGGGTCTCTATGTTAGCTGGGCAGGCCTTTGGCTAACAAAGATCCCTAGTATAGGGTTTTTACTCACAGACAGTATGTTTGACCTTTCGGCAGGCCGTCAGTCCATCTGAATGGAGGGAAATCTTAAGACTTCAAGGTGGCTTGCCAGAACTTTTGAAGCCTCAAAATTGCTTGACTTTCCTCAGATATCCTGAACTGGTATTGCGGATTACTGAGTGCACTCCCCCGGTACCTCTAGGATGGTAAGGGCATGAGGAGGTATCCTAGATGGGGTCCTTGAACCCTTCTTGTTCTGCTGGTCAAGGTCTCCTTCAATACAAGGATATTACTCGGTGACGGTGTGATGAGTAAGGTCAATTATAGCTCCTAGAGTAGGTTACTTTATCAAAGGTTAATTATAAATTCATAGGAAGTCTATAGAAACTCAACAGAACTCTGGAAAACAATAATAGTGAGTGAAGTGAATGAATTCTGAAATTCGGACTCTCGGGGAGGATTGGTG
This sequence comes from Paralithodes platypus, assembly GCA_032716605.1. Taxonomy (NCBI): domain Eukaryota; kingdom Metazoa; phylum Arthropoda; class Malacostraca; order Decapoda; family Lithodidae; genus Paralithodes; species Paralithodes platypus. Next base: position 22,167,645 of record CM064488.1, on the reverse strand, counting down.
GTGTCGGGTGCATTGAAGGTGTGTCGTGCGCACCGGACAAGTGAGGGCTATGATGCGCGCGAGACAGCGTTGATCCTTCTCTCTCCTTCTCGTCGTGGTGGCTGGTGGATTTTACTACGGATCTTGGTGGGTAGTATTTTTGGGTATAAGAATATATAAATCTCCCTCGGCATTGTGTTGTCTAAAGGAGTGTGTACGTATCTAACCTTCCTGGTTCGGGTTGGTAGGCCTGGGTGCACACACAGGTATTTAAACGTATGGAGCGCCCTCTCTCGGGGCGCGGGAGCTGAAGGTCTCCCGCGTTGTTTGTATGTGGAGACAATTAGGTACAGGGTATTCTTATTTAGAAAGAAGCATGTGTGGGTTGTGTAACTAGCAAACTAGTTGAAGAGTGTCAAAAAAAGGATTTTTTTTTTTTTTTAAGAGACAATGAACGGAGGAAGGAAAAACACAGATGAAACAAAAAGGTGCAGGTGCCTAAAGGCATCCTCCATTCATAAAATGTTTGTAACAACTGGATTTAAACTTTTGTAGATTGTAAGTTTGTGGAAAGCAACTCGAGGGAAGTGAATTCCAAAGAGTAGTAGTTCTAGGGATAAATTAATTTTGATAAGCAGAAGTTCTACATTGTGGAGGAGAAAGTGTAAATTCATGGGCGCTCTCAGCTGCTCTAGTTCTACGGGGAAAGATGTGGAGAGGCGGCTCAATTGAAGCAAGTTCCTCGGAACAATTGCTGTAAAAATATCTGTAGAATAATGCAAGGGATGCAACGTTTCTTCGTATGGATAATGCAGGAAGATCCTGTGTGATTGCAGGGTTATTGATTAATCTAATAGCTTTATTTTGAATTTTGTCCAACTACCTCAATGCAACCACTCCACTTCCACTCCACAGAGGTGAACAGTAATCCATCTGAGAACGCACATGACTTTTATATATTATGGCCAACTGCTCGTCAGTGAAGAATTCTCGAACTCTGTACAGGAGTCCCAGATTTTTAGAGGCATTCTTAGCAATGCTTCTAACATAATGTGTCCAGCTCAAGTTAGTAGTTAATGTTACACCGAGAATGTCAATACTAGGGGAAGTGGGAATATTTACATCATTAAAAAATATATGGGAGTCAGTGAGATTCTGTCGGTTAGAAAATTGAATGTACTTGGTTTTCTGTGCATAAAAGGAAACTAGATTATTTTGTCCCCATTCATTAATTCTAGAACGGTCCTGGTTCAGAGAAATTGCAGTGTTTATTTTTGAATTTATAAGATCGGGTTGGGTGAAAGAATTGGTAAATGTGAAGGAACTGTGGAGTGTTGAGTCATCTGCGTAGGAATGTATTGGATTATGAGTGGTAGATATGAGATCATTGATATGAAAGAGGAACAGAGTTGCGGCCAAAACTGATCCCTGGGGAACACCAGCATTTATTGAGTGAAATTGAGAATAAAGGCCATCTACCATTACACATATTTTTCTGTTATGAAGATAAGAAGAAATTAGTGGAACTAATGATGCAAGGCCGTAGTGTGACATCTTCGACAATAAGGATTGATGCCAGACTCTATCAAATGCCTTTGATATATCCAGTGCTATTGTATGTGTTTCACCATGTTGGTCTGTAGCTTGATTGATTTGATGCGTAAGAAGGCAAAGAATGTCTGCAGTTGATCGACATCGTCTAAAACTATATTGCCTATCACTGATTAATTTATTATTCTCAAGATGCTTAATTATGTGATTATTTAATATAATTTCAAAGACTTTACCAAGAGTGGAAGTTATAGCTATTGGTCTGTAGTTTGATGGATCTGAAGAGGCACCTTTTTAAGGAACTGGATGGATGTTTGCTTCTTTCCAAGGTACTGGGAAGCATGAGGTATGAGTATACAGACGGAAATTTTTTGCCAATACAGGAGCGAGCACCAAGGGGCAATTCTTAAGTACTATTGGAGGAATTTCATCTGGACCAGGAGCCTTATCTACTGAGAGATTCTGCAAAATAGTTTTGACATGTCTGGTGTGGATCTTAAGTGAGGGAATTTCAGGCGAATTAAAATTAAGTAGAAATTATATAGAAGAAGAAGGTACATTTTGTGAACAGGAGAGGAGTACAGGTAGTTCAGAAGGGCTGGCTGAAGAGTATTCTCTTCTTCATGGGGGTATTGTGAGTGATCGTCCTGCCTGGTGTGCTGGGGCGTTAGCTGACCGGCGAGACCGTTCGCTCTCTGTCCGGCGTGACTTGGTACAGCGCTGCTACTCGTCTGTTGGGGGTTTCTGTCGTCGCCTTCTTCTGTGGTTCTGGTGATTTCTCTTGTTGTCATTTTTGCGGTATTTTACTTCCGTCTTCCTCGTGAAAGGCCCTGTAGTAAGCTATCAATGGAAGTTAAATATTTTTAAGCTATAATGAATCAAAAAACAAAAATCTAATTAAAATAAATTACTCCATATCAAAATTGAATTAAATCTGAAACAAGCTAATTTATATCCAAAGGTCTCCCATAATAAATTATATATAAGGTAAGGTTATAAGGGTTAATATCAGCCAGGAATTAACTCACCAATAGTTCCACGTGGCAACGAAACAAAGGAGAACGTTTTACCCAATATGGCGGACAATGGGGAAGCTAGACACCGGCCCTAAGGCTCGAGTCAATTGAAAGAAAAAATCAAATGATTATATGGGAAGGGACATGAATACTATGCTTATCTGTCAGTCAGTCATGGCGTCGATGAGAGCGTCGTGATGGTGTAGATGTATGTATTGCTGTCAGTGTACTGTGATTAGAGGCACAAAAGCTCGATCAACTAAAGGCGGAAATTAGATGTTAACTGGTTGGTGGTGGTGAAGGCTCTGAGCTTCGTCCAGCCCATCACCTTGCTGCCTTAACATTTGCCAGGCGCCCAAATTATCGTACCGTATCTATGTTACTCAGTACGATAAATTATATTAATACATACGATAAATTCATATATACTACATAAAACCATGTCAATATTGCTTAATAGCATATTAGGCCTTTTATAATCTTAACTTACTTACAATCTTATAATATACGATCTACTCGTTCTACGCCGCCGTACCGTGGGAACGAACGTTAGACTGTCGTATACCTAGTGACGTCACAGAGACGTACATTAGCACATAAATTATCTTACACTATCGTATTACACGATAGGCCCTGTCCAAACTCTGATATGGACAGTCTTACTTTAAGTATTACATTAAGTCTTTAGTATTAAGTTTGTGGGATCATTAATTATATATAATAATTAATTATGTTCTGTATTGGATATTGGGTAATCTATCATTCCTATGAACTTAGGTAATTATAATTGGGTGGGATAATATATGCCTACCTATTCGCGCATGCGTGATGTCGGCGGACCTCCCGCGAATATTGTGAGGGTCCTGCACTCACTCTCTACCTAGCCGCCACATCAACCAGACCGACTGCCTACACTCTCGTGTTTCACCTCACCTTTCACCCCATTAGTGATAGTACTTAGCTCAACAATTCTCCATCTATCCCTACTAATCTATAAGTCATTAATCATCATTTAGATCAATCATCCAATATAGTGGCCCACTTCTTTATGCATAACTCTATTCTATTAACTAACACTCCCGTGTCCCACACACCATCTTGTAACATCGCCATGGGTCAACAAGGCAACTAGGTCCTACAGCACTTGTACCAGTATTCAGGTGATATAATTTATTGTATGGTATTCAGATACAGGTCACTAAATCATTTTAACCACGAATATCCAAATAATATATGGTCCTTCGTCCGTCCTAGTGTGTTATTCAGCCGGGCCGCATTGTTTACTTGGTGGTGCGTTTAATGGCGTCTCCTCTCCCGTGATTTTTTGCTCGTTTTTTCGGCCGCGAGGGTTTTCCTGGTTTGCCAACATGGCGCATGTTTTTTTCTAAGCACGGGGCAGCAGGAGGTGGTGTAGGGGAAGGTTTTGAGCCAGAGAGGGCTATTTACCCTGGCCTCATCAAAAAGGTGGCCATAATAGGCCATTCATATGTGCGCGAATTATACATAGATAAGCCTATCTACCACCCCCACTACACAATCAAATCTCTTGCCGCCCCAGGGGCTAGAATAAATACCTTGCGTAGCACTGAAGATTGGGACCATTTGGTTAGCTGGTGTCCTGACCCACCTTTTTGGGTATAATCCGGTTCGAAGGACCATATATTATATGGATATTCGTGGTTAAAATGATGTAGTGGACTCTATCTGAATACCATACAATAAATTATATCACCTGAATACTGGTACAAGTGCTGTAGGACCTAGTTGCCTTGTTGAGCCATGGCGATGTTACAAGATGGTGTGTGGGACACGGGAGTGTTAGTTAATAGAATAGAGTTATGCATAAAGAAGTGGGCCACTATATTGGATGATTGATCTGAATGATGATTAATGACTTATGGATTAGTAGGGATAGATGGAGAATTGTTGAGCTAAGTACTATCACTAATGGGGCGAAAGGTGAGGTGAAACACGAGAGTGTAGGCAGTCAGTCTGGTTGATGTGGCGGCTAGGTAGAGAGTGAGTGCAGGACCCTCACAATATTCGCGGGAGGTCCGCCGATATCACGCATGCGCGAATGGGTAGGTATATATTTTCCCACCCAATTATAATTACCTAAGTACATAGGAATGATAGATTACCCAATATCAAAACAGAACATAATTAATTATTCTATATAATTATTGATCCCACAAACTTAATACTAAAGACTTAATGTAATACTTAAAGTAAGACTGTCCATATCAGAGTTTGGACATATTCCCGCCACCAGGTTTATACAATACAGTATCTACAAAAGCCCGGAGGCTATTTTATCCCGCCATGATTGGGAGGATGCTTGAGCCGCCTGTCGACTAGGACGTCCACTGGGTACGTCGACCGGTTAATCGGTCGAGGTAGCCACTGTGGGAATGTCTCCAGGCAGCTCCGAGGAGTCCTCTTTGCGCTCAATGTCCCCCTCAAGAGGGTACAGACGGACAGTCGGCCGCGTATATGTTCCCGTCTTCGTCCGGACTCTAGCCACTCGGACTTCTCCGTCTCGACCGGGTAATAACTCGACAATACGCCCCAACTTCCAGAAAGAGCGTGGACCCTCGTCATGGATGGTGACGACATCACCTATACCTGGCCACCGACCATTTATTCGTCTCAGCTTACACTCATGCACCTCATGTTAGTCCAAAATACTGGGAATTGGGAATATCCATTACGATACTTGTCTAAGTAAAATGGATTGATTGTAAAGTAACTAAGACAGGACAACACGAGCGCTGCTCAATTCCTGTAAACTACAAATAGGTAAATACAAATAGGTAAATTCATCTGAAGGGAGGTATAATTCATTGTGGAGGCAGATTGAGGTTAGCGGCTATCTCAGAATCATGCAAGTATCCTAAACTTCTGCCCTCCAAACATCCCTTGACCCACCTGATAATTGATTGGTGCCTTCGGCTCTGTTGCCATTACGGGGTCGGTCATGTGGTTACCTATGTTCGTCAAAAATGGTGGGTGCCTAAACTCAGGCAGGTGGTGAAAAGCGTACTAGGTAAATGTCTGAAATGTCGTCGGGTAAAAGGTAAGCCCTACGACTATGCAGAACTGCCACCTTTACCAGCCCTGCGAACCACCCCTGGAGACCCATATAAGGTCACTGGGGTGGACTATAGCGGAGCAATCCCGATCAAGGACTCACCGATCATAAAGGCTTACATGCTTTTATTTACTTGCGCAGTCACCAGAGCGATTCACATCGAAGTAGTCACCAACCTCACTTGTGACAGTTTCCTCCACGCACTCAGGAGGTTCTGTAGTCGACAGGGATTTCCCCGGATCATTTTAAGTGATAATGCCAGCACTTTTGTTGGGGCCTCTAGGTACTGTGACGCACCCCAGTGCTGTGCAACGCAACCTGATTGTACTCCTTGGTACTCGACTGTACCGCCCGTGATCTGGCTACCGTCAGCCGCAATGTATATTGAGTGTGACAACTTATAACTATGTTCTTTGTATCTCTGCAAAGGTCTCGTCATGTGCTAACCAGTGGTGGGTTTTGTTTTAAGCCATGTCGAGACCTTCCATTTAATATGTAGTATCAATAGAGAAGTTGATAGATAAGACAATGGGAGTTCAGAGAGAGAGAGTGAGTTAGGCTTCAGAGCAAGAGGGTAGCAACGCGCCGCGCTGCCGGCCGGGTGGTTGCCAGACGTATGGACTGGTTGGCAGCCTTGCCCTTATAGCTAGGCGCGATAGGGTTGGTAGTCCATAGTTGCCTGCCTGGGCTGGGCCCATGTTGTCGTACAGCACATTGCCTGGAGGCTGGCTGCGTGTTCTATGACCAGGTTGCCTAGAACCTTTGAGATTCTAACATCCCTAGCTCTCTCTCCCAACTTCTCACGGTTGCACTCTTTCTCTCTGACGACATTACTCTCATTTCATTCTTCTCTCTATTTAAATGCATAACCTTCCCTTGAGGTCCTAAAGGAGTTTCAGCACTCACCTCTCGTATTACTCTTAGGACAAGCATATATTTACATGTATTAGATTTAAGGGGTTAATGTGAACAGCGATCTTCTTGATGAGGATAGTTGGTGAACGTTCTACATGTTCACGAGTTATATGCCCTGCTCATCATCCCATTTGTGACTAGACTGGTGCCATGTGTAAGAGCCCGACCATGCCCAGGAGTTGTCTGTAGAGGGACGAGGACTTAGCCTTGATTTGCATACCGAGCCAGGAGCGAGTGTAGCACCCGAGACTACAGCTCGCTCGTAGTGCCGGTATAGTAGAGTAACGTAATTTATCTGTCCTTGTGTTCTCTACAGTCTTCTCCTGGGTTCTCGCTTTCGGTGCTGGGACTCGTTGTTCCTGTGACTTGGCCTGCTAGCTAGAACACATGGGGATGATGAGTGGGATATATCTTTATTTTACTATGCATTGCAGCTCTCTTTAAGTATATATCTATAACACTTTACAATACACATTACTCACACACAAGACAACACTATTAATACTTTCATGTATCAATTAACTGCACTGTCGTTTTGCTGCTGTGTCCGGAGTTCTGTTGCGTAGGGCGCATACGGACTCGGAGGGGAGACAGAGTGAGAGAAGCGAAGTAGCCTATGCGGTAGTAGGCTACCGGCGCAGTACTGTTGCCTGCAACCTTTTAGTTATTCCAAGTATAGATTCATTATTATAATAAGTGACTACTGTTTATGTTCCTCCCATGTGTATTATTAGGTATCTACTGGATCATGAACATCTTGTATGCTACATGCTAGTGCATGTTAGTAGGGGACAGTTAGTGTAGTGCACGCCCTTTCAAGTAGGCGTGTACATTTGTCATTTAGCATTTCACTGTCATACCTTTAGCCTGCTTCTATTCTACATTATTAGAGGCTTAATATTAACGTAGTTTCTTGAGTATTGCATTTCTTTAGTAATAACGTAACCTATAAATGTCTGAGGGAGTTTAGCCTCATAGCCTACCCCTGTTGTACACTTTCGCCGAGTTAAGGTACCTCGTTACCGTAGACGATAACTCTGTAGGGCGTTGGTGCTTTTGTTGTCTGGAGCATATAGTATTTGGGACTGGAATCGAGCGTGTCGTTGTCACTTAAGCCATTTCTGTCCTACGATCAAGAATCCCGAATATGTATTGCCGATCCAGCCGTAACAAAATGGCGACCTTGCACAAGATTCAGTAGTATCCTATCACATGTTTTTTGGAGAACTATTCTATGCTACCTAGTAGAGCTGGCTAGAATTTTCTTGCATATTGGAGGAATTTTTATTGTGTCATTATTGTATTGGTGGACTTGCAGATTGTTTCGTTAGGTGTCTAGAGTAGAGTCATTCAAGCATCTTTAACATTTTGTGAGTCGAGACTGCAATTAGTAATAAGCACTTTTTTTTTTTGAACAGCAATTGTATAACCAGCACTATGTCTAATGACTCATCATTTACGGGGGAGGATAACACGGTACAGCCTAGTGACCAGCAAGTACAGCAGATATTTATGGAGGCGAGTGTTATAAGTGGAGAGAGGGATGCCCGGGCATTTTTGCAGACACCTTTGACCGAACAGCGCCTGCAGGCTATTGATTGTTACGGTCTTCGCTGTTTAGCCACGGTTTTGGGGCGGGACTGTCCTGACAGTTGGCCCAAGAAGAATTTGGTGGCATGTTTGTTGGGTGATGGCGATGGGGCGGTGGGTGGAGTGGGGTCTTGGGGGGTTCCCTCCAAGCCTCCATTCCACTCTACCCCTGAGCTGGGCCCTCAGCCAGCGAGTCTTAGCACGATGCAGCAGGAGGGTTCTCAATGGCAAGCTGGCTTACCCGTAAACACGTCTCGGTGTGGATCCCCCATTTTGTGCTCTCCCCCCCCAGGCCTGTCTCCTGAGATGTTATTTCAGCTAGAACTAGCTAAGCTTAAGTTGCGAGAGAGTCAACAGGCTAGTATAGAACGGATTAAGCTGCAGGAGACTCAGATACAACAGGCTAGTATAGAACGGATTAAGCTGCAGGAGACTCAGATACAACAGGCTAGTATAGAACGCATAGAGGTTGCTAGAATCCAAGCCAATCAGGATGCAACCAGGTACCAGGCTGAAATGGATGTCGAGAAGTCTAGAGTAGAGACCACGGGGCGTCATCTCGGTGGTGGGCACCGGGTTACAGACTCACTTTCGCATTTAATTAAGTTAGTACCCGCATTTGATGAGACAGCAGTGACTGAGTTTTTTGCTCGTTTCGAAAAGAAGTGTCGTGAGTATGACTGGCCGGAGGTTAAATGGGCAGCATTAGTTTCATCACGTCTAGTGGGTAAGGGGTTGAAAGCCTACGATGCACTGTCACTGGACGAGAGTGTCGTGTATGGACTGGTGAAGGAGGCTGTGCTCCGGGCCTACGAACTGCAACCCGAAACTTATAGATTGAAGTTCCGTGGCGTGAATAAGAAGAGCGACGTCAGTTTTATGGAGCACGCACGGGACTTAACAGATGCATGTAATAACTGGTTTCGGTCCGAGCACGCAGAGTCGGCTGAGGAAATTAAGCAACTTTTCTATCTGGAACAGTTTTACAAATGTACTGGAACCGATCTAACGCTGAACATTAAGGAAAAATGTCCCAAGACAGTAGAGGAGGCTGCCAAGATGGCAGACCTCAGATTATCATTGATTCGTGGTTGCGGTGCCGCTCAGAGGGCTGAGTCAGGGCAGAAGGGGCGCTATACCCCACCCACCAGAGTTTTCGATAATAACAAATCCTATGACACACATAACCACACTAAAAGCATTGCACCTAATAACACCTACAAACACAAGCCTCTCCCGTTTACTAAAGGTCAGGCCCCTTCTTCGCCCGCACAAGGGAAGAAGCCCATTGGAGATGTGAAATGTTACAAATGTCAGAAGCTAGGCCATTATTCACGTGAGTGCCCTAGTAACACTCCCGCTAAGCCGGTGTCATTGGTTCACAGTATCGGTGTGTCTCTGAAGGCTGCAGTAACTGCCCGGGGTAGGTTGTCAGCAGCTGAGGCACACGCGGTAAAGAAGCGTACGGAAGGCTCGACACCTGTCCGGGACACTTTCTGTAGCCATCGGGGACACGGGTTTGTGAGCTGGGGGAGTGAACTACGGAGGGTTGACTTGTTGAGGGATACGGGGGCTTCGCAAACTTTGTTGAGGAACTTCACAGGGAAACCGATAAATGCGGCCAGAGTTGTTGTGGTGCAGGGTATAAATGCTACGAGGTCATACCCACTTGTGAGGTTGGAGTTGAGAGTGGGAGAGGTGTGCAGGGAGCTGGATGTAGGGATCGTTGAGTGTTTGCCAGTTGAGGGCGTCGACCTTCTTCTCGGCAACGACTTTGCGGTGCCCACTTCCGGGACTCCACCCTTAGTCGTTGCCGAGAGGGCGGCCGACGTGGATGGTGAGAATCGGGAAGGGGTTGGGAGGTGCCAACAGGATGAGATGGCCTGTGTGGTAACCCGATCTCGCTCTGCGGCTCCTGCACAGCCTAGCACTCAACCTCGGGGACAGTGGAGGAAGGATCAGGAGAAGGTTGCTAAGGGCAGGAAAAGGGACATTGATTCTGCTGCACTTCTTGGTGATTCGGTACTTGGACCTATAATAAACACGGGAGTTGACTCTGGCCCAGAGATGGTGTGTAACAAGGCAGAGTTGGGTAAGACTTCGCGTGAGGCAAGAGCTGTAGCGAGAGCCACTAAGGCAGTAGAGCCTACTAGCCGGGGTAATGTCTTATTACAAAACCATCTTGATGCATTGACGCCCGGGGACATTAGTGAGCAGCAGCTGCAAGACGCTAGCCTAGCTCGTTATAGCAATGGTGCCATAGAGTTGGAGGAAGATGGGGATGCGAAGCCGGGAGATTTCTTTAGGCTCAACAGTATATTGTACCGCAGATTTTTAGACCCCAAATCGAAGTGGGAGGGCGGTGCGAGGGTAGTAGACCAGGTGGTTGTTCCAAATAAGTATAGAGAGTCCTTATTGTGTCTGGAGCATGATGTGCCGGTGGCGGGTCATTTGGGGGTAACAAAAACATTGGCGGCATTGGGCAGGTTTTTCTGGTGGCCTGGGGTCAAGGCTGATGTCTGTGCATGGGTGGCTGGGTGTGCGACCTGCCAGACAACGGGGAAGCCTAACCAGACAATCCCGAAGGCACCTTTGTTTCCCATACCTGTCACCGGGCCTCCGTTCAGCAAAGTTGTAGTAGATTTGGTTGGCCCTTTCCTGCCTACTAGTAGTGGCAATAAATTCCTGTTGACAATCATGGATGTGGCTACGAGATACCCGGACGCATACCCCATGAGAAACGGCTCGGCAAAGGCAGTTGTTAAAAACTTATTATTGTTCTGTTCCCGTTATGGATTTCCACGTGAGGTGCAGTCAGACCAGGGGAGCAATTTTACATCCAAATTGTTCAAGCAAACCCTTCAGTTGCACGGTATATGTTCTGTAGTGTCGTCAGCCTACCATCCCGAGAGTCAGGGAGTCTTGGAGCGGTGGCACTCGACCCTGAAGAGTATGCTACGCTGTTACTGTGCAGAACATGACACTGATTGGGATTTGGGTCTGCCGTATGTTCTGTTCGCTGCACGTGAAGTCCCAGGAGAGAGCCTGGGGTTCAGTCCAAATCAGCTAGTCTTTGGCCATAATGTGAGAGGACCTTTAAGTATGGTGAAAGAGATCTGGGAGGGCGAAGAGAAGCCGGGGTCTGTACTTAAATATGTCCTTGAGAGCCGGGAGAGACTTATAGGTTGCATGGCAGCGGCAGGTAATAACTTGGTTAATGCACAGGCGGTCATGAAGCACCAGTATGACGCCAAGGTGAAGCTTCGGGAGTTTTCGGTGGGTCAGGAGGTAATGTTGCTTTTACCTTTGCCTGGACCCCCCTTTCTGCCAAGTTCATTGGGCCGTATGTGGTGGCTAAGAAACTGTCCGACCTTGATTATCTCGTTGCAACACCTGACCGTAGGAAAAAACATCAGTTATGTCATGTTAACCTCATGAAAGAGTATGTGAGACGCCCCTCAGAGCCTCTCACTGTCCCTGTGCTGGCCTGCAGCGGCCAGGGTGGAGAAGGAGGTGGGGACAGTCATGCTGCTGAGGAGGATAGCTGGGACTGTGTCATTTCCGCGGAACAGTGGGCGGGGAATACTGAACAAGAGGCTAGGCAAGCTGTAAGTCACCTGCCTGAGCACCAGGGTGCTGCTGTCCTAGGCCTGTTCAGGTCATACCCCTCTGTTTTCGCCGAACACCCAGGTCTCACTACTCAGGTAACGCACGACGTGGACGTCGGTGATAATGTGCCCTTCAAGTCAGTGCCCTACCGTGTGCCCCCGGTAAAGTTGCCAGCTTTACGGGAGGAGTTAAAGTACATGGTTGAGAGAGGGATGATCACTGAAGGTTATGTGAAGTGGACATCACCCGTCACGTTGCAGCCAAAACCTGACGGCAAGGTGCGGTTCTGCATAGATTTTCGTAGGCTAAATGGCTTGACCACTACCAACCCTTACCCTTTGCCTCGAGTTGACGACAGCGTGGACAAGATAGGGAATGCAAAGTACCTTACTAAAATTGATCTTGTAAAAGGCTACTGGCAAGTACCCCTGTCGGACCGAGCTAAGCAAGTTTGTGGTTTTGTGGTAGATGGCAAGACCTACCAATGTAACGTAATGCCTTATGGGCTTAAGAACGCACCTGCCACGTTTCAGAACCTGATGAACGATATTTGTGACGAAATCCCTAACTGCACGGTCTACCTTGATGACGTGATAGTATATGATGACGATTTTGAAAATCACCTAAGGCACTTAGAGACCCTGTTTGGGAAGTTGCACGATGCTGGGCTGGTGGTGAACCTGAGGAAGTGCGAGTTTGTAAAGGCTACTGTGCAGTATCTTGGCTTTGTGGTCGGGTTAGGCCGGGTGTGCCCCCCCCTGAGCAAGATACAGGCTATCAATATGTTTCCCAGGCCCATCACTAAGCGCCAGGTCATGCGGTTCCTAGGTATGATAAGCTATTATAGGCGCTTCATCCGGGGATACTCTACTGTCTTAGCACCGTTAACTGATCTACTGTCGAAGTCAGTGAAGTTCTGTTGGGCTGCGGAGTGTCAGAGGGCTTTCGACCTAGTCAAGCACCTGCTGTGTACACATCCGATTTTGAGGGCCCCAGACTTCTCCAGGAGTTTTCAGCTGGCGACTGATGCCAGCGGTGTGGGTGCCGGGGCAGTGTTACTGCAGACTGATTCCGAGGTCTTGGAACACCCAGTGAGCTTCTTTTCTCGCAAGTTTAATTCGGCACAAAGGAATTACTCGACTATAGAGAAGGAGCTTCTGGCTATCGTTTTGTCGCTCAAACATTTCGAAGTTTATGTTCCAGCCTACGGCCCGGTAGTGACGATTTATACGGACCATCATCCCTTGAAATTCCTAAATCAGTTTCACAATCGGAATATGCGGTTGACCAGGTGGTCCCTAATGCTCCAGGAGTATAATCTCAACATTCAGCATATTGCCGGGAGTGAGAACGTGATAGCAGATTGTCTATCAAGGGTTGATGATCCAAGATAGTCGTGCACGGTGTGTGGGTTGAGCAGGAGTAAAATTAGGCTATCATAACGCCGTCCAAAAATATTATAAAACAATAAAATAAACGAGAAAACTCTTTCTTTTTTTTTAGTTTTGTAAGTCTTTATTGTTGTAGCATAATGAATGCGATATTGTGTTTTATGTATAATTCACACTTCAGTTGTTGTGCACCTTTTGCAATTAGTGGCAGCTAAGGGTAGCAGGTCGGTTGGTTGCCTGTCAGATTTTGATAATGCTTCTAAAGTCGATTATCTAAAATCTTGGGGGGGCTGTGACGCACACCAGTGCTGTGCAACGCAACCTGATTGTACTCCTTGGTACTCGACTGTACCGCCCGTGATCTGGCTACCGTCAGCCGCAATGTATATTGAGTGTGACAACTTATAACTATGTTCTTTGTATCTCTGCAAAGGTCTCGTCATGTGCTAACCAGTGGTGGGTTTTGTTTTAAGCCATGTCGAGACCTTCCATTTAATATGTAGTATCAATAGAGAAGTTGATAGATAAGACAATGGGAGTTCAGAGAGAGAGAGTGAGTTAGGCTTCAGAGCAAGAGGGTAGAAACGCGCCGCGCTGCCGGCCGGGTGGTTGCCAGACGTATGGACTGGTTGGCAGCCTTGCCCTTATAGCTAGGCGCGATAGGGTTGGTAGTCCATTGTTGCCTGCCTGGGCTGGGCCCATGTTGTCGTACAGCACATTGCCTGGAGGCTGGCTGCGTGTTCTATGACCAGGTTGCCTAGAACCTTTGAGATTCTAACATCCCTAGCTCTCTCTCCCAACTTCTCACGGTTGCACTCTTTCTCTCTGACGACATTACTCTCATTTCATTCTTCTCTCTATTTAAATGCATAACCTTCCCTTGAGGTCCTAAAGGAGTTTCAGCACTCACCTCTCGTATTACTCTTAGGACAAGCATATATTTACATGTATTAGATTTAAGGGGTTAATGTGAACAGCGATCTTCTTGATGAGGATAGTTGGTGAACGTTCTACATGTTCACGAGTTATATGCCCTGCTCATCATCCCATTTGTGACTAGACTGGTGCCATGTGTAAGAGCCCGACCATGCCCAGGAGTTGTCTGTAGAGGGACGAGGACTTAGCCTTGATTTGCATACCGAGCCAGGAGCGAGTGTAGCACCCGAGACTACAGCTCGCTCGTAGTGCCGGTATAGTAGAGTAACGTAATTTATCTGTCCTTGTGTTCTCTACAGTCTTCTCCTGGGTTCTCGCTTTCGGTGCTGGGACTCGTTGTTCCTGTGACTTGGCCTGCTAGCTAGAACACATGGGGATGATGAGTGGGATATATCTTTATTTTACTATGCATTGCAGCTCTCTTTAAGTATATATCTATAACACTTTACAATACACATTACTCACACACAAGACAACACTATTAATACTTTCATGTATCAATTAACTGCACTGTCGTTTTGCTGCTGTGTCCGGAGTTCTGTTGCGTAGGGCGCATACGGACTCGGAGGGGAGACAGAGTGAGAGAAGCGAAGTAGCCTATGCGGTAGTAGGCTACCAGCGCAGTACTGTTGCCTGCAACCTTTTAGTTATTCCAAGTATAGATTCATTATTATAATAAGTGACTACTGTTTATGTTCCTCCCATGTGTATTATTAGGTATCTACTGGATCATGAACATCTTGTATGCTACATGCTAGTGCATGTTAGTAGGGGACAGTTAGTGTAGTGCACGCGCTTTCAAGTAGGCGTGTACATTTGTCATTTAGCATTTCACTGTCATACCTTTAGCCTGCTTCTATTCTACATTATTAGAGGCTTAATATTAACGTAGTTTCTTGAGTATTGCATTTCTTTAGTAATAACGTAACCTATAAATGTCTGAGGGAGTTTAGCCTAATAGCCTACCCCTGTTGTACACTTTCGCCGAGTTAAGGTACCTCGTTACCGTAGACGATAACTCTGTAGGGCGTTGGTGCTTTTGTTGTCTGGAGCATATAGTATTTGGGACTGGAATCGAGCGTGTCGTTGTCACTTAAGCCATTTCTGTCCTACGATCAAGAATCCCGAATATGTATTGCCGATCCAGCCGTAACAGTACTTGTCGGACATTCGTAATCACCCTAAAGTTCAGTCCCACCTTGGCAGTGTTCAATGTGAGTGGCAGTTTATCCCGGCTAGGGCGCCGTGGTTCGGCGCTATATGGGAAAGGGCCATTGGCATTGTCAAGGTGGGGTTGAAGAAGGTGTTGGGACATGCCTTAATTTCCTTGGAGGAATTGACTACTCTACTGTTGGAAATTGAGGCCACTATCAATGATCTTCCCTTGTATTATGCTTCCGGAGACCTAGGGGATCTTACCCCAATAACACCCTCTGTGTTGGTGCGGGGTCATCGGTTGCGGGATCTTCCTGATGATAATGAAGTGGAGGAGGGGTTGGAAGATCCAGACTACATAAATAAAGATAAATGTAATTTCAGCCAGATATCAATATATTTGCAAACTGTCAAAAGATATCTGGCTACACTGGTCTAACGAGTATCTGGTGACCCTCAGAGAGGCGCATAAGTGTAAGCTGAGACCAATAAATGGTCGGTGGCCAGGTATCAGTCATGTCGTCACCATCCATGACTGAGGGTCCTCGGGCTTTCTGGAAGTTGGGCCGTATTGTCGAGTTATTACCCGGTCGAGACGGAGAAGTCCGAGTGGCTAGAGTCCGGACGAAGACGGGAACATATACGCGGCCGACTGTCCGTCTGTACCCTCTTGAGGGGGACATTGAGTGCAGAGAGGACTCCTCGGAGACGCCTGGAGACATTCCCACAGTGGCTACCTCGACCGATCAACCGGTCGACGTACCCAGTGGACGTCCTAGTCGACAGGCGGCTCAAGCCTCCTCCCAATCATGGCGGGATAAAATAGCCTCCGGGCTTTTGTAGATACTGTATTGTATAAACCTGGTGGCGGGAATATGTCCAAACTCTGATATGAACAGTCTTACTTTAAGTATTACATTAAGTCTTTAGTATTAAGTTTGTGGGATCAATAATTATATAGAATAATTAATTATGTTCTGTATTGGATATTGGGTAATCTATCATTCCTATGAACTTAGGTAATTATAATTGGGTGGGAAAATATATACCTACCTATTCGCGCATGCGTGATTTCGGCGGACCTCCCGCGAATATTGTGAGGGTCCTGCACTCACTCTCTATCTAGCCGCCACATCAACCAGACCGACTGCCTACACTCTCGTGTTTCACCTCACCTTTCGCCCCATTAGTGATAGTACTTAGCTCATCAATTCTCCATCTATCCATACTAATCCATAAGTCATTAATCATCATTCAGATCAATCATCCAATATAGTGGCCCCCTTCTTTATGCATTAACTCTATTCTATTAACTAACACTCCCGTGTCCCACACACCATCTTGTAACATCGCCATGGGTCAACAAGGCAACTAGGTCCTACAGCACTAGTACCAGTATTCAGGTGATATAATTAAATTTATTGTATGGTATTCAGATACAGTCCACTAAATCATTTTAAGCACGAATATCCATAGGCCCGTCCTTGGGCCTGAGGTACGAAGGTTAAGATGTTGTCCGCGAATTTCGTCAGGGAGAGTTGCTGGAGGTAAGGCCACCATTGCAGAGTTCTTTCGTCTGGAGTTTTGGTGGGGTATACCAGGACAGTAATGTGGGCCTTGGTGTCTGGTTCTAATGATGCCGTGAGGGTTTCATCTGGGTATCTTATCCATGTGAAGTGGACGGCGTCGTTGGACCATTTCACTCTCTTAATTTATGGTGTGGTTGACATGGTGACGGCTGGGGTAGACAGGAACGTAGCAGGGGGTGTGTGGGTGGTGGTGGCGGTTGGGTGAATGACATTTCTAGCTCTGCTAACCGGAAGGTCATGACCTTTTGCAGACGCAAAAGTAGCAGGTAGGCTGGTTGGTTGACATGGGGGCAAAATTTGCGTATGGCAACTGGAATTTGTGTTAGGTTCGTGGTGTGATTTGTTGATTTTAGGCTGTTTAAGAAGGATGATTGGTTCTATTTGGTTGTGATGACACGGGTGTGTGTCAGGAGTACGTATTGCGGACAATGTCTGGGTGAATCGGTCAGGTGGTTTACTTAGTCGACCTGATTTAGTGCGGATGGCTCCGCGTAATGGTGATTCAGTGCTGGTGGTAGACGATGGTAACGGGGATGTAGGTTTAGGATTGGAAGGGGGAAGAGATAGATATTTTTTAGTAGAAGTAGGAGAGTGTGTTGGTGTAGGGAATAGAGGTGTTTTTTGTATGGTAGAAGGAAATGGAGATGATGTTGGGGGAGCTAGACGAGTTGGTGTTGGTATTGGAAGGGGTATGGAAAACGAAGTTGAGGGTTGAGAGGGGGAATAGGGAGTAAGGATATGGGGGGAAAGTGAGTTTCGCGGTGTGGTAGGAGAAGACATTGTTTTAGGAAGGTGAGGCTAAGGTGTTGGTGAGGGTATTCAAGGTGGGGACGTTGATTGTAGGAGGGGAGGTTTTCGTTTTGCAGGTGGCGGTGCTTTAGCCTTGAGGTGTAAAGGCTGGGGAAGATGATGTCTAGGGGAGGAAGATGGTGATCTTGAAGTGGAGCATGGAGGGGCAGAGGAGGAGGTTGACTTGGGGGGTGAGGTGAGTGGTGGCGTCATTGGGCGGCGTTTCTTTGTAGGTGGGGATGAGCTTGGGGAGGACTCTGGAGAAGGATGAGGTTGAGGTGAGGGGGATTTACGGTTTGGTGGAGTACTTTTGGACCTGAAAGGTGTGGGAATTACGGTTCTTCGCAATTTCCAATGAGGTCTTAGTTTATAGCGGGAAGTTGTGGGTTGTGGGGCATGAGTTGGAGGGGGTTTAGGGTTGGTGGCATCTGACGTTAGGCGGCTTGGGGTGATGTTATGAGAAGCGGGAATCGGGGGTGGCGTTCTTGGAGTATGTTGGATTTTTTGTTGTGTTGTTTGAGAGGCAAATTTTGGAATTGTGGGGAGCAATGGGGGCATAGAGACTAACGGGAGTCTTGGAGAACCCGTATCGTCCTTAGTGATGGGCATGGTGGTGGATGCTGGGGGGTCAGGAGTCTGGTTTGTCTCTGCTGGCGGTGGTAGTGGGGTATCACGATGAAGGGGAAAATATTTCCTTACGAATCTGTTTCGGTAGGTTCTGAACTCCCCGTGGTAATTAATGATGACTTGGAAGGGGTTGGGTATTTTTTCGATTGAATATGGGCCCACATATCGTGGGCCTAGTTTGTTGATGACATGTAAATTGGCGACCATTACGGTGTCGCCAATAGCAAAGGAATTTTGGGGGTTGGTGACATCGGTTTTGACGTCTTGGCAGGTTTGGGCAGTGTGGAGGGTATTATTCAATTGTTGGAGGGGGTCTATGGTATGTTGGGTGGTCGGGGAAGTTGCAAGATGGCGGAATGGTAGCAGTAATGGCGCCACTCCGTAGACGCGTTCGTGTGCAGATATTCCCTCTTCTTGGGAGCAAGAGTTTAAGCCCCACTGGATCATTTTTACTTGGCCGGGCCAGTCAGTTGTTTTTAACTCGATCATTTTTGTTCTTAGTTGGTTGTTAATAGATCTGTGGCTCCGTTCGCAGATGGCGTTCCCTTGTGGCCAATAAGGTGAAGAGTGTTTCACCTTGATTCCACATTTGGAGGTGAATGCCTCCCATATTTGTCCTGTGATTTCTGGGGCGTTATCGGACAATAGTGCTAAAGGCAGCCCGAAAACAGGAAAAATGTTGGTGGCTAATAACTCGGCCACTGTTATTGCAGAATGGTCTTTGCTTGGGCAGGCGATCAAGAACTTCGAGTACACGTCCACGAAAGTAACGATAAAACGTTTTCCGTGACTGGGTGGAAAATGTCCTATGACGTCTAACGACAGTACTTGCCAAGGTTTATGGGCAGAGATGGTTCCGGCTGGCCCTGGGGTCTTGCATCTATCCTCTCCCATGGCACAGGATTTGCAGGTCTCTGTTACTCTTTTGGCAATACCTGAAGGGTTCACCGTCCAATATTGATTCTGGAACGCATGGAGCATCTTCTTTTGTCTTAAGTGGATACCATTTCCCTCATGGATGGAGATCTTGTATTCTTGAGCAATGGCGGGTTCCACAATAATATATCCGGACTCGGTGGTTAATTGATCTCTCCATCGACAAATATGTTGGAATATGTGACGAGGGATCCACTTTGGTTTTATTTTCTTATCCCAGAGTTGTAAAATGGTGGGTTCTGGTGTTGAGGATTCTTCCATCTGTGCAGATGAGTCATGGTTGGTGGGTTGGAGTGTGGCTAGGTTGGTGGGTGGTTGTTCCGGTTCAGGTAAACGTGACAAAGCGTCCGCGTTTATATGGAGCTTTCCGAGCCAATAATGTATTTCAAAATCATACTCCTCTAGGGTTTCTCTCCAGCGTACCAAAAGGGCAGAGCTGGTTTTTCGCATCGCCTAAGCCATTGCAGGGACTGATGACGTCTAATTTAGCCCCTAACACAAAAGATCGAAAGTGGTTAAGGGCCCAGATGACACCTAAACATTCGCGCTTGGTGGCTGCGTAGTTTTGCTGCGCAGCATTCAAGGTCGAACTGGCGTATGCGATGACGTGCTCCTTTCCGTTTTGTACTTGGGCTAGTACTGCGCCAATGGCGTACGAAGAAACATCGGTATATAATCGGAAAGGTTGTTGGTAGCCTGGAAAAGCTACGGTAGGGGCTTGTACTAACTTATCCTTCAGGGTCTCGAAGGCTAAGTTTCGCTCGGCTGTCCAGTCAAATTCGGTGTCTTTATGGGTTAATTGATGGAGGGGACGAGCAATTTTGGCGAATTTTGAAACAAATCTTCGGTAGTAGGTGGCTAATCCTAGAAATGATCTCATGCCTTTCACTGTGGTGGGTGGCTGTTGATTAGCGATCGCTGAGAGTTTCTTAGGGTCAGGGGAGATGCCTTGTGCTGAAATGACATGTCCTAAGAATCCTACGGTGTTCTTAGCAATTTCGCACATAGAAGGTTTCAATTTAAGCCCGGCGTCTCTGATGCGTTGTAATACTTGACGAAGCCTTTGGAGGTGTTCTGGCCAGGTTTTTTAATAGACGATGACATCGTCGAGATAGGCCAGACAGGTCTCCCAAGTAAGTCCCTTGAGTACGGACACCATTAACCGGGAAAAAGTGGCGGGACCTTTGCATAATCCGAAGGGCAACAATCTAAATTCGTAGAAATGTCCTCCACTGGTTGAAAATGCTGTCTTTTGTTGGTGTTCGGGTGTGATGGGAACTTGCCAATATCCAGCTTGTAAGTCTAGCATGGTAAACCATTTGGAGCCGTGTAGAGAGTCGAGGGAATCGTCGATCCTAGGCAATGGCGTTGCATCCTGGATTGTTGCGTCATTGAGTCGTCGATAGTCCACGCAAAACCTGGAGGAGCCATATTTCTTTTTCACTAGCACGACTGGGGATGACCACGGACTGACGGAGGGAGTGGCGATCCCGGCATCCAGCATTTCTTGAACTTGCTGTTCTTCCTCCTTTCTTTGGACAGGATTTTTCCGGCGTGAAGGCTGGCGAAGAGGGGGTCTTGTGGTGTGAATGGAGTGCTCTTCTATGGTGGTCTTGCCAATTTCGGTCGAGGTTTGGGCGAATACATCATGGAATTCTAGTAGGAGCTGTCGCATTTGTTGTTGTTGGTTTTTAGTCAACGTTTCGGGTATGTTTAGTAATATTGGGGAATGATTAGTTTCTTCTGGAATCGGGGCGATATCAACGAACGTTTCGAGGTCGCCTATGATGAGGCCTCAAGGTAAGGTTAGTTTCTCGTCCGAGATGTTGGCAATGAGGATGGCATTGTTTCGGGAGGACAGGATGGCAGGCTGGATCCTACACCGGTCGGGCCCATTGGAAATACCGGTGGGGGTTATTATCATGACAGGCTGAGGCATGGGTCGGATTCTAACCCATTTTTGGTGTTGGGGGGGAATTTAGTTTTTTTCTTGGGTCATGGCGGGACTGATTATGGTGGGTGGCGGCAAAGACTGAACAAATTTTGTCTTGCAGGATACTTTACTGGGTTGGCAAGTAGGGGGGAGGATTCGGGTTTTTTTTTTTTTCAGTAGTGGATGGTGGGTGACATTGGAGAAAAACATTTTTCTGTTGTCCTGTCTTTTGTTCATCGTAATCATTGGCTTCAATAGCAATGGAAAAAGTTAGAGAAAGAGTCATGAAGATCATTGGGGGTTTCAGAAGCAATGTTCACAATATGTGAAGTTACATCTGAGTCAGAAAATTGAAGAGACAGGGCTTCAGTAGCATTATTATAACTGGATCCTTTACTTGGTGTACGGTCGAAATCGTCTGGTCGTTTTTCATTCCGTTCGCGAAGAGGGGTGACATTGGAGCGGTCGTATGTGGGTGATGGCTTCATGCGACTGTGGTGATGGCAAGTTGGGGTAGTTAACATAGGCTGATGACTTGGAAGGGGTTGGGTAATTTTTCGATTGAATATGGGCCCACATATCGTGGGCCTAGTTTGTTGATGACCGATAACTTGGCGACCATTACGGTGTCGCCAATAGCAAAGGAATTTTGGGGGGTGGTGACATCGGTTTTGACGTCTTGACAGGTTTGGGCAGTGTGGAGGGTATTATTCAATTGTTGGAGGGGGTCTATGGTATGTTGGGTGGTCGGGGGAGTTGCCAGATGGCAGAATGGTAGCAGTAATGGCGCCACTCCATAGACGCGTTCGTGTGGAGATATTCCGTCTTCTCGGGGGCAAGAGTTTAAGCCCCACTGGATCATTTTTACTTGGCCGGGCCAGTCAGTTGTTTTTAACTAGATCATTTTTGTTCTTAGTTGGTTGTTAATAGATCTGTGGCTCCGTTCGCAGATGGCGTTCCCTTGTGGCCAATAAGGTGAAGAATGTTTCACCTTGATTCCACATTTGGAGGTGAATGCCTCCCATATTTGTCCTGTGAATTCTGGGGCGTTATCGGACAATAGTGCTAAAGGCAGCCCCAAAACAGGAAAATTTTTGGTGGCTAATAACTCGGCCACTGTTATTGCAGAATGGTCTTTGCTTGGGCAGGCGATCAAGAACTTCTAGCACACGTCCACGAAAGTAACGATAAAACGTTTTCTGTGACTGGGTGGAAAAGGTCCCATGACGTCTAACGACAGTACTTCCCAAGGTTTATGGGCAGAGATGGTTCCGGCTGGCCCTGGGGTCTTGCATCTATCCTTTCCCATGGCACAGGATTTGCAGGCCTCTGTTACTCTTTTGGCAATACCTGAAGGGTTAACCGTCCAATATTGATTCTGGAACACCTGGAGCATCTTCTTTTGTCCTAAGTGGATACCATTTCCCTCATGGATGGAGGTCATGTGTTCTTGAGCAATGGCGGGTTCCACAATAATATGTCCGGACTCGGTGGTTAATTGATCTCTCCATCGACAAATATGTTGGAATATGTGACGAGGGATCCACTTTGGTTTTATTTTCGTATCCCTGAGTTGCAACAGGGTCGGTTCTGGTGGTGAGGATTCTTCCATCTGTGCAGATGAGTCATGGTTGGTGGGTTGGAGTGCGGCTAGGTTGGTGGGTGGTTGTTCCGGAACAGGTAAACATGACAAAGCGTCCGCGTTTATATGGAGCTTTCCGAGCCGATAATGTATTTCAAAATCATTCTCCTCTAGGATTTCTCTCCAGCGTACCAAGAGGGCAGAGCTGGTTTCGCATCGCCTAAGCCATTGCAGGGACTGATGACGTCTAATTTAGCCCCTAACACAAAAGATCGAAAGTGGTTAAGGGCCCAGATGACACCTAAACATTCGCGCTTGGTGGCTGCGTAGTTTTGCTGCGCAGCATTCAAGGTCAAACTGGGGTATGCGATGACGTGCTCCTTTCCGTTTTGTACTTGGGCTAGTACTGCGCCAATGGCGTACAAAGAAACATCGGTATATAATCGGAAAGGTTGTTGGTAGTCTGGAAAAGCTACGGTAGGGGCTTGTACTAACTTATCCTTCAGAGTCTCGAAGGCTAAGTTTCGCTCGGCTGTCCAGTCAAATTTGGTGTCTTTATGGGTTAATTGATGGAGGGGACGAGCAATTTTGGCGAATTTTGAAACAAATCTTCGGTAGTAGGTGGCTAATCCTAGAAATGATCTCATGCCTGTCACTGTGGAGGGTGGCTGTTGATTAGCGATCGCTGAGAGTTTCTTAGGGTCAGGGGAGATGCCTTGTGCTGAAATTATATGTCCTAAGAATCCTACGGTGTTCTTAGCAATTTCGCACTTAGAAGGTTTCAATTTAAGCCCGGCGTCTCTGATGCGTTGCAATACCTGACGAAGCCTTTGGAGGTGTTCTGGCCAGGTTTTTTAATTGACGATGACATCGTCAAGATAGGCCAGACAGGTCTCCCAAGTAAGTCCCTTGAGTACGGACTCCATTAACCGGGAAAAAGTGGCGGGACCGTTTCATAATCCGAAGGGCAACACTTTAAATTCGTAGAGATGTCCTCCACTGGTTGAAAATGCTGTCTTTTGTTGGTGTTCGGGTGTGATGGGAACTTGCCAATATCCAGCTTGTAAGTCTAGCGTGATAAACCATTTGGAGCTGTGTAGAGAGTCGAGGGAATCGTCGATCCTAGGCAATGGCGTTGCATCCTTGATTGTTGCATCATTGAGTCGTCGATAGTCCACGCAAAACCTGGTGGAGCCATCTTTCTTTTTCACTAGCATGACTGGGGATGACCACGGACTGACAGAGGGAGTGGCGATACCGGCATCCAGCATTTCTTGAACTTGCTGTTCTTCCTCCTTTCTTTGGACAGGATTTTTCCGGCGTGAAGGCTGACGAAGAGGGGGTCCTGTGGGGTGAATGGAGTGCTCTTCTATGGTGGTCTTGCCAATTTCAGTCGAGGTTTGGGCGAATACATGATGGAATTCTAGTAGGAGCTGTCGCATTTGTTGTTGTTGGTTTTTAGTCAATGTTTCGGGGATGTTTAGTAATATTGGGGAATGATTAGTTTCTTCTGGAATCGGGGCGATATCATCGAACGTTTCGAGGTCACCTATGATGAGGCCTCAAGGTAACGTTAGTTTCTCGTCCGAGATGTTGGCAATGAGGATGGCATTGTTTCGGGAGGACAGGATGGCAGGCTGGATCCTACACCGGTCGGGTCCATCGAAAATACCGGTGGGGGTTAATATCATGACAGGCTGTGTATATTAAATAATCACATAATTAAGCATCTTGAGAATAATAAATTAATCAGTGATAGGCAATATGGTTTTAGACGATGTCGATCAACTGCAGACATGCTTTGCCTTCTTACGCATCAAATCAACCAAGCTACAGACCAATGTGGTGAAACACATACAATAGCACTGGATATATCAAAGGCATTTGATAGAGTCTGGCATCAATCCTTATTGTCGAAGATGTCACACTACGGCCTTGCATCATTAGTTCCACTAATTTCTTCTTATCTTCATAACAGCAATATATGTGTAATGGTAGATGGCCTTTATTCTCAATTTCACTCAATAAATGCTGGTGTTCCCCAGGGATCAGTTTTGGCCCCAATTCTGTTCCTCATTCATATCAATGATCTCATATCTAACACTCATAATCCAATACATTCCTACGCAGATGACTCAACACTCCACAGTTCCTTCACATTTACCAATTCTTTCACCCAACCCGATCTTACAAATTCAAAAATAAAAACTGCAATTTCTCTGAACCAGGACCTTTCTAGAATTAATGGATGGGGACAAAAGAATCTAGTTTCCTTTAATGCACAGAAAACCAAGTACATTAAATTTTCTAACCGACAGAATCTCACTGACTCCCTTATATTTTTTAATGATGTAAATATTCCCACTTCCCCTAGTATTGACATTCTCGGTATAACATTAACTACTAACTTGAGCTGGACACATTATGTTAGAAGCATTGCTAAGAATGCCTCTAAATAACTGGGACTCCTGTACAGAGTTCGATAATTCTTCACTGACGAGCAGTTGGCCGTAATATATAAAAGTAATGTGCGTTCTCAGATGGATTACTGTTCACCTCTGTGGGGTGGAAGTGGAGTGGTTGCATTGAGGCAGTTGGACAAAATTCAAAATAAAGCTATTAGATTAATCAATAACCCTGCAATCACACAGGACCTTCCTACATTATCCATACGAAGAAACGTTGCATCCCTTGCATTATTCTACAGATATTTTCACAGCAATTGTTCCGAGGAACTTGCTTCAATTGTGCCGCCTCTCCACATCTTTCCCCGTAGAACTAGGGCAGCTGAGAGCTCCCATGAATTTACACTTTCTCCTCCACAATGCAGAACTTCTGCATATCAGAATTCATTTATCCCCAGAGCTACTACTCTTTGGAATTCACTTCCCTCGAATTGCTTTCCACAAACTTACAATCTACAAATGTTTAAATCCAGTTGTTACAAACATTTTATGAATGGAGGATTCCTTTAGGCACATGGACCTTTTTGTTTTATCTGTGTTTTTCCTTCGTCCGTTCATTATCTCTTAAAAAAAAAAAAAAAAAAATGGGTTGGATTCCAACCCATTTTTGGTGTTGGGGGGGGAGTCTCGGTTTTTTCTTGGGTCATGGCGGGACTGATTATGGTGGGTGGCGGCAAAGACTGAACACATTTTGTCTTGCAGGATACTTTACTGGGTTGGCAAGGGGGGAGGGAGGATTTTTTTTATTTTTTTATTCAGCAGTGGATGGTGGGTGACATTGGAGAAAACAAAATATGTTGTCCTGTCTTTTGTTCATCGTAATCATTGGCTTCAGTAGCAATGGAAAAAGTTAGAGAAAGAGTCATGAAGATCATTGGGGGCTTCAGTAGCAATGTTCACTATATGTGAAGTTACATCTGAGTCAGAAAATTGAAGAGACGGGGCTTCAGTAGCATTATTATAACGATCCTTTACTTGGCGTACGGTCGAATTCGTCTGGTCGTTTTTCATTCCGTTCGCGAAGGGGGTGACATTGGAGCGGTCGTATGTGGGTGAGGGCTTCATGCGACTGTGGTGATGGCAAGTTGGGGTAGTGAACGCAGGCTTGGAACTCGTGCAAGCTTGGTGGTTTACCTCTTTCTTCTGTTGCTTATTCTGGTCTGGGGAACTCAGGTTTTTTTTTAAGAGGGGGTTGGGGGGTGTTGTTTCTTTTGAAGTTTTATTTTTGTTTTGTTTTAAGTGAATCAGTCGTTGCCCGCAGTCCACTTGGGCTTGGAGTTTCTGGAACAGATCCAATCCCAAATAGAATAGTAGAATAATAAGAATAATCGAATAGTAGTAAATGAGAATAGTAGTGCATGATGGAGTTGGTAAAGTAATAAGACGGGCTCGTGCAACTAGATTCACAAGCAACCTTAATGATCTTGCCATGAGCCGTGTTAATTGTTCTACTATACAGTTTTCACGGTGTTTTGTGCCGGCCATGGTTGACTTGTGGAATAAGTTGCCAAATGACCTAGTCAATTCAGCTCATATCTCCATCTTTAAGTCTAGAGTTAATGCTTTTTTTAAGCATTAATTCTAGTTTTTAAACTTATTTTATTCTATTTTATTGTTTTATATATATATATATTTGATATCCTCCACTGCATAATATTTTAATATTCATTTTATCTGTGTTTAATATATGTATATTTACAGTACAGTATATATTATGTTTTGTTTTGTTTTTTCCTAAAGATGCCGTAGCCTCTCTCCAGTGCCTCCGGGTGTTTTGTGTGGATTCATCTTGCTGGTGTTTCTGCACCCTGGTTGGAGACTTCGGCATCTCATATAATAATAATAATAATAATAATAATAATAATGAAGAGGATGGTGGTAGTGATTGTGGTGATAGTGGTGGTGGTGGTAGTGATGAGGGTGGTGGTGATGGTAGTGATGGTGTTAGTGGTGGTGGTAATGGTGACGAGGATAATGATGTTCGTAATAGAGATGTTAGTAAATGTTTCTGTATTAGTAATGGTGATGGTAGTGGTGGTAGTAATAATGATAGTAGTGGACAGGACAATAGCTAGGTGATACATGTGTAACAGCAGCAGCAGCAGTAGTAGTATAGAAGTAGTAGTAGTAGTAGTAGTAGTTGTCGTAGTAGTAGTAGTAGTAGTAGTGGTAGTAGTAGTAGTAGTAGTAGTAGAAGAAGTAGTAGTAGTCACTCAATCAATCAATCAATCAGTCTTTATTTCATAATATACATAAATTTACATATATTACATATGGAGGGGAATAAGTCAGAATAGAGTAATAAAAATGTAGTATAATTATTTACAAATCGAGTATAAAAATAATAAACAATAATAAAAATAATACCCGCTGTATATCCGGCGGGCATTAATATCAAGCTCATTGGCACACTCGACCAAAAAACAATCCTCACACCGGCGAGCCACAAAAAATCCAGTGTGAACGGAATGAATCGGGGGAAACACACGTCTGTGAGGCACCACCACAAGACTTCGACCCACCTCCAGAATGTTCAGAGCGCCAGGGCAAAGACCGCTTCTCGGTCGAGTGTACATCTCCGGCACAAATTCATGCTGTTCTACTATTAAACAGCAAAAGTTACAAGTTACAGCAAAATGTCATTATGCTATCACATGAACTTGGGCAAGTATCTTACTTACACGCACATTGTAACATTTGACATGTATAGCCATGGTATTGCGCATGGATAGATCATAATATGTTAGCCCATATCAAACAATTACAAACCTGTCTACCTGATTATAATATCACTGGGATTCTTCGTTCTTCATGGTTTTGGATCCAATTTATCCTAGAAATAATAATATCTAATTCTTCAAACGCAATGCTCACATTATAGTCTTCCCTCATCAATTTGAGTACATAACTATAAAAATAACCTGTTTTTAAAAGTGGCATACTGCTTCTTATTATGTAGTTGGGAGATTTTTCAAGTCTTTTAGCGTACCGACATTGTATCAGTGTTACTTGATGGTTCAATAATAACAGGTTACATGCATTGATTGGCCGATTCATGGCTGCTAGCATAAACAGGTGCACCCAGCATATTTTTCATGGCTTTACTATATGCAATATTAAAAGTTTTGAACATACATGATTTTTTGGTTTTAGAATGGTTCCATAGATATAATCCGAAATCAGGCTTACAATATGAATTAAACAAGAAAATAAGAGTATCTAAATCTACGTAAGTAAAATCCCTCTTGACACTGTTAAAAACTTGCATAAAAATTATTAAGTCTATATTTTATGTCCTCGGTAATCTTCAAAATTACTGCTTACGAAGTGACCTAAATATTTAAAAGAGGTTACTACATCCAAGGTATCGCCATTCATTGTAATAACATCAATAGGATTAGTTATTTTTTTTGTATCAAATATAAAGCATTTTGTCTTTGTCTTATTAATGAAAAGTGTATGGCTGTTTACCAATTCACAGAATTTAGTATAGAGAATATTCATATCAGTTTTTGATCGAGCGATAAGTGCAATATCGTCTGCATAAGCAAGTATATTACACCTATTAATGCCCAGTGTGCAGCCAATATCCATGTTACATATTTCATTGATAATTTCATTCACATATATGTTAAAAAGGAAAGGTGATAGAATACCTCCCTGTCTAATTCCTTTCTCTAGGTAACGATAGGATCCTCTATAATCCTTCCAAGACACATTAACAAGCTGATTTCGGAGATAATGCATAAGTATATAGACTATATCAGAAGGAATTCCTAGTTTCATTAGTTTTGAACCTAGAATGAAATGATCTACGCTATCAAATGCTTTTGAAAAATCTATAAAAGTTACTATTCCTGATTTACTCATCTTTGAATACCTATGCATTATTTCTTTCAGTGTGAAACAGCAATCAGTAGTGGACATACCCTTCCGGAATCCAAACTGTCTATGGTTAAGCTGTATTTTGTCTTCTAGGATATTTAAAAGAGTTATTTCAAATATTTTGATCAAGCAAGAGGATTGCATTATGGGTCTATAATTGGCCGATTGAGTTACGTTACCTTTTTTATTTTTAATGATTGGTGTCATAGTTCCTTTTAATAATTCATGAGGCAGATAACAATGGCTGAAACAAATATTAAAGAAATACATTAACTTAATCAAGACACGTTCAGAGGCATTTTTAAGAAATAGAGCATGTATACCATGATGACCTACACCGGATTTCAATTGACTAATCATCTTTCTTAAGGTGACACTTGAAACTGTGATATGCATTTTGCGACTATCATTCCATGTGTTTTTAAATTCCTCAATAAAAATGTTTTCCGTTACATATGCAGTGTCTTCATGAATACTTAGAAATTTGTCAGTAAATAAATCAGTAATTTGTTCTCTTTCATTCACACCGTCGATGACATTAAATTTTGTATCTTTTAATTTACCTTTTTTTCGCTTCACCTCTTTCCAGAAACTTCTTTTATCTTTATGCGAGTACCGGTACTTTTCAACTATTGATTTACAAACTTCTTTATTTTTATTTTTATGACAATCGTTCAGTGCAGCTTTGAATTATTTTCTGGAATTGATCATAATTATGAGTGTGTTGAATAGTTCCAATTTGTTTGCCTGCCGCTACCCACGTAAGATAGTGAGCTCTGGCAACTGAGTGAAACTGTTTCACTTCCCGGTTCCACCCGGGGATAACTTTATACTTGTTTACTTTTATAGATCGTTTTCTAAATATATCACTCGCTTCGCTCACAGCATTCACAATGTTATCGTAAAGCTTATCAATATGTCCTAGATGGTTACTATTATGACAACCTACAGTAGTACAGTTTAATAGAGAATTATCAAGTACATTTTGTAGTTTAGATTCGACTAGATCATTAATATGTGAGAAATCATCAGGCTTAAGCTCGTTCCAATTTACATAAGTTTTAGTTTTTGGATCCTCATTTCGTTCTTCTATGTTAATATTACCTAGCTGTGCATTATTAAAAACAATTGAACATTCCACTGGTAAATGATCCGATCCAATTACTTCTGTTAAAATGTTTATATTTTGTATATTTACAAATTCACAGTTTCTTCCTATAATGTGGTCAAGCCATCTACTCTGAGAGTTTCCATAGCCTATGAAAGTAAATGTATCATTCGAGAGATTATTGACATCAAAACATGTTAGATTATTGGTGTTCATAAAGTTGGTAAGGCTCTGCCAGGCTCGTCCACTGGAAGGGTCGGCATTAAAATCGCCTATAGCCTATATACAATGGCGTTAAAATTATAATTTTCTAGTATATTTTCTAGCTGTGATACAGTATAGAGATACTTATTAAGGGTAGTAATTTCCCACAAGTCACTGTTCATATAAACATTGACTAGGATTAACTGGACATTATTCACATTTAAAATCATTACCATATAATTATAATTTAATATAAAATCTTTAACAATAAAAGGTGCCTGTTTCCTCCATAGAACAGCCATCCCCCCCCCCCCCCCCCCGCAGGCCTACCAGACATGGCTGCGAGGGCTCTCTCAGAGTAGGTAGCCGCGACCCCTACACTCTCGTAATGCTCGTCTATAAAATCTAAGATCCCCAAGTTGTCCTCTGTAATAACAGTGTCTTGAAGAAATACAATATCGTATTTACTTTTTGTTATATCTCTGACAAGCTCTATATTTTTCCTCAGAGAACAGCAATTAAATGTACACATTCTTAGGTCATAGATATCCATTACACTTATGATTGAAAGTACAATACTTTATAATGTATGAATATACATATACTGTACGCATGCACAATATGCATCAACTACTATTTACCAGAATTAAAAGTGTACAAATATTACCAATATAGTTATAGATCAACAGATAATCCACTGAAGATAAAAGAAGCAAAAATACGTAATCAAAGGAATGGGGAGCGGGGTGGAGGGGAGAGGGGTGGAAAAGGGGGGTTATGCGGGGAGAATAATAAGTTACCTCCAGGACTGTTATATACCGTAAATTCACACTATTTATCAATCCTATCTTCTAGTCCCTTAGATCTATTATTATGTTCCTTCCAACAACCAACTATACTCCTAAAATCGATTAATGAAATTTACAAACACATGTGGCAGTCCGTGGATTCGAATCCAGGATGCTCACACCGAAAATCAACACCTTATGCATCGCACCACGAAGACAGCTAAAGAATGGTGGACACTGCCTACGATTTATTATGCAACTTCGAATCCTGCATATCAATCTAAGCATGTACACACATCCCAACTGCAACTCACGTAGGCTACGCATATGTGAATGGAAGGGGCCTTAACCACTAGGGAAGTCCTCTCGATAAATTACCCCTGAACCAATATCAATTATTATGTTCCTTCCAACAACCAACTATACTCCTAAAATCGATTAATGAAATTTACAAACACATGTGGCAGTCCGTGGATTCGAATCCAGGAAAGAATTTATTAATGATGACATCTTCAGGCCAAAGTGCTGGGTTGAACAGTTGATCCCTCTCAGAGAGTTTTACTCCTACTTTAAACGCCTTATGTTCGTCTGTTCTTATTTTTAATTCATTTATTGTCCTAATATTTATGCCAAATGTTTCATTAATGTACACCTTTACATCTTCACATTACATCTTAAGGTCAACTCTGCCTACATATATATCTGCCGTTTTTGAGACACCTCTAAATGAACTTTCACTTTTTCTTTGACCTGTAACTCCAGTACTTAACTTCTTTATGGTTCGTCTCTTTTCATTTTTGCTCTCCACCAGCATCCAGCCGTCACTCCCTTGGGGAGTCCCAGCTCGTTGGGTCGGAGAGTTAGTGGGAGCCCTGTGACCCCCACGGTGGCAGGGGCCCCGTTGGGTTCCCTTCGTGATGGCTCCTGTACATCTATCGGTGACACGAGATGCAGGGGTACTGTTGAGTGTCCTCGGCTGTGGTCTTCCTCCTTCTCCCTCCTCACTCGTTGTTGATGAAGCAGTACTCTCCCTCCGTTCATTCACTGCAGGCATCTCTCTGTCAGTAGTCACTCTGTCGGGGGCGGCTGTTCCTCTATCCCTGTTCGTAGAGTGCATTGCAATCCTCCCTCCATTTCTCATCTTGTTCGCGTATGTGCCTCCTCCACCACTGCTCTTCCTTCTCCCTCTTTCCACGCTTGTTCCAGGTCGGTTTGATACACTTGGAGTCGAACTCGTCTGGATAGCTTCTGCAAACGACTTCGACTTAGCACCTGCATGGTTTGCGTTTGTTGCAGTCTCCCTTTGGTTCGGTGATTCAGGCTGTCCAATGACTCGTCTAAATGTGGTGAGGTCATCTAGGACATTGATTTCGTTAATGGTAACATCCCTGGCGGCATCTCCTAGCCCGTTGACGGCATTCATGAACTTGCTTTTCAACTCAATTAGGTCATTTTTCATTAGTAGTAGTAGTAGTAGTAGTAGTGGGTGGTGATAGTTTTAGTAATAATAGTGGTATTAGTAGTGATGGTGGTGGACAGGACAACAGCTAAACTCACCTCATCCGGGTCAAATCAAGAGGCCAAGGCTTCTATATCCCGATCCAGCCTTTGTCACGCTCAGGAATACAACATCTAGCCCCTCACTATACTCGGTTCAATAGATGTAGGCAACAACAGTTATTCAGAATCCTTTTCAGCCAATATGGTCATGTTTAAGGCATTCACTAGTCCTGACTATTCTTCGATGATTATATTTGACTTGGGAAGGATCAGTGGGAGTCTACTATAATGTCCCGTTCATATATACTGTATATACAGCATATAACTGGTATATATATATATATACCGGTATATATATATATATACAGTATATATATATATATATATATATATATATATATATATATATACTGTATATATATAGATATTATATATACTGTATATATATATATATATATATATATTGTTACGACTGGGGTTTAAATATATCAGGGCTCTTATTCATTGGACTAGTAATGGCATAAATGTTACAACGGAAAGCGCTAGCTCCAACCTCTGATGTATATTCCCAGTGAACAAAGAACACAAATACTCTACAGAGTTCTATATGCAATAATAGGCTATCAAACTCTCAATAAATGTGCGTCTACTCTAGGCTTAATGTTATGTGAAAACAGCCTATTACTACCTATAACCGAAGGTGCTTGGTTATGGTATGCAAAGTAAGGTGGTAAGAGAAGTTACAGCTTACGTTACTTTAATCAATAAATGTCAGGCACTCCTGCATGAAAGAAAGTGCACTAAAGTCCTTCAACACTAACAAGGAATCTTCTTTAAATGTTAGATGCTATAAAGATGCTCGTATCGGAAATGGAACCCAAAAAGGCAGACAGCGGAACAATGCTCGTGCAGGCTATGCACACAAAAAGGCAGAATATATAATGCCGTCGGAGTCAAGAATATCCTAAACGCTACAACACTAATAATCGCCACGACAATGCAGTATTCCTATCAACAAAAAGAGCCTAAGTCGTTTGTGTCTCCATACATCAAACTAGGCTGCAAAATGCTTGTGTAATCATAAATGGGTATGCATAAAAAAAAAGAGTAATTAGGTTAATATACTTAATGTCTACTGTGACTGATAAAGTCTAGCTAGAGTCAATGATACGAGATACTGGTGCGCATGGCATGCCGCATAGCCTAGTGCAAATCTCAAGTCTGTGCGTCAAATATTACGTTATAGGGAAGGGTAGCTCTCTTGAGAAACCTTAATACCGAAGTATTAAGCGTTCTCCTGGCATACCTCAAAGACAAACAATCGAGACTAGAACAGTGCAGAATGGTATAGGCAAAAAGCCCTCATTCGTGCATGCTCTACTCTCAATGGCACACATACTAGAATTTACTCAATCAACTCCAGTTCTCAGGTATGTCGTGCAGCTTTTAACTAAAGCCAGCACTCATAGGAAACAATACCTTATAATATCAGACTCCTAGTCTAGCATTATCTAATCCAGCAGAACACTAATAATTAAAGGAAGCAGTACTAAACAATATGAATGTCAACCAATGCTTCGTGATCCACTTATCTTAACAACTAACATACATAGGTTATATCAGACCTTAACGCACAATACAACTGGCCAGCATGAAGCTGATTTTGCAGAGTTAACCAGAGGGGATATAATGTTAATAAAAGGTGGTGAAAGATATGGAAAATGAGAGAGATAGGCAGAGGAAAAGGTTCTCAGGGGCGGAGCAGGGGACAGGTAGCAAGGGATAAAGATGAATGCGTTCTAGAAACCAGATCTGAGGGAGAGAGTGGCGAGGAACTGTATATATACTCGCACTAGCTCGAGCCGCGTGGGAAAAAAAGCGGTTACAAGTCCTCTAGCCACTAGCAAGGGAGCTAGCAGCATGGTAAGGACCTCTCTCCACCAATCCCCACGAGGCAGCCAGCCGTGACGTCATCGAGCGGGACAAAAACACTGCGCGCTCCCTCTCACTCTGTTCTACTCTCTCTCTCTCTCCCAGATCCCATCATTACTAGTTAATGATAAAACATATACTTTACAATTAAATATATAAAGCCTTGACATGGGTGAAAACAAAGAGCCTTTCTGGACTGCCCATGACACAAGCTTTCATATGAAATAAAGCACACTCTAATACATAAACTGTAGCCCCATCCACTGCCCTGGCGATCCTAGTGAGTCACTGTAGGACAAGCCATGCGGTTCTAACGGAGTGGTTAACGTCACCCCCCCCCAAGATTTTTCTCAGAGGCCCCAAGGCTCACAAAAATCTGATGGTTAGAACCCATCCTATATCTCCACTTCCCATCACCCAGCGGCAGTAAAATATCTGGCACAGTTCTTCAACAAAACATTTTTCAAAATTATAACCCTCCCCAACACAATAGGTTAAATTTTATGTAGTTATGCTCCTCAAGAGCGAGCTTCTCTAGCCCAGCATTCTGAGAGGAGTGCAACTCAGAATTACTACTATAACATACTGACAAGATTCAACTATCAAAGAAAGAGTTTTTTATTGATTTTTATGTTTTTAATTTGTTTATTTCGGCTGCACTATAGGGGCAAGCCTAGCTTTTTCTTCTATACCAAACGCTCAACTCCTGCTTTACGACCCAATACGCTGGGCTACAACCGCGAGCCAACAAGCACCAAGCGCAAAATACTATTCAAACTAAAGCAGGAGGCTACCTGTGTGTCAATCTACCCAGGATCATATACCCTTGAACGACCATCTGCAACCACGTTGTCACAACCGGCAATATGGCGTATGTCCAGGTTATATACCAATAACCTTAGTGACCACCTGGTCAGCCTCATATTCCGATTGTGAAACTGGTCCAAGAACTTGAGAGGGTGATGATCTGGGTAAACTACAACGACCGGACCATAGGCTGGAACATAGACCTCGAAATGCCCCAGCGCAAGCACAACCGCCAGCAGCTCCTCCTCGACAACAGAGCAGCTCCCCTGGGCCGAATTGTACTTCTCCGGGCAGAAACTAACAGGATGCTCCAGCCCATCATAGTCCTTTTCCACAAGGACGGCACCAGCCCCCACACCACTAGCATCCGTTGCTAGTTGGAAAGGTAGGCTAAAGTCAGGGGCCCTGAGGATTGGGTGAGTGCACAACAGGTGTTTTACTTCTCTAAACACCTTCTCACACTCAGGCGCCCATTTGAACTTCTTATCCTTCCAGTTATCCTCCACCTGAGCTTGACTGTCCCGTTCTCCTTCTCCACCTTGACTGCTAAACGTCATCACAGGCACAGTGAGAGGCTCAGGGGGGTGCCTCCCATACTCCTTCATGGGATTAACATGACATAACTGATTGCACTTCCGTCTGTCTGGAGTGGCTACCAAGTAATCCAGGTCTGATAGCTCCTCAACCACCCTATAAGGACCAGCGTACTTCGCGGATAAGGGGTGACCTACAAGGGGCAGTAGAATCAACACCTCCTGACCCACGTGAAACTCCCTGAGTTCAACTTTGAGGTCGTACCTGTCCTTCCTGAGGGCCTGAGAGCTAGTCAAATTACGGCCAGCCAACTCCAGACTGCGCAACATCCGTTCTCGACTGTTGAGGACACACTTGAGCATAGAACAAGGTTTTTCTGCGCCCTCCCATACTTCTTCAACCATATGGAGAGGCCCTCTGACACGGTGTCCAAAGACGAGCTCATTAGGGCTGAATCCCAAACTCTCCCCAGGTACCTCCCGCACAGCAAACAAAACACATGGCAGGCCAAGATCCCAATCCTTCCCACTCTCAAAGCAACAACAACGAAGCACAGATTTCAAGGCTGAGTGCCATCACTCTAACACACCCTGGCTCTCCGGATGATACGCAGATGACACAACCCCAACAATCCCATGCTGCGGCATTGCTTGAATAAAGAGGCTAGAAGTGAAGTTGGGTCCTTGGACTGACTGAATCCCCTGCAGGTAACCATACCGGGAAAAATACACTAGCAAGCTTCGGACCACCGTTTTCGCCGACCCATTTCTCATAGGGTACGCGTCAGGGCACCTTGTTGCTACATCTCCCGACTGTGCATCACTGTCCTCCTTCAACTCTTTCGTCTTTTTAAGCCCATCCTCTTCCCCTTCAGGAACAGTTACTGGGTCTTCTCCAGACTCGAAATGTGGTCCTAATAATGAGTCCCCAAAAAGGTCCGTTGACACTAAACTCTCAACCGCATCAACTTTCAACCCCTTCTCGGTACCCTTCCTCCGCTGATCTAAAGATTGTTGACCAGAATGTGACTCCCTAGATGCAGAATCTCCGGTGACAACACACGCCATAGGCTGCCCCGGACACTTCTCAACCAACTCCTGCTCCTCCCTACTCACGTCGGCCGGCTTCTCAACAACGACTAAGGGTGGAGCCTCAGAAGTAGGCCCCGCAAAGTCGTTGCCAAGAAGGAGGTCGACGCCCCCAACAGGTAACTTCTCCACAATTCCTACATCCAGGTCACGAGTCACACCATCAACTTCCACCTTCATTCTTACAAGCGGGTATGACCTTGTCGCATTAACTCCCTGAACCACAACCACCCGCGCCGTATTGACAGGTTTACCAGTGAAATTTCTCAACAGTGTTTGCGATGCCCCAGTGTCACGCAAAATTCTCACCTCATGTCTTCTACCCCCCCACTCCACACAACCGAGTCCCCTGTGGTCACTAAAGGCATCACGGACAGGGAATAAGCCTTCCGGATCCTTCTGCACTGGCAGTGTATTTACCTCGGAAGAAATGCCTCTAACAAACTCCGATGTCCTCTTGAACACTCCAATGCCGTGAGCAAAAGACACGGCTGCCGGAGGAGGTCGACTAGGGCACTCATTTGCCTTATGACCCTCCTGGTGGCAACTAAAACACATAAATTTTGGTTTCGGCTTATACTGTGATGTAAAAGGCCCCTGACTTTTCACATACGGTGTGGTGTAAGGTTTGGATTCAGTTTTAGTTTCATGGCTCTTCTGTTTAAATGTGTCATTGTTCCGGGGAGGGGGAGGATAACGGTCCTTAGCACTTACATCGTACTTCTGTGAGGACCCGCAACCCCGAATCAACGACAGCCGTCGATCAGCCATTTCTGCTGCTTCGACTAGAGTTCTTGGGTTTTTCTCCTTCAAGATCAAAGTTAGATCACCGCCCGTGCTCTTAAAGAACTGCTCCAACATCATTAACTGCTTAATTTCATCAAATGTTGTGACCTTCTCAGATCGGAGCCAGTTCCCCATAGCATCGGACAAGTCCCGGGCGTGTTCCAAATAGGTGCTATCTCTTCCCTTAGTTACACCCCGGAACTTCAAACGGTACGTTTCTGGTTGCAGTTCGTAAGCCCTCAGGACAGCCTCCTTGAGATCCTCATACACAATACATGACTCCAAAGGTAACGCATCGTAGGCTTTAAGACCCTTGCCTATTAATCTAGAGGATACAAGTGCTGCCCATTTATTCTCTGGCCACTGGTGTTCCTGGCACTTCTTCTCAAAGCGTGTGAAAAATTCTGTTACACCACTCTCATCAAACAACGGAACCAGTTTCAATAAGTGTGAGAGAGACTGCTCATGAACACGGTTACCAGCCCCAAGTCGCTGTCCCGTTGTCTCTACTCGCGACTTCTCTACGTCCATGTCGGCACAGTACTTAGTCGACTCAGCTTGGATTTTTGCTAGCTCTATTTGCTGTTGAAGCTCACCTGCCCTTTGTTGCTGGTGACTTTTTCTCTCTTCTATCTTGGCTAATTCTAATTGCTGCTGAAGCTCACCTGCCCTGATAGCCTTTCTCTCTTCGATCTTAGCTAATTCGAGCTGAAGCAATAATTCTGGAGTTAACCCTTGAGGAGGTGAAGGTGCTACAATGTTTGAAATTACCGGTGGTCCCCCCAGGGGCAACCCACCCTGCCTGTCACCACCCAACTGTGGAAGCGTACCCGGGGTCGGCAAACTACTGGGACGGCTGGGAGTCGAGTGTAGGGGAAGCATGGCCGAAGGGCTCTGAGCACTCAACCCATCTCGCTCACCAGTCACCCTGCCCAGTACACACGTTATCAAGTTATCCCTGGTCATGCTGCTAGTACCCGCATGACCGATAGCTGTGGCCAGGCATTGAAGACCGTACCGCTCCATACCCTCCAACCGCTCGGCAGTAACAGGCCATTGCAAAAATATCCTAGCATCCTCCTCACAGTTCACCTGATTAACCATATCATCATACTGCTGTTCCTCAGTTTCGACATTACGTACTGTGTCTCCATTCTCCTCTGATCCGGTATAAGACATGATGCTCACAAAAATTTCCCACCTCAATATTCAGAAAAGAAGTACCCCAAATTCTTATACCTCAATATACACACAAAAATTCTCGGAAATACTCAAGGGCCATACTATGTTGCAAAAAAAAATATTCTTGCTGATCCCCGCAAAATATTCTCCAAAACAACAAATGTTCCCTGCTAATAAATGTAGGTTCACCAAATCATAAGTAAGGTCGCCATTTGTTACGACTGGGGTTTAAATATATCAGGGCTCTTATTCATTGGACTAGTAATGGCATAAATGTTACAACAGAAAGCGCTAGCTCCAACCTCTGATGTATATTCCCAGTGAACAAAGAACACAAATACTCTACAGAGTTCTATATGCAATAATAGGCTATCAAACTCTCAATAAATGTGCGTCTACTCTAGGCTTAATGTTATTTGAAAACAGCCTATTACTACCTATAACCGAAGGTGCTTGGTTATGGTATGCAAAGTAAGGTGGTAAGAGAAGTTACAGCTTACGTTACTTTAATCAATAAATGTCAGGCACTCCTGCATGAAAGAAAGTGCACTAAAGTCCTTCAACACTAACAAGGAATCTTCTTTAAATGTTAGATGCTATAAAGATGCTCGTATCGGAAATGGAACCCAAAAAGGCAGGCAGTGGAACAATGCTCATGCAGGCTATGCACACAAAAAGGCAGAATATATAATGCCGTCGGAGCCAAGAATATCCTAAACACTACAACAATAATAATCGCCACGACAATGCAGTATTTCTATCAACAAAAAGAGCCTAAGTCGTTTGTGTCTCCATATATCAAACTAGGCTGCGAAATGCTAGTGTAATCATAAATGGGTATGCATACAAAAAAGAGTAATTAGGTTAATATACTTAATGTCTACTTTGACTGATAAAGTCTAGCTAGAGTCAATGATACGAGATACTGGTGCGCATGGCATGCCGCATAGCCTAGTGCAAATCTCAAGTCTGTGCGTCAAATATTACGTTATAGGGAAGGGTAGCTCTCTTGAGAAACCTTAATACCGAAGTATTAAGCGTTCTCCTGGCGTACCTCAAAGACAAACAATCGAGACTAGAACAGTGCAGAATGGTATAGGCAAAAAGCCCTCATTCGTGCATGCTCTATTCTCAATGGCACACAGACTAGAATTTACTCAATCAACTCCAGTTCTCAGGTATGTCGTGCAGCTTTTAACTAAAGCCAGCACTCATAGGAAACAATACCTTATAATATCAGACTCCTAGTCTAGCATTATCTAATCCAGCAGAACACTAATAATTAAAGGAAGCAGTACTAAACAATATGAATGTCAACCTATGCTTCGTGATCCACTTATCTTAACAACTAACATACATAGGTTATATCAGACCTTAATGCACAATACAACTGGCCAGCATTAAGCTGATTTTGCAGAGTTAACCAGAGGGGATATAATGTTAATAAAAGGTGGTGAAAGATATGGAAAATGAGAGAGATAGGCAGAGGAAAAGGTTCTCAGGGGCGGAGCAGGGGACAGGTAGCAAGGGATAAAGATGAATGCGTTCTAGAAACCAGATCTGAGGGAGAGAGTGGCGAGGAACTGTATATATACTCGCACTAGCTCGAGCCGCGTGGGAAAAAAGCGGTTACAAGTCCTCTAGCCACTAGCAAGGGAGCTAGCAGCATGGTAAGGACCTCTCTCCACCAACCCCCACGAGGCAGCCAGCCGTGACGTCATCGAGCGGGACAAAAACACTGCGTGCTCCCTCTCACTCTGTTCTACTCTCTCTCTCTCCCAGATCCCATCATTACTAGTTAATGATAAAACATATACTTTACAATTAAATATATAAAGCCTTGACATGGTTGAAAACAAAGAGCCTTTCTGGACTGCCCATGACACTAGCTTTCATATGAAATATAGCACACTCTAATACATAAACTGTAGCCCCATCCACTGCCCTGGCGATCCTAGTGAGTCACTGTAGGACAAGCCATGCGGTTCTAACGGAGTGGTTAACGTCACAATATATAAATATATATATACACAATTAGTAGTATACTCGTATTTAATTACAAACATAATGTTGTATTTCAGTAATAGTGGATAAATCAGATGTTTTACCTGGTTAAGATGAACACAGCATGGACGTTTACTAGAGAATTATCAGGCAGCTTTTGATTTGTATACCAATGTGATAATACTGAAAACGTGATTATGGGTAGTGGGCTTCTATTTGTGTTGTACTTTCTTCATCTACTATATCACAAACTCACCGAGATACCGTATGTTAACCTTGCTATTCGAATATACATTATCAAGTATATAAAACAATGCTTGACCACTATTCAAGTCATAGACATTTGATAAGCCTTTCTGCAATGTGTTGAAACATAAAGGAGCGCCATTCTTCCCAAAAACTTATAAGAGGATTTTCAGCAGAAGCAACACCAGCACTATTCCGATGTAATCCACCGAAGGACAAACACAATTTATACGAATGTCCACTCTACTCCGCTATGATTAAGGGGGATGGGCGTACATATTTGATCAATTATGTATCTCTATAATATTTGTTTTAGGTTCCTCCCTAGACCTCCATCACAGCCTTCTATTTTGTTTAATACTGATATCGCTCTCACACCAGGAAAAAGAAGGCCGATATTTTTTGTTGGTCACGGGGAAAACAGTACCAACCTCACGGAGAAGGGTCGTGATTTGCTTCTCATCTTGTTGTCTTTATTTATACTGTATATGAGTCGGAGCATGTTTCTTGTGAAGGGGTTATGACGAAACTTGGCGACTATCTTAACTGACCACGGAGCCGTGAACATCGATATTAGCACAAACATGCTATATTAACATAGATTTCTGATGAATAGAAAATATTATTAGTTTGGTTTTATACATTTATAAATGAACTACAACCGTATTTTAGTTGTTAATTCTACTAAATATCGATGTCATACCTCCAACCTTTCTATAATTTGAAACTTGCAAGTTGACAATCAACCATTTTGGGCTATAAGGAAGTTCAAACAGTAGACATCGATTATTTGATAGAAAAATAAATATATACGCGTTTTATATAGAAAGAAAACCTTCTGAATATAGTTGCACGTGTTCATAATGTGCATTATAATGTTCTTTTAAGGGGATGTGGGTCGTTTTCGTGGTCCTCTTTCTTCCTCATATTTA
Source organism: Paralithodes platypus (assembly GCA_032716605.1). Classification (NCBI taxonomy): domain Eukaryota; kingdom Metazoa; phylum Arthropoda; class Malacostraca; order Decapoda; family Lithodidae; genus Paralithodes; species Paralithodes platypus. The sequence continues at coordinate 22,125,495 of CM064488.1, read as the reverse complement.
GCCCCATTAGTTTTCAAATTTTATGACGTTAGGCCCATTAGTTTGGCGATTTTAAGATTTATCACTCCATTTCTTTGACATTATTTAGACTTTTCGTGTCATTTAGGTGTCGATTTCTTCTTGGCGAGCAATAGCGAAAAATTTACAAATTTATCTTCAAGGAGGGTCTTCGGGGTGTTTTTTAAGCTTCATGGAGGTCTAGGGAGGAAACTAAAAAACAAAGGCAAATATAAAAATAGAAAAAAATAAAGGTACATAAATGAGAAAATAAATACGTTCATCCCCCCTTAATAGTGGGGCAGATAACTGGAATAATCGTTCATTTCTGGAAACAAGCACCAAAATTGGCACACATACTCCTTGGGGATTGCTCTTTTGATAAAACCCGCCTAAAAATTCAAGATGGCGGCCATTTTTCAAGATGGCCGCCATTGAATATACAAAACATTGCATTTCGCAATAAAATCGCAAAGACTTGTCCTATTTGAATGATCTTGGTGTCAAATCATACATTTTGCACTATGTAGAATCCGAATTTGGAACCATGGACTTATTCACTAGCTTCCTTGTACCATAATATCAGTCCCGGAATCATAATTAGGGTAAAAAGTGCCCATATCATAGCACCATCAGTCCGGTATATTATTGGATGTACATGTAGGCAGTAGGCCTATACTTGTTTGTCACTTATTGTCTTGCTGCCTGGATGAGTATACTACAACGCTTCTAAACCTCGCATCTGCAGCTGTACAGTGCCGTGCAGGTCAGACCAAAGCAGTAGCATTTGCATCGACCGCAGCATTCCGATTTGCATCCACACTTGGTCAGCTGCTGGCAACTCTCTGCAATGGGTGGGAGATCTGTCCAAACGATCTGCCACAGATCTCCTTTCTTGGCCCAGCCCTAGTTGGCAGGAGTCTGCGTTTCTGGTTGACATACTGTTGACTGACTCCAGATGCAGCCCGCCTGGTAGGCACCACGCTTCACATGCTGCTTCAGTGCTGCTCGGGTTGGAGGAATGGCTTCGTACGGCCTCTGCTTCCGAGCAAACATGTCCAACCTCGCATCATCGACACCTTCAGCTGTGCTGGATCTGTCATACATAATGACCACGAACTTCTCCAAGGTCTCCAGGTCTTCATCATCAACTACCGGTGGGTACTGGCTGAGTTTGCTGAAGACACCGGAAGCCTCATCACAAACATCCCAGGTTTGCCAAGCAGACTTCTTCCCTTTGCCACGGAATGCTGAAACGACATCGCAGCCAGTGAAGGCATGGAAGAAGAGCATCCCTTTGCTCTTTTCTGCAAGAGTGCAACACAAGTCATGTACAGAAACCCACCTCAGGTTCTGTCCTTGGCCAAAGGCAACCCACAACTGCTGCAGACCTAGCTCCTGAAGTGCCTGCAGAACACTGACTGCGATGACGACAACATCTGTGTCGCTGGCTTTGACCATGATGACTTTGCTGCCTGCTTCTGTTGCATGCCTGGCATGCACAAAGATCCGCGTGTCAGCTTCTTCATGACTGCACGGTGCCACCCCAGCCAGATTGATAGTGCGGTTGCTGACAGCATCTTCTTCCTTGGTCACAATGACCACATTTGGTGTGGCCACACGTGCAATCTTATCAGCCAGAAAGTTGAACAGCTCGGCTTTGTTGTCATTTTCTTTCAGGAAGTTTCGCCAGTTTGAGGGAATTTTGCCCTTCCCTGTCACCCTACGTCTCACCCCGCGTCCTCGCTTTGATCTAGTTTCAGCTTTCAGAGTAGATGGCCGGTAGACATCAAACACAATGTCTGTTCTCTTGTACTTGGTAGAGTATGCTTGTATTCTAGGAAGGACATCGAGCATTGCGTACTCTTCGAACGTCTTTGAACTCCGTGGGGGCAGACTGTTCACCAACGCTGCACCATCAATGATGATGGTGTCGGCGTCTGGCTCTGCCTCAGGGGTTGTAACTTGGCTCTGAAGAATGGTAGTGAGGTGGGATTTCTGACAGGTGTGGAGCTTTCCACCATCACTGAGGGCAGCAGGATGTGACTGGTTCTCATGATGGAAGAACTCCTTCAAGTCACACTCTCTGCTCTGGCATGATATGAACAGCTTGGAGAACAGTTGACAGTCTTCCTTCAGCACTTTTTGCTTTGAAGAGTCAACAGAGGCTGGTACCTGTCGGAAAAAGTCAACCCTGTTCTTCTTGATTGGTTCATAGAAGGTGGATTCTTCTTCCCCTTCCAGTCCCTTCATAAACTCCTGGAAACGGACCTTGCCTTTCTCAAGGTGTGTGCCAATCAGCTCGGCGGCAGTGTGGTGAGCAATATCCTTTGTATCAAGCGAAAGCAGGTCCCAACTCTCCTCCTGGAAAGGATTGCACATATCTGTCATGGCTTGTGAGAGCTTTTCTACTTTCTCAAGGAACACTCTTTGTGCTCGTTCTGTCTCCTCATGGTGGCTGGTGTGTTCAGTACCCTCTTTGGTCCCACATGCTGCCTCATACTGTGCAACCAAGTGGCTGACTTGAGGACCAGCTATCACCCATCTTCTCAGTGCTGATGGGTCTTCAGTCACACCGATCACACCCCCGTCTGCCTTGATGACAGCGTTGGCCTGCTCGTGAGCTTGGTCAATAGCCATTGCTGAGAACTTTCAGCTCGATTTGTGTACAACAAAGTTTCCACTCTGGAACTCCTGAGCCAGCTGAGGATGCTTCTGTTCCAGGGTCACCATGTCTCTGTAGTGGATCGGAAGCCACCGTGCATAGTTTACATTGTTGTTGGCAAAGAAGTACGGTATCAGCTCAGCCAGTGACTGACAGTACAGGAAGAAGTTGGCTTCCCTGAATGATCGGATCAACAAGAGGATCACCAGTTCCATTGACAGCACCATATACCAGAAATGAAACTGGGGACTTTGCAGTTTGCGATGCTCACACCAAGCTTCGAAGCTAGGCACCTCTTCGGGTTGTTCATCTGTCTCTTTCGAGTAGTCCGTGTGGGCTGCCTTCAGAAGCTTGTACAGACTGCATGCTGTTATCTGGTGCATCTGTCGTGTCCTAGTGATGCTCGAAGCTGTCAGAAATGAATCTGCTGTCCCAGGAGATGCTATCCCTGCCTCCAAGAGGGCTCCTGTCCAAGCACTGTCCTGGAGTAGAGTTCCAATGGACTTCAGTGCCGCCATCTCAATATGCAAGCCTCCGAACATTATGACGAACTTGTCCTCACCGTAGATTTCAGGCCAGTGCCACGGGACCTGCTTGGCTACTGCATATATTGGCTGGTTAGCAGCAATGACTGGCACCTGACCGTGGTTCAGAAATGCCACTATCTCCTTGATCTTGTCCATCACATGCTTGACTGTAGCAACCGAGTGGGCCTGATCTCGCAGCAGAGGCAAAAGTAATGTAATGCTGACCTCAAATGGCTTTCCTCTCTTCTGTGAAGCATGGTGGGCTGACCAAGTCACATCCACTGGCCCATCTGTCACAGTGACCTTCTCCAGCCACTCATACTCCATTGCCAGTTGTGGCCTCAGCAGACTGGTGTCTGGGTGTGTCACACCACTCTGGGGAGGAGAGGGTTTCTTCTTGGTGAAGAAGGCGGGCCGGACATTGGTGAAGGAGTCTGGAAGTTCTGGAACTGTCTTCACTTTCTCCTTTCCGAACTTCAGCTGTCCACGCTCTTCACCTTTGTCTTCTTTGGTTGGGTGCTGGAAAACAGAGATGCTGGTTCCATCGAAAGAAGTGGTCGCTGTCGTTGCAGTGGGATTGTGGTCTATGTTGTCCATGGCTGATGTGGTGAACAGCCCTTTTCGCAGAACTGGTGGACAGACCACCCCATCCTCCACGTACTTGCTGACTGTTGCATCCCCCAGCTGTGCAGATATCTGTAGCACCCTGTCGTATGAAATGCTGATGCCATGCTCGTTAAGCATTTCCACCAACTTTCTCTTTCTGGTCTTTGTGTAGACGGACATCCCCATGTAAACAGGGAATGGGGTCTCTCTGTCTTTGGAGTGTCTGTGAGTTGCTGCTCCTTCTTTGTACCTTGCGTAGCAGTTGTACTGAAGCAGCTGAGCAATTGCTAGATCTGTCTTTGATGCGCCAAACCTCAGTTGAGATTTGATGTCCGCTCCGTGTTCAAGCATGGCCACAAACTGAAGAAGAGTGAGTGGAATGGCCTGCTCGATGCACCCCTCATGGAAGGTTCCATCAAATATGGACTTGTGGTCCAGCATATGTCTTCGCAAGATGTTAGCTGCTTTGCCAAGGATAATAGCTTCACTATAATAGTCAGAGGCTTCTGACAAGACAAAGCCCACATCTTTCTGGAAAGCCAGAAGAACATCCCTTCCCTGCTTGTGCACTTCCAACTCAGGTATTTCTGACAGCAGTTTTTCCTTCAGTCTTGTGGAGTTGACAGCAGGTGCATCAACACCCAGCTGTTCCAGGCGCTGGGCATACAGGTGAACTATGTCTGCAAGTCGGAAGACTGCAGGACCCTCACCAGATCTGGTGGTCTCCACTAGATATGTGACTAGCTCTGAGAATGCCTGTGGGTGGGCATCCTCTTCGGGTGCACGTTCCTGTTCCAGTCTCTTGGTGGCTCTGAGGTACGTCCTATCTCTATTGTACAGGTCTGTCTAGCATGCAAAATGGTATTTGAGCTCCTGTGCAATAGCATCTCCACCGCTGAGTCTTGCAAGAAGTTTTCCGTCATTTAAAGTTTGGGCACATTCATTAAGTCTGTTATTCAGGTTCATCGTCATAACTTGTCTGAGTTCAGAGGATGGGGCTTCTTTGTCACATATGAAACACGTTTGGCCTTCAAGGCTGGTTCTACGCAGCTTGGTCTGTCATTCTACTGGCTGAGCACTCTCTGCTCTTCTTTTTCTGGCTCTCTCCAGTTTCGTGATGTTGAACATAAGGCGACAACTTTGGTGATACTGCGCCTTTTTCCTCCTCAGAAGTTTCTTCAATGCCACCACCATCATCAAGTCTGGCTGGATCCAGAACAATAGGCATCTCATTAATTGCGTGAAAGAGGGGAATAGTAGTCGCAATCATAGTGTAGCCATCATGTTCTTGTGGTTGTTGTGCACGTGGTGACTTGAGCTCTTCACTCTTCTTCTTCTGGCAAAAACAACACTTGCTCCAGTCAGTCCGGAATTTAGACGGTCCTGGATCTGTATTTGCCATCTTGGTGAATACAGTATGATAATTATCTGTAACACAGATATAATAGAAACAGATAATCACAGTATATAACAGATAATCACAGTATGATATAACACAGTATGTTATATGATAACAGATAATCACAGTATGATAATTATCTGTATTCAGTGAATCAAGGCCGAGGGGTTATCCTTTTCCCACCTTGATCACAATCATGCACAATAAGGTATGGGATACGACTAGGTTCGGGAATAAAAATATATGACCTACACCTAGCCCGATCGTTTATCCAGTATCATTTAAGTCCCGTGCGATCTGTACACCATCCAGGTAACTACATGCAAAGCAATGTAAAGCCCCGTTACCCTTGGCTCGGCTCTCCCGCGCTGGCACACCCTGTCAATTCAGGCGCGGCTATCTAACTAAACATCTATGTTAAACTACATGTAATCTACAGTAGCTAACTGATGCGGGGCTTATTAGACAGCATTTGGGACACTAAACTAATTATTTAGCTACACTAAACTAATTATTCAGCTGATACTGAACCCCATGCTGAGTTTCACAGCAGCGGTGCCACCAGTGTGCCCTGGCTGTGCGTTGACATCCGCTCTGTTGAGCTGCTACTCTACACCTTCCGCTGCAAGTCTCTTAACGTCCCCCCCCCCCCCCACCGCATCGTGTCATGTCCAGTTTGGAAGCCTTGTACAGGAAGATGCTACACATACTTAAACCTCTAACACTACTACGATATACACTACCATGCATTTTAGTCGAGTCAGACGTAACATGAACCTCTAATTTAGCAGAAGATTAGGATTCCGGGACTGATATTATGGTACAAGGAAGCTAGTGAGTAAGTCTATGGTTCCAAATTCGGATTCTACATACTGAAAAATGTATGATTTGACACCAAGATCATTCAAATAGGACAAGTCTTTGTGATTTTATTGCGAAATGCAATATTTCTGTATATTCAATGGCGGTCATCTTGAAAAATGGCCGCCATCTTGAATTTTTAGGTGGCTAACGGGTTTTATCAAAAGAGCAATCCCCAAGGAATATGTGTGCCAAATTTGGTGCTTGTTTCCGGAAATGAACGATTCTCCTGAAATTTGAAGTTATCTGCTCCACTATAGGTGATATATGGGAGGTGGACGTTCGCTTTTCGACTCCCCCGCCGAAGCCATGGTGGGCGGGGGAAAACTTTGAAATCCGGGGATTCTGTCTCTTCCTCGTCCTCCACTAGGTTGAGGTGATCTTCCTCTGGGTAAGTCTGAAGGACGTCCTCTGCTTCCGTGGCTTCATTTATCTCCTCCTCAGGCAGTTCTTCTTCATTTGCGGAGATTCTAAGTTGGATGGCTCTATTAGATTTGGCAGAGTCACGGATAAAAGGGAGAGGGCACCGGGAATTACAGGCAGAAAAATCATATGTGTTGATTATAACTAGAGGGTGTGGTTTACCTGGGCGCTGATGTTGATTGCAGGGGTACACTCTCCTCAGTTGGTGTGTTTTGAAGGCTGGCCTGCTAGGTTGGTAGGACCCGGGCCAATGGTGGATGGGTGTTGGTGGAGCAGTTTTTCTATTGTACTGGGCTTGTTCGCCAGCTCGGTGGGGTAATTGTGGGTGCGTTGTGAACCTTTTGATGGCTGCTATCACAGGTTTCTTGGGTTGGGAGGCTAATATTCTCTGTATTGTCATGATATCCCGCTGGAAACCTACGGGATCGTGCACGGCGAAAATTTCTATCACTGCAGAGGGCAGTACTTGCACTAAATGCACTAAAATGTGCTGTTCTTGCATATTCCGATTCAACGTAGGGAATGCGGCCCTGACTTGTTGGTTTATATTCGGGATGGTTGCATCGAGGTCACCATCATATTTAATGTCCTTGATTTTATTGTGGGCTATGAACACACCCAGAGAAGGCTTAATTGCCTCAATCACCATGGGCTTAAATTCATCCCAGGTGAGTGCAGGGTTTACCTGCGGGGCTACAAGGGAAACGGCTTTTCCCAAGTGCGTAAGAAGGACGGCTATATTCTCGCGGTCCGTGGTATAAGCTAAGTCTAGCACTGGTTTCACTATGTCCATGTACACTTCTATTTCATAGGTCTCCCCATCGTATTCGGGGATGGGGATGTGGGAGCGTGGAGCGGCCATATTTATATTAGTATCTTTATCTCTGTTTCTTTCCAAATATGTTCAATACATTGAATTCTTCCGTCCGAATAGAGAACCACCGCTAGCCACCAATGTTATGACCCGATTTTATGCAGGATTAACAATTGATACAGGTGAGTTCTACTCCACTGGGACTTCCAAGTTCATATAAGTACATATAAATAAAAGAAAACAGAGAATAAGTATATCGCAAAACATGGTTTAATAATACAGCTTTATTTCTCCTTCACTATATATGGGAAATAATCTGGAAACATGGAACACGAATCACTACCAGTGAATAGTACTTAAGTTTATCACTAACTCCTAGCACAGTCATGGAGCTAGATAAGGAGCAGGTATTCTGTCCAACTTCACTTGTAATCGAGAAAGCTTAAACACTGGGAGCGTGTTGAGAGATAAGTATTTGTTTAGGAGCGGTGATGTACACTATCACTTTCTTCAGGAATGTCAGTGCGGTTCAAGTTCAAGGTCAACTACCCCTAGTAGGTAAGTAGCCGTGTCGCATAGAAAACGTAGAGTCGATGAGGGACTCTGAAATATTTTCAAATATTCTTGTGGATTTTGGTAGAGTCGCTGACCTCCCAAAAGTAGGTTAAAATTAAATCTTTCGAAATTGAATCACTGTTTGATGGCTAATTGTTCTTCGAGATCACTCGCACTGTAGGTACATATTGTTACGATCGGGTCTCATATAAATCAGTGGCTCTTATACATTGGACTAGACTGGCATAAATGCAACAACGGAAACGCTAGATCCAACCCCTGATATATAATCCCGTCGAACAAAGAACACATATACCCTCCAGAGTTATATCTGCGATAGCGGGGTATCTTAACTCTCAGTATCTATGTGCTTCTACTATAGGCTGATGTTCTCTGAAACAGCCTATTACCTATAACATATGGTTGCTTAGTTATGGCACACAAGGAAAAGATAGTTAACTTAATTAAATCACAAGAGTGATCTAATGCAAACAAGAAGAAGGTTTACTTAATGTTACTTTAATCAATAATATCTGTCACTCCTTTATGAAAGAAAGTGTTGTAAAGTTCTCAAGCACCGAACAAGGAATCTTCTGAATAATGTCGGATGCTACTAAGAAGAACGTATCGGAAATGGAACCACAAAATAGCAGGAGGCAGGACAATGCACGTGTAGGCTAAATACACAAAAAGGCTGGACCTATAATGTTATTGGACACAAGAATATTATAAGCGGTGCAACAGTAATAATGCTCGCCACGAAAAAGTAGTACTCCTATTAACAAAACCGGTCTATGCTGGTTGTGTCTCTCTACAGCAACCTAGACCTCAAAATGCTTGTGTAGAAATAATGGGTATGCATAAAAGAGTATATGATCTAATCCAGCTAATGTCTACCCAGGTTAATAAAGTCTAGCTGGGATGCGCAAAGGTACAGAATTCTGGTGGAGCAAGGCAGCTCCTAGCCTAGTGTGGACCTTGGGTCTGTGCGGCCTGATTACGTTAATATGAAGGGGTGCTCTCTTGAGGATTCTCGATCACAAGTATCGAGTATCCTCCTGGCGACCCTCAAAAGTAAAAGCAAATAGAGTTAGAACAGTGTTGGGAGGATTAGGCAAGCAGCCCTCACGCACTACACAGTCTAAACTCCAAGGTACACAGACAAAAGATACACCCAGGTAACCCACAGAATCCGTAGTGTCATGCAGCTCAAAAGTAGCCTACACACAGTGAAAACACCAACAGCAAGGTACCTGATCCCTAGTCTAGCATTATTTAACCCTGTAGAAACATTAGTGATTGATGGAGACAGTCCGAGCAATACAATCTCCCAAAAAGACAACGACTCTCTTCAACCTTAGCCTAGTACATAAGAAATGTGAGATCCAGCATATAATACAGTCTGGCCACCAATTCAAGGTGTGGATGCAGGGAACCAGAGGGGGATTGATATTAATAAAAGGTGAGGAAGTAGTGGAAATGATAGAGGCAGTAGGAGAGAAAGATTCTAAGACAAGAGTGTGGAACAGTTCATGGGAGATGCTTAGAGTATGCTGTCTGGGAAGGATCTGACAAGGATATTCCCAGGGACCGCCTCGCTGGAGTCCCAGTTCGCAGGAATGGCATGAGGGCGCGCGACAGTCGCCCAGTAAGCAGCCGCCTAGTAGGCAGTGTTAGGCAGGAGGCAACGAATCCCGCGAGGCCTATGTAAGGGGGCCAGCCACGCGCCACACTCACCACCAAGTCACACCACCTGGTCTCTCTCTCTCTCTCTCCCGCTCGCCTTCCCATCATTCAACTACTTAACACAATACTTTCAATTGACTAAATAAAATAGAAAGGATTGTGACAGACGAAAATAAAGAACAGTTCTGAACTGTCTGCAACACAAGCTTTCTCGAGAAGGAAAGTACACAATGATAGGTAGACTGTAGCTACATTCTCTGCCCTGGCGAGTCCTAGCGAGTAAGCCATGCGGTTCTGGGGGAAGCGGTGAGCGTCACAATATAACTCGTAGCTTTGTAACCCGATTATTAGTGCTTGTATAGGATTTTAACTGTTTAACACCTTACGAGCGGCCTATGCGGTTTATTTATGTGTACCGCCCAGCGGGGTGTTTTTAGCCAAAATAGGGCTGTTTACGTGATCATTTTCATGCCTAAATAAGACCCAGAACGTAAAACAAGTATCTATCCCTGAAAGGGCATAAACAGAGCTTTCGAATGACACCATAACGATCCTTGTATGATGGATAGTTTTCTTGCAATAACCGTGCAACGCGAGTGCAAAAAGCAGGTAATTCGGTACTTTCGGTACATAATTGAGTATGTAACGAGTGAGAGAGGGAGGAGGGAGCTGAGATTTGTGTCAGTAGGTTCGCCGCGGTGGTCTGGAGCAGTCATACGCTCGCTAGTCTCCTGCCACCACTTGTCTCTCTCTCTCAGCCACATTACGTGCTGAAATTGCCACTCGAGTTATGTCGAGCGCCGCCACATAGTCCAGCTTTATTAAATACGACTTAAGTGGTGAGCCGCTAATAAAGGATTAAGGCACTTTTGGAAAGACTCTGTTTATTTCTGGAGAAAACTTGGGTTTTTAGTCAGAGACGCTGAACCCTTCATAATCAGCTTAAGTGTCGCTAATTCGGATTTTCACTTTTATAGGGTTAGATATTCATGATATTCACTACGCTACTCGGGAAACTAATTCTTTTTGCTCTACTCCGATTATTTGGACTTAGAGGAATTTATTCACTTTTTGGGTACCTTTGAGGGACTCTATTTATTTCTCGTTCACTCGGCACTTTTCTACCTCTGGTCACTTTCTCTTCTATTGATCTTTCGGCGTGGTAACTTCTCTGGTGATTCCTCCTGGTAGCACTTAAGGAGGTGGTTGGTTATCGTCTTCTGCTTCCCCGTGGGAAGTCTAGGTAGGCCAGCTGTGTGGAGTAGTTACAGATGGGTTGATTGGGCTTGAGATCTTAAGTATGGCTCCGTAACATATAGTAACCGTCGGGCGAATTACTGATGGGCACCATACCGAACTAACGCGAGTATTTCAGAGGTAAGAGAAACTACTCGACTGTTCTGATCAGTATATCAACCGTTGATGAAGTCCTGTTAAGGTACTCTCGGGCTAGGATCTTAAATATCGAGTCTAATTATGTGGTCGATATCGAACGAACGCAGTAAGTTTAGTTCAAGTGTCCTTATTGTCTGTCCTGATCTTTATGAGAAGTTCGGAGGACCCGTGGCGGTGTTTAAACCTTTGAGTTACACGGTCGTGTGGGATGCCACAGACTCAGTGCACGAAGGACTTGTATCTGCAGAGTGCCCTTGAGGGTATCTCGCCAAGCCCTGTCTCTAACACAGCGGTCTCAGAGGCTCGAGACTACCTGTGTAGAGTGGCAGTGTCCACTTCCGATAGTAAAGAATGGAGAGGTCGGCAGGCCGGAGTCTCTCAACTCTTCATTAGAGAAAATGTAACCTCGCTATGGAGCCAATGTCACGTCGGCATGCTTACCGACGACAAAGTTCCTCGACAAGGACAGTTTTGTACAAGTGTTCACTTGGACTCAGTAAAAATAGAGAGGTCGGCAGGCCGGAGTCTCTCCACTTTTACGAAGAAAAGTGAAGCCTGATAATAGAGACTATGTTCATGCTGGCATGCCAGACATCAATAGAGTTCTTCTATCAGGACACTTGTTCCTTCCCACTCTAGAGAATATTGAGGACGGCAGGCCGTACACCTCAACTTCTTTTAGAGATGGTGCTGGTGTGGGCTTTTCTTAGTGAGATTGACAAGCAGGAGCGGCAGGCTGGTATCCTCCTTTCCAACCTCAGAATCAAGAAGAGAGAGCAGCAGGCCGGTAACTCTCTTCCTAACCCTTTATGAAAGTTGTTCCTATCTCAGTAGCTGTGTATCTCACTGGCATGCCAGATGAGGACAGAGTTCCTGGGACAGGCCACAGTTATCGGTAACTTGTAGTCTAAGAAGAAAGTTTCCGGCAGGCCGTACGCTCTCCCACTAGACTAGCTAGGAACCGCCTAAGTAGGGTCTCTATGTTAGCTGGGCAGGCCTCTGGCTAACAAAGATCCCTAGTATAGGGTTTTTACTCACAGACAGTATGTTTGAGCTTTCGGCAGGCCGTCAGTCTAACTGAATGGAGGGTAATCTTAAGACTTCATAAGGTGGCATGCCAGCACTTTTGAAGCCTCAAAATTGCTTGACTTTCCTCAGAAATCCTGAACTGGTATTGCGGATTACTGAGTGCAGTCCCCCGGTACCTCTAGGATGGTAAGGGCATGAGGAGGTATCCTAGATGGGGTCCTTGAACCCTTCTTGTTCTGTTGGTCAAGGTCTCCTTCAATACAAGGATATTACTCGGTGATGGTGTGATGAGTAAGGTCAATTATAGCTCCTAGAGTAGGTTACTTTATCAAAGGTTAATTATAAATACATAGGGGGTCTATAGAAACTCAATAGAACTCTGGAAAACAATAATAGTGAGTGAAGTGAATGAATTCTGAAATTCGGACTCTCGGGGAGGATTGGTGGTGTTGGGTGCATTGAAGGTGTGTCGTGCGCACCGGACAAGTGAGGACTATGATGCGCGCGAGACAGCGTTTATCCTTCTCTCTTCTTCTCGTCGTGGTGGCTGGTGGATTTTACTACGGATCTTGGTGGGTAGTAATTTTGGGTATAAGAATATATAAATCTCCCTTGGCATTGTGTTGTCTAAAGGAGTGTGTAAGTATCTAACCTTCCTGGTTCGGGCTGGTAGGCCTGGGTTTACACATGGGTATTTAAACGTATAGAGCGCCCTCTCTCGGGCCGCGGGAGCGGGAGGTGGCCCGCATTGTTTGAACGTGAAGACAATTAGGTACAGGGTATTCTTATTTAGAAAGAAGCATGTGTGGGTTGTGTAACTAGCAAAATTAGTTGAAGAGTGTCAAAAAAAGGCATGTGTATATATATGTGTGGGAAAACAGTGTCCCAAGATCTATTGAGGTATAGGTTCACATCTTATTGCATAACATAGGGTTGCATACATTCATATAATTGTTTCATCTGGCAGTGCTTTCTTCGGTAGCGAAGATACATGTTTTTCTTAACTTCTACTTCTCTATTCTCCCCGAGCTATATGGTGAGGTGGGGAGAAAAGGAAAACACAAGAATATATGGATCATTGATTGTCTTCGATGGTGAAAACAATTTTGTTTATTTGGCATATATATGTTATAATAATGCACAGGGGTCAGGATGAACATTGGTAATACATATAGAACAAGAAGGTACATATTCTGAACAGAAGAGGAGTACTGGTAGCTCAGAAGGGCTGGCTGAAGAGTATTCTCTTCTTCATGGGGGTATTGTGAGTGATCGTCCTGCCTGGTGTGCTGGGGCGTCGAGTGTCTTACGTGAATAAGAAACAAAATTAAAGAGAACAAAATACAGTCTCAGAATAGGAGACACAGGATGAATTGAAGGCAAAATAAACACACAGGTAGGCTGAGTGAGTCACACGGTAGAGGGGCGCACTACTCAGGTAGCCGTGGTATTCTCAAGTGACCTTCCTACTTAGCTGGGGAGGTCAGGTCATGAACTGGACTGCGGTGGTGGAAATTAATTTCAAAGTTAGTGCAACTAGAAATGTAGTTTTAATAATATTACTTTAAAATTGGTGGCAGAGTATGAATTAATTAATTGCACAAAAGATTGAGTTCGTAATCTAAATTGTGTAATTTATATTGAAAATCTTATATTCACGTCAACCATCGTATGTAATAATAACGAAACGAGCCGAGGAATTCAGATGTAAAACTTGTGTATAATTATGAATGAACTATAGAATAAATCTATTTAATTATACTGGAGAACAAATTATAATTAACTAAATGAAGTTAGTCAACGAATGCTCTGGAAACGCTTATAATTATTAGCGTGAAAGGATAATTAACAGAATATTAATTAGTAAAAGAACTTGGGCTCATACGACGAAGTTACTGTATGCTAAAGAAATACATATTTAAGTATTCTTAAGAGATCTGAATGAGTTAAAAGAGTCTTTTAAATTAACATACACTGGAATACAAGGTGCATGGAAAGTGATGTGGAATTAAGTAACAGAATCTATGCAATGCTGGAATTCCTAAACATGAAGAATCAGAATTACTTACATAAGTAATCAAATGAACATTAATACGAATTAATAAAATAATTACAAATGTGATTATGTAATCGAACGTAATTAGGGAAGCTCGGGAGAAAATTCGTTTTCACGGGGAAAGTTATAGAGATTTTAATTGGGTATGTGAAGGTAAATTCGTTACGAAAATGGGCGTAGGTTCTAGGTAAAGTTATTCAGGAAGGGAAATCAAATCGCGAAATACACTTCGACCTCAACTCATAAAATACATAGCAGAATACAATCATATATTAGGAACATCTGTGAGCGTGTGGCAAGGTGAGCAACTGAACAAAATTATATGACGTATGCGTAAGACGTTTTGTAGAAAATTAAACAAATGACAGGGCTAAGGCTTATACACAATTTTAACACAGCTTGTATGTAAGGTTCAGAAGGATTAACACAGTACGTAATCAAGGATCTTAGGCACACATCACAGAGTTAATTAGCACAACGCGGTTCACATATTTTACTTACACCGTGACAACAATAACACAACGAAAAATACACAGGAACACTTAGGGAATGTTTGGAGGGCAGGGGAAGAGGGTACAGGTCTGGCCAACGTACATCGTGGGTCCCAGGAGCAGCACTTCAGGGGTGCAGGGCGTCACTCGAGCAGCACTTCATGTTCCAGACTTCAGGTGGGTAAGACTTCACTCGAGCAGGACTTCAGGGGTACTTCAGGCAAGTACACTTTCCGGGCAGGGTAGGGGCAGGCTGGTACAAGCTACAACTGTGGATTAGCTACTCTGTTCCTTAGGTAGGTTTTTTTTTTTTCATTTTTTTTTTTTAAGAGACAATGAACGGAGGAAGGAAAAACACAGATAAAACAAAATGGTCCATGTGCCTAAAGGAATCCTCCATTCATAAAATGTTTGTAACAACTGGATTTAAACTTTTGTAGATTGTAAGTTTGTGGAAAGCAACTCGAGGGAAGTGAATTCCAAAGAGTAGTAGTTCTAGGGATAAATGAATTTTGAAAAGCAGAAGTTCTGCATTGTGGAGGAGAAAGTGTAAATTCATGGGCGCTCTCAGCTGCCCCAGTTCTACGGGGAAAGATGTGGAGAGGCGGCACAATTGAAGCAAGTTCCTCAGAACAATTGCTGTGAAAATATCTGTAGAATAATGCAAGGGATGCAACGTTTCTTCGTATGGATAATGTAGGAAGGTCCTGTGTGATTGCAGGGTTATTGATAAATCTAATAGCTTTATTTTGAATTTGGTCCAACTGCCTCAATGCAACCACTCCACTTCCACTCTACAGAGGTGAACAGTAATCCATCTGAGAATGCACATGACTTTTATATATTACGGCCAACTGCTCGTCAGTGAAGAATTCTCGAACTATGTACAGGAGTCCCAGTTTTTTAGAGGCATTCATAGCAATGCTTCTAACATAATGTGTCCAGCTCAAGTTAGTAGTTAATGTTACACCGAGAATGTCAATACTAGGGGAAGTGGGAATATTTACATAATTAAAAAATATATGGGAGTCAGTGAGATTCTGTCGGTTAGAAAATTGAACGTACTTGGTTTTCAGTGCATTAACCCTTCTTTGGCGGCGCGCAACTTATGTCGTGTAAAATAAATATGGACTAAGTGGCGGTTCACAACTTATGTCGTGTGCCATTTTCACCACGTAATGTTGCTGAGAGAGAGAGATGAGTGGTGGGAGGAGCGTAGCAAGCGTATGACTGCTCCAGACCACCGCGGCGGACCTACTGACATGAATCCCACCCTTCCCTCCCCTCTCACACTCGCTACACAGGGAATTATGTAGGGAAATTACCTAATTACAGAGTTTTTGCACTCGTGTTGCACGATCGTTGCAAGAGAACCAGCGGTCGTACAAGGATGGTTCGGGTGTCATTGGAAAGCTCTGTTTACGCCCTATCAGGGATAGATACTTGTTTTATGCTCTGGGTCTTATTTAGGCATGAAAATGATCACGTAAACAACCCTATTTAGGGTAAATAAAAAACGCTGGGCGCTACGGTCCCCTAGACCGCCTAGCCCGCCAATAAGGTGTTAAAGGAAAGTAGATTCTTTTGTTCTCATTCATTAATTCTAGAAAGGTTCTGGTTCAGAGAAATTGCAGTGTTTATTTTTGAATTTATAAGATCGGCTTGGGTGAAAGAATTGGTAAATGTGAAGGAACTGTGGAGTGTTGAGTCATCCGCGTAGGAATGTATTGGATTATGAGTGGTAGATATGAGATCATTGATATGAATGAGGAACAGAGTTGGGGCCAAAACTGATCCCTGGGGAACACCAGCATTTATTGAGTGAAATAGAGAATAAAGGCCATCTACCATTACACATATTTTTCTGTTATGAAGATAAGAAGAAATTAGTGGAACTAATGATGCAAGGCCGTAGTGTGACATCTTCGACAATAAGGATTGATGCCAGACTCTATCAAATGCCTTTGATATATCCAGTGCTATTGTATGTGTTTCACCATGTTGGTCTGTAGCTTTGTTGATTTGATGCGTAAGAGGTTTAGAGTAGTATCGTAGTGTGGTTTGCATGCTTCTCCACAATTTCCCAGAGGTAATGTGCGGCTTTTTTCTTGACTCTCGTTTACAGGTTTTCAAAATCATAGGGATATGGGGAAATGGTTGTGATGTAGTTGTGAGGTAATTGCTTGTCGTAGGTATACATAGTGGTTATTTACATTGGTATATATATATATAT
This sequence comes from Paralithodes platypus, assembly GCA_032716605.1. Lineage (NCBI taxonomy): Eukaryota > Metazoa > Arthropoda > Malacostraca > Decapoda > Lithodidae > Paralithodes > Paralithodes platypus. Next base: position 22,108,758 of record CM064488.1, on the reverse strand, counting down.
ACTAGGTAGTTTATTAATGGCTTAAGTGCTAGTTATTTAGCCTAATAATGGAGAAATGGGACGTGTACAGAATCGTTCATGAGCTGCATTCCTAGACAAACATTGTTATAGCTCGCCTAATAGTTGTTCTTGGTAGAGGTTTATGATATCTCCCGGTTTGTCACAATGTGTCCTCTTGTCTATATCCATTTATATCGGTAGACTTCAGGCCATTGATTTTTTATTTGCATAAACATTTCTTCGCTGTATTGCATATCTGGGAGCCGAGGAAATGCTGTGCTGTAGTTGGCTGTGAGGGCTTGGGGGGCGTCACTCGAGCAGGTGGTTAATTGGTTGGGAGAACTTGCCCTACCTGTGGCTGGTGGCTGTTGTCGTAGAGCACGGGGAAACAGGGGTCGCTTTTGTATTTGTGCGGTGGTTAAAGCATGGGTAAACAGGGGTGGCTATCCTGTTTATTATTCCTAGGGGGTAGAGGAGAAACGGATATAAATTAAATAACTAAACCTGGAAAGATGAATTGGCCTAGGCTATAAAATGATACCGGTCAGTCGGCGGTTGACTTGTGTTAAATTGTATATGTAGGCTATCTGTGGTAGTCCCAGTAATATCTATGAAGTACTTCTAGTATTAAAGGAACTTAGCTGTGATGCAAAGAGTGTAGGTTAGGTGATGGACATGTCGGTAGGTGAAGATCAGGGAAGTTCTGATGTAATGTGGCAGCAACTGGCGGTCTGTCTTGGCCGGGTGAAGTCTGTGTGAAGTGTGTCTGAGATTCCCTTTATCGTGACAATATAAAATATATTTAATGGTTCTATATCGTCCCCCGTGATTAAATAATAAGGGAAAATAAACTAAGATATAATTGGTGCAACCACAGTAATATTTATCCACAAACATAAATAAAGTAATGCGTATAAACAAAAAGGAATCAGCTGTCGTGAACCCGGGAAATTCAAACTACGGTATATATACCAGCTAGGATTCATGACATACCACCAGTTATATACAAAGTATTTACAATTGTCCCATCCCGATCATGGATCGCCACAACTGGGAGCACCCCAAAGCAGCCCGACGTGACGGCCTCTGAGGGATATCACCTCGGTCCGCTCCAGTAGCAGGAAGGATATTATCAGAGTTCGGCTTCCTGTCGCCATCCACTACCTCTAAATCTATCTCTAGTGGGTATAGCTTAACCACCGGTCTGGTGGTCAAACCGGCTCCTGTTTTTACCTGAACTACCCTACATTCGTGGTCAGGACCACGAAGAAGTTTCATTATCCGACCTATACGCCAAAAAAGTCGGGGGCCGTCATCATGTACAAAGGAAATCAAGCAACAACAGATCTAGTGACCCTTCTAGGCTGCTTGTCCTCCAAAACACTGAGGATCAAGTGTCCAAACAGTGGTTTAGAGTGAGTAAGGGAACATTGGAAAGGGAACTACTGCCCTGACACTAACGTGGCAGGACTAGGAAGTTAGTAGGGGCCATATGGGTTAGTAACTGAGGGGAGGATAAAATAAAGTTATTCATTTACAAACGCAGTCAGTCACGGGTTTGATGCGAGATATTTGTCTAGGCGGAATTTAAATGAATCAACGGTGCTGCAGTCTATAACGTCTCGGGGAAGCCCATTCCACAAGTTGACAACTCGATTGAAGAAGAAATTCTTAGATTCGTGTGAGTTAAAAGATTTACCAATAATTTTGCAACCGTTTCCCCGCGTGTAATTAGATTGGTCGATAGTGAAGTACTTACTACAGTTCATATTGTCGATGCCTTTGATGATTTTGAACACTTGAATTAAGTCACCTCTTAATCTGCGGTGGGTTAAAGGAAATAGATTTAATTCTCTAAGACGCTCTTCGTATGGTTTGTTCTTTAGGCTAGGTATCATTTTGGTAACTCTACATTGAACTCGTTCTAGCTTGTTTATGTCTTTTTGGTAATAAGGGTACCAGCATTGAACGCAGTATTCCAGAAGAGGGCGGACTAAGGAATTGTAAAGGGTTAGGATTACGTCTTTGGATTTATGCTCAAATGATCTGCCTATAAAGTCAATTATTTTGTTTGCCTTCTTAACAACTTCTGAACATTGTTGACTCGGTTTTAGGTTACTCGATATTGTTACTCCCAGATCTGTTTCTCTGTTTACATTCTTAAGCTGAGTGCCATTAATCGAATAGTTTGGTTTCTCATTTAGGTATCCGATATGTAGTACTTTACATTTATCCGCATTGAAACTCATTTGCCAAATTTGGGCCCAATGTGACAATTTATCTAGATTGTGTTGCATATCGTCAACTTGATCTTTTGAGAGTACGCTATTTGCAATTTTTGTATCGTCAGCAAATTTTGAGATTGTACAGGTGAGACCCTCATCTATGTCGTTGATGTAAATTAGAAAGAGAATTGGTCCTAGTACCGATCCCTGGGGTACCCCGCTACTTACATTGGTCCATTTAGATGCCTTACCGTTTATGACTACTCTTTGCTTTCTGTCGCTGAGCCAATTTTCTATCCATTTCAACACACCGTCTTGTATTCCATGCGCTTTTAGTTTTAGCAGTAAACGTTTGTGGGGATCTTTGTCAAAGGCCTTTTGCAAATCAAAGTATCTACAGCTTTTCTCTCATCGTAGAGGTTGAGGATATCGTGGAAGAAGTCTAAGAGGTTTGTTAAACAGGAACGTTTTTACGAAAACCGTGTTGAGTATCTTTAAGTATGTTATTTTCCTCTAAGTGATTTACGAGTCTGTCTCTTATGACCGTTTCTAGCATTTTACATACAACTGAGGTTAAGCTAATTGGACGATAGTTACTGGGTAGGGATTTGCTGCCTTTTTTGAATATCGGTGTTACGTTGGCTATCTTCCACTGATCAGGCATAGTTCCAGACTGCAAGGATTTATTGAATAGTAATGTCAGTGGTTTGGAGAGCTCATCCTTAGCTTCCTTTAGAACTCTAGGCGAGATTGTATCAGGTCCAGGCGTTTTATTTACCTTGAGTTTATCTAAACAATTCAATACTTCTCTCTCTGTAACGGTGATATTGCTTAGAACATCTGAATTATCAATCTGAATCGGCGATGGTGTAGGGATATCACTGAGGTCTTCTGTTGTAAAAACTAATGCAAAGAAGGTATTGAGGGCATTACTCATTTGTACTTCGTCTTTGGTGTATTCTCCATTTTCATCGACTAACGGTCCAACAGTTGAAGTAACTACTTTTTTCTTTCTGATATAACTATAGAATTCTTTCGGGTTTGTTTTACTTTGATTCGCAATATGTAACTCTAGGGTCTTTTTACTTTGCTTAATTAACTTTTGGCTTTGCGTCGTAGCTCTACAAATTTCACCCGTTCTTCGTCATTTTGTGAGGATTTTAATCTATCATTTGCAAATTTTTTAGCAAGCAGGCAGTTTGAAATATCTTTATTCCACCATTTGGGCTTATTATTATGGCCTGCACGCCGTATTTTCGATGGTATGCAGTCTTGCACTGCTTTTAGGTAAGTGGTTTCGAATAACTTCCAAGATGTATTTATGTCGTTATTGTTAATTAACCCTTAAAAAGCGGCTCACCACATAAGTCGTTTTTAATAAAGCTGGACTATGTGGCGGCGCTCGACATAGGTCGAGTGGCAATTTCAGCACGTAATGTTGCTGAGAGAGAGAGACAAGTGGTGGCAGGAGACTAGCGAGCGTATGACTGCTCCAGACCACCGCGGCGAACCTACTGACACGAATCTCCGCTCCCTCCTCCCTCTCTCACTCGCTACATACTGAATTATATGGGGAAAGTACCGAATTACATGCTTTTTGCACTCGCGTTGCACGGTTATTGCAAGAAAACTATCCATCATACAAGGATCGTTATGGTGTCATTCGAAAGCTCTGTTTATGCCCTTTCAGGGATAGATACTTGTTTTACGTTCTGGGTCTTATTTAGGCATGAAAATGATCACGTAAACAGCCCTATTTTGGCTAAAAACACCCCGCTGGGCGGTACATATAAATAAACCGCATAGGCCGCTAAAGAAGGGTTAAAAAGCTCCAGTCAGTTTCTTTAAACATAGCTCTAAGTTTATGAAAGTTTGCTTTCTTGAAATTAGGGACTTTTTCGATGCTACTATTTGGTTCGTTACTAGTAAAGTTTAAAGTGAAAGTTATCGTACGATGGTCGCTGTTACTGAATTCATCACCAACATTCAAATTCTCTATTTATTCTTCTTTTGTTGCAAGTACAATGTCAAGAACATTATTACCACGGGTCGGTGTTCGAACAAATTGATAAAGCGAACTCTCTTGCAAGTTCGTATACAAGTCATGTCCGGAGTGTGAAGTAAGAGTATCGCCCAACTTGGTCACAGGTAAATTAAAGTCGCCAAAAAATACGGTATCTTGTGAGTTACTTACATCTGCAATTTGTTCATAAATTTCTCGGTCAGTTTGCACTGATTGAGCTGGAGGTCTGTATATTAATGCAAGTATAATTTGTACCTTTATTATTCTTTATTAGCACAAAAGATGTGTCGACGTTCACAATTTGAGGTTTTGACAAGAGGGTCGGGTTAAGACTTTCTTTGATATAAATAAAACGCCACCTCCATTTTTATTTATTCGGCTTTTCTCAAACATTACATAACCGGGAAGTGAATACTCTGCTAAAAAGTCTCTATCTACTGTATTGAGCCAAGATTCTGTTATACCAATCACATCATAATTTTCAGTAAACACTAGTTCCTCTAAATCTGAAAATTTATTGCGTATGCTACGAGCGTTTGCATAGAAAACCTTTAAAGTTGCGGTTTTAGAACTCACAGAACGTTCTTTAATCAAATTTTGGTTCTGATCGGATCTACATTTACATTCATGGCTGACATCGGTCCTCGGTCGTTATCCCTGGCGGTTTTGAATTTGGGTCGTGTTGGTGGAGCTTTATCCAAATTTGCGGTTCTTGACAGATTAGCATTTAATTCCTTCGCAGGTTGCCGCCCTCGCTGTCTTCGGTCCTCCTTCCTGGTTGTCCTGTGCTGAGTCGATTTCTTCTCCGAAAATCCTTCACCGCATCGTTGAGAAGACGCCCAAAACTTGCTGCTCCCACCTGGTTCAGATGAACTCCATCGTCCGAAAACAAATAGTCATCGTACTAGAAAGACGTCCCCAACTTGTGGCGATGCTATCCCTCTTTTTACCATTAAGTGACGATGTTGCTCCCTGAGTGATATTAAATAATCAGTGCTCCACCTTTTCCACAGGTCATGTGAGAGTTTTGTTACATATTGGAAGCGTTGGTTGACGGAATCGTTGTTACGCCACGTTGTGTCCTTGAGATCTTCATCCGTGACTTCTCGCCTTGGAAAGCTTCTGATCCGCCTCCCATGAACCAGTTGTGAAGGAGTGATGGGTAGAGGGTCTACAAGATCACTGTAGATGTAGCCAAGCGGGCGATCATTGACTGTGGCCTCGAGCTCCAGTAATACCGTATTCAGTTCCTCTGTGGTAACCAATGCTCGACCCAGTACCTTCTTCAAGCCAGCCTTTAGGATGCCAATGACCCGTTCCCATGTGGCACCGAACCATGGCGCCCTGGACGGGATAAACCGCCACTCGCACTTGAATTCCGCTAGAGTACCTTTTAACCTTGCATCATCTATCAACTCCCGTAATGTACTGGCTCCGCTAACAAATGTGGTGGCATTATCACTCATCATAATCTCAGGGTAACCCCTCCTGCTACTAAACCTATGGAACGCATGCAAAAATGATTCGCAGGAGAGGTTAGACACCGTCTCTACATGGACCGCTCTAGTAACTGCACAGGTGAATAAGACTACATATAATTTACTTACAGTACCCCCCTTCTCTTTTACTGGCAAGGCACCTGTGTAGTCAACCCCCGTTACCTGGAAAGGGCTCACTTCCTGAACCCTAAACTCCGGCAATGGAGGGGCCTGTACAACACGGTATGATGTACCTTGCAATCTCTTGCAGATGATACATCCCCTTAAGGCTCTCTTTACTACCTGTCTAATCTTGGGGATCCACCATCTTTGCCTTATGAATTTACAACATAACCAACACCACTATGGTTACACACTTTGTGGCAGTAATTACTAAGGAGAGTGGCTATACGATGTTTATTAGGGATAAGGATAGGGTACTTGGCGTTATCATGTAAAGCTGACAAGTGTAGCCTACCTCTACAGCGTATCATGCCTCCCTCCATATAGAGGCCTAAATGCTTCACCATATTGCTTGGTGTGCCATGTCCTTTTGACAAATAGTGGTGTTCCTCAGAGTAAGCTTCTCTCTGAGCTACCTTAATCATGGCTGACTCTGCTGCTCTTAATTCCGGCACCGTCAAGTATGCTGGTTTTGCCTGATCCCTTGTGTCTTCTCTCTAAGAGTCCTAATAAACCTAAGGACCCATGCCATTACATGCCATGACTTCATAAATGAGCCATACCGGTCCCAACTCAATATGACAGTAGGGGCAACCGGTACCGGCAATGACAGGGTACCTTCTTGACTTGAGCGATGAAGCAACTAAGGACACATATGAAATCCCTCTGGTGACTAGATCACTGGGGTTGTCCTCTGTGGACACATAACGAAAATGAGCACCGGGGACTAATGACTTTATCTCATCAACTCTATTTGAACATATATAGGCAAAATCTTTTTACTAGAAAACCAGCATAGGGTTATCTGGCTGTCCGACCAGAGGTATACATTCTCTATAATCAGCTCGTCCGCGTAGGCCTCACATATATAACATGCGAGACGAGCTGCGAAAAGAACAGCAGTCAACTCCATCTTAGGTATGGTGAGGGACTTAATAGGCGCCACCTTAGCTTTGGCCATTACTAACCTACTCACCTCATCACCAACCGCATAGGCCGCTACAGCATATGCTACTGAGCTAGCATCACTAAATAGGTGCAACGTAGCCCTCTTAGAATTAGTGACCTGACGGGGAAACATGATACCTGTACTATCTATCATATCGTCATAAATACCCTGCCAGTTAGCTCTCATGTCATCTGGAATGGGGACATCCCACCCACACTCTAATCTCCACAAGTCCTGTACGAACCTCCGTGCCTGGATGGTTACTGGTAGCAACACTCCTAGAGGATCGAACACACTCGCGGTTAGACTTAGAGCCTCGCGTTTTGTAACCAATGCAGGGCTACTTCCGCGGCAAATAACCTGTAACATATCCTTATCAGTTAGCCACGCAACGCGAAGCACCTTAACCCCGTCTTGTTTGGCGGAAGCTATACCCTTCAGGTACAACAGTTCCAGCAAACTCTCATTATTTGTGACCCACTCACGTAAAGACAGGTTAGCGCTGGAAAATATTCTACGGGCATCCCAACATTGTTGTTGCAAATCACTTACATCATCACCAGTCCCCTGTAAGTTATCAATATACAACCTTCTTTTTAGCCTAATTAACTACTTCACTGTCCTCCTGTATCATTGACAGGTGTTTTTGAATGGTAGCATTAAGGAGGAACTGGGAACAGATGGCCCCGAACAGAACTGCACGGAACCGATAGACAATATAAGGACTTGCAACATCCAAGGGATCAACGGTCCACAGAAACCTAGTAGCATCCCTATCCTTCTCACTCAACCCCACCATGAGAAATGCTTTCTCAATATCACTCACCCAGGCAAATTGATGGCATCTAAAGCGTAGAAGTACCTGGGTGAGGTCAGCCACTAGCGATGGACCTGTATGGAGACAGTCATTCAGTGTGAACGCCTTCTCGTCCATCCTAGCCAAACAGTCAAACACTATCCGTAAAGGCGTAGTAACAATATCCTTAGTAATACCATGGTGAGCTAAGTAGTGAATGGGATGACCAGCTTGATTCCTGTTTTCTATCCTTTCAATAAACCCCCTTTCTATCTGATTATCCAGAACTTTTGTATACTGTTGACAGTAGTTGTTGGGATCTTTCATAAATTTACGCTGCAAGCCTCTCATTCTGCCCAGGGCTAACTTAAAGTTATCAGGTAATTTATCTATGTTATCTCTCCACGGCAGTTCCACTATATACTGTCCTTCTGCTTCGGAATACTGTACCGTCTCAGAAAATCTATTTAAGACTCTCTCTCCACCCTTACCAGTCTCATTAGGACTTATACCAATATGGTCCAAGTCCCATAGAGCTGTCAGATCCTTTAATTCTGGAGATTTACTGCCAATATCTTCCTGTATCTCCACTAAAGGGTCTACTGCTAACTTAAGAACAGTGACTAACTCTACATGGGTCTCTTCTATATCTGACTGATAAGTGCCACTCAGTGCATAATCATAAATTGTGAGTAACATAACTATACTTCCTTCCCTGACATAGCCTGAATGTACAAAGTGGTAATAAAAGTCCGCCCCAATCAGTAACCCTATCATATCTCCATCAGTGATACCTGGATCGGCTAATTTGTAACCCCGAGCCTTAATAGCATTTACCTCCATCTCTAATCCTCTCCCTGGTTTGTATACTGGTAACTCCTCCACCACAACGGCTCTCAATTTACGCACCCTTCTTCTGTGATGATAGGTTAACTCTACTATTTCATACTCAGACCAAGTGAGCCAGTAAATCCCTGGAGCCTTAGCTGTTCCTTACTGACCCTAACGTAATCAAGCTGCGATAAAGCAGAGCGCAAGATGAAGGTACGTTGCGAACATTGGTCCAACAAAGCTCTTACTTCACTGGTATGACCGTTTCTGTCAGTCAAGGGAATCTGAATGGTAGGTAACAACACTGCATTACGGCCCGAAGCCACAGCCATGGTCACTGTTGGTTCAGGGCCTACTGGTTGTCCAGTTTGTTCAAGGCGTGGCGTCGGACACAAATAATTAAAATGTTTCTGTTGGCAGAATCAGCACGGCCGAATTTTAGGGTTAGTACACCCCTGGCTGCCATGTTCTGACGACAGGCACCCGACGCACAATTTCAACTGCCTTGCTCTATTGGCCTTGGCGGGACTGTTCTTGTATTTTGCAAACTTTGCCCAAAAATTTCCTGTCTTTAAACACAACTTACATCCATACTTCTGCTTGGTATCGGGTTTCTGATACACCGCATATGCTGCTGTGGCGGTCGCCTCAAACTGTTCTAGTGGATTATGTCTACTTTCTAGATTGCACACTTCAGTCTTAAACACACGAACATATTCATCCACATCCAGCCAGTTGTCTTTTAATTCACGCTTAATCACTTCAGAGAGTGCACTAGGAAGTTTATTATGCAACAGTACTGCACACATTTCACTTACTGTTACATCCATAGAGCATAATGACTCTAACGTACACTCAAATGACGTGGAAAAATCTTTCAGAGCACTGACCTGGCTAGGATGCGGGAGATTACACAGTTTAGCTATGTGAGCTGCTTTGATGCGATCCTTTTGACCATAACTGTTTTTCAGTATAGTGACCGCTGGTTCATAACTTGCAGTGACCAAACTAAGCCCACTAACAATTTGTAGAGCCTCACCACTAAGTTGTCCCTTTAGATACGTAAATTTCTGAATGTCAGTTAAGTCTGTTTGGGAGTGAACACTACAATCAAAGAGCTCCCAGAAACCCACCCACTGTGTTGGATCCCCGTCAAAAACTGGCAACTTCAGGGAGGGTAGCTTAATACCCTTCTGTTTCCTACTTGCTGCACTATCATGAGATCTACCAGTAGTGGTTGTCTGTAGAGCACTATCTAACTAAGCTAACTGACTGTTTACTTGATTAACATACTGCATGTGGCGGCGTCTACGTGGTCTACGTGCGTCTGATGTGGCGGCGTCTACGCCGTGGGGCCACCTCCCGAGGCTGCCAACCGCGGATGGCTGCCGACCCTCCACGGCCGAAGAAAAAATCAACGACCAGTGGAGGAAAACCGGATGCCGGCCGCGGGGAGCAGTTTCGGGAGCTAAACCGTCACAACCATCCCCTGCCCCCTCCGTGGGGGCACGGGTCCTTGGAGCGGCTTCGGTCGCGCCGGGAATTTCCACACCTCTCACACCACACACACACATCACACAGTTTTTCCTACACCGAGAAATTACTCTCCGGCTGTCATTTCTCGAAGACTTCTTCTAGCCGGAGACATTGAGAGCAACCCAGGACCCACGTACACATACATATGTCCAACTTGCTCAAAACCCATCACTTTGAGTCACCATACTAAGGGTTCAGTTCTCTGCAATTCATGCTGGAACTGGACCCACTTCACCTGCACAACACTTGCCTCCAAGAAACACTACACAAACACCTGGACCTGTTCCTCATGCCCCTCCCTCTCCCAGTCAAATCCCTCACCTAAAACCCGTCCACCACTCCTCCCCAACCCACCTAACCTTCCCATATCATCCACTCCCCCCCCTAAAACCCGTCCACCTCTCCTCCCTAACCTACCTAACCTTCCCATACCATCCACATCCTCAACTCAACACACCACACCCCATCCTAATCCATTCCAACCCCCATCTCCTTCTCCCCAATCCCCACCCCCACCTCACCCATCCCAACCCCCAGCCCCTCCCTCACCCCCACCCCATCCTCGTGCAGCAGCACCCAACATACATCGTGCACATAACATTAACATTCTTCAACTGAACATAGATGGCATCAACACAAAGAAACACGAACTCTCACACTTCATCAAACAACACAACATACACATTGCCATCTTACAAGAAACAAAACTCCGCACAACACAAAAAACACCCACATTTCATAATTTCTCCACCATCAGACAAGACCGGGCTGTCGGCGGGGGCGGTGGACTCATCACCCTGGTACACAAAGAAATATCATACATAGTAACCAGTGTACAAACCAAATCCCTCCTCCCCCCAAATGATAACACAACAGAAATACAGTCAATTAAAATATGCACTGGCAACAACTCCAACATAACCATCATAAACACATACATCCCTCACCAAACATCCCCTACAGTACCAAATGAATACAGACCACACTTACAACACATCACAAACACCCCACACACCCCACACATCATCCTGGGTGGTGACTTCAACGCCAAGACGTCAGCCTGGTTTGTCGACAACCCCGACACAGACAGAGGGCTGGTACCACAAAACCAAACCGATAACCTCATCATCCTTAACGACATCCATCAACATACCCATATTCCTCACCAAGCCCTCTATAACCCATCATCTCCAGACATCACCTTTTGCTCCCCAGAACTCGCCCCCACAACATCCTGGAGGGTGGTCAGAACCTTAGGCTCTGACCACCTCCCGATCATTATCACCACCAAAACCAGACTCACCCCAGCTAGCCACAAACACACATACACCAATTATAAAAGAGCTAACTGGGAAGCATTCACAAATGAGACAGAACAACACTTCACAACTCTAAACAGTACACCCATCACTAACATCAATAATGCTGTACACATACTCAATATAACTATCCAAAACGCTGACAAGAAACACATTCCAAGAGGTAACAGAAAAAGACACAACCCCAACTTCACACCAGAAATTCAAAACCTCGTCAGACAACGCAACATACTGAAACACTCCCCAGCACCCCACACACAAGACATCACACAACAAATTCAAGCACTCAACACCCAAACTAACAACAAAATACAAGAACAACAAAAACTAAATTGGAATAACTTCCTACAAACACTTGATCACAAAACAAACCCCAAAAAACTCTACAAAACGCTAAACAGCATCACACTTTCCAACAGCAACACAACACAATCACATGCTGCAATCACAACAACAGACTCTACTCCTTCATGTAAACAACAAGCAAACACTCTCATCAATCACTTTTCACATGTCAGCCACCTAAAACCTCACAAAGACGACCGACGTGTCATCCGACGTAAGAGACAATTCCCCACAGACCCTGACTATACACCCTTCACCAATCACCAGACAAAGCATATCATCAACAATCTCAAGCACTCACCTGCCTGTGGCCTAGACAACATAAGCAACATACACCTCAGACACCTGGGACCACAAGGCATACAAGCACTCACTAACATATCAAACTACAGTTATTCACACAACACAATACCAGACATTTGGAAGCATGGTATCATCATCACATTCCCCAAACCCAACAAAGACCCCACGCTACCCTCCTCGCACCGCCCCATCACACTCCTTTGCTCCCCCTCCAAAGTCATGGAACGCCTAGTATTACAACTAATTACACCTGACCTATCCCTAGCTCCAACACAACATGGCTTTAGGCCACTGCACTCCACAAACACTCTTCTCACAGACCTTACACAAAGAGCTTTCGACGGCATCAACTCAGCTAGACCACCACACAGATCACTATTAGCCACACTCGACATTAGTAAAGCCTTTGATGCCATCCCCCACCACAACCTAACAAACAAAATCTACAACACAAACATGCACAACAACACAAAAAGGTGGCTGGCCAACTTCCTAGCAGGCAGATGTGCACACGTATCTTTTGCCGGTCAGTCATCTAAAATCAGAAACTTTCCAAACGGAGTCCCACAAGGATCCGTCCTATCGCCCGCACTCTTCAATCTGTACATGCACGATATAACTACACCCAATACGCCACAAATAAACTTAGCCTCCTATGCAGATGACATAACACTCACATGCACACACCATGACCCAAAAAGAGCAACAGATCTCCTTCAACCCTATCTCAACCCATTACATGGCTGGTGCACTACAAACAGACTTAATCTAGCCCCAGCCAAATCCACCGCAACCCTGCTCACAAGTTGGACAGGAGAACACGAATACATCCCTCAACTCACCATAAACAACACACCCCTAACACATACACACACACCCAAAATCCTAGGAGTAACATATGATACTCATATGACATTCAAACAGCACACCACAAACATTAAAAAGAAACTGACACCCAGACTTAACGCCCTCAGGTCACTTGCTCACACAAAATTTGGACACAACAAAGAAACTACCACCACAGTATATAAACAATACATAAGATCAGTGATGGAATACGCAAGCCCAGCCTGGGTTTCTAACCTAGCTGAAACACATCATAAGACCTTACAGACTATTCAAAACAAAGCCCTGAAGATCATTACAGGCTGCACAGCTACTGCACCCACAGATCACCTACATCAAGAAACCAAAATCCTCAAAGTCAAAGACCATCTGGACATGAGAGGCACTCAATTCCTGGCAGCAGCCTCCACGAACCAAGACCACCCACTAAACTACATGGCAACACACCCACAGACACCAAGAAATATCAAAACAACACCCAGCACACGGTATCACACACAATTATTGTCCTCTCTCCCTCCCTGCCCACCCCGAACCAACTTCCAGAAACACATCCATACTCATATCTCTCACCGATCCATCCACTCACTCACAGACAACACGCAGCTGCATGCACGACCTCCCGAAATCCATCCTTCCGAATCCTCCCTTCCTCACGAGGACAGAGTCCACCTGGCCAGGCTGAGATGCGGACACCATCCAGCTCTCCTGAGCTATCAGAAGAGACTGGATGACTCCGTTGTCGACGCCTGCCCGGGATGTAACACAGCACCCCATACCCTTAAACACATCATAGAAGACTCATTTCACACAACCACTTACGCCAACAACACAATCTACACTCAATGAGAGCTCTGTGGGAAAGCCCGATCGTGGCCATGGCCTTTCTCAGGGACTCGGGGCTGTTCGGCCAGGCAGCTTAGGGAACAACAACAACAACAACAACAACATACTGCATATCTTTCACCATCTCCTCCTCTAACTGATCATCTGAATATAAGCTATACAACTCTATGCTATACAACTCGATATCAGCTAGGGCCTTTTCTACAGTGATTTTCACACCCCTTACATCATGCAGTGTAGCAGCATGTTCAATAAAATCAGACAGATTAGAGGTAAGCTTAGTAATCCCTCCCTTCTTGGCGGCCCTGAACCGCCGCAATGACTTTATTTTCTCCTCCATTCCTAAATATTTACGGTAACCAAAGCTTAACCCTTATTTAGCGGCGAGCAACATAAGTCGAGTTAAATAAAGCTGGACTATGTGGCGGCGCTCGACATAACTCGAGTGGCAATTTCAGCACGTAATGTGGCTGAGAGAGAGAGACAAGTGGTGGCAGGAGACTAGCGAGCGTATGACTGCTCCAGACCACCGCGGCGAACCTACTGACACAAATCTCAGCTCCCTCCTCCCTCTCTCACTCGCTACATACTCAATTATGTACCGAAAGTACCGAATTACCTGCTTTTTGCACTCGCGTTGCACGGTTATTGCAAGAAAACTATCCATCATACAAGGATCGTTATGGTGTCATTCGAAAGCTCTGTTTATGCCCTTTCAGGGATAGGTACTTGTTTTACGTTCTGGGTCTTATTTAGGCATGAAAATGATCACGTAAACAGCCCTATTTTGGCTAAAAACACCCCGCTGGGCGGTACACATAAATAAACCGCATAGGCCGCTCGTAAGGTGTTAAAGAACAACAATACTAATCGTCACTGTAGGCTAACCTATTCTAAGCCTAGGCTAACCTACTTACATTGATGACGACAACAACCAAGCAAATTGAAGCATGCAGATCGCGTGCCCCCTGTGAGTTTACAAATGATCAAAGAAAAGGAAATTTACCCTATGTCATATTACTCTACTTTACAATATTTACTTTACTATATTAAATTTTAACAAATTACAAGTTAATGCCTGAAAAAGAAAGGAAAAGAAAGAGAAAGAAGGATCAAGACTCCTCTGAAGGAGGAACAGCCGCAGCCGTCGTCATAGTCTTTAGATCTAGCCTATTGTGTCGACTGCTCCTCCTCGGCCTTGTCCTTCTCCTCAAAGAAGGCACGTGCTCTGTCCAATAGCCTATCTAATACCTTCCGGCTCCCTGGCACATTTAACTCAGGCTGAGGTCTGCCTGACAGTGTCCACCCTTGCCCCTGGTCTATAGAACTGCTTAACAAAAAAAAAGAAGGGCACTGCAATGGACGGTCCAGCGGAAAATCCCGGACATATGCGCCCCTCAACATTTGTCCACTGCATCGCCCAGCTCTACACAAAGCCAGACAAGTCAGGCCTACTACCCCCCCAATTCCTATCAATATATAACAGATGGCCCAGTATCCTGGTCACACGGCACCAAATATATCCTGTTTATTATTCCTAGGGGGTAGAGGAGAAACGGATATAAATTAAATAACTAAACCTGGAAAGATGAATTGGCCTAGGCTATAAAATGATACCGGTCGGCGGTTGACTTACGTGTTAAATTGTATATGTAGGCTATCTGTGGTAGTCCCAGTAATATCTATGAAGTACTTCTAGTATTAAAGGAACTTAGCTGTGATGCATAGAGTGTATTTTAGGTGATGGACATGTCGGTAGGTGAAGATCAGGGAAGTTCTGATGTTATGTGGCAGCAACTGGTGGTCTGTCTTGGCCGGGTGAAGTCTGTCTGAAGTGTGTCTGAGATTCCCTTTTATCGTGACAATATAAAATATATTTAAGGGTTCTATATCGTCCCCCGTGATTAAATAATTAAGATATAATTGGTGCAACCACAGTAATATTTATCCACAAAGATAAATAAAGTATTGCGTATCAACAAAAAGGAACCAGCTGTCGTGAACCCGGGAAATTCAAACTACGGTATAATTATACCAGCTAGGATTCACGACAGTGGCTTTTGTAGTTCTCTTCTCTTCTCCTGTCGCTCTCTTGTCTTCTTAGGGTCTTGGAGTTGCAGACTGGCTATTTTGCAACTGTTTCCTGGATGGCTTGTCTTCAGACCCGTCATTTCACCACATTCCTCGTAGAAAAAGTCGCGACCCCGCGATTTAATAATATAGGATCTGGTGGTGGGTGAGTTGATGACAGGTGTTAAACTTTGGAGAGTGAGCAGCCAAAGTGTGGTAGGGACATCTGCCTTGGATAGGATGTCCATGCAAATATTGATTTGCCAGTCGTCCTTAGCATATCTGGCCATGTTGATGAGTTTGTTGGATGTTTCTATCTCCGTGGGGACAGCGTTTTTTATGAAGGTGACTTTGTTGACCTTCATGGCTGTCGGGGCTGCAGTAGAAGGTGCTGTAGGAGGAGGTGTGGTAGGAGGCAGTTTGCTGGGTGGTCTGCTGGTCATCGTAGCCACTGGAGTAGTGAGGATAGTTGAGGTGGTTGTGTGAGGTAAAGTTGACCTCGCACTAACATGATGGGTCCTTGTTGATGCTGGCAAGGTAGGTTGTAGGGGGTCCCGCCGGATGTAGGTGGGTTGGAAGGTGGGAGCCCATCGTTGAGGGGGCATCACGCGTTGACCAGATCTTGTACATGTGGGATTAGACCGAGTAGGGATTACAGATGGTTTGATAACACGAGATACTGGGGATGAGGAGGAGACTGAGCTAGGGGATGGAGGTGGCCTATTGAATTTGTTTGGAGTTGGCCGAATTAAGGGAGAAGAATGTGTGCTAGTTGAAGGTATGGGACTACGTCTGGGAAGGAGAGGTAAAAGGCGTGCAACAGGTTGAGGGGAAAGACGAGATACAGAAGGAGCTGGAGACTTGAGTTTGGAAGCGTAAGATTGGGGCTGTGTCAGGCGTGACACCAAAGGGACAGGTAACGTGCAGGGAAGTGATGAGCTAGGTTGAGTAATGGAAGGTACAGGTATATGAGCTAGAGTAGGAATGTTAGCAATGACTGGAGTTGTAGGTTGTGTGACGCATGTCCACGTGTGAGCATGCTGTACAGAACGCCTAGTCATGCCCCACTCTCGCTAGGATCGTCAGGGCAGGAACTTTGGCTGTAGTCTATGTAGAGTTTCCTAACTTAGTTCATGTGAGCCGTTGTACTATAAGTATTATGAATATGTATTTTGTTTTCATCTGAGTCAACGAGTTCTATTTTATATCATTAGTTATAAGTATTGTGTGTAAAACTTATTTGTAATGATGGGAAGAGAAACAGCCACAGTTAGGGGTCAGTGGGTACGCCAGGCGGGAGGTGGGCCTAACTCACTAGCACTCCTCCCTCCCTCAGTGCTAGGGGGAGCCTTTGTGTATCCCAGAGGAGAGAGAGAAATTACGTAATGGTTGTCAGTGGGCGGTCCTTAGTAGTTCACGTTGGGCTCACTAGAGGGCCGGGTATAAAAGGGAAGTCTAGCCATTTTTTCATCAGAACTCATTAGGCAGAGCGACTTCTCATTTCCCTTGCTAACTATATATATTCTTCTGACTGATGGGAACTTTCTCTACTACCTTACATTCTTATCTCCTCTTTTCCCTGCCCTGTTTAACTTCCATTGTCCCGTTGGTGCAGAGCTAGTCAGCCAACGTATTATCGCTTGAGTTCTCACGAGATACTTGCCTATTAGATAGCCTATTTTGGAAGGGTTGACTTAGAATAGGATTGATTTATGTTTGTTGCACTTGTATATGCATTTCCCTGTGTGTTATTATTATTATTCCTGTTTTCTGCTAGTCTAGGTAATGCTAGACTGGGGTAAGGCTTTTCTGTGTTACAAGTTGTTGTTTGATGCAGTGGTTAAGCGATAAACCTGCATACTCGTTTCGGTTCAGTGAAGCCTAGGTTGTCTTCGCGGCTGACTGTGTTGAGTTTATAATTTACAGTGCGTGAGGGCAAGAGCCTAACCACCCTGTATTTTATTAACAGTTTGTTTTTACTTTGTCAAGGAGCTGGGAGAAAACCAGATACAAGGGATCTGGATTTCTCAAAGTGCACTTGTTAGTTTTAATGTAATACTTTAAACAGTCGTGAGGACTTCGCTAGGCTACAAGCAGTTTTTGCTCAGTCACTGCTACCTTTTGCCCACAGTACCCCAGCTAGACTTTACTCGATTAGTAGATACAGAATAGTATTGAAGCTTTCCTTATGTATGATATTGTTTATGCACTATTGATTTCATGTGTTGCAAGCTTGGCTACTTTAGTGATTAGTGGCCCACGAGCACAATCCGAGTAGGCTATTGCCATTGCATTTGCGGAGTACTTCCTTTTAATGTTTGCCATTTACCATTGCATATTCTTTTAATTATTCTTATGCCAATTTAAGCCTTTAATAGTATTTAATTGCCAGTGTTTTGCTTATTGAATTACTGTTCAAAATCCGATACGTACTTCTTACGAGCATCCGAGAAGCATCTAACTTTTTTCAGAAGATTCCTTGGTCGATGCTTAAGGACTATTAATTAACGTAACGTAATAGTGCCGATCCGAAGTAGAGGGTGGTGGACTTCTTAAGTTCATAGTCAAGGGTGGATTACTTCGGCTTCGGCCAACACTATTCTTTTGTGTTGTTGTTTCTTACTTCATTGTTTGATTGTTGACCAGACTAGATAATTTCTGTCTCTTTATTAGTCTGTTGTTGAACACTAGTACCGATTTCTTGTATACCCCGTTATAGCAGATTGAACTCTGGAGGGTATTGGTGTTTTTTGTTCGGCTGGCAGTACTCAGGGGTTGGGATCGTGTGTTTCCGTTGTGGCAGCGAGCCGTATTCGAGTCCTGATTGAGAGCCCTTGTGTACCCGAGTGCCAGTTCGTAACAGTTGAGTATTGGAAGGTTCTGAATAAGTAGGTAAACTAACAGATGGAGAAGCTTGGACAAGAACAGCTATAGAGGGTTGACAAGTTTGAGAGGGAAGGGTGGGAGGGGCAGAAACAGTGCGTGTAGGCAACGCTGGAACGGGTGTGTACACCAGAGGGGGTGTGCGTGCTGGAGTTACAGGTGTAGGAGTATGCGGTATAATGTTTACATCAAGAGGAGGCCTTTGGCGGCGTAAAGGAGTGACAGGTAGAGGAAGCTCAACGGTGGTGGGTTCTGTGGATCCTAAAGTGTGATTATTAGTTGCAGGCAAAATGTCATTCTGATTGGGATCAGCAAGCATCACATTGTTCTCATTAACTCCTTGCGACATATATGACTCGATCGCGTCATATGAATAAGTCCACCAAAATCTCATATGACCCCATCGCGTCATATGGACTTATCTCTATACCTCTCCAATAAGTTTATGACGCGATTTTGCGTCATATGAGCTCAATAAGTCCGATAAGTTACCATACGATAAAACCGTTGGTGGCAACCTCAGCCTCCTGCGATAATTCTAACGGCCGCAGTGTTGTTGTGAGTGTAGTGCGAGGCAGTGGCAATGATCCTGGGGCTCCCGCCTCCTCGGACTTACTGAAACGTAATATGGCTGAAGGAGTTAATAGGCTGAAATATACGTACATGCCTGTTACGATACGTGCGTGACTCACTAAAATAGTTGTCGGTAACCTGGTAACAGTTTGGTACAGCTAAAATCTCAAACGGGCCTTTAAATCTGGGTTTTAGTTTGGATGGAACTGGTAAGTGTGCGACCATGACGAGATCGCCAATACAGTGGGGGCTGGCTTTTGGTGTTTCATCTGGTTGAAGATCTTGAACGTACTGGATTTGTCTCAGGCGATTCTTGAGATGAACGAGAGACTGGTCGAAATTTGAGGAGAGCTCATACGGGGCAGCTAGATGACGGAGAGGAAGGAGCAAAGGTACTACTCGTTCGTGAGGAGAGATGCCTTCTTCTCGAGGGCAGGTGTTGATCCCCCATTGCACAATTTTGACCTGGCTGGACCAATCTTTGGAGTCCATTTGCTGCAACCTGGTTCTTATCTGATTGGCAATGGTTCTGTGGCTCCTCTCACATATTGAATTACCATGAGGCAAATAAGGGGAGGAGTGGCTGATTTTGAAATCACACATTAAAGACAGTTGAGACCAGATGTGGCTAGTGCATTCAGAGGCGTTGTCAGAATGGATTGCTTCAGGGAGGCCAAAAAAGGGAAGACATGTTGAATGAGTGCCTCAGCTATTGCAATGGCTGAGTGTTCCTTTGCGGGGAACGCGATGACATATTTGGAGTACGTGTCCACAAAAGTAATTATATATATACTTGCATCCATGACTATTTGCCATGGGGCCCATTATATCTACTGCAAGCAATTGCCAAGGTTTGGAGGCAATTAACAGTCCCCGACTCATATGACACTACCGCGTCATATGAACTTATTATATTCACCAGAAATAAGTTTATGACGCTTTTGGGCCGTTTTTTTGGCTGGTAAGTTAGGTAAGTTAGATCTACATGTGGAAATATCTAGCAACCCTGTGGC